>CM037887.1:2980518-3580518 GCA_021292165.1 Shinisaurus crocodilurus
TTATTTAATTATCCTGAAAGCAAAACTGACATCTCCCTGATGAAGTATTTGGGTTCAGAAAATTTTCTCCACTTTAATAAAGAAAGAGAAATAATTAAGATGTGACTCCTGCATCGGCTCCTATTGTAAAAATAAATCTACACCACACTTTAATCTTTGCTGTAATGGTCTATTTAAAAGCAATGTTTTACTTCAATGGCAATAAACATGGGTTGCAAATTGTTTTAATTTTGGCTCCTTTAAAGAACTAAGCAATGTTCACAAATATAGGAAAAGGCACCAAGTCCACATAAATTTGGATTCATTTGCATAATATGACATTAGTACAATATTTCTTCACATTATACTGAAGTACTAGAAGCCTGGAGCCTGAAAATGGCTGGTTATCTTTGGTCAATATGTAACTGATGCACCCAGCACTGCTTTTGACCCTTGTTCCCCACGTAGGTTGTCAGGGCACAATGCTGTAATGCCAGGACCCATCACGCCTGGTGGTAGAATCACCCTATCACAGAGGCAAGGAACACGTGGCCCTCCAGAAGCTCTTGGACTGCAACTCCCATCAGCTGTAGCCAGCATGGCAAATGGTGAAGGATAATAGGAGTTGCAGTTCCAGTCCAACAACATCTGGAGGGGCACATGTTCCCCATCCCCACCCTATCAGGTTCTAGATAAGGGGTAGGCAACCTGGTGTCCTCCAGATGTTTTGGACTACAACTCATAGGAACATAAGAAGCTGCTTTATACTGAATCAGATCATTGGTCTGTCAAGCCCAATATTGTCAATTCTGACTGGCTCTCCAAGGTTTCAGGCAAGATTATTTCCTATCCCTACGCTAGAGATGGTGGGGATTGAACCTGCGACCTTCTGCATGCCACATGTGCTCTCCAATGAGCTATGGGCCTTCATCATATTTCCCATAATTCCTTACTATTAGCCTGCTGGCTAGGGCTGATGGGAGTTGTAGTACAAAACTTTATGTTTACAGTCACTTACGGACCCATCGCTAGAGTCTACACAATCTTCTTTAGAATTTCCTCCTTTTATCCTGGAAGACAATCTTACTCGGTCACGAGTGATCGCCTGATGATGTGTACAAAACAACTGGAAGGCACCAGGTTGTCTACTCCTTTTCTAGACTTTTGCCCCAACAACCCTATCACGGTTCCTTGATCATCTGCTCTCAGATATCCTTGCCTCTTGCCAAAAAGGAATTAGATATTTGCCCGAAGCAGAACACCAAATATGGCGGCTGTGAATCCCACTTTACAGAGGACAGTCCTCTATTTGAAGGGGTCCAGTCCAGGTCTGGTTTAAAGATCAAAAACCACGAGGAGGGGGTGTAGGAGGGGCCTTGACACTGCCCACCCACAGTGAATATCTGGGCAACAGACTGAGCAGACACACCGGTCACCTGGCCAGTCTTTCCTGCGATGTGAGCTGTATATTGTATTTCTCTCTGCATTATAGCCATTATTTCTTAATTTGCATCTATACATACAATTAGCATATGCACATTTTATGCAAACCTGTGTCCTCTTTTTTGGTGATGCATTTCCTTGGCAACACATGCCTGTGTGACCTAGCACCAAATGGTGCCTCCCATCCCCCATGCTGGGGCCAACACGTTAAAAAGTCTCACCGCACCATTCAGGAACCAATTCCGGTCTTCATCTATGCCCTAAATCCCGCCACCTGATTCAACCCACTTCACCTTGGTGCATGTTAGGGCAGGACCTGCTCACCTTAGATTCTGTGCGGCTTCTTCAAACCTAACTCCCTGCATTAGCCCCTCTTTACCACAGTTCCCTGTCTCCTCTGTTGCTTCCACTTAAGCCCCCTCGTCTTTCACAACCCTTTCCTCAGTTTCCTGTTTCTCAGCCCATTGCCAACTCTGCACCCTTCCTTCAGCCGCCTTGCCTCTGCACTCCCTGCCCGTTCATTTCCTTATCTCATCATTCTCATGGCACTCTCTCCCAGGGATGTTGAAGAGTCCTTGGTCTCGAGTCACGAGCCGAGTCACGAGTCTTTGGACCCGAGTCTCGAGTCCGAGTCCTTGGTCCAAAATGGTGACTCCCGAGTTCCAAGTCACTCCCAAAGCTGACTCCACGAGTCCCTATTAACATCAATGGGGGTTTTCCCCAACAAAATAAGGCTACTTCAGATGCGTGGCTTAAATAAATTCTAGGCACAAGTGTGCCTTTTTATCTCAAAACTCTGCCACTGATTTTGACAAGAACAGACCAGGCAGACAAACCCAAAATAACCAGGCAGGCAGAGGAGGCAGGGAACCCCAGAGCAGGCAGGCAGAGGCGTTTGTCTTGGGCAATTCAAACTGTGGAACTGGTCAAGAAGAGACCAGACGGCAGAGGAGGCTGGGAACCCCAGACAGGGCAGGCAGAGGCAGCCAAACCCCCAAATGTCTGAAAGGTTGCATTTTAGGAAAATGATTTTAAAAAATAAACTTGCTGTACTTCCTAAAACTTATCCATGTTGCATTTGAGGAACATGATTTTTTCTAAATGTTTGCCTCCCATTCTGGATACGGTGAGGTCTCATCACAATTTCACCCTCACTCTTCGCCGGCGATCGCAACTCCTCTCCACTCCTTCTGGCACAGCCCAGGATGTTGAAGAGTCCTTGGTCTCGAGTCTCGAGGTCCCATTAAAAATGTTGGGACTCGAGTCCAAGTCGAGTCAGAGGGGGGGACTCAGTCCGACTCACGAGTCAAGTCCTGGAGTCCGAGTCCCATCCCTGCTCTCTCCCAGTCCCTCACTGTGCCCACAAAGCAATGCCGGTCTCTAGGGTCTGGTGGGTAAGTTTTTAGCTGCTGCCAAACATAACTTTCCCTTCCTGCACAGATACTGATACTCTCTAACTCTTCTGACAGGTTCTTCCTTGAGGCACTGGAATGTTTGTGAGCTTTCTGTGTCATCAACTGAGTTCAGAGACTTTATCATCAGAACTGCAATGCAATATAGTTGATTGAAATTTACTGCCAGACATGAGCAGGTGCTCTCTGACCTGGACATTTAGGTAGGTGCTCCTGGATATTTTACTCTTGGGACTGGTTGCTCCTGGATATTTTCAAGGAGAATCTAAAATGATATCTTATCTTGGGAATGTGTGCTGTGGATTCACATAACTAGAGAAGTTATAGACCCATTTTACAATCTTTCTGAGAATAATTTAGCATATCTCAAAAAATTCCTACAGGTGTTTTGCCTGAGGATAAACCATCCAAACTTGCCACAAATTTCACTGTAAATGGAATTTGATAGCAACTCTAATGATTACTCAGTGCATTTGAATGCACGGTGGGGAGTTGAGCCAAATGGTTTCCAGTAAATTATCCTCACCCTTGCTCAAAGAAAGCAAATAGCAAACATTAGTAGGACATTGAGCTCTTCTTCAACTATCATGGAACTTGTAGCCAGTTGCCAGTCCTAGCTGCCTGGGCAGCTGCGGGTCAGGATCTGGAGATGGCTAGTATGCAACAAGAGAAAAATGTCCTGCTCCTTAGAGCAATGAACAAGCTTGATCTATGAAGCCTTTTAGGGATGGTGAAGGTGTTTCCTTGCGGTTCCCTCCTTTGGCCACAGTTGGATGGTGGTATGTAGGTTGCATCCCGCACCTGCCTCACTAGGGATGGCAGAAATTAGTTTCAGGTCATTTTTCACCAGAATTGTTTCAATTCATGTCTCCCAGAACCGAACGCGGACTTGAATACAATCTAAGGTACAAAGTCCAATACATTTCCAAACTTGGAATGTGATTCCACGCAACAAAAAAAATGGGTTCAAGAAATGCGTACATTGAAAAATGTTCATAGAAGAATGTGTACATTTGAAAATGTGCAAAAACACACTTTTGTCAATGGAGAGAAAAGTGCCAACTGATGCGGCCATTGGGAATGTACATGAAACACCTCCCCCCACTCCACAAAGTTTGCAGTCATGTCAGGAGGAGCTTCAAGGTGTCAACCAAAGAAACTCAACAAGCTCAGATTTGCTGTGGTTCAAACCGAACTACTGAATCTACCCTTGCACCTTTCTGATGATTGATTGGATGATGTTGATTTATTACGGTCCATAGACCCACGCACCTTTCTGAATCCCACAGAACCATGGTACAGAATCACAGTTACCGGTACTTCATCCTAGGGATGTGGGAGAAATTCGCGCTACCGTGGCGTTTTTTTCTTTCTTTTCTGTAGTTATCAGTTTGTAGTTCCTGGATCCAAATGCAAGCCCAAACCCAATTTGCAGTCAGAAATCTGCGCATTTCTGAGCTTTCAAGGTGCTTTAGCAAAAGAAAACAAAGATATGTTTGACAACATGCACACCTTTGAAAAAGGTGTGCATTTCCAAAATGTGCACACGCACATTTTACTCAGTGGGTGCAGGTGTGCAAATGTGGTAAGCTTAAAAATGTGTGCATTAATACATCATACCAAAACCTGCATACATTTTTTAAATTAAAAGATTTTTTTTTGTAATTGCAAGCCCATGCAGAAACAGCGAGATTGAGCTTGACCTCACAAAAATGGCAATCTAGGCAAGGCCAGGACTGACGGATCCATTCATCCCTACCTCAATCCATGTTTTTTAATGTGGCGCTTTAGGCCTCTGCACAAACATCTCATCTTGTTTACCCCTTCTGTTTCCTTCTTGTTTCCATCATGCTTCCTTTGTTCCCTCTCCTCTGCCACAGTTAAAGTTCCAGAGACAGCTTGAGCTGACCCACATATGTCTTACTCACAGGGCAATCTCTAGGTTCTGCATCTCCACACCTGGCTATCACCCAGTGTTTGTATTGTGAGGAGGAATTAGCATGGCGGCAAACAGCTGGCGGACTGAGCTGATGATGTATCTAGATGCAATCAGGGACTCGACCGAGCTGGTAATCTTCATTCCATCCCAGTCATGTTGGGTTTTAAACAAACTAGAGAGCTCTATTTGTCTTCCCCTTTATGTATGAGCTCTCCTCTTAAAATATATCCTGGCAACTGTCCCCATTTCTCATGCTATGAAAGGAAGCCGTTACAGTTTCCCAACCACACTTTTGTGCAATTTCAAAATGAAAAGTTATCTTTTCCTGTCAAACATCAAAAAAACCCTCTTCTCTTTTCCACTTCTGAAAACAAAATAAATCTTCGAGCTGGGATTAAACAAGGGCAAGAAGTGAAGCATTTGTTTGTTTATGAACGCTGTGTGAATTTTGATAATGAGCCCTTTAAAATATATGAGATGGAAGCCTTTCTAATTCAAGATAGAAAAGAATAATGGTTACATATTTAACTTCAAAGACAAAAGTAACCTTTTTATCACCCTAATTTAACAGTCTCCTTAGTAAATGTGTTCCAAGAATGAAGAATGTTATTTAAATAAAAAACACGCTGTCCTTTGAATAGCTGAGTTTTTTAATTGCTGTAATCAAAGTCCAAACACATTTCCATGGCAGCTTTAAATAGATCTGCCTAATGACAATTTTCCCCCCTTAATGAGGATCAGAACAAAGGAAATATGTATTTTTTTGTTTGACTTCCATCTGACAGAATTTCTGGATTGACTTAATAGGCCCTACTAGGAAGATGTGAGGAAATGGTACATCTGAGTGGCTAGTCAGAATCTGCGGATGCTCCCTAGTTAGAAAACAGTGTGTTGGCTGCAGAATTAAGGCATGCCATTAGGAAAATGCAAATGCCAACATGGGCAAAGCTGAGCAATCCATACCCTTAATATTATGCACAGTAGTCTTAACTCCATGCCTCCCTCTACAAGAAGCAGAAACCCCATAAGCCAGGAGTACCAAAAAAATGTGGCCCATAGGCTCTAGCAAAGTTTTAAAATTGAAATGTTAAATTGAAAAATGTTCCAATTTCTTTTCAAGCCCACCCCTTCCCAGCCCATAGGGGTGGGCGATCCGCCCACCACCCGACTCGCAGTGCACTCGACGAGTGCTGTCACCGCACCGGCCGAGCCAGGCCAAAAGCGAGCGCCAGCTGAGGGGCTCACCGGACTTCCGGGTTCTCGGCGCTACATTGTTTACACAGTAAATGGCGTGAGTTACGTTAAAGGTGGCCGCAAATTGCATAACTTGCGCAAATCACGGCCATTTTTTAACATATCTTAAGCCATTTTCTACATTAAAAATGTAGCACCGGGAACTCAGAAGTTGCTTCCCTGGCTCAGCTCGTGAGAATGTGAGTCGACCCAGGGAGGCCGGGAGGCCGAGGGGGAGCTCAGGGGGTTCCAGCCCCGGTGAGTTTGCCCGACTTCCACACACCCCAGTCAAACTCCGCACACATCCCTGCTTGCATAGGAATTTAAATATAAAATATTACTTGCTGCCTAAATTTAGTATATCTAACCTGGCAGAACCCAGTTCATGTTGTGGCTGGATGGAGGTAAACCGTAGCTAGCAGTGCAGGCACAATCTCTGACTTACTCAGAACAGTAAGCAAGCATGTCCTAGAAGCTTATTGGTATGAAAGGCTGCATAGACAATTATATTGCTGGATTTTGTACTTTCTAGTGTTTGGCGTTTTACCTTGTCCTAACTTTATGACATACTTTTGTACTTAGAGCTTTTGTTAAACATTCATTTTGTCTATGTTCACAGTGTCAATAGTAGGGCTGCCTGAACAGAAAGATGGGCTACATTCTGCAACAACAAAAAAAAACTACATTAGGATTAGGGACATATGAGAAATCCATTTCAGTTTGTTTTTGATCAGGATTTACCCTGTTTGCAACTTGTACCAGGCCTGAACACAAACTCAGATGTAATCTACGGTCGAAGTCCGTATATTTCTGAGCTTGCAGTGAGATTTGCAAACAAAAAGAAAAGCATCTGACAGCATGCATACATTTGAAAAAAAAAAAGCACAGATACGCTTTAATCAATGGAAGAAGAATGCATACATTTCAAAGATGCGCATATAAGGATCCGTACATTAGAGAAACGTGCATGAGAATATGCATAGGGAATATGCATAGGGATTTTCATTGTTGTGCAGTCCGGGGGTGTGTGTGCAGGGATTTCATTGTTGTGCAGTCCCGGGGGCGGGGGGGAGCAGCGATTTCACTGTGTAGTCCCAGGGGAACAGGGATTTCATTGTGCATTCCTGGGGGAAAGGGAGCAGGATTTCATAGTGTAGTCCCGGGGGGGAGCAGGTAGTTAGTGGGGAGCTGGGATTTCATTGTGCAGTCCCGGGGGAGCTGGTAGTCCCGGGGGAGCTGGGATTTCATTGTGTAATCCCAGGGGAACTAAGATTCCCGGGGGAGCTGGGATTCCATCATGTTTCTTTTAAAAACAATTGTACCAAATCCTAAAATCCACACGAGCGAAGCCGCGGGCAACAGCTAGTTATTAATAAATAAAGAAATATCTTTATCCTATATTGCATCCTTCCCCAACCTGGTGCGCTCCAGATGTGTTGAGCTCTCAGTCTCACCATCTACATCCAGCATGGCCAACGCCATGCTGGCTGGGGCTGATGGGAGTTGGATTTCAACACATCTGGAGGGCACCAGGATCGGGAAGGCTGCTGTGCCATCTGTTGAGGCAATCCTTTCCCTGCACTCTCTCCCACCCCCTCAAAGATGCCGTTCCGTCCTAGTAAATTCACACTGTCTCATAATGTCCTTCATAGTTATCTTTGATGGAAGATCCCTGACAGCATGCCTCTGCCCACCTGCTTCGCCATGCAGCTCACAAGGGCATAACTCAAGGCCGTCTGTGGTCTAAACCAGTGTTCTCCAACCTTGGGTCCCCAGATGTTTTTGGCCTACAGCTCCCAGCATGCATGCGGGAGTTGTCCGGCCAAAAACATCTGGGGACCCATGGTTGGAGAACACTGGTCTAAACAGAATGCAGGATCCTTTAGCAACACACAGATTGAAAAAGGGGGAGTGGAAACCTGGATCCACGATTTGCTATCGTAGGGATGGGTGAGAAATGTGTTTCAGTTCAGTTTTGATCAGAATTTACCAAAATCCACACATTTCTTATATTCTGTATGGAAAGAACTTGAGGATTAAAAATGTCAGAGAAAACAAAATTGGCAGATTTATCCATTCAGGCCCAGGGGGTTGAGTTGAGTGCTCAGTTCCTTAAAGTCTGGGTTTGAACCCCTATGTATTAAACCATTTTACGGCTGAATTAGGGTTGCCAGCCACCTCTTCTTTCAGACAGGCTCCTCATCTTTAACACCTACATGGCAGGCAGGCACAACATGGCCCTTTCCATGCTTGGAATATCCATTCCAATTCAATTCAGCTGATGCAGACGGATGAGAATTTTGTTTTAAATCATTTTTGACAAGAATTTACCAAAATTCACAAAGTTCTTCATATTCGGGAGAGAAAGAACTTATGATTTGAAAAACTTGATATATGGGAGAAAGCGAAACGGATGGGTTTGCCCATTCCCTTCTCTGAAGGTGAGCGGACACAGAGCAGGGCCTGCACTGAGGGATGGACCTAAAAGAATAGGCAAGAAAATAAGACCAATCACAGTGGCCAGGCTCCATGCAAGGAGTAAAAAAAGCATTGGAATCAAGTACCAATCTTTTTAGGGATGCTAGAAACGACATCAACGTTACCTGGATGCTAACTGATTGTTTGAGGAATTCTAAACATCATAAAGCTCTCATGGAGAGGTTTCAGTTGCCACCTTCCCACAAGAGAGGTTCCATGCCATTAACTGCTGCATGAAAGGCAGAAATCCCAACAGTATTGACACTACACCTGCTGGGTTTTTTGCTTGTTTTGCTTCCCGTGCTTCTGTTTAAAGGCATAGACTGGGATGAAAAGAATTTAAGAGTTGAAAAATTGAATGTGGAGAAACAGGAACTGGCAGGCTTGTCCATCATGATGGTTGAAATAGTAAGGAGTTTTGCAGCCCACTCCCTGCCTCCCTCGGGTCGGGTGTGTGTGCGGCCTCAGCACGAGGAGTTCTTTGTGTACTCACAAAAGACGTGGGATGCATATTTCAGGGTGAATGAATGAGCCCCTTCCAGCCCCCTTAAAATCACTGGGACTTGCTTGGTTGTTTTGTGCTGTTCTAGTGATTGATATTTTCTTGAAAGTGTTTTTGTATTTTTTTAATCTCTTTGTTGCGCAGTTAACTTATTTATTATTTTTATTTGTTTATTTATTGTATTTATATCCTGCCTTTTTTCCTGCAAGGAACCCAAGGTGGCTTACATAATCCTCCTCCTCCTCCTCTCCATGTTATCCTCACAACAACCCTGTGAGGTAGGTGAGGCTGAGAGTCAGTGACTGGCCCAAAGTGACCCAGTGAGCTTCATGGCCAAATGGGGACTAGAACCCGGATCTCCCGAGTCCCAGTCCAACACTCTCACCACTACGCCACAATGGCATTTATTAATGGGCAACGCAACTCATAAATGGGATTGATAGACAAAAAGTGTATCCTTCACTTAAATGGAGGTGGCCCCAGGTTCCTTGTGCATTTTGGAGAGGAGAATTCTTTTTGCATGCAACAGAACTCTTGTGCTTATAAGCAATTTCCTGGCAGGGGAGAATATTTTTTTTATAATAAACAATAACAAGTTTTAGTTTAATTTGGTGCTGAGTAAGCCATGAGAGTGCGCATGTCTATTTAGAGTTGCTTTTAAAAGCGGTGGCAACAATGGTTCCACCTCCCTGAATTCAGCTCAATTGTTCTGCCTTGCTTTACAAATTCAGCACATACAGCCCCTGAATAATTAACAATTTTATCATAGGCTTTTAGATATTAAAAATGTGAAACATGATTATAGTTACAGACCGCAGGTTATTAAAACCAGGATATCATTTGGAAAGGTGATGTGTAATAGTCTTAAATATAGACCTCTTTTGTCAAATGACCCCCCCCCCCCATATTTTAAAGTGATGTGAAATGATGCTGGGATGGAATTCATTTCTCCATCACAAAAATCTACTTTAGAATTACACAATTAAATGTAAATCTTCTTTTTTATCATCCAGTTTAGCCATTGACAGTCAATGTGCATCATATTGTATTTTATTCTTTTAAATATTTGTATTGTATTTTATATTTTAACGTTTGTACAGCATGATAATCCTTTGACTGTTTGTAATCTGCCCAGTGAACATTGACTATTGGGGATTTAAAGTAAAATACATACATACTATAAATACAGGGCTGGCGCTACCGCTAGGCAAACTAGGCGGTTGCCTAGGGCGCGCGGCTGAAGAGGGCGCAGAAACGTTGCGCTCCTCTTCGCGCGCTGCGCCGCCCCGCCAGGCCTCCGCTGCGCCGCCCCCGCCAAGCCTCCGCCTTTCCGCCCGCCGCTGCCGCGCCTCCCCACCGTCCCGCCGCCGCCGCTGCGCCCTCCCCGCCCGCCCGCCGCTGTGCCTCTGCCCGCCCGCTCGCTCGCCACTGCGCCTCCCCCGCCCCGCCCGCCGCTGCGCCTCCCCCCGCCCTCCCGCTCGCTGCCGCTGCGCCTCCGCCGCCATCGCCACCCCCCCCGTGTGAGAGCTGGACTGACCCGGGTTCAAAAGCTTCCCTAGCCAGTGACCCTCAGTCCCAGTCACGCAGGCGGAAGGAGGAGATAACAGCAGTTAATAAAGATTAAAGAGTTTATTTGTAAGACCCAATTACATGGGATTAAGGCAAGCAATGCATCTCTTACTCACTACATCATTGCAGATACAAATCCAATACCCCAGTGGTAAGGCTAGATCAGTGCTTCTCAAATAGTGGGGCGGGCCCCCCAGGGGGGGCGCGAGGCTCCGTAAAGGGGGGGCTCGTTTGACCTCAGTTAAAAGTTTTTTTAATATTGTGTTCCTTTAAATCCTGTGCTCCTTTAAATCTTTCTGCTACAGTTAATAAAGCTATTCTTTGTTGTAAATTGATCCACATTCGTTCTTTTTTATTCTCTTATACGTTAATAAGGATACAGTGTTATGCAGAGGTATACTTATAACAATTTTATAGACAAATGATACTATTACAGTCGCGCGGGGGGCGCGAAATGTTTTCTTCTTCCTAGGGGGGCATGACAGAAAATAATTGAGAAGCACTGGGCTAGATGAAGTGAAGTCCAGAACAAGAGACATGTCGAGTCGAGACGAGCAAGACAGCAAGTGAGAGGAGAAGAGGAGAGAAGAGGTGAAGCTATCAACAAGTGTGTTAGCTTTATACCACAGACCCTGCACCTATAAATAGGATATTACTCACCCCAGTTGTATAACCTATTCATCAACATGTTTACCCCAAATCTGTCCAAGGCTGCTGAGTCATATCACCTTGAGACTATGTCTGGTGACCGGAGCCTTGTGTACTTCATCTCAAGAGACAACCTCTATGTCAGGTGATAATCCTGATGTCAGGTGGTAATCTCGTTTTGCCTATGCAAAACCTAACACCCCGACCCCCCCGTCACCTACCTTCTCCGCGTCGTGTCGCTTCCGGAGCCCCGCCCGCGTTGTTTTGGCAGGAGGAACCAGGACAACAGGGCTTAAACAGCCCTGTTGCCATGGTTTCCCCGGCAAAAAACAGCGCGGGGGTCCCGTCGCATCACTTCAGGAGGAGGAGGAAGAGGAGGCAGCAGCAGCAGCAGCAGCAGCAGCAGCAGCCGCCGCCAGGGCGGGGGGGGGGAAGGTAGGTTGGTGGTGGCGGCGCAGGGTTTTTTTTTTTTGCAGAGCAGGATTGCTTTGGAGAGGGGGGGGCGCTAAATATTATTTCGCCTGAGGCGCCAAACTGCCCTGCACCGGTCCTGTATAAATAAATGTGTCGGACAGAGCAAAGCCATGCCCCTTTACTTGGAAGGAAGCCTCACACAGGACTGCAACCTAAGAGTGAAGCTAAATCTTATCAAATGCATGTTACCAAATTCCTGGGGTTTAATTCAGATTTACACTGGATCAACTGTGCGGATGGTAGAGAATTTCCCCACCTCTCCTCCCCATGACAGTCATAGAATCATAGAATATAGAAAAGTAGAGTTGGAAGGGGCCTACCAGGCCATCGAGTCCAACCCCCTGCTCAATGCAGGAATCCAGGTCAAAGCATCCCCGACAGATGGCTGTCCAGCTGCACCTTGAACTGAATGCCTCCAGAGTGGGAGAGCCCACCACCTCCCTAGGTAGTTGGTTCCATTGTCTTACTGCTCTGACAGTCTCAGGAAATTTTTCCTGATGTTTAGGTGGAATCTGGGTTCCTGTAACATGAGCCCATCATTCCGTGTCCTGCAAACTGGGATGATCGAGAAGAGATCCTGGCCCTCCTCTGTGTGACATCCCTTCAAGTACTGGAAGAGTGCGATCATATCTCCCTCTCAGTCTCCTCTTCTGAAGGCTAAACATGCCCAGTTCTTTCAGTCTCTCCTCATAGGGCCTTGTTTCCGGTCCCTTTATCATCCTTGTTGTTGCCCTCCTCTGAACCCTGAAAATTTTACACAGAAAGCTGAATGGGATGAGCTGTGGTGTGCAGGGAGGGAGATCCTCCAAAATTAGGTGGCAGGACCTTCCATGAACAGAGCCCTTCCTCTCATGGAAATTAGATCTTGGATCCAATCCCTTGGATCCAGTCCCAAGGCAAGGCAAACGAGGGTATAAGAGGACTCACACAGTGAAGAATTGGCAAGCTGAAGGGAATTGGAATGTCGGGGGCAAGAGGGGCAAGCCCCCTTTCCCACTGCCCGGCTCTCCCTTACAATTACCCCTGGTAACATGCAGTCTCACTCAGTCACAGACACTGACGTGTTCCTCTGTAGTTGCTAATAAATGTTCTGATGCTGATTTGAATGCACTTGATAGATCCGCCTGCACACTGATGACAACATTCAGAATGCATTAGCCAAATGCGTTAGCCAAGTGGAAAGGCTAACACATTTATTTATTTAAAACATGTCCCTATCACTTCCATCAGAAAGACTCCCCACCATGCCAAAAAAAAAAAAAAAAGATCGGAGGGAGGTAGAGAGCTAGCCCCACAGATATACTAGTCCACCGCATCTGAAGTCCAGATATACTATGTCCACCGCATTCCCACAGTCTACAAGGGAGATTACCCGATCAAAGAATGAGATCAGATTAGTCTGGCATGGCTTCTCATGGCTTCTCACTTTGTCATGCAGAGTCCCAAATTCCCAGCTACTTTAAGCTGCTCTTAAAGGGGCCATGGGCAAAATTGCAGCTAAGCTTGCAGTCTTAGGATTTTGCCCATGGCCCCTTTAAGAGTAGCTCTGCTTAGGCTCAAACAGCCGCAGGGTCTCCACGGAGAGACAGACATGCTAAGCTGGGAGGGTCAGGCAAGGATGTGTGTGTGCATGCGCATGCTCTACCTGCTGCCTCTGCTGCACATTGCTGTGGGAAAGGGATTAGCTGGGTGAAAAGAAAAGGAGGTGGAGGCTGCACCCGCAGGAGAGGTGAATGAGGGAATTAATCACATGATTCCTATCTTTATATTGCCAAAGATTTTATTTCCTACAGAGCTGACTCTGTGCCTCTAACAGGTGAGATACAGTGTCGGAAGGAAATGCAAAAAAACCTTCCGCTTCTCTCTGAAGCTCCATGTTTGGGGGTGTGGGTGGGTGGGTAAGCTTCACCTGTTGAATTTGTGCCAATCCTGCCAATTTTAAAACAAAAAGAAAGAGATTGCCCTGCAAGCACTGACAACCCCCCCCTCCATGAAAAACACTAGATATCAAAATTAAGGGTTTAGATAAGGTAAAAAAATATTACAAAAGCCACTTATAAAATATTATAAAATAATATATAATATAATAATGTAATAATTATAATATATAACAGTGATGGCGAACCTTTTTGAGCCCGAGTGCCCAAACTGCAACACAAAACCAACGTATTTATTTCAAAGTGCCAACACTGCAATTAAACCTGAATACCGAGGTTATAGTTTTAGAAAAACAACTCATACGGTTGTCCGAACTAATTAACATCTTTTGTCTTAAAAGAAAAACACAATAACAGAGCTTTCAATGATACAAACAGTTTTTTGTTGAAAAAAAATCAACTCAAAAAATTATTAGAGTACTACATTATTTGCAACATTATTTGCAACATTATTATTGCCATTTTCATCGCCATGGTTTTACATCTTGTCGAGGGGAAACTTCCCACCGGTGTGGGAATTATATATCGAACAGATGGAAAGCTTTTTAATCTCAGCAGGCTGAAAGCAAAAAGTAAGGTAATTACAACCTCCGTTGTGGAACTTCAGTATGCTGATGATAATGTGGTCTCCGCACATTCAGAGGATGATCTCCAAACTATCCTAAATGCTTTTGCAGAAGCATACGAAAAACTTGGTCTCTCACTTAACATCAAAAAAACCAAAGTGCTTCATCAGCAAGTGCAAGCCAATCCTTTGGTGATGCCATCTATCCAGCTTGGCGGGACAATACTGGAAAATGTCGATCATTTTCTCTATCTTGGCAGCTATCTTTCTGTTACAGCTAACATCGACAATGAAATCCAGCATCGTCTGAGCTCCGCAAGTGCCGCATTTTCTCGAATGAAACATAGAGTGTTCGAGGATCGGGATATTTGTAAGAAGACCAAAACACTGGTTTATGAAGCCATTGTATTACCAACTTTATTGTATGCCTGCGAACATGGACTATCTATAAACGTCACTTCCACCTCCTTGAAAGGTTTCATCAACGTTGCCTCCGGAAAATCCTGCAAATTACTTGGGAAGATAGGCGAACAAATGTCAGTGTACTGGAAGAAGCAAAGACTACTAGCATTGAAAAAATGATCCTTCAACGCCAACTTCAGTGGACCGGTCATGTTGTTCGAATGCCTGACTGCCGTCTCCCAAAGCAGTTACTTTACTCCCAACTCAAGGATGGAAAGCGGAATATCGGTGGTCAATATAAGAGGTTTAAAGATGTTCATAAGGCTAATCTAAAAAAATGCAATATAAACATCGAAAACTGGGAAGCTCTGGCCCATGAACGATCTAAATGGAGATTGGCCTTTCACAAAGGTTCCATGGACTTTGAAGAAGCCCGAGTGCAAGGTGAAAGGGAGAAACGTGCTAAGCGAAAAGCACGTCAAATGAATCCTTTACAGGACCATCTTCTATCTGGTAACCTGTGTCCTCACTGTGGGAAGCTGTGTGGATCTAGAATTGGCCTCCACAGTCACTTACGGACCCATCGCTAGAGTCTACACAATCTTCTTTAGAATTTCCTCCTTTTATCCCGGAAGACAATCTTACTCGGTCACGAGTGATCGCCTGATGATGATGATGACATAGCCTGAAGGGAATTTATACAAACTTTTTAAATAATTAGGCACATGTATTTTTGGATAAGGGATTCTCAACTTGTAATATGATTATATGCCAGACTGAAATTGTATGGGGCAAGCTTTACTCCGGGTCCTTTCCCTGCTTCTACAGGTGTCAGATTAGTAAAAGTAAAAGTCAACCTGTACTAGGATGAGCAAGATAAACAAGAAAACTAAACGTGCTTAACACATTTTAAACACTTTATGTCTTGAACTGCAAACACTGCATTAGGTATAAGTTTGCATTGGGCATGCTTTTGCACAATTAATGTGATTTTTGCTATTGCATGCTGATAATTTGTCAAACCTTGGCTCATACTCCTCTGTGCATCATTCTTCAAAATCTTTTAAATGTGCTAACAATGTAGAAAGGAATTCTGTAACAGGAATTCTAGAATAAAATCATTCTGTTCCACACTGTGAGAAAGAACAAGATCATTAGTGTTTTGCAGAAGGGGACGGTCTTTTCGCGATCTGGTGACCAATGGCTCGAGTGCCCACAGAGAGGTCCCTGCGTGCCAGCTGTGGCACCCGTGCCATAGGTTCGCCACCACTGATATATAAGATATTATATAATCATATAATTCTGGGAAAGTCATCCTAGCACTGGCGCTGCTGCTGCCACCTCTTCTTCTAGCAAGGAGCAGCATTTCACAATTATCCCTCAATTACATGATACTTCTTCACACAATGCATAATCAATTTGCTGCCACAAGATGTGGTGGTCACTGTTGTAGATTGCTTTAAAACAGTGTTTCTCAACCTTGGGTCCCCAGATGTTTTTGGCCTACAACTCCCAGCATGCCCCAGCCAGCATAGCTGGCTGGGGCATGCAGGGAGTTGTAGGCCAAAAACATCTGGGGACCCAAGGTTGAGAAACACTGCTTTAAAACATGGAGCTTCAGTGCTTAATACTGGATATATGTGCTCAAATGCAAGATATATGAATTGTGGGAAGGAAATATTTATTAACCTCTAACCATGAATTTTTAAAAAAAGAATAAAGGTTGAAATATTTTGTCCCAGAATACATTTACATTGATGGCATACCCTTTCTCAATAATAATAATAATAATAATAATAATAATAATAATAATAATAATAATAATAGCAACAACAACAACTGTTAGGCCTTCTGAGTGTTTTAACAAAGCACAGTCAATACCGGTGGCCCTCCTTGACAACTTATTATTGAATTTACCTAAATGTAATAGTGTGATTCAATTGTACACTTACTTGGGAGTAAGCCCTATTGAATTCCGTGGGACATACTTCTGAGTGATCATGCCTAGGATTATGCTACCAGGCAGCAGTATTGTGGTCACTCCCTTGAGAGTAAAGCCCCATTGAAAGAAGTGGGAGTAGCTTCTGAATGAACATTTATAGCACCAGGCTGTGAAACTAGACTTTGCTCCTATCGGGACTCCAGGAATAGCCCTTGATGGTCAGAGACTTATAATGGGCAGCTTCTCATGGATTTATTCTGAAGACTGACACAGTTTGTGCCCTTAAAAGGCTTGTGCTCTGAACTTGGGTGTCAAAAATTAACCTCCAGATTGCCTCATTCAACCCATAAGTCTAACAGACAAAAGGAAGGATTTTTCATGCAAACAAAGTCCCTGCATACACGTAAGCAACCTGGGTTTGTATATAGGGACTGGGCTTGCATCTTCTTGTTAGAGAAAGTGTTCATGCCTTCCTCTCTGTGCTAGGTTAAGACCATAAAAAAGAGCCCTACTGGAAAGGCCTATCTGGTCCAGCATCCTGTTTCCCACAGTGACCAACCAGATGCTCTGGAAAGCTCTCAAGCAGGACATGAGGGTAACAGTACGCCCCCACTCACGTTCCCCAGCAACTGGTCTTCAGAGGCATGGTGTCTCCAATTCTGGAGGTGCTATGTAGCCATCATGATTAATCCATTTTTAGCCTTATCGGTAATACAATGCCTTGAGAAGGGAAACAAGATACTAACCTCCATGAATTTCTCTACTCCAAGTTGGCAGCCATTGCTACATCTTGTGGCAGTGAATTCCACAGTTTCACTATGCACTATGCAAAGAAATACTTCATTTTGTTTGTCCCAAATGTGCCACCATTTAGCTTTAGTGGATAACCCCAGGTTCTAGAATTAGAGGGAGAAAATACTGCAGTTTTGTGTGTTTCCTCTCATAAGTTTTGTACCTGACCATGCCCTTTTTGTTGCCTGGCCATACCCTTTTCCACGCCCTCATGTTGCTTGGCCACACCCTCTTGATCACACCTTCATGTTGTTTAACCATATCTCTTACAAATTCACATGCGTGTCCCTATTTTCATCTGTGAAAATGTTGGAGGGTATGCCAACACATGATCACCTCAATTTGAATGAGACTCACCTTCGGGTGTAGGTTTTCCTCCATTAGGACAGGATTCCTGATTGACTTGTCCCCATGTAGGAAAGTCTATTAGTGTAGAAGGCTGAGCTGATCATGCATCTCCCAAGGAGGATGGCCGGCACGTGTAACATCATCAAAGGGGTGGAGCTAGTCCCGCATGTTCCCATTTGCCCTTTCACACATTTTCTTCTTTCATGGGTAGCAAACACCAGAATAGTACTTTAGTATTGGATAACTAATACAATTTCTAACAAATAGAACAACAGTGGAACCCTACACTGGAGGGAGAGAATTTTATACCACCTAAAGCTTGGACTTCATTCTCTGAGGGTATACTCCCTCCAACTACTAGGAAAAGTTACCCAATTTGGCTTCTATTGACTTTTTTTACCTGGTACATCATTCTAAATTTACCTTCAGCTTAGTTAATATAAAACCCATATAATTTCTCTCTATTTCTGTTTTCTACCTACCAAGGAACCTGCGTGCATAGGATGCCTGTAGTCCTCTGGGATCGCAGGGTTACGGGCAGCCTCCGTGGATGTTGCCCTTAATGACTTCTTTTACCTCAGGCCAAATTCCCTAAACCTCCAGTGCAGCCAAAAACACCCACAACCAGGTCCAGCTCTTGGGTACAGTCTTCCTCTGACATAAAAGCTGCGCCTGTTGTACTATTGGCTGCTTGGACAGTTGATCTGGTTTTTAATGCCTGCTGGAGTAGCATTCTTCTGGTACAATCTGAGGGAAGCATCCTGGCATAACACACTCACCTGCTCCCTGCTCTTCACCAGCCATACATATGGTGGTTATCACACAGAGCCAGGGAATAGCTTAATATCCAGGCCTTAGCTAGTCACTTTCTCCTAACCTTTTCTCCGATCCTTTTATCGCCCACCACAAACCAGCCAACCACACATCAACCTTCTCTCTGACTGATTACCAACTCTGTCAACCCCTAACCGTCCTTTCCCGGATGCTCTTTTCCACCTAGCTAGAACCCCCAGACCAATCAGAGTCTGATGTTTTTCCCAGACCAATCAAAATTGAATCCACCTGTTCCAGGCCCCATACTGAAATATTCAAAATGATCATCTCTCTCTCCCGCTTCAGAAATTGTCACCAAGCAACTATTCCTGAACGGGTCTTCAACTCAGTAGCAACGCTCGGCCTCAGATATTCTAATCTATAGCCTTACAGAGAGCACACAAAACATTCAAACATTACACCACATAAAGGGTTTTATACATGGCATTTTTTTCACAAAAGGTATTACCCTAAAATGGATTTTGAGATTTTCTTATGGTCAGCATGGCTTCCTCTGCTTTTTAGATAGAACAAAACATTATCCTAGACCAGACATAATTCTGGTGAATGAAATCCCATGGGCCTAATATAATAGTCATTGTAATGCATTTTACACAGAACACTGGGGGAAAATGAGAAATAATAATAATAATAATAATAATAATAATAATAATAATAATAATAATACCAAAACATAGCCTCAAAAATAAAGCATGTCTGGAAATGCAAGGAAATCCATATAATACATGGCTGGATATAAGCTACAGTTCCAAGCACCCGATGCCATCATTCCTATTAAATAAAATGCAAAAAGCTGTCATTCTCCAGACTTGCATGCAACAGACAAATTTCTAATACATGAATGATTGATTGGTTTGGGTTATTGGATTTCTACCAGAGCAAGCCCTGGGACCACCAGGCATGCATGAAACAAACAAACAGGAGAACAGTAATGACATTCGTGTGATCAGAATAGGTGCAGTAGGCAGGGAAAATGAATAATGTTTTTGTTTTATTGTAATCTTAACTCCTTCCCCTGGGAACCTGCTGAATGTAGGATAAATCCCTTAAACAATTAGATAAATAGACTTCTGTGTTTCAGACCTTATAGTCGAACAACAGCATCTATGCGAACAGCAAACTGAATTCTCTGAATGCTGCTCCTTATGTAGCCAAAACAGCATGAGAGGCAGGTATCAGTAGCCTTAGCAGAGCCCCAATGTGTGTAGAAGTAAAAAGAAAAACCCAAAAAACTAAGTGAGGGGAACACCCACCCGCAAAGCAGTCCAATGATGGCCAAAGGACCGGAATGCTGGCAGACTGACTGTTGGCGGCAGGACTGGGGGCTGGAAAGGAATGGAGTGGTTGGAGAACACAACAGCAGCACTCTACGCTGCAACATTTTGTTGCAGTGCCTACTTGTAGGCATTCTATGTTTATAAAGAGGTTAACTGAATATTTGTTGAAGAGGAACCCTTCCTTTTGAGGACAGTCCATTGTTTGCTCATCAAACTGCATTACTGTGGGAGTAAGTGGGAAATCATGGTATGTCTGAAATACTTAAACCACTGGTGATAAACAGCACTGTGTATTCTATGCAATTTTCTAGTCCCAGGATTGGGATGATGCTATAATGTTCAGATTAAATGGTTATCAACTGGTGACAGCAAGCAGTAATTTTAGAATTCCATGTTGTTGTTGCTGTGGCTGCGATTTCCAAAGTGCCAGCGGTGTGCTTGACACTGCAGAAACAGGGTTTAAAAGAGGTCCCTGCCCCAAGGCAGCTCCCAACTTTAATGAAACTGATTAAAGTGGATTAAAGTCGGCAGCTCCTGACTTTAATCCACTTTATAAATGGATGAAGGATATTTGGAGTGGCATTCACATTTTAATGAACCCCAAGGCTTGGGAATCTAGGACACCTGCATGCTTTCTTGTGCATGTCCCATTGAAATGAAGGTCCATTCATTTCAACAGGGCTCCATCTACAGGGTAACATCTCAGTGCTGGATTATTCAGTCTAGGCATGGATGAATGTGTCAATTTCAGTTTCGGATTCTCTCAGTTTCTCACTATTCCTATCTCAAGTTCAGTTCGTCTTGAACTTTGAGAAGTTTTTTTTTTTTTTTAATTTTAGTTTATTTTAAGTTTACATGAAAACGTGTACACATTTTTTTGTGGACATCTCCAATGCATGTGTTTTTGTATGCAATTTTGCCTAACGTACACATTTTTGTAAGCAATTTTCCTACTATGATGCAGCATCTCTGAACATTATTTTCACTAATGTTTTCACTAAGGAGAAGGCCCTTTCAGCAGTGGCACTGCGGTTGTGGAATGATGCCCTCCCTTGAGAGGCTTGCTGTGGTCTTTTTCAGTGCCAGGTGAAGACTTTTTAAAATTTCCCTGGACTTTTAGTCCTTCCATTTTAAAAATTGTGTTAGTGCATTTTTAGATCTTTGTGCCGCTGCTGGCGTTTACCCTGGTTTTATTTTGTTTTAGGCATAAACAATATATGATCTTTTACTGTGTTATTGTGCTTTATGTTCTGTTTTGTGAACTGCCCAGAGAGCTTTGCCTATTGGGTGGTTCACAAAATGCAATAAATAAATAAGGGCTCGATCCTATGGCTGTTTGACAGAGTCACAGGGATAAATGCCAAGTGCTGCACCTAGGGAGAGGAAACCAAATGCAGAGTTACAGAATGGGGGACACTTGGCTCAACAATACTACAAGTGAGAAGGATCTTGGAATTGTGGTAGATCACAAACTGAATATAAGCCAGCAATGCGATGTGGCTGCAAAGAAGGCAAATGCTATTTTGGGCTGCATTAATAGAAGTATAGCTTCCAAATCGCATGAAGTGATAATTCCCCTTTACTCAGCACTGGTTAGGCCTCTTCTTGAGTACTGTGTCCAGTTCTGGGCACCTCACTTTAAGAAGGACGTAGACAAACTGGAGAGGGTTCAGAGGAGGGCAACAAGGATGATAAAGGGATTGGAAACAAGGCCCTATGAGGAGAGACTGAAAGAACTGGGCATGTTTAGCCCTCAGAAGAGGAGACTGAGGGGAGATATGATCGCACTCTTCCAGTACTTGAAGGGTTGTCACAAAGAGGAGGGCCAGGATCTCTTCTCAATCATCCCAGTTTGCAGGACACGGAATGATGGGCTCAAGTTACAGGAACCCAGATTCCACCTAAACATCAGGAAAAATTTCCTGACTGTCAGAGCAATAAGACAATGGAACCAACTACCTAGGGAGGTGGTGGGCTCTCCCACTCTGGAGGCATTCTGGACGGCCATTTGTCAGGAATGCTTTGACCTGGATTCCTGCATTGAGCAGGGGGTTGGACTCGATGGCCTTGTAGGCCCCTTCCAACTCTACTTTTCTATGATTCTATGATTCTATGATTCTATGATTGATAGGAAAGGTTGGCATCCCTGGCTCCGACCTTGGAAACATGCTCCAAGGTTGAAGCTCCGACTCCGGCCTTGGGGTGCCGTCCCTCTGCCCTCGCAGCCGGCGCGGGAAGAACCACGGCTGGCCGCAGATGCAGCAGAACTCGGAGCGGGACGTTTGTGCAGGGGGAGGAGGGCCGGGCGGGGAAGGGAGGAGTAAAGCTTCGCCACGGTACACGATGTATCCTGGCGGCGCCTCAGCCTCCCCTCCTCGCAAGCCGGGGCAAAAGACTAAGATGGCAGAAATCGGCCGTCTAAATATTTGGCAGAGCGGGAGGAGCGTGGAGGGAACCTTCGCCTCTGTGCTCCTTCCACCCTCCATTGGCTGCCCATCCATAATCCTCCAAGTTTGGAGGGTTGTGGGCAGCTGTATTAGATTGCACTGCCCATAAAGAATATACACATTTTTGTTTGCACTTTCCCCTAATACATGCATTTTTGATTGAAGAACCTCGCTGTAAAATTCAAGGAAGTGTGAATTTTGAAAGATCCGAGCGGTTTGCATATTGGTTTGCCGTTGCAAAATTAGGGACGTTCACAAGAAAATATGAACCAAACATTGCCGCCTGTCACTGATTATGCCTCCCGCCCGTGCACACAGTAACGTTAGCCAAGGTTGCTTCTTCCTCCATGTTTATATACTTCTGTGATATTTATTTTTCCATTTCTGTTGGGAGCACCTGTTGTGAGTAATAACAAAAGCAACAACTCTGAAATTTGTAACTCGACACATTATTAAAAGAGCAAATTGAAATTTCCATGACATTCCCTCTCTTTCTCTCTCTCTCACCCACACTGTGCGTGATAACAATCTACTTTCATAATGAAATTCATGCCGTTGGAACAACAAAGGAAGGGGCTCCTAAAAGAAAAGAGGACGTGTCAGAGATGGCAAAGATTTGCATACTAATGAAGATTATGGTGTTATTAATATGCATGGTGGGGGAGGGGAGGCCTTTGCAGGACTGAATGACAGATCATGATTCAACTAGGGAAAACGATTCATTTGTATATGGCCAGCTGGGTTACCCCACTGTTCAAGAGGCAGCTAAATCCGCAGTTCGCAACTTATACCTTGTTTCAGGAGTTCTGTGGAGCCTTAAGGAGACACTTAATAAATAAATACAACTCTGCACCATGCTCTGTTTCTGTAGCTGATGGCGGCAAGGCTCAAGCATAATTTTTTTAGGCCCAGTACAAACTGGGGACATTGAGCTGTCTTCTGCACACATACCAGAATCCCATCCCATAACATACAACCTCATTGCCGTAGGGATGTGCATATCAGCAAAACTCAAACTCACTCTCACTGAAGGTCTCCAGTTTCATCTTGAAGCTCATTCTGACTTGAATCAGATTGCAAGCTTTGTTTTTATTCTTTTCACATGAAAATCCATGCATATTTTCACGCATGTTTTTTCTCCAAATGAAATGTACACATTCCAAATTCCAAATTCATTTCCAAATGAAATGTACACAAATGAAATGTACACACTGAAATGTACACATTCTTCTCTCACTGATTATAGCATATTTGTGTGCATTTTCCAAAGTATGCATTTTTTCATGCACATTTTTCAAATGTACGCATGCTGTCAAACACATTTCTTTTGGTTCACAAATCACATTGCAAGCCCGGAAATATTGCATCCAACTCTGTGTTCAGTCTGGAAGGTGTGAACTGGGTTAATCCTGAACAATGACAAACTGAAACAAATTTCCCTACTCATAAGTCATGAAAGAAAAGTTTCTATTTCAATTCTGAAGTTATATGTGTTATATTTCTGAAATTATATCATGGCGTACGCTGCGACTTTTCTACCACATCGCAAAACACACTTCCCCACCTTTGTGTATGTGTGTGCACATGCTATTTTTATTTAACATAACATCCATCCAGTACTTGAAGGGTTGTCACACAGAGGAGGGCCAGGATCTCTTCTTGATCATCCCAGTTTGCAGGACATGGAATAATGGGCCCAAGTTACAGGAACCCAGATTCCACCTAAACATCAGGAAAAATTTCCTGACTGTCAGAGCAATAAGACAATGGAACCAACTACCTAGGGAGGTGGTGGGCTCTCCCACTCTGGAGGCATTCAAGGTGCAGCTGGACAGCCATCTGTCGGGGATGCTTTGACCTGGATTCCTGCATTGAGCAGGGGGTTGGACTCGATGGCCTTGTAGGCCCCTTCCAACTCTTCTTTTCTATGATTCTATGAAAAAGAGTCCTTCAAAGCTTCTTGATTCTTTTGTAACTTTTTGGTTGGCCCTAGCTAGCATGTTGCCTGAGCAAGACTGCAGAATGGGCTGTGTCTGTTTTGAAAAACTGGAGGATCAATCAATGTCCATTAATTGATCAATGCTTCTTTTAGTTCCCTTTCTTAAATCTGGCTGCTTGATTTGTCTTTTTATAGCTGGACATAGTCGTATGGTTGGTTGAGGTGTGTGTGTGTGTGTGAACTAGATATTCACTCACATATTTTGGTGGCCTGTAAATCCTACTGGCAGTACTGGCTCCTGCTGCCTTGGGATAAATACGCACATTTTGTGCACAGTATTCCCCAATACGTACATTTTTAATGCACATCTTCTCAAATACAAGCTGCATCGGAAACCTTGCAAAAATGTGGATTTCAGAATGTATCTCTGTCTCAGCTCGGGTGAAAGGCTTCGAAGGTGTGGATTGCATACCCTCCAACTGTTCCGAAAATCCCTGGACCATCACAAGGCTTCTCACTTTGTTATGCATTCTTTTAGCTTCGCTGCAATTTTGCCCATGGACCCTTTAAGGTAGCTCTGCTTAGGCTCCAACAGCTGCCCGCAGTAAGCAGGCAGTGAACAGACCCGAGGATGTGTGTGCATGTGCACGCACTCTCTACCTGCTGTCTCTGCTTGGTGAAAAGAAAAGGAGGTGGAGACTGCACTCACTGGCCTGGACCGATGGAGAGGTGAATGAGGGATTTTATCACATGATTCCTATCTTTATATTGCCAAAGATTTTATTTCCTAACAGAGCTGACTCTGTGCCTCTAACAGGTGAGTTTACAGTGTCAGAAGGAAATGCAAGAAACTTCCCTTTGTCTCTGAAGCTCCATGTTTGGGGGTGTGGGATGGGTAAGCTTCATCTGTTGAATTTGTGCCAATCCTGACAATTTTAAAACAAAAAGAAAGAGATTGCCCTGCAAGCACTGACCTCCCCACCATGAATATAAACAATTAAGGGTTTGAGTAAGGTGTTGTTGTTGTTTTACAAAAGCCACTTATAAAATATAATAAAATAATATATAATATAATAATGTAATAATTATAATATATAAGATGTTATATAATAATATGATTCTGGAAAAGTCATTCTAGCACTGGTGCTGCTGTTGCTACCTCTTCTTCTAGCAAGGAGCAGCATTTCACAATTATCCCTCAATTACACGATACTTCACACAATGCATAATCAATATGCTGCCACAAGATGTGATGGTCACTGCTGTAGATTGCTAAAATATACACACTTTCCTGTGAGTAAATCCCATTGAACGTAATAGGACTTACTTCTGAGTACACATGCATAGGATTGCACGGTTACTCTGTTTTCAGAGCAGTGGTAACTTTTACTTGGCTCTACCTGTGTACCCCACATGAAAGTCTTTTTCTAACACATGCTGAAGTGAAATGGAAAAAAGCTCTCTACAGCAATGATTAGGATTATTCTGCAGGGATTTTGGATGGGTTTTTTTAAAAAATGCATTAGAAGGGAGTTAGAAAACATACCCTCCTCAAGAGAAAGAAAGAAAAAATCCCAACTACCTCAAATAGCAGCAACAAACCTCATCATTCCATTTTGGCATTATTGTTCAATCAGTGCGTTGTTGTTCTTGTTTTTAATAAAGTACAATAGAGCCCACATGTGTGTGTTTTTTTCTGAGTGGAGAAAATAGGAGCTTGCAGGGTGGGCCTGTGAACCACTTTGCACACTCAGAGATATCTAAATGTTAAATATTATTATTTCTTTGGCAAACTACTAATGAGAACAAAGCCACAATGGAGGGATCCATTTTTAAAGTGGGAGGGAGATCTTTAAAACAAGGAGTTTCCTGCACAATGTGGGGAAAGTAGGCTGAAAGTTATGTTTGAAATAATGGCATATTCCTCCCTGGTTTACCGCTTCCTACCATTTGTTGTCGCCTCTATATTACAATTTTAGATTGTAAGCTCTATTTTCCTATGATTGTATGAGAGCTTACAATTTTAGATTGTAAGCTCTTTGGGGCAGGGAACTGTTCTCTTACACCATGGTAAAGCACCATGCACATTGATGGTACAATAATAACAATAATGACAACGACAGCAGTCACCATCATCATCATGGGTGTGGATGATGGTGGCTTCAGAGTGGTTAGAGCCCTTAAATGATTAGAGCATCCTGGGGTGGGTGGCTATACCCTTGGGCACGCCCTCATGTTGCCTGGCCACGCCCTCTTGATCACGCCTTCATGTTGCTTAACCATACCTCTTACAAATTTGCACGTGTGTCCCTGTTTTCATCTGTGAAATGTTGGAGGGTATGGGATTGGATAAATCCATTAAAAAGCTTTGACAGAGCAAAATGTTCACCCATCCCTAAAAGACGCCAGGAGATCTGAACTTCTGAAATAGTAGCTCAGGTGCATGTGGGGAGGAACATGTGGAAAATGGTGGTCCTTAATGTCGGAGGGTGTGGGAGTTCTGTGTATTGAGGTCTGAGATTAGAGCTGTCCCCTGGCTCTGAAAAGGTGTTCCATTTGACTCCAGAGTGGGATGAGCTGGGAGTATTCCGATGCATTGAATGGAAAAGATTTTCCTTCAGTGGTTCAATGCCATCTCAGTGCACACACTTCTGTGGGTCAGGAAGGGAAAAGAATGGACAGACAGCCTGCTGCCTAAGGAGTCCCCCAGTGACAATAGGAGGTGATTGCCATGCAAGTTTGCCAAGTCTTCTGCAAGTGATAACCCCTCGGAAATTGAATTTCCTGATCATACTTTTCTTCTGTTCAATGTTTTGGTGTTCCTTAAAAGAGATGGGCAATATTTGAAATTAAGATAACCATTGCAAGGGCTGAACCTCCTCCATGAGCTAACAATCATGATGATGATATGATGATGATGATGATGATGATGATGATGATGATAATGCAGTCACAGACTCACAAAAACAGTACAGATAGGACAATAAAAACATAATTGTTAAAAAAAACCACATAATTAAAAGTACAATCTAAAAAACACAAAGAATTACAATGGAGGTGAAATAATCATCTTGCGAGACCTTATTACAGAAAAAAAGGAACCTTGCCTCTAAATCTGTCATTGACTGATTTACATCAGCCAGAAAATATTCCAAATGCCATTTCAGGGATCTTCCAGGGCATCTGCTCATAATAGGGCTAAGTAATCTATTATGTTCTTCACTGTGAAGGCCACATTAAAAAAAATGTCCCAAACTAGAATTTAACTACTTCATCGCCACAAGGATACAGCCGATCTTCATATGGGACATGCATGCCGATATCATAGAATCATAGGAAAATAGAGTTGGAAGGGGCCTACAAGGCCATCGAGTCCAACCCCCCGCTCAATGCAGGAATCCAGGTCAAAGCATCCCTGACAGATGGCTGTCCAGCTGCACCTTGAATGCCTCCAGAGTGGGAGAGCCCACCACCTCCCTAGGTAGTTGATTCCATTGTCTTATTGCTCTAACAGTCAGGAAATTTTTCCTGATGTTTAGGTGGAATCTGGGTTCCTGTAACTTGAGCCCATTATTCCGTGTCCTGCAAACTGGGATGATCGAGAAGAGATCCTTGCCCTCCTCTGTGTGACATCCCTTCAAGTACTGGAAGAGTGCGATCATATCTCCCCTCAGTCTCCTCTTCTGAAGGCTAAACATGCCCAGTTCTTTCAGTCTCTCCTCATAAGGCCTTGTTTCCAGTCCCTTTATTATCATCCTTGTTGCCCACCTCTGAACCCTCTCCAGTTTGTCTACGTCCTTCTTAAAGTGTGGTGCCCAGAACTGGACGCAATACTCAAGATGAGGCCTAACCAGTGCTGAGTAAAGGGGAATGATCACTTCCCGCGATTTGGAAGCTATACTTCTATTAATGCAGTCCAAAATAGCATTTGCCTTCTTTGCAGCCACATCGCATTGCTGGCTCATATTAAGTTTGTGATCCACCACAATTCCAAGATCCTTCTCACTCGTAGTATTGTTGAGCCAAGTGTCCCCCCATTCTGTAACTGTGCATTTGGTTTCCTTTCCCTGCAGTGCAGCACTATCGCCATTCCAGAATTGTAGAGGGGAGGCAATTAAATCTGGCCCTGGAAAAAAACATGGCAATACTTGGGGAAGTCAAATTATCAAGGTATCTAGCATGTTTAGGAAACTTAGATATTAAACCAAGGAATATTGGAGAACATTGAAGATCAATGCCCTTTATCCATTGTTCTAAAATCGATTTTACAGAGCAAAAATCATAAGTACAGAGAAAGCCCATAGAAAGGCCTAGTAGATGCAGTTTAGTAGTAAAACTTTTAAACCATGAACTACTAAAAACATCTCTTTGAAGAAAATAAAGGTATCCCAGAAATGGATTAGCACAAGCAAGCTTTAGCCAGTATTGACAAACAAGGGCCCATGCCCAGCATTCTACAGATGTAAGGCCTGCCTCCAGCCATAGGCCTGCAATTGACACACATGATCTAGGCATTCCGAAAAGCGAGTGCAGGAAGTCTGCAGACGCATTCTCAACAGTTGGATTAAACCCCTGAATACATACTGGGACACTGTACAGCATTTGGGACAAGATTTTGACTGAATTTTTGAATACTTGCAAGGCAGCAGGAATAAATTGTGCCCCCTTACTATAACCCCCCCCCCCCCGAAGTACTGCCTTGGTGGTATTCTGTGCCACCAACACTGCAGACTGTCTATGAATGGACCACGAGAGGGAGGAGGGAACATAATGCCTAAATATCTAAACTTCTTAACTTGCTCTACATGCTGCCCATCAATTATCCACTTGTTTACCAAGCTGTGTCTAGAAAAGACCATGATCTTACCGTACTTTTGCTAAAGTTAATTGTTAGTAGATTATCACTACAAGAAAACATGTAATAAACATTTAAAGACCTATTTTAGACAGCGACATAAGAGCAGCATAGTTTGCATAGAGCAATAATGGGATTTTAGTCCCTGCCAGTTTTGGTACATGGAATTCTGGTGCTAAACAATTCCCAATCAAGTCATTTAGGTAAAGATTAAAGAATGTGGGGGGGGGGGCTAAGATACAACCCTGATGAACCCTGTTAGTGGCAAGAATAGGTTTTGTCAAGTTGCCCTCCAGACAACACCTTACTCGGAGCATAGTACATTGATAAAGGCATCTAATAAGATAGTGCAATTGTTCCTTGGAATCAAGTCAAAGCCAGATTTCAGGTCAATAAAGGCTAGGTACAAACCATTTCTGAAGTTCTTGTAATTTTCCACCAAATGGCTTAGAACTAAACAATGTTCGAGAGTTGATCTGCCCTTGCTGAAATCTGCCTGATTGATCCCCAAAATATTTTCATCCTCTATCCACATGGCAAGTTCTGAGTTTAGGTAGCTAGCATACAACTTTCCCACCACCGACAGCAAACTAATGAGTGTATAATTTGATGGGTCCTTTCTGTCACCTTTAAAAAAAAAAAAAATTGGAATTGCAATAGCCTCTAGTTATGCCATGAGGAGCTGGCTGTCCATCTTAAAAAAAAAAAAAAAGTTTAAAGAGGAAAATGTACATAACATACATATCATAACATAACTCGCCCTCCTTGATCACAGGCCAGGTATGCAGGGCGGCCTTCCCAGTTCATCACATGTTGAAGTCAGGCTCGGGTGAAGACCTGCTGTAACCAGTACAAAAAAGTTTTTTTCTCTGTCTTAGTTTCTTCTCACCAAATGGATGTGGGGTTTCATCAAAGGTTTCCTGATGGATGAAAATTTGGTGAAACGTTAAGCCTTGTTTTGAAGAACACAGAATAGGATTCAATCTTCCCCCTGCTAGGAAGGGTGTGGCATACTGGACAGTTGGGATGCCCAAAATGGTGCCCACGGGCTCCAATGGACCCATAACACCTCTCTTGGTGCCTGCTCTTCCTGATTTTATTTCTAAATATTATTATTGCTTTTTTCTTTAACTTGTATGCCGGTATGCTGCAAAGCAAACTACTGCCCTCCAGAGTGGTTTTGTGTTCTGGAGTTCAGACTCTGCCTTGTAATTAGGTTCTTGGACAAGTTCCTTTTCTCATAGGGTCACCAGTTTGCCTACTAGGAAATGGGGTGGTTTGTGAGACTGACCACACGCACCAAAGTGGCCATTTTATGGATGGCCAAGCCCCTCCCCGTGGCAGCCATTTTGTGAGAGTGCTCATGACACACTAAAAATTCCAGATGTGCCAAAAGGTGCCGGGAACCCGTAGAGCAACTGTGCATGAAATGTGACCCACAGAACCCCCTTGAGTGCCTTTTTTGACAGAAAGGTGGGATATTAACGAACGAAAGAAGAAAAGAAAGAAAGCTGCATCAGCCATGTACGATGACCCAGTAGGGCCAAACCTCCTTTTTGCTGCTTTCCAGGGAATATAAAAATAGAGGAATTGTCACACACCTGACAAGCTTTAATACAGGTGCTGTCGGGCTCCCTTCAGTTCATTGGTCATCGGTTATTATACTAGATGGACTACTGTGGAGTTTCCCCCCATTTCACTGTTTTCTTAGGGGAGTTGTGTGTTTACCTGTTGCTGCAACATCAGTAAGGCAGCCTTCAGGATTTTGCATACATGTGTCACCACTTTATAAATTCTCCAGCGATCTTGCTGAATAAATAAAACCTAGCCATTCTCTGTTCAGTTCTTCCCTTCACCGTTAAACATTGCAGTTCCGAGAAAATATACCGTACTTTATGTTTAAAACAGGGTACATTTCGCAGGGTTGGGGGCCAGCTAATGGCTGGTGGCGAAGCAGCGATTGGGTCGCTGGGGAAGGGAGGAAGCTGCAGCCCTCTGCCCTTCCCCGGCGACGCCAAAGCAGGTGTGAGTGTGTGTCCATCTCCCCACCCCCACCCCACTACACGTGCATTTGTCTCCCTGCCACACCCCGGTGCAGCCCCCGGACCCCCTGACAAAACCAGATTTGGTCCTTAGGACCAAAAATTTGTGCACCCCTGACATAGAGAGATCCAGGTTCAGATCTCCACTCTGCCTTTGGTCTCATCGTTGGGTGATCTTGGGGCTGGTCACTGCAGGGGCATTCACATATTCTGATGAACACATGGAGGGGGGGGGAAGGAATTGCACCTGTTTCTTCCCCTCAACCTCAGTCCATTTGGGCTGAAGGTGTAAAACAGCAGTGCAGAACTAAATCCAGGTGGGTCCAAATTGCACCCCCAACCAAGCCTTCTGTGGGTTGGATGACACCAGTGGGTGTGGCCGTAACCACTGACATCATCTCCTGCCCACCCCAATTTAATCTTTCTCCAGCATGTGAGAAGCACAGAGTCCCACGCCCCTCTCAGCACAGAGAAAAGGAACTTGGCCGGCACTGGGAGGAGCAGCTTCTCTGAGTGCCGGCTGAGTCGGGTGCCTCTCGCTGCCCCCACTGGGGGTGGCAAAGAGGCATGCCAAGGATGACTCGCTGGTGCTGGGAACAGTGTTTCCTCCCAAAGCCACCCCAGCCACTGGCCTCACGCGCTGCTGGGCACCCTGTTTGTGGTGCATGGACGGACTTGGCCGGAGCTTGGAGGGGTGGCTCCTTCCAGCACACCTCTCACCATGCCCACCAGGGGTGGCCAGAGGCGCACGGAGGGAGACCCAGCTGGCTGCTCCTCTCCGGGCTGACCAACTCCCCCAGTGTTATCTTTGGGCTGAGATCAGAGATAGCAGTAAGGATTCCTCCAGGCAGGGGTGGGGCTTGGAGGCAGGGCCGGTGCTACCACTAGGTGAACTAGGTGGCTGCCTAGGGCGCATGGCTAAAGGGGGCACAGAAACGCTCCGCTCCTGCCCCAAACTCGCTCGCGCGGGCCAGCCGCACCCCCTCCCTCCGCCGTGTGCGTGCCGACCGTGTCTTCCGGTTCCTCCCGCCCTCTCCATCCATCCTATCAGGGCGGGCGGGGCGGGTCGGGCGGCGAGATCGGCAGCAGCGGTTTCTCCTCGGCGGCCGCTTTTAGCGCAACTCAAACAGCCATGGGGGGCAGCCGGGCGGGGGTCGCTCTGCGGGACACCCACGGGGGTGCCTCCCTCTCGCCCCTGGGTCGAAGCGAGGCATCCCTTATCCTCCAAGGAGGGCGAGGCGCCCCTCCCTCCTCCCCCCATCAGGCTTCAGCTTGTGGTCTTGTGCGGGGGGGGGCGAAGCGCATGAGGAGGGCGTTTTTTTAAACAAATGGATGTTTTTAAAACAAAGCCCTTGATACTTGACGTTATTGGGTTGTGTTTTTTTTGGTATTCTGTTGTTTCTTAAAAGTGTGTGTGTGTGTGTGTATAATATATATGGTCCGTTGCATAGGAAAATGCTGCAGTTTTGAAGGATGTTGTCCTAACATACGTTTTGTTGTGATTAAACCCATACTGTAAGTAAACAGTTGTCTGAAACAATGACTTTTCTTGTCCTAGGGGCTGGCACCTTGTTAATTTGGCTTCTTTTTTTGCCCTTGGATTCTGTTTGTGGTGGAGGTTCAATTAAAGATGTAGTGTAGAATGCAGGCTTTTACAAAAACTAAGGCACATATCTTGATGATAATAAAATTTTTAGGTTTTGCCAATTGGCTTGTATTTCATAATGGGCATAGGGCTGGAGGGAGGGAGGGTTCAAGTGGGAAGGGGGGGCGTTAAATATCTGATCTTGCCTAGGGCACCAAACTGCCTTGCACCGGCCCTGCTTGGAGGCCAACTCTCGCCCCCCAAGGAGGCTCTGTGGGTCGGTTGTGGGACATCTGTGGGCTAGATTAGGCCTACAGGCCAGAGGATCTTCATTTCTGGGGCAAAAGAACCTATGCCCATGCACACAAGTTCTCTCTGCAGGGATGGAGATTGTGCGTACAAATCTGCTGCATGTAAATGTGTGCAGACCGGGGCCGGGGCCACCTGGCACATTCCTGCTCCCCTCAGTGAATGCACAGCCAATGTTAGCAGGGCTTATCTCTCACCGTAACCTACCTCACATGGTTGTGAGGATCAAGTGGGGGGGAGGGAGGGATAAAAATCTATCTATATGCCATCCTGAGCTCCTGGAAGGAACAGTGGGATAAAAATGTAATAACTAGCCAACTAATTGGCACTATGGTATCATTTGCACACACACCCAAAGTGGAGAATGCCGTGGAAACAGATGTGAGAAGGGCTTCAATAATGGATATTTTGTAGCTTTCATCATGATGGAATGAGACTTTTTCGTGTATATTATCTTTCTGAAGAATTAGTGCCTAGCACATGAAAGCTGGCTTTCTTTTTTCTTTTTTTGCCTTAGCAGCAGCTCTTATTTCTAATTTATCTTTTGTTCTCACTTCCTCCGGCAAACTGCAATTATTGTATGCTCCAGGATGGGGGTGGGCAGTGGACTTAAAAGCTCCCTGCTCAACGAAGCAGCAGAATTGTGTTTCCCTCCTCTTATCACCTTTTCCCTGTCTCAGGCTTACCAGTGCCTGCCAACTCCACTTTCCAGTTTTCAAGAGCGGAGCAATCCAGCTGGATTTCAACTGCTGGCCTTCGTGTTGCTAAGGCATTGTGCACATCACCTCTGCAGCATGCCCGTGACACCTGGTACCTGGAGTCAACTCCAGGCCTGGGGTAGATGGACACCTGAAATCAAGGCAGCGGCACCTGCTTGCAGACAGTGGGGCTGATTTTGGCTCTTGACATCCAATCCAAACTAACAAAAAGTAGATTTGTTACCTTGCAGGGCGTGGGCAGGCAGGATGCCCTCGAAGTGATGTTGACAAGACAGTGAGCGTTGTACTGGAAAATGAGCGTGGAAGACAGATTTTTCTGTCTGTGAAAAATAAAAATGAACTGCCTAGGATCAAAAGCTCTGCAAGTCACTCTTTTCATTGAAGATAAGTCACCTGCATTCAATTTCCAGGCTTCCGGAACTGGTCCTCTACAGCTACCAATTTGCTCCAAGTTCATAGCCTCACACCATCACCTTGAGTGATTCGCAAACTACGTTGTGACAACCGCACTCTATTCTGAGGCAGAGCAGTGGGGGCGGGGAGGCAGTTGCTCACTTTTCTCTTCAGAAGAAAGGCATCCCAACTGCACAAGCGACTCAATCAAGCCCTGACGATGGGAATAGTTTGAATCCGTCAGTTTTGGATACTCTGTTTCTTTCTCTCTCTTTTTCCCCCCAGTCTGAAGTTTGGTTTGTCCTGAACTTTGAGATATTTTTTTTACAAAAAATGTTTGCATGAAAATTTGTATACTTCTTTGTGTGCATTTCTCTTAATCCATCAAGTTTTGTGCTGACTTTTGGCTAACATACACATTTATTTTGCAAACAATTTTCCCAATATAGTGCAGCTTTTACTGTTATTTTCGCTAATATTTTTCCCGTAACATATGCACTTTTGTGCGCATTCTTTCAATTGGAGAAGTCCTATTGCGAAATTGGGAAAAGTGCGAATTTCAAGGGTGGTGGTGGTGGTGGATCCATGTCTTGGTTCAAAAGTGAGAACTTAGGTAAGTTTGCATTAAAATAGGAGCCAAATTCCCCCCCCCACACATCCCTAGAAGAAGACATGCAAACATAGAATCAGAGAATTACCGATGTCCCATCGAGCCTCATGTGGCGTAGCGGACCGAAATCGGCCTGCTCGCACCCGCACGAGGCTCGTACGAGCCTACCTGCTTCTGTCGGAGGCTTGCCTCTCCGCGGCGAGCCAGCCTGCGCCGCCTGCTCCTGGTCCCGTCGCGTCACTTCCAGCACCGGAAATGACGCGACGGGGACCCTGCGCAGGCGCGCTGGACCTCCATGCCACATACTGCGCCTGCACAGGGTTCCCGTCGCGTCATTTCCGGTGCCGGAAGTGATGCGACTGGGACCTGCGAGGGCAGCTCGAGCAGCGCGGAGAACTGCTCTGCGCCCCTCAGAAGATCGAGGCGGGGGGGCCCGCCACCGCACCCAGAGAGTCAAGGCGGCGGAGAACCGGGACCCCCCCAGGTTCGCTTACACTACTACATAGAATCATAGAAAAGTAGAGTTGGAAGGGGCCTACCAGGCTATCGAGTCCAACCCCCTGCTCAGTGCAGGAATCCAGGTCAAAGCATCCCCGACAGATGGCCGTCCAGCTGCACCTTGAATGCCTCCAGAGTGGGAGAGCCCACAACCTCCCTAGGTAGTTGATTCCATTGTCTTATTGCTCTGACAGTCAGGAAATTGTTCCTGATGTTTAGGTGGAAGGAGACCACAACCACCAGCCTTATCCCCCGCTGTCCCTGTGTCTGGCATGATGCCTGGAAAGGGAAACCTGCGCGCATAAAACCTATGTGTGCAGGGGGTCCCCGTGCAGTGGGAACCCCAGTTGCACAGGGGTCCCAAAGGGGCAAAGAGGCTATGCACATGCAGCAATATATACACAAAGGCTCCCCTCTCCGAAATCTTGCTAAAAGCATGGATGCTGCGGTGCAGGGGAGTAGTTTGCACAGGAAGGAAACTGTCCTATAAGACCAGATTGAAGTATTTGTCCTTTTTGCTCGGCATTTTTACTTCAACCGTCAGTGTGTGGCCCTCCAGGAGTCTCAAACAGCATGGCGCCTTTCCTATCGCCTTCTCTCTGATTTTTCTGCCTGGAGATGCCAGGAACTGAACCGTATGCTCTACCACTCATCTGTGGTGCCTCCTCCTTGCGTTCCCTATAGACATTTACTTGCTTATTTATTTGTTATGTTTATATATTCGACCTTTTCCTCCAAGAAGTCCAAGATGGTGTACATGATCCTCCTCCCTGAACCATTTTATCCTCACAACAACCCTGTGTGAGGTGATTGGCCCAAAGTCACCCAGTGAGTTTCATAGCCCAATGGGGACTAGAACCTGGCTCCCCTCAGCCTCAGTCCCAGTCCAACACTCTCAGTCAGTCAGGCGATCACTCATGACCGAGTAAGATTGTCTTCCAGGATAAAAAAGAAAATTTACAAAAAGGAGATTTTTAAAAGGAGGAAAATTCTGAAAGAAAATTGTGTAGACTCTAGCGATGGGTCCGTAAGTGACTGTGGAGGCCAATTCTAGATCCACATAGCTTCCCACAGTGGGGACACAGGTTACCAGATGGAAGATGGTCCTGTAAAGGATTCATTTGGCGTGCTTTTCGCTTAGCACGTTTCTCCCTTTCACCTTGCACTCGGGCTTCTTCAAAGTCCATGGAACCTTTGTGAAAGGCCAACCTCCAGTTAGATTGTTCATGGGCCAGAGCTTCCCAGTTTTTGATGTTTATATTGCATTTTTTTAGACAAGCCTTAAGAACATCTTTAAACCTCTTATATTGACCAACGATATTCCGCTCTCCATCCTTGAGCTGGGAATAAAGTAACTGCTTTGGGAGACAGCAATCAGGCATTCGAACAACATGACCGCTCCACTGAAGTTGGCGTTGAAGGATCATTTTTTCAATGCTAGTAGTCTTTGCTTCTTCCAGTACACTGACATTTGTTCGCCTATCTTCCCAAGTAATTCGCAGGATTTTCCAGAGGCAACATTGATGAAATCTTTCAAGGAGTTGGAGGTGACGTTTATAGATAGTCCATGTTTCGCAGGCATACAATAAAGTTGGTAATACAATGGCTTCATAAACCTGTGTTTTGGTCTTCTTACAAATGGTCACTGCGCCACACTGGCTCCTAGACATGGAGGAGGTTTGTTTGGAAACAGCTGTGTTCTGTCCTAGCTCTGCACAGGGCTGTCAGGGCCAGGGGAGAATGGGTGAAAGTAGTAGTGAAAGTAGTAGTACTGCCTAGAAAGGCTGGATCACATCTGGCACAGCAAGGTCTCATCCAGTAAGGCAAGGTCATGTTAGGCAATGCAGGTTCCCAACAGGCAAGGAAAGGCAAGGTAAAGCCTGTCAGGACCCTGGACAGATCACTAGTTGAAGCTCACCCAGAAAGAGCTATTGTCTCAGCAACACACAGAGACCTTCTGAAGCCTTATGAAGGCTGGGAGGTCTGGACCGGCTACTAACTCTGCCCCTTTCTGAGGAGCTGTCTACTTCTTAGAAGGTCATTGGCGGATTCCGCAGCTGCTGGCTCCTCTGGCTTGGAAGGTCCTGGAGTAGGAGATAATGGGTTGATGGATGAAGCCTCCTCCCTCTCCAAGTTCTCCTCTGAGTGGAGGGGGGGGATTGAGGCTGGAGAACATGGCAGGATGTAGTCTGCTGTTTTTAATTGCAACAGGAACATAGGAAGCTGCCCTATAGGGAGTTAGGCAATCTTAGCCCAGTATTGTCGACACTGACTGGCAGCAGCTCTCCAGGGTTTGAGGCAGGATTCCTTCCTGTCCCTACCTGGAGATACCAGGGGTTGAACTTGGGACTGTCTGCATGCAAAGCAGGTGCTCTCTCACATTCAGCCACAGGCCCCTCCCATCATGGCTTGTTTAATCTGCAAATTTTGGTGGGCAGATCTTTCCTGGCTATGGGAATAGATGCAGTCTTAAAGATTAGCCAGATTTCATCCAGACTCCTTTTCCTGCCACACGGAACATTCAAGAATGAAAAACTGAAGAGAAGAGCCCTTGGATTCATGACTTCAGTTTTGTAGTAAAACCCAGCTATGTGTAGCATGTTTGTCTGGAGAGCACAAGTGCTTTTTCAGATTTCAATAATTTAGCAAAGAGATTTCAGTGTGGAGGGGGACAAGATTCACAGGCGCTCGGTTGGATACACTCGAGGTTAAATTTACAACCATCAATGACGACTTGTTGTGCCCTTGGCGTGCATTATACAGTACCGTATATGTGGTATACAGGTCTTTTTCTCCCCTCTTTTTCTTTCTTTAAGGAGTCATTAATATGTAGAACCAGTGATTTAGAAAAAAGGGACGCTCTGTACTGTGATTCAGCTAAGCAGAATTTTGAATATTATTATGCTTTTAAGATGCAGAAGGAGAGATGATCGTGACGGGGGCTGGATCCGTACAAAATGAAAAAGGGTGGCACTACTGTCACTCATACGGACCACAGCTGTGCCAAGTATTCTCTAGCTTTTAAGCAGCAGAAACAACTATGTAAACACATTTAGATTCTACAAATAACCACCTGTTTTTTTTAGCTCGTTCCTCACTTCTTCCACACTCTACCTCAGCTAATGCCTCTTTCCTGGATTAGTCACATGGGAGATCCCACCCAATCAATCAAGGAACATGCCATGAATTCTCTTATACCATTACACTATGCAAACCAATCAGCTTTGGCCATGCGGTGACATCACTGAAGGCAAGTTAGTGGAAATGTAAACAAATTTTAAAAATTCACAGGGTGAGCTGAAAACCACTGAAAGGGGAACGTGGGTTATTGATCTTGGCTCTGCTAAAAATGGTCACAGAATAATGTTAAGTAATTTTTACTGAGCCAAAGACAACAGCAGAGTTAAGAAAAGAAGCCAAAGCTGCACCTGACCCTCCCGTTCTACCTCCCACCCCATTAAGTCAAAGACCATTATGAGTCCGTGCTTGATGAAATTTTGAGTCAGCAGCAGCCTTGCATATCTGGGTAATGAGGGGCCATGGCCACCTGAGAGAGAATCACAAAATGCAAGCATCAAAGAAAGACACCTGCCAGACAGTATGAAAAAATTGCTTTTGACTGTAGTCTGAAGAACCTTCCCTATTTTTTCATGCAATGAAAATGTAAAACAACACAATTAACCTTCACTGTGTCATTAATAGAACGGCTAATCTGTAAGGAGCTGCAGATGACTATACTGTAGCTCCTTCCCTTTCCATTGTGTACTTTTCATTGTGTGTAATAAAGAGAAAATGTTTTCTGGTTATGTTTCACATGCATACATATGCATATGAGAGAATCTTCTGCTTGCCACATACAAGAATGTCAGTGAATCTCTGTCTCTGGATTTGTGAGGTTGGAAAACAATGTCTAGAAATAACAATTCTAAGCTGTAACCTAGAAAAATCAGGATCATGTAACCAGGGAGATCAGTGGATGAATACTACAGGGCTCTGAGTCCGTATAGATTTTAAAAAACAAAAAACAAAACCCACAGACATCTGCATTCAAATCATTTAAAGATATTCCATATCTATGTTTTGATGGAACCTCAGCAACGAAAACCAGTCATTTGTTGGGTTAAACGGAACATGAAATCTCAAAACTGACATTTCAATTCCACATTTTTCACATTCTCCATCCTAACTCTTCAGAGTTGGTGAATTATCCTTTAAAGATTGATGGGGTTGGAAGATTGTCTAGTGGCTCAAGTCGTCTCAGCTTGCCAAGCCAAAACACTTGTTAGCAGTGCCTTATCTGAGTGATTCCGACTCCCCCATTAACAGATGTCATCTTGACAAATATTTTTTATTGGTTATGCAGCTCTTACAATTAGAGGTCAGAGGAGTATCCATCAGTTGGCAGCATTAAGAAAAGCGGTGGAGTAATTTATGATGCACTCCTGGAATACATAATAACACTGAAATATTTCCAGAGGTGCAACATCTATTACTTTGCTGCTAATGCAATCCACTGATCACTATAAATCATGGGCTGGTGTTAATGAAAGTTTTTGCAGGCCATATAACTACATGAAAATAAATGACTCAGGTATGTTTCAGGTACATAAACTAATTGCAATAGTTTTTCCTTTCCCCGTGCCATCTCTCCTTTGCAGCCAAAGTAATGATCTGTGTTATCACTAAAGTGCCTCCACTAAATCTTTTGAAATGTCAGAAGAGAGCTAATATTTACATCAGAATAATAACTACAATTACTTACCCACTTTCCAATTCATTTGGAGTCAATTATTCCTCAGTGCTGTGCGAAATCGAGCTTTACTGGAACACTGGAATGAGTTTAATTAATCCTGTTCCACATACGATAGGCTGATAAATGAAATTCAACTGGTAATTTAGGAGCTTGGGGAAACAGTATGATATGAAGGGGTGTACCGAGTGATTGACAGTTTAATTTATTACAGAGAACAGCTTTCTCTCTTGCCGTGGCATTTATCCCAGTTCTCCAGTTAATGATTTTAACTGGGGGAAAGATCCTGGTTCCTAAAAGTCTTGTCCTGCTCAATTTTATGGACTTCTTCTTCTTCTTCTTCTTCTTCTTCTTCTTCTTCTTCTTCTTCTTCTTCTTCTTCTTCTTCTTCTTCTTCTCCTCCTCCTCCTCCTCCTCCTCCTCCTCCTCCTCCACTACTACTACTACTACTACTACTATCCTATTATTTATTATACACCTCTGGCCCTCTCCTTTCATCAAACTGAGGATTAAGGACAGGGCTGTAAGATATCCGAAGTTGTATTGCAAAGTTTTTAAAAATCAGAGGAATATAATAGATTTATTGAGCGGATCTTTCTCCTGGCTGATATATTTTCATCATCAGGGAAGGGAGGAGGGGATAATTGGATTTAAATGTCAAGTCATTCCCTGGGTAGATCTGAAGCAACACATCTATTTTCTCAGATGTGAGGGGGTGTGGGGGGGGGAACATTTTTGTTCTGACTTGTGTTTATGAACATGGCAACCACCTGTTGCACAAGAAGATAGGAAAGAATTCTCCAAGACTGTGGCAAATATACAATTATAACCTCAAGGCTTTAAACACACCCATGAATGCATAGAACTGCCTTATATTTGTCTTCGCCCAGTATCGTGTCCTATAAATGGCATCAGTTCTCTAAGGCATTGGTTTAAAACCCCGGGTCTCCAGATGTCATTGGAGTACAACTCCCACCCACCATGCCCAAACAGCATGACCAATTATCAGGGAGGATGGGAGATGTAGTCCAACAACTGGGAAGCTAAGATTGGGATGGGAACCACTGCTCTAGGGCCTCTTAGGCAGGTGTGTGTGTGTGTGTGTGTGTGTGTTATGGGGGATGCTACTACCAAAGACTCTTTAAATGTGATGCGAGCCATTGAACCGAGGCCCTACTCTGCATGGAAATCTTGTGCTTTTCTCAGGCAGGCCCCTGGCCAATCTGAGCCCAGGAAATACCTCTTTGCAGGAGAAGGATTGGTATTTCACACTAAACACCACTCCCACAGATTAGACTTTTTATTACCGTATTATTGGAGAGAACTGCATCACAAAAATTTGGAGAAGTGCAAATACTGAAAGGTAACTGGATTTTGGACCATGTATTGGTTCAGGGAGTGCAAATTAGAAAAGTTCACATTAAAATATGAACCAAATGAATTTCTCCCCCATCCCAAGCCCGCCGGTAGTAACTTATGTTCCATTGATTTCAATTTGTCTACTCTAAACGTGACTAAATATCTGAAAAAGGAAAGAATGCACATTGGTGCACACTTCTAGAAAGGAGCTAAAGCATCTACAATAAAGTCTTGTGGCACCTAAAGAGTAACAAATGTATTCTGGCATATAGTCAGTATATTCCATGGAAGTTTATGCCAGAATAAATGTGCTAGTGTTTAAGGTGACACAAGACTCTTTGTTGGCTTTGCTGCAATAGACTCCCCCTCTGACACTAAAACATCTAGAAACTGGTCCTGGCAGATATAGAAAACTGGTCAAAATGGTTCACTGATATAGCCCAGTAAGGCTAGTCTGATCTGTCTTTGCTGAAGACCATTGAACTCGGTAGCCCTGGCTTTCATGATGGCTCTCCATGTTGGATCCAGTCACCACACCCTTAGGCATGTGAGCAGACAACCAGGCAACATCCATTCCAGTTCTCACAAGCTTCACCCAGGATACCTGCCATTACCAGTGACAAGACTGAACATTCTATCAAACCAAAACAGAAAACGTCACCGCCTCAAGTGAATGGATGAGAGCTTAGAGGCAATCAGTCATTTTAAATTGGCAGATTGCTCTTCAAAAGTATTCTAACATACAGAAACAGCGAGGACATCATATTGAATCCTACAGAAACATGGTTGGAGATTTTTGTTGTTGTTGTTCCTAAATCTCATCTGTTCAACATCCTAAAACAAGCCTCTGAAAAAGCCGTAGGTTGGTAGGCAGTTCATGTGAACATAAATGAGCCAGAGGCAGGAGGTGGGAAAGCCTTCGGAAAGAATGGCAGAATAAAATTTAATAAATATAATTGTCAGTGCTGCTTTGACACAAGGTATCCTGGCTGGACCTCAGCCTCCTTCCCTCCCACTCCAAAGTGCCATAGTTAGACAACCGAAATCAGCCGTCTAAGTGCTTTGCAGGGCAGGAGGATTGCGGAGGTGACCTTTGCCTCTGTGCTCCTTTTGCCCTGCAAAGGAAGCCCATATTCCTCTGAGTTTGGAGGGCTACAGGCATCCAGATTGGATTGCACCCTAAAAGACTGATATTACAACATGGGAAAGATAAATGCCCACCTCCTATAGTACAATGGATTGAAGATCTAATAATGTTTTCAACATTTTGAATGGGTGGTATTTAGACACCATCTGCAAATGGATAAATATATGGAGATTTGGTCTGCCTTTCTTGAAGCTTATATGGATGCTTCCCAATCCCAAGTTAAAGGATGCATTATCCTGTATGTCCTCCACTGGCAACACCCTCTCCTACAGAGGTCCCATTGAAATTCATCCACAGGTCTTTTTTTTGCTATATTCCAGAGCATATAATGAAGAATAATGGCCCAGAGTATGAACAGAAAGTGTGTTGGAACAAGGTGGTGGGTAAGTGCAGGTCCTTTTGTCACTTTTGTCTAACTAGGTTTCCCATTTTGTATTACGGGAAGTTAATTTTAGCAAGAAAATGCTAAAAACAAAACAAACAAAAAACAGCTTCCCTGGTGCATTGTAGCAACTTGACATTTTTGGATGTGTATTCTACAAATCTGAAAGGAAAATAAATATGAATAAGTCCCATTCATCTTTATTTTAGAGGTAATAAACATGAATTCAGATTAATCCGAAGTAACTAATCTCAAAGGAGTTTTTTTCTTCCAGGTTTCTATTTCAGATTCCCCCCCCCCCCCATTCAGGTTTACTGAGCTACACACACACTTTCCATTTTGGTGGCAGGCAGCCGTGTCTTTTGACCATTGGTGAATTGAACCTATGTGGCCAAAATTTCTGTGAGGGTTTTAGAGACTCTGTGGCTGACAGATTAGTTTTCCAGAGTCCAGTAGGAATTCATTATTCTCAGTTCTACCAAATAGCCTCACACCATCGGATTGGCTTTCTCTTCCACATCACCCTCCAATCACAAGGTGCAAGGGGTGGGTTGGCGTCAAATGCCAGGTGCTCCCTCTATCACAATCTCTGGTGTGTGGGGGGTGGGGTGGCCCTCCCGTCGCTGTGGGACTGCAACTCCCACCAACCCTAGCCAGCACAGTCAATTATGAGGGATGCTGGGAATTGCAGTCCAATACCTGGAAGGCCCATCCATTCTAGAGCTTTAATATCTGCACCCTCCTCCTCATGAGGAGTGGGGGCGGAGCAGGCTGGAGTGGGGGGGGGGAAACCGTGGTTGGGGCCCAGAGTTCTCCATGCCAGATGAGCCACAATCTCCAGACTTCAGAAGGAGGAGGAGGAGGAGGAGGAGGAGGAGGAGGTCACTCACTAACCCTTGTAGATATGAGTCCATGCACCTGCAACTTGCATTACCTAAAAACAATCCACACCACCATCACTAAAATTACTACCAAAAGTTAGTGGCTTAATGGCAAAAAGCCACATTTCCCCTTTAAAATGAAGTGCCCAGGGGCACACACCTTCTTTTAAAGCAAAAAACTGGAAGTGCGTGTTTGGCTTTAAAACAAGGTATAAAAACAAGTTGTTTTTTAAACTAAGGGGAAAAGTGACTTTTCTGCCATCACATGTTGGTGGCAAATTAAGCAGCGGCACGGCAGCAGGGGTGACAGTGGGTGCAAAAGAAAAGGTCTGGGGTTGGGGCACGTACGCCTGGCTTAGCCACTGGAAAACAATATTTCAACAGTCGGAAAAGTTTACTCCACCCTCTATCAGTGGTTGCTGGGCGGATTTGTGGTAGTTTGTTCTAAGTGAAATGTCTGCCCAGCAACCATTGACAGAGGCTGGAGAGCATTTTTTCCTGTTAGCAGGATATTTTTCTCCTCAGCAGCTCTGTTGTGTAAACAGTGGAAGTTTACCAGATTTATTTATTTATTTATTATATTTATACCCTGCCTTTTTTCCTTCAAGGAACCCAAGGCGGCTTACATAATCCTCCTCCTCCTCTCCATTTTATCCTCACAACAACCCTGTGAGGTAGGTGAGGCTGAGAGTCAGTGACTGGCCCAAAGTCACCCAGTGAGCTTCATGGCTGAGCAGGGACTAGAACCCGGATCTCTCGAGTCCCAACCCTTTTGCAAATTGCCTCTGAAATGGGTATGCTTTATCCAATCTACCTGGAATCTGGCAGACAGGCTATGCGGAGGGAGTATCTTTACACCTGGAAATTTCATTCCATTTGGATTTAAAATGAAAAAGTAATAGGTGGCTGAAGATGGGTGGGACAGGTCTCCCAGCAAATAATGATTTGTGAAATCCAAATGAACGAATCCCAAATTAACTACATACAAATTAAAATTTTATGAAAGAAAGAAATTACAAAAATATTTTTTAAAAGACAGAATGAAAGGGAAAAAAGCATCCCCCCCCCCCGCCGGTGCACATCTCCAGAAAATGTGACAAGAACACACTCTACTAAGCACAATGCCTGGAATTTATAATAGAGGTAATGAGTGGAAGGTGGTAGGCTTTCTCCAAGGGGTTTGTCCATCTTCCTCCACATTATGCCAATCCGTTTGACATTATAGCTAATACATCATAATGAATATAGAACTTGGAAGTACTTTATGAAAACAACACCACACCTCTAATTGGTGGAATTCCAGTTATTAAATCAGCTAGGGCGGCAGCTTAATTGTTTTAGTAGGAGAGATTACATGCAGAATTGATGTATTCATCAAAAAAGCATATACAAGTTTAATCGCAACCTCTAATGTTCTGTGTCTACATTGATTAATCTAGTGCCTTAACTTACACAACATCTGGAGGTTTCCGTACCGTACCCTGCATACAGAGATTGTGTATACAGTCCTAATTAAGGCAAATACCGTACTATTAACATTTCTTTCCCTGTTGTGCTTCAGCATTTTTTTTAAAGTTTGGTTTGGACTTTTAAAAATCAAAATGTTCTTCATTATCAGACACAGTCCTAGTTCATGTGCTGAAACACGAAGTCTAACATGGCACCAGAACTCATGCAGTTCTTGATAACGTCTTTCATATACGTATATGCCCCTCCACCTCTAGGGGTATCAGGCAAGAAAAAAAGTGATTTGCTAGCATCATATCCCGGCCATTCCAATCAGCTCACTTTTATAGCTGAGAACCTAACACTTTTAAGGCCACAAAATGTGTCAGCCCTCAGGGTACCAGACAACAAAATTACCCGTCCACTGTTCAGGCTTCACACTATGCAGGCTATACATAAGAATAACTGAACAACTGCTAATGTACCAACACAGTCAAACAAGTTTAATGCTGGTTTGAAAGAGAAAGACCATGACACATGTTAATAGCTAGAGCAACTAAAATAAATTGGTATAAGCTTCCAGCAATAGCACATTTTAAAAATTCATTAAGCATTACTCAAAAGATCACATTAAAAAAAAAAAAAACAGCCCCAGATGCTGTGGGGAAATATGCAGCTGCAAAATCCATTTGGCATTAAATCTATGATTTTGACCTTTCGCTTTTGCATGGCAAGAAGCAGGAGCATCTCCACTCTACTGAAGGCTCTCCACTCTAACTCCTTCGGGGACGCTAAGGACACCCTCTCAAACCAGCAGGCACTGCCCCCATCTCTCCCTGTCTATTAATACATTCATGGCTCGGATCTTCCATGAAACAGCTTTTGATGTTCTGTCTCTAGGGCAGGGCTCTCGAAGCTTGGGTCCCCAGATGTTGCTGGCCTACAGCTCCCAGCATACCCAGCCAGCTACGCTGGCTGGGTATGCTGGGAGCTGTAGGCCAGCAACATCTGGGGACCCAAGCTTCGAGAGCCCTGCTCTAGGGCAACCAAGAAAGCAGATAAGGCATGTGTGAATTTCAACACATTTCTGGGCATAGATCAGTGTCCAAAGGCTATCCTTCTTGTTCCAACTTCCATGCACAGCTAAAACTAGGACTGCACCAAATATTCTCCACTTTTGTTTCCTGGGAGAAGTGGAAATTTCTCCTATGCAAACATTCACCTTCACTCCCATCCTGTTTTATTTTTTGCTCTTGTTTCTCTATCTGCTGCAGCTCCAGCAACATTTTATTCCTATAGCTGCTGCTGTCTCTTCTTTCCTGGATTTGCCACATGGACAATGCCACCCAATCAGGATAGGAATCACGTAGTGAATGGGATCATGCCCTGACCGTAGCTATCCAATCGGGTCTGGCTACATGATCAAGTGAGAAAGCAATTAGGGTGAGGGTAATTATTTGAGGGCAACACATGAGGGCCTCAAATCAAGTTTGAATAATTGAATAATCGATTTGAATAATCAGGTAAAGATTTGTGTGTGTGTGCAAGGAAAGCCAAAAAAGTCATCAGAAGAGGGGAAGAGTTTGTTAAAAACAATGAATGGTTTCAGCTCAGCCCTGGCTAATACCCTCTCATCTGTCCCATGAATGGAAAATTTAGGAACTTGCTTTTAACAAGAGCTGAGCAGTAGCACACAGGTAAATTCTGAAGTGCAGGTGATCATCATGGCAGTCTCCTTAGTCTCAGCCCCAAGGAGAGTCCAAAATTGCAGGCAGCTGCGTTGATCAGTATCAGCAAACTGGTTCTAGCAGTTTCCATCCCCACCATTAGCAGGACTTCTGTAAAGCTGCTCATTCAAACCAAGCCACCCCAAAATACTTTGCATTATCTATATATATAAAAGAAGTCCTGACTGACTGACAGACTCATCAACGCCCAGCTCAAACAGTTTAATGTAGGAACATAAAATTTTGAAAGAACATTGCTTTTATGATGTAGACACCCACTAAGGAAGGATTTTTGGAAATTCCATCCCTAAGGGGGTGAAAAAAAGGGGGGGAATCACCCCGCTCTCATTTCTCCTATGGGCAAAACAACAGGGCAGCAGTTATGCAAATCGGCCTCACCTCATAATTGCTGCAGGAGCCAATAGAAGCAGTTATGCAAATAGCCCATAGGACACTTAGAATGTTCGTATGAATTCCCGCAGGGGCTAATAGGGGTGCGTATGCAAATCTCCCCTAGGCCATTTAGAATGTTCTCTGAGGGAGTGAAAAGGGAGGGAAACTTTTTGAATGACTGAATGACTGTTGTGTGGGGGGCGTTGTCACATAGGCTCCATCACGTTTTGACGGATCTACCCCAAACTTGGCACAGTCACTCTTCATCACCTGTAGACTCTCAGGATTAACCTGACTTTTCTTTAAGATCAGATATTTCTGTCAGAAAAGTTTTCTGCTGCCAGCACCCAGCCTAAACGTTACACTTTCAGTCAGAGAATGACTGTTGTGTGTGGGGCATCCCAAATCCTGTGTGTCTGTGTGTCCATGTGTCTGTGTGTATGGGCATTTGTGTGCGTCACATAGGCTCCTACACAGTTGGATGGATCCGCCCCAAACCTGGCACGCATACTCTCCATCACCCAAGGACAAAGACTGGTGGGTTCAAATCTCCGAAAAAGCCATCACTGCGCCTGTACGGCCCAAAATAGATGATAGCCAGTGGCGTCACTTGGAATGTTTGCAGGGGCCATTCAGGAGCGGTTATGCAAATCACTCCAACAACATTTAGAATGTTCGTATGAACTGCCGCCATAGGGGCCCAATCAGGAGCGGATATGCAAATCTCTCCTTCGTCAAAGCAGAATGTTTATATGAACTGCAGCCAGGGCCTACACGGGGGGGGGGAGCATGGATTTCATTGTGTAGTCCCAGGGGGGAGCTGGGATTCCACTGTTGTGTAGTCCCGTGTGTGTGTGCAGGGATTTTATTGTGCAGTCCCGAGGGGGAGCAGGGATTTCATTGTGTAGTCCCAGGGGAACAGGGATTTCATCGTGTAGTCCCGGGGGAGCAGGGATTTCATTGTGCAGTCCTGGGGGAAAGGGAACAGGGATTTCACTTTGTAGTCCTGGCTTGGGAGCAGGGATTTCATTGTGTAGTCCCAGGGGGGGAGCAGGTAGTCCGGAGGGGGGGAAGCTGGGATTTTGTGGTGCAGTCCCGGGGGAGCTGGTAGTCCCAGGGGATCTGGGATTTCATTGTGTAATCCCGGGGGAGCTGAGATTCCCGGGGGAGCTGGGATTCCATCATGTTTCTTTTAAAAACAATTGTACCAAATCCTAAAATCCATGCGCGGGCAACAGCTAGTCTAGCAAATGTGGTAACAGTGGCAAAGGCTCCCTCAGTGCTGCGTAGTCCTGGCCTGAAAGTGGCTGTTGACGCCTCTTGGGTGTTTTCATAGATTTCATAGATCATAGAGTTGGAAGGAGCCTACAAGGCTATCGAGTCCAACCCCCTGCTCAATGCAGGAAACTAGAGGAGGGGTCTCCCATCCAAGTCATAACCAGGCCTGTGGGCAAATGCAGAACAGTGATGTTCAGGGCTTGGATGAGTTTCCCTGGATGTTGTGGAGGGGAAAGGGGGAACCAGATGCGTGGCTACCATTTTTGGCAGCAGCTGCACCTTTAATTGAGCTTCCGATTTATCCCTCAGCACTAGGTTGGCCACTTATATGAATTGCCAAAGAAGAGGAAATAATACCACCAAAATAGGGACGGACAGCGATCTGCATAAAATTTGCATATGCTAATTTATACCTGTGACAAAGCCACCACAAAATGATTATGCCACATTTTCACGCGGTGAGTTCGCTGTTTCCATTCTGACGTGTCGCAAGCTGCCATGCCACGCCAGAGTAAACTGTAATGTTCAATGGTTTGCTCATATGAGCTCTGATTGGGGGCTCAAATTCAAACAATACATTCACTATCTAAAGCTGACATGGGGAAACCACCTCAGGCCCAGGGTGACTTTACCACTTCCAAATGTCATGTGACAGTCAAGAGTGGTGTTATATTAGCCTTCCCCAATATGATGCTCTCCAGATGTTTTCCCATCCCATCAACATGGCCAATGGCCAGGGATGATGGAAGTTGTAGTCCACAACAACTGGAGGGCACCAGATTGGGTAAGCCTGTGCTATATCCTCCACATTTTGCTTGGGAACTGTGGAGAGTTGCCTCTCTGACTATATCCAGCAGATTGAAGGGCCATTTGATGGCTTGGGCAGCTAATATATAAGATATAGCTCACAACAATGTATTTTTGCTGGGAAAATCCATTTCCCCCAGCTACTGTGAGGATTGCAGCTAAGCTCAGAAGGAACAGAGAATTCTGGGCGGCGGGGGGGGGGTGACAGTTGATGTCATCATCCCTGCTAATTCCAGCAGGTCCAGAATGCTCCAGCCAGACTGTTGACCAAGGCTGGTTACCGCCCGGCAGCTCGTGACCCCCTTGTTACAGCAGTTGCTTGCACTGGCTCCCGGTCTGTTTCTGGGCACAATTCAAAGTGCTGGTTATGACCTATAAAGCATGGGACAAGGCTTCCCGAAAGACTGCCTTCTCCCATACGAGCTTAGTTGGGTCTTAAGACCTTTGGGAGAGGCCCCTCTTTGGATGCCACTGCCTTCTGTTTGGCGGCAACGGGAGTGAGGGCCTTCTCTGCAGCCGCTCCCAGGCTGTGGAACTCCCTGCCAAAGGAGGCTAGGTTGGCTCCCTCTCTGCTGTCCTTCCACCAACAGACAAAGACCTTTTGATTCAAGCAGGCCGTAGGTGTGTAAGCAGGCCTGTTGCTGCATTGTTGTATTTTTAATTGTGTTTCAAGGCATTTGCCTTGAGTGCCATTTTTCTTGGTAGAAAGGTATTTTGGCCTACAACTCCCAGCTAACTCAGACAGAGCCTTAAATAAGAATTGGGCTCCCTAGAGGCTGCTTTCTCCTCCCCCACACAGCATGAGGCCTTCTCACTTAAAGGGCCCATGCTTAACTTTGAAGCCTTTGGCTGAAAAACAACAACAACAAGAATGACCCTGAAAGCTGAAAGCTCCCCAGTGCATATTGTGAACTTCCCAAGAGGGGAGTGCTGCTGCTCAAAGCTTACATCTTGCAAAAGGACTTGATTGATATGTTTTCAGGATATCGTATCTTGTGATTCTGCCATCTCCACATTCACAGGACCAGTTTATCCCACAAGATGAAGCACAGGCCTGTGGCTCACGCTGGCTCCGCTTGTCTGAGCGTGGAAAGCTAAGCCGGGTCAGGCCTGGTTGTTACTTGGATGGGAGACCCCCTCCTCTAGTTTCCTGCATTGAGCAGGGGGTTGGACTCCATGGCCTTGTAGGCTCCTTCCGACTCTATGATCTATGGAATCTATGAGTGTGGAAAGCTCAGCAGGGTCAGGCCTGGTTATTACTTGGATGGGAGACCCCCTCCTCTAGTTTCCTGCATTGAGCAGGGGGTTGGACTGCATGGCCTTGTAGGCTCCTTCCAACTCTATGATCTATGAAATCTATGAGTGTGGAAAGCTCAGCAGGGTCAGGCCTGGTTGTTACTTGGATGGGAGACCCCCTCCTCTAGTTTCCTGCATTGAGCAGGGGGTTGGACTCCATGGCCTTGTAGGCTCCTTCCAGCTCTATGATCTATGAACATGTATGAAATCTAAACCTTGCGAAAAATCATCTACCTTAAAAATGTCAACAGCTGAAGACACAACCACCTACACATCTGCCTTCGCCATCATGGCCTGCCCTTCTTTTTCTCAAGTTGGTCAAGCTACATTTAAAATGAGTGAAGGAGGCAGGAGCAGGCAGAGGGAACATCGGGGCCTGCCTAAATCCAGCTGAACTGCTGCCCCAACCCTGGGAGATGAGGGGGGGGGGGGGAGGCAGGGCCACAGGGAAGCCAGTGTTTATGTGAATTGTTGTAAACCGCCCAGAGAGCTTCTGCTATTGGGCGGTATATAAATGCAATAAATAAATAAATAAAATTCACCCCATGGCTGGACATTGCTTCCTTGTCGTGTGAGCTCTGTAATAATTTGCTGTGCCAAAACTGTCTTGTGAGGTAGGCCAGTCGTTTACACGTCTATCTGATTTGTGGGATGCTACCACCACCCCATCCCCCCTCTAAACCAGGGAGGGGGACCCCAGAACTACAAGCTAGTTATCTGCCTGGGATGAGGCAGCAACCATCCCAGGCCTCTCATCACCGTGGCTACGTAGTGGGTCTTTCTCTTACTTCCGGGGGGGGGGGATAGGTAAACACAAGGAGGTGAGCCAAGTGGTCAGGCAAGTGGGGAGCGAAACCTCTCTTGGGATTGCCAGAAGCTCATGCTCAGACCTCAGGTCCAAACGGAACATAGATATTTATTAAAGGAATATAATAAGAGACAAAAAGGGAAAGCAGGGTTGGTGCTGGAAAATAAAGGTTACTAACCTAAGCTAAATTATTTGAGGCAAAATAGCCACAATGCAAGGGGTCACCAGGAGAGTTGCAAAACATGCAGCATTATTTGGATGGTCAAAGGAAGGGGTGACTGGAGACTAGTGTGGACACCCCCCCCCCCAAGAACCATATTCCACTTGTGTTATGTTTGGCCGGGGCAGGGGTAACCATCCAACAGGTTTCGCCATCAGAGGATTGGCTCGTACACAGAAAGAGCCAGTTCTCACCTTTTGGCGCTAGGAGAAGGAGTATCAGAGTATTAATTAAAAAGGAGATGACTTTAGCTATTCATGGGAGACTGGATTATATATGAAAAGGCTTCCTCAGGAAGCCTTGGGAAAGATGTGTGTTATTCCAAGTGGGCCACCGATGCCAGAATCTTAGTCAAGGATGCTTAGCTGTGAAGAAATACACACTGAAGGGCAGTTCCATTTCACACACCAGCCCCCGGGCCGCAGATATTCCGGACATAGATCATCCCTTCCAGTAGCAAGAAGGGCCTACTTCTATTAGCCTAGGACCAGGCATTCCACAACCTGCTGTTGAACAGATGGAACAGAGTCTCATACCATGAGGGTGACCTTTAATTCTTCCAAGACGATCTAAACTAGCAGTAATTGCATTTTCAATATAATCAGTACAGAATTCCCAAGGCGTTTACGTTTAAAAGGGCTGATGTGTAAGCACTGTTTAAGAGGGGCTTTTTTTTTTTAATGGTTTGACTGTGTAGTATTTGTTGCCTAACAAATAAACAAACAGAAACTCCCTGACTGATCACTCTTATTGGAATTAAATCTGGGCTGATTATTAAGCCGTCTGATCACATCTACCACCTCCAGAGAAGAAGACATCTGGGACAGTACAACCATCATTTGTAATAAGCAGCTGAACAATACATCCTGAATACATGAATATTTTACGCCTCCATTGGAGGCTGGCTGGGCATCTTATTAATATGAAGATGAGAGAGAAGATCTTGACCAAGGCGCTGACCCAGGGGAAGTCTGTACTCATTGCATATGTGATTGTGACATCGATCGAACTCTACTTTGGAAATGATTCCAGGGAACAACAAAAAGCATGACAGTGACAACAGCAAGGCCATGGACTCCGTGGGTTGGGAGAATAGAACAGAACATCTGGCTGCATGAGTCACTTTCAAAACAAAGACAGAGCAACCTGCAAAATGAGTGACCTTTACTCTGAGCTCTGTAGATGCACTGGGTAATCCTAAGAAGTGGAGATGGTACCATGCACTTGTTTAATGAGCTGCCCGGAAATGGGCAAACATGAAATTAGAGATAAATGATGAGTTTGTGGTTACTGAGATGTTTGTTGACTCGCTCTGCTACAGAGTTTCCTGATTAATTTCCACGGAGAAAGGGTTGAGACTAGCTAACCATTTTGTAGGATCAAAAGCACAGAAGTGACTTGGGAAAGTCGGAATAGTGAACGTTTGCTCCTCTACACAGACCGTTCTGCTGGAAAGAAAAGGGAGAGAAGAGCATCTGGATAGAAAGCTGTGGAGCGGAGCTGCAGAACCTCAGGCCCAGGGGCCACATATGGCCTGCCTTCAGTCCCAGTCTGTCCGTCTGGGGTCCCCCACGGGGTCAAACTCCTTTCCCCCAACTGCTGGTCGCCTTGTGCTTTCTTGGCTTTTGCACAGGATTCTTCGCATTTTAAATAAAAGGTTGAAATGCCTCTCCTAAGGCCTAGTTACTGACAATAAGAGCTAAAATAGGCTGGTATTTTTGGCCACACCCCTTTTGCCCCGCCCACCACTAAAATGCACCCCCGCCCCACAGAGCTTCTCTGAAATTGGATGCGGCGCTCAGGCTGAACGAGGTTCAACACCCCCGATGCGCAGAATGTGCCTGTGTGGGCTGCTTGGGGCATGCGCAACAGTAAGATGTATGCATTCCGAGAGCATGTGTCCTCCAGCCCTGGGTCCCAGGAGTCCGTTGCTGGAGCTGGACATGCAGCCGGCAGAAGGTCCTGCGCCGTTGACCAGACAAAGCTAGAACGCCGGGTAGGCTTCTGTTTGTTTATTCCTGGCCTGGGCAATCCAGAGGTCTCATGTACCCTGCCAGTCACAGGGGTCAACTATGCACACCTTTATTCCTGTTGGTGCCTTAAGAAGTCTCCAGGGCACACACTTGATGGTAGCCCACCAGGCTAGCTCTGAGCCTGACTATTCAAAACTTGACTAGGCCATAAATCACATTCTTCCAGGGCTTTTTTTTCTGGTGGAACTCACCGGAACTGAGTTCCAGCACCTTTTCTTCTATTAATTGCATTACAATTTAATCGCCATCTACTCCCGAGGAAATGTAATCCAAGAGTTCCGGTACCCTTTTCTCCAGAAAAAAAGCACTGCATTCTTCTATCTCTGAATGAGATTCTCCTTCTGAGACCAAGGTTTCAGGTGAAGGCATGATAGTGCCTTTTCCTGAAGTCACAGCTGAGTAATGATAAGGAATAAGCAGGGCTTTTTCTCTGGTGGAACTCACCGGAACTGAGTTCCAGTACCTTTTCTTCTATTAATTGCATTACAATTTAATCGCCATCTACTCCCGAGGAAATGTAATCCAAGAGTTCCGGTACCCTTTTCTCCAGAAAAAAAAGCACTGGGAATAAGGATGCTGAAGCTGAGCGGTGCTACCTTGCAGGCAGGCTAAGGACAGATTGTGGCTCTCCTGCTGGCTATACAATGTACTAGCGGGATAGTGACTGACTCCTATGAAAAAGAAGTATCCAGTAGGGGTGGGTGATCTGCCGAGACCCAACCTGCCTCCGGCTCTGCGGATGCTGCTGCTGTGCCTGCCGAGCCAGGCCAAAAGCTGGTTGCATGATGCTGCCACTCGCCAGACTTCTGAATTCCCAGTGGGACGCTGTTAATGGAGAACAGTGTTCTCCAACCTTGGATCCCCAGATGTTTTTGGCCTACAACTCCCAGCATGCCCCAGCCAGCATAGCTGGCTGGGGCATGCTGGGAGTTGTAGGCCAAAAACATCTGGGGACCCAAGGTTGGAGAACACTGATGTAGAAAACGCCTTAAGATATGTCAAAAGCGGGCGCAATTTGAACAAGTTATGCGAATTGTGGCCGCTGTGGGCATATCTTACGACATTTTCTATGTAAACAGCAGCCTGCCGGGATCCTGGAAGTTGCTTCCCCGGCTCAGCTTGGGAGAATGTGGGTCGACCCTGGGGAAGAGGTAAGTGGGATGGAGTTGGGGGGGGTCAAGCCCAGTTAGTCCGCCAGATTTTCACCCCCCAAACGAAATTCTTGCATATTCCGTAGTATCCAGTATCAGAGGCAGCTGGTTGGCCACTGTGTGAACAGAATACTGGTCTAGATGGACCCTTGGTCTGATCCAGCAGGGCTCTTCTGATGTTCTTAGGTTCTTAGAAGCACCAGAGCACAATCCTAATCTAATTGGGGAGCGACATCCTACGAGCTGGAAAGTCCTGCCCCAGATATATGGGGCCTGGTTGTGGTGAGGCATGGTTATGAGAAAGACATTCTGGGTGCACTTAGAAGTTTACGCTCTGCAGTCAAGCTGGGACATTAAAAATGGGTTCATGCGTACATCACTGCGTTGGGAACAGCTTTCGAGTGGTTTTGATTCTCTAATTCAAAAGGCAGGTGGAGAGCTTATTGGAGTTACCAGACCACTGAAATAGACTTGGAATAAATATCAGCTGGGAAAGCGCCGATAGGGCTGGGGAGGTTAAGGGGAAGTGGACAGGAACTACAGCAGGAGTGGGGAACCTCAAGTCCCAGGGCCACATCTGACCCTCTGACTCCACCCTCTTCTCCTGGCCCCACCCCCTTACCCTCAACCACCGATTGGTTGGTGGTTTCCAGGCTTCTGTGCAGCCTTTCTTTCCATTCCAAAGGGTTGAAATGTCTCTCTTAAGGCTTAGTGACGAGCAGTAAGAGCTTGTAGCTTCAATAGGCTGGCATTTTACTCCACCCCCTTTGCCTTCGGCTCTTCCCCCTTTGCCTTCAGCCCCACCCACCAAGGGGATGCAGCCCCCGCCACATTCTTTAAAATGGAATTGGGCCAGTCCTCACCTGAAAGAGGGGCCACCTACCCCTGCTCTGCAGACTGGCTGGGACGGAAGACTCTGCTATTGTGGCAGTCATGTGCAGGTATTGCTCATTTGCTCCTTTCCATCGTCACACACCTCCCACACATTTTATTGTTTAATTATGCTTAATCATGTTGTTTACATTGCTCAAGTGCTACTGCAGGGCAGCAATTCTGTGACTTTGAGATGTGCTGAACATTGTCCAGTTTCGATTTTCAGGTCAAAAATACGGATTTGTTCCTGTGGCTGATCTGTTCTCCTCCATGGATTAGTCACATAGGTGGTCCCAGCTAATCAGGAATCATGCACTGAATGGGATGACATCACAAATGCCATGTAGCCAATCAGATTTGGCTATGTGATGATGTCACTGAAAGCAAAAGAAGGCAATTGCAAAGTAAGGGATGGTAAAGTGAATGCAGAGGGTGAACATTTTTACAAGGAGTGCTGAAAAATCTTTATAAAAGTGACATGTTTTGGCACTTCCAAAAATGTTGCGAAAAACCTGTAAGCAATTTTGGCTTAATTCTCCTGACAAGCCTGATTGTAATGAATGTGATCTATTTCTCCTGGAGGATCGTGCCCTTTCAAAATATCGCTCTGCAGCCTGAGCACATGGGAAATGACTTAAATATAAATGAACATTTTGAACCTCAGGGAGTTCATGTCAAAGAAAGCTCCTTTTTTAAAAAATTAAATACTAAATTCTATACTGCCTTCGGCCTCTGGCTCAAGGCATAGAAATCCAACAGCAAATTAACATAAAGTAGACACAACAGACTTTGAAAGTGAGCTCTCTGTGATCCAAGCCTTGCTATCACCCCAACAAAAGAGAAAGAAGCCTGATGTAAGATATGGAATTCCCCAGATTTTAAAACTGTGAAGTGAGAGAGAGAAAGAGATATACACAAAAGCATTGTGGCTTTGACTGTGGCATCAATAGACATAAAAGAAAAAATTGCTCGTTTTATCCTCTCCTTTTTGCCACATTTCAAAATGCTTTAGATCTGAACTGCCTTTTTGGGGGGTTATGGTCTTAATTAAATCTAAAATACTAAAGAGCTCCATTGGCAAATGCTGTTAATTCAGAATGGGAATGCTACAGTTCATATAGAGAGACTTTTTAGCAGTTTATATGTTTCATAATTGCATGTTGCCCTGAAGCCATGTTATCATCCGCAACTTGTTGCTTCTTTCTATTTCTGACTTTAATGTGACTGTCAGTTGCCTGTGAAACTATTGGAACTTGGAAGCTCCTTTCTGAAAACATAGGGAACAGAACATTCCCCACAAGTTCAGGCACAGCACCCTTGCATGAAGTGACCCACACAGGGCTGGCTCTCCCCTTTCCCCATCAGGGGGCAAAGGTTCACATGTGGGGTGCACATCAGGGCATTGCAAGGACCAGGAGCAGTCTCTGCCAGGGCCGGTGCTACCATTAGGCCAACTAGGCAGCTGCCTAGGGTGTAGGGTGATGATGTACACCCTCCCCCTCGTCCAAGCAGCGGCTTTTGATCCCGGCCCCCCTCCCTCTCTGCACCGCTCAGCACCAAAGCCGCTCTCGCTCCCATCTTGGCTAGCAGACAGGGGCAGGTTGTCCACGCCTCTCCCCCGCTCGCTCCATGCCTGGCTCTGCTTAGCCCTGCACCCCTTTTACCTCTCCCCACAACTCACATCCACGCATGGCAGAGAACCTGCTGCCTCCAGCAGTTCTCCCATGATCTCTCCTGCCTCCCACCTGTGTTACAAGTCTGAACTAGATCTTTCCCGCACCTTCCCTACCCCAAAGCTTTTCCTGCTCCTGCTGCGGCCGGAGTTGAGCCTTGACTTCATTCTTCCAGCCCTCTGCTTACGACCCAACTCCCCCTCCCACCACCACATACTTGTAAAGTTCTCCAATTGTAATCTACTCTTCTTCTATCAAAAGCATACTTTATCTTGGAAGAAAAATACAGTTTTTTTGGCATTCTGATTGTAAAAGTAAAAGCATCCTACAATTAAAAGTGAAGCAAGCAGCAACGTCTGTGTTGCTGGGCAGATATCAGAAACAGAGATCGGATGACTGGAGCGGCTGCTTGTTTTGCTGCTCTGGTCATGCGACTCTGCAGGATTCTTGAACCGCCAACGATAAAACAGCTCTCCCTGGTTCGGAGGACACAACAAAGAATCGTTGTAAGAACAAACCCTAGAACAAACTGTTTCTTATCATTGTTTCTGGGGACAAAACAGACCATTGTGACTCACAACGACCCGGATTTGGACAACACGACAAGCAACGGTCATCTGTTATCGTTGTTTGCTTCTCGTGTCATCCAAACCCAGTCACTGTCTCTGTGTATTGTATGGTTGACTTACCTTGAATGGCTACCCAATCAGGTTCTCCAGGAGCAAGGCCATAATGGTTCAGTGATTTGTTTTATCAGCTAAAGGGAGTCTACTGTATCAGATTCATCGTAGTTGTGTATGTAAGAAGTCTCGTGTAAGGGAAACTTTTTTAGTTCCAACATGTGGGGGCACTTTAACATATCAGTAAGTAAAGGTAATGAATTAGAACTTCTGTCTAATATGACCAAAAGCAAAAAATCTTTTTAATGCTTATGTCTTAGAAATATGGCAATTTGTGGGAGCATTTTAGCATGGTATTTGCTGTAACTTTTTAGACATGATTACAGATTTTGGGAGTGTTTTAAACCATTACTAATGCTTTGCAGTGATGTATTAGTTTTATCTCGGATAATTTTGCAAGCAGACTTAACTAATGAGAAGCTTTTCTAACTCAACATTTTGGGGTGTTTCTACACACCAGTAGGTGGATGCAAAAAATTAGAGTTTATACCAAATAATAGTTTTAATATAACAATTTCTTTTAATGATTATGTTCTATAAATAGTACATAATGTGGATTCAGTGAACATCATGAATTAATGCAACTTTTCATGAATGTTTAATTTCTTAGGAATATTACAAAATGTTAACAAAGTTTTATAGTGGGATTTTAATTGCAGCCCACGAGGAAGGAAATTTCTTTCCAGAACGATTAGCTACATGAAGACACCACAAATAAATTGCCCCATATCTAAACCCCAGGGCAGGGGTGTTCAAACTTAGGTCCCCAGGCCAAATCCAGCCTGCCTGGGGTCCCAATCTGACCCTCTGGGGTTCCACAGAAGACCACGCCCCCTTCCCTTGTCCCCATCACCTTTTCTTCAACCATTCACCGTTGGGGGGTTTCCTGACTTTTGCAGTTTTCTCTCCCATTCTAAAAGGTTGAAATGCCTCTCCTAAGGCTTAATTACTGGCAGGAAGAGTTTTAAGCTAAGCTACGTCGGTATTTTTGATATTTCTAATATTTTTGGCCTCACCCCTTTTGCCTTCAGCCCTGCCCACCAACTAGAATGTGATCCCTGAGAGCTTCCAGAGAACTGAATTCAGCCGTTGGGCTGACAGAGATTCCACACCCCTTCCCTGGGAGTACAATGATGGGACCAACTACCTAGGGAGGTGGTGGGCTCTCCCGCTCTGGAGGCATTCAAGGTGCGGCTAGACAGCCATCTGTCAGGGATGCTTTGACCTGGATTCCTGCATTGAGCGGGGGGTTGGACTCGATGGCCTGGTAGGCCCCTTCCAACTCTACTTTTCTATGATTCCATGATTCTATGTAATATAACAAGAGAAGGAACAGCAGCTTCTTCACCCAGGAGTGAGCTCTTTTTAGAATTTCAGAATTTTATTGTTTATAGCCAGTGGCCATCACAATACATCACAATACATATATCCTGGACCTGGAGTGAGCTCAATTTCCTTGCATGGCAGACGTACACACCAGTGAATTGAATGTTGATTCAGCCGTTTCTGCTCCCTCCATGTTTCAGCCTAGCTGCCAGCTTTTTAATTTTTGGTTTTTGTTCAGTATATTTTTTAATAAAAGCACCATATGTATGTTTATTCATTTATACATTCACCCTGCCACACATACATGGAAAGATTTTAACAACCAAGCGCTGGGCCGAAAACAACGGAATGAAATTTAATAGGGATAAATGCCAAATGCTGCACCTAGGGAGAGGAAACCAAATGCAGAGTGACAGAATGGGGGACACTTGGCTCAACAATACCACAAGTGAGAAGGATCTTGGAATTGTGGTAGATCACAAACTGAATATGAGCCAGCAATGCGATGTGGCTGCAAAGAAGGCAAATGCTATTTGGGGCTGCATTAATAGAAGTATAGCTTCCAAATCGCGGGAAGTGATAATTCCCCTCTACTCGGCACTGGTTAGGCCTCATCTTGAGTACTGCGTCCAGTTCTGGGTACCACACTTTCAGAAGGATGTAGACAAACTGGAGAGGGTCCAGAGGAGGGCAACAAGGATGATAAAGGAAGGGACTGGAAACAAGGCCCTATGAGGAGAGACTGAAAGAACTGGGCATGTTTAGCCTTCGGAAGAGAAGACTGAAGGGAGATATGATCGCACTCTTCCAATACTTGAAGGGATGTCACACAGAGGAGGGCCAGGATCTCTTCTCGATCATCCCAGTTTGCAGGACACGGAATAATGGGCTCAAGTTACAGGAACCCAGAATCAACTACCTTTGGAGGTGGTGGGCTCTCCCAGTCTGGAGGCATTCAAGGTGCAACTGGACAATCATCTGTCAGGGATGCTTTGACCTGGATCCCTGCACTGAGCAGGGAGTTGGACTCGATGGCCTTGTAGGCCCCTTCCAACTCTACTTTTCTATGATTCTATGAATTCACCCTGCCACATATACATGGAAAGATTTTAACAATTGCAAAACTGCTCCAGGGGTGGGGGAGGGATTTGGGCTCATTACATGGCAGGTTCCAGGTAACAGGCACCCGCCACAAGGAGATCTTCCCAATTCAAGACTCATTGACTGGGTTCATAGAATCATAGAAAAGTAGAGTTGGAAGGGGCCTACCAGGCCATCGAGTCCAACCCCCTGCTCAATGCAGGAATCCAGATCAAAGCATCCCTGACAGATGGCTGTCCAGCTGCACCTTGAATGCCTCCAGTGTGGGAGAGCCCACCACCTCCCTTCGTAGTTGGTTCCATTGTCTTATTGCTCTAACAGTCAGGAATTTTTTCCTGATGTTTAGGTGGAATTTGGGTTCCTGTAACTTACTTGGGCCCATTATTCCGTGTCCTGCAATTGGGATGATCGAGAAGAGATCTTTGCCTCATCGTGTGACATCCCTTCAAATACTGGAAGAGTGCGATCATATCTCCCCTCAGTCTCCTCTTCTGAAGGCTAAAATTCCCTGTCTTTCAGTCTCTCCTCATATTTTATTTATTTATTTATTATTATTGCATTATTATCGCCATCTGGCCGGCAACCGGCCACCCTGGGCGATGTACAGAAAATAAAACAGAATAAAATACATTAAAACATTTTTCTCCATTAAAATACATTAAAACTGTATAAAATTTTAAAATCTTAGCCCACCCCATATTCCCACCTGAATAACCAAGTTTTTAATGAGCCTTGCTTCCTCATAGGGCCTTGCTTCCAGTCCCTTTATCATCCTTGTTGCCTTCCTCTGAACCCTCTCCAGTTTGTCTACATCCTTCTTAAAGTGTGGTGCCCAGAACTGGACGCAGTACTCAAGATGAGGCCTAACCAGTGCTGAGTAAAGGGGAATGATCACTTCACACGATTTGGAAGCTATACTTCTGTTAATGCAGCCCAAAATAGCATTTGCCTTCTTTGCAGCCACATCGCATTACTGGCTCATATTCAGTTTGTGATCTACCACAATTCCAAGATCCTTCTCACTTGTAGTATTGTTGAGCCAAGTGTCCCCCATTCTGTCACTCTGCATTTGGTTTCCTCTCCCTAGGTGCAGCACTTGGCATTTATCCCTATTAAATTTCATTCTGTTGGTTTCGGCCCAGCGCTCCAGCCTATCGAGGTCACTTTGAATTTTGTTTCTGTCCTCCAGAGTATTAGCTGTTCCACCCAACTTTGTGTCCTCTGCAAATTTGATAAGCATTCCCTGCACCTCCTCATCCAAGTCATTAATAAAAATGTTGAAGAGCACCGGGCCCAGGACCGAGCCCTGTGGTACCCCGCTCGTTACCTCTCCCCAGTTTGAGAAGGAACCATTGATAAGCACTCCTTGAGTCCGATTCTGTAGCCACTTGTGGATCCACCTGATAGTTGTTCCATCCAGCCCACTCTTAGCTAGCTTGCTAATCAGGATATCATGATGAGGCACTTTGTTCACACAACAAGATAAGCCACGGTGGCTTATGAGGCAGGGGTGGCTTGTTGTGTTGTTTGAACCCAGCAGCGTGGTGCCTAAGCCACCATGGCTTATCGTGTTGTGTGAATCCAGTGATTATAGTGAACATAGTGCACAATCATTGTTTTCAGGAGCTTGCCTCAGAACAGAAGAAGAAGGGATGGGTGAATAAGAAATGTTCAGGATCGCGAGGATTCTCCAAACGTCGTCTTGTCGCTTCTCTCATGCCTGATTCCTGTTCACATTTGCAATCGCTGCTCGCTCTGTGCGAGTGGGAAAACTGTGCAAATTGAGCAGTGATCAAGTTTCCCCAAAGTTGCACAACTTTCCTAGTTTGTGCAGCTTTCCTCCATAGACTAAAGCGGGGATGATTCAGTCTACAGGGGAAATTTCACAAATTAGGAAAAGCACAAATCAAACGCGAGCACATATCCAGCAACTTTGTGAACATCTTCGGCGGACACGTGCTCGTGGTCATGTTTTGGGCTTCCTCTCTTCCTACAGTGGTACAATGTTGCACACACCAATTTACATTTTCCAGATGCAATTTAACATATATTTTCCCACTATGTCTCTGTTCTACTTTGCAAAGTAGTCTCCAGTCTTCATTATGTTTATGTCTGTCTTCAGAACAATCCACTGAGATAATGTTCCTATATTACAGTTGGCAAACTAAGGCTGACAGATTGTGATTTGCCCAGGGTCACAGAGGTTCATGGCAGAGGGACAACCTGAATCCCAGGCCCCTCAAATACACATTAGATTGGAACACATGACTTGTTATCCAGCCCTCCCTCACATTCTGTACTTGGAGACCTAAAGAGAAAAGGAACACATGGGCAGTTCTTCCCATCTTTTATTGTGCTTGGCTGCAAAATTCCTGAAACGTAGGCTACTGTTATTCCCATTTTAGAGTTGTGGAACTGAGCCCACATGGTAATCACTTGCCCAAAGGCACAATGAGAAACAGGCTACAGGTTCAAACACCGTGTCTAGTATGCACCTTCCTAGGGACTGTATCACTTCAACGTGAAGGCTGAGGATTGTATGTTTGAATGCTCCCCCATGGCAAAACCTCCCTGCCTGTGGAAAGTGAGTGTGTAAGGGAGAAGTGTTCTAATCTAGCCTTCTGCTGGATAGTAGTAGTAGTAGTAGGCGATCACTCGTGACCGAGTAAGATTGTCTTCCAGGATAAAATTACAAAAAGAAAACTATAAAAAGAGGAAATTCTAAAGAAGATTGTGTAGATTCTAGCGCGATGGGTCCGTAAGTGACTGTGGAGGCCAATTCTAGATCCACACAGCTTCCCACAGTGAGGACACAGGCTGCCAGATGGAGGATGGTCCTGTAAAGGATTCGGTTGACGTGCTTTTCGCTTAGCACGTTTCTCCCTTTCACCTTGCACTCGAGCTTCTTCAAAGTCCATAGAACCTTTGTGAAAGGCCAACCTCCAGTTAGATCGCTCATGGGCCAGAGCTTCCCAGTTTTTGATGTTTATATTGCATTTTTTAAGAAAAGTCTTAAGAACATCTTTAAACCTCTTCTACTGGCCACCGATATTCCGCTTTCCATCCTTGAGTTGGGAATAGAGTAACTGCTTTGGGAGACGGCAGTCAGACATTCGAACAACATGACTGGTCCATTGAAGTTGGCGTTGAAGGATCATTTTTTCAACGCTAGTAGTCTTTGCTTCTTCCGTTCTCCTATCTTCCCAAGTAATTCGCAGGATTTTCCGGGGGCAACATTGATGAAATCTTTCAAGGAGGTGGAAATGACGTTCATAGATAATCCATGTTTCGCAGGCATACAATAAAGTTGGTAATACAATGGCTTTATAAAGCAGCATTTTGGTCTCCTTACAGATATGCTGGACGTGCTAGACTTGTATATGCAGGGAGGTGTTTTTTTTAAAAAAAAAATATGTCAAAGCATTTAAACCCAGATGGCCTATAGCTGGCCAAGATAGAAGGGAAGAAGGCAGCTGAGGTTAGGGTGTGAGGAAGGCAGGGGACAGAAACCATGGCCTCAAGGGGTGGAGAGAGGGAAGAAGCTGTGTCCAGTACAGGGTTCCATCATGGAGCTCCCCAGCCTGCCTTGTGCACGTGTGTGTTTGTGTGTGTGTGTGTGAGGAGCCATTTTGTTTGTGCCTCTTAAAGAGACAGAGAACATGGCAGGGCCGACACATGGCTCGGTGTGGCCCCTGCCTTTAACATGTCCTTGCCACCATGGGCCCGCTTTTTTCAACTGCAGCAGCAATCTGCATGCTTTCAGCAGGGATTCCAACAGGGCCCGTGCGGCCAAAAAAGAGGGTTTGAGTCCCCGCTCCTAAAGTGGCTGCAGAAGGGGAGCCAGCTGTCACCAGCTCTGCACTGTGCCACATGGGAAGGGTGCAGAGATGCACTTAATCACAGTTTTTATTTTCTGACCTTCCTCAATGCAGGAAGGTCAGGCACAGCGAGGGTGAGAGTGGGGGCAGGGCTGGCATGCGCAGTCCCACGCCCCTCACATGGGTTGCTCCCGCCCATTCAGGCGTAATGCTTTGGATGTTACTCCAGCAGAGGTCTGGAGTGAATGGAGGGTGCAAGTAGCCACGTTGTCAGGTTTGATGCCTCTATGTGCCCCCCCCACCACCTCAAGGAATCAGCTGGTGCTTAAAGGGGATGTGCCCCTTTTTCCTCGAGAACTGGCTCTGATCAGGCAGAGGGGTCTTTAGCCTTCCTCCTCGGTTTCCTCAGGCCCTTCATGATTGCAGGGACCCACCCAGGGATGTCCCAAGATATTTTGCTGCCTGTGGTGAAGGACAGCACGGCATCCTCTCCCCATCCCATCTACAGAAATCCAGAATATGTGGGCCAAGCAAAAGAACACTGGGACAAAACCAGCTGGGAAGAGATATGGTCCCACCATGGCCACATTTCAAGATGCCTTCTCACCATCTGGTGTTCATCCCACTCATATAATGGGGGTGGCTATTATTTTGTTATTTCGTGTATTTTTCAACGTGATACATTATTGGCTTGTCTAAGAAGTGAGGGAACGGATAAAATGTATCTTTGAAAGTAAGTAATGTGTTCGAAGAGATCTTTAAAGAGCCGTCTTCTATGTGACCTTCTTCACCCAACAACTTTGAATGAAGTGGATTCTGTGGGGGTGAGAGAGTTTTGTTTTGCTGGGAAGCTAATTGGGTAGTTATCTATATTGTACAGAATAGCACTCCATGGTAATAAGGAGCGCGTCTTCTCAAAATGTGTGTGTGTGTGCCAGCCACATGATTACAGAACAGAGATCCCAGCTGCCTCTAATTATAATGATCACAAGGAAACATGCCATGTTTTAAATTCCTTTCTGTGGGCCACATTAGTAATGTGGGTATGGTAAGCAATCTGGGACAATGGGGCAGGGAACACTCACATGATCCTTGTGTTTTACATTAGGATTTAAAAAAAAAAATCAGTGTTCAAATATTTGAGTGCTGGGATCAGTTACAAGTAGGGACAGGTGAATATGAAGAACTTTGTGAATTTTGGTAAATTCTTATCAGAAACAAACTGCAACTAAATTCTCAGCCTTCTCTACTGAGATGGCTGAGAATTCAACAGGAACAGCTATTCCCAGCATGGAGAGTACCATGATGTACCTGCCTGTCATGTAGCTATTGAAGATGGGGAGCCAGTCAGAAAGAAGAGGTGGCCACCCTAATTCAGCACCACAAATGTCACTGCATAGAGAGGGATTCAAACCCAGACTTCTAAGAGCAAAGGACTCAAAGCCCTGGGCCCGATGAACACATCTTTCCATTTTGGTGTCTCCCATATTTGAGGACGACGACGATTTCAAGTTCTTTTTGTCCCAAATATGGAGAACATTGCGAATTTTGGTAAATTCTCATCGAAACCAAACCGAAACAAAATTCTCACCCATCGTAGTTACAAATAGGGATGGACGATTCAGTTTATTTCTGGTCTTTGTCAGTTTTGTATGTGTTTAATCATAAGTCTGTTCTGCCAATTTCAGCAGCAGGCTGCAACCTTTTTTAATTGAAAAGCCACACACAAAAATTGCATTTATTTTCCCATTCTTATTTCCCCCAAACATATGCATGTTTGTACTCAATTTCCCCCAATATACACATCTTTGTAATATACACACATTTTTGTATGCAACTTTTGAGCCGAGAACTGCACTGCAAAATATGAAGGAGGAGGAAATCTGGAGAATACCTGTGTTCTGATCTTCACAGTAGATCTGGGAGGTGTGAACTGGGTAAATCCATAAGAAGAAGAAGAAACCCTCAATGGAGTAAATTTCTCACGCATCCCTAAATTATCCTCTCCAGCTTTTTTTCTTTTTTACAAGACAAGAACTGAGTTTTCAGGGGGGGGGGGAACCCATTTGCAGATTCATAGATTCAGCCTGAGGACTGAAAGTTCAAATCTGGTTTGACAAATGCCTTATCATGCCTTATCATTTTTATTTATTTATTTATTTATTATTTGCATTTATTTATCGCCCATCTGGCCGGCAAACCGGCCACCCTGGGCGATGTACAGAAAATAAAACAGAATAAAATACATTAAATCATTGTCTTATTGCTCTAACAGTCAGGAAATTTTTCCTGATGTTTAGGTGGAATTTGGGTTCCTGTAACTTACTTGGGCCCATTATTCCATGTCCTGCAAACTGGGATGATCGAGAAGAGATCCTGGCCCTCCTCTGTGTGACATCCCTTCAAGTACTGGAAGAGTGCGATCCTATCTCCCCTCAGTCTCCTCTTCTGAAGGCTAAACATGCCCAGTTCTTTCAGTCTCTCCTCATATTTTATTTATTTATTTATTTATTTATTATATTTCTACCCCGCCTTTTTTCCTGCAAGGAACCCAAGGCGGCTTACATAATCCTCCTCCTCCTCTCCATTTTATCCTCACAACAACCCTGTGAGGTAGGTTAGGCTGAGAGTCAGTGACTGGCCCAAAGTCACCCAGTGCATTTCATGGCTGAGCGGGGACTAGAACCTGGATCTCCCAAGTCCCAGTCCAACACTCTCACCACTATGCCACACTGGCTCTTAAAAATACTTTAAAAGTATTTACAATATTTGTATATTTTTTTCAGTTGCAATGGTTCTGAAAAAAGCGTTTCATAGTAATAAAATCAGACTTATATTGTTCACACGATGGTAGGTGCTGTTAATGGTATCCAGCAACAGTATCGTGTGGTTCCCAGCTCTGCTCCCTTCAAAAGTAACTGCTTGGGGAAATTTTCATTTGGATCACAGAAGCATGAAACTCCCACTCTGCACTCTTCACAGTCCTGATCCTGCTTGCTCCTCCATGCAGCTGCTATTAACTTTTTGTTGTTGTTGAAAAAGGTGTGCATTAATTGCAACCACACAATTAATGGAACAAGAAGGATAGCCTTTGGACAGTGATCTATGCCCAGAAATGTGTTGAAATTCACTCCATCATGCCTTATCTGCTTTCTTGGTTGCCCTAGCTGGCTGGGTATGCTGAGAGCTGTAAGCCAGCAACATCTGGGGACCCAAGCTTGGAGAGCCCTGCACTAGAGATAGAACATCAAAAGCTGTTTCATGGAAGATCCAAGCGGATGAATGTATTAATAGACAGGGAGAGATGGCCCTAAGAGTCATGATGTGAAATGACTTGAAAGCAATGTAACCATGTGAGATGCATACACCATAGTTGAACTGGTGTACAGACTGACCAGCAATATTTGTGCATCAAAAGATCCACCACATATACTGGAAGGTACTGGTGGTGTAAAAGACGTGATCAAGTTTCCATTTTACGAGCTTTTTGGCAGCTCATGTTGCATTGCCCAATGAAACCGTTATTCTTCTGTGTGTGTGTGTGTGTGTGTGTGTGTAACGAAGAAATTATTTATCTTTCTGCTTCACGCTACCATCCAGCCTTACGCTGTATGCACTGCTTGAACTCTCAGGGGGAAAGAACTGACAAATCTCCACTGAGAACCACTCCCTGGCAGCAGAATTCCTTCACAACATCTACAAAATGAATGATTAACAATGCAATCTCTTGACTTGGTGAATATGATACTTCAGGGGAAATGCAATTTATGGGTGAAAACAAATCACTCTTTCTCCTTGCAGGTTTGTATTCCTCTCCTCACCTCAAGCAGCAGTGGAGTTATAGGCACATGTAAATTCCCCCAAGATCAGTGGGAGGAGCTAAGCATGCCCCAGCGCTAGCTCTGGAATTGCTAAAAGGGTTTCTGTCCCCGCAAGCCCCGAGAGTTGCTTCAACGTATGAGGAGTGACAGAGAACCAAGGTTACCGTAGGGATGGGGAAGAAATTCATTCAGCTTAGCATCTTCATATGAACTTACCTAATTGCACACTTTTGACCCAATACATGAACCAAAAACTCAGTTATCCTGTTATGTTTACTTCTCCAAATTTGGCAACGAATCAAAAAATGAGTACAAAAATGTGCATATTAGGGGAAAGTGCACACAAGAAATACACGTATTAGTGAAAATAACATTTAAAAAGTACTATATGAGGAAGCCGCTTGCACAAAATGTGTATATTAGGCAAAACTGCATACAAAAATGCATGTATTCAGAGAAATGAACACAAAAAGACATATGAATTCTCATGTGAACTTAAAAAAAATATTCTCAAAGTTTGGGATAAACTGAATTTAAGATTAGAAAAATTCTCAATGCTTAGGGTGAACTGAACTGGAAAAATGCAAAACTGAGAGAGACTGGAACTGGAACATACAGGTTTGCCCATCCCTGGGTTACAGGCATATTGTGAAGTCCAAATCAGTGTGGGAAATCTATGCAACTTGAAGTTTTTCCTAACACACTCTGATGACTGTGCAAGGAGGTTTCCGAATGTTTTGTGCATGTGTTTTGACTCAAAGGATCATCTGTTTCCAAGTATAATAGGTATATTTATGAATTATTTTGCAACTAGATTGCTTGAGGGACCTCATGATGAAGCACCCATTTTGGCTCAGCATGAAGGTTCATTGTAAATACAAACCTTACTTAGGTGGTCAAAGGACAGAAAATGAAGCTGTCAAAAGCTTTCATAGAATCATAGAATAGTAAAGTTGGAAGGGGCCTATTGAGCACTGCTCAATGCAGGGGTTTGGACTCGATGGCCTTATATAAGTGTTGTGCCTCCAGTAGGTCAGACAGAGACCAGCCGGGCCGGAGTGTGTTTGGGGCGGGCCCCGGCTACGTGCAGCCGGACCCAGCTGGGCAGCCTTACCAATCGGCGCCTGCTCAAAAGGCAGGTCCCAAACACACTCAGAGGCTGGAAGCCATTGTTTGTTAAGACAGCTACAGCCGGACGCTCCTGACATCCCCGACCTCAGGCTTCTGTACTTTTGATCCTTGGAACGACCTTGACCACGACTTTGCCTGATCCCGAACTGGTTTACGTTTGCTCTATTTTGGAATGATATATTTTGGCTTTGACCCTCGGACTGTGATAACGACGACGGCTTATCTTTGAACTGGATGGATTTACGACAATAAGGGTACCCAACAAACAAAGACTCTGTGTCCCTAATGTAGCCCCTCCCTTCCTACAAATGTGGTTCTCAGAGCCTGGCAGATGTGCTGGCAGGGAAGGTGGGTCACTGGTAGGAGAAAATGGAGGGAAAGATGCCGCAGGGGACTGGGTCATCCTCTAAATCAGAGGTGTTGAACCCAGTGGAGGCTGGTAGGTCCAATGCCAGTGGGGCTGTGTATCCACTCCAGATTTCACTCTGAACTTTTAAGGAGCTATCTATGGTGCCTAAACTACTTTGGGGATAGGTTCAGCACCATGGATAGCTCATTTGAAGCTCAGAATAAAATCCGGAGTGGATTTGCAGCCTTGCTGACACTGGAGCCGCCGGCCTCCATGAACCTCTTTCAGCCTGAGGGCCAAATTCCATTTTGGAAAAGCTCCCAATGGCTGCATCCCAGTGGCAGGTGGATCTGAAAGCAAAAGGGCAGAGCCCAAATGCAAAACAATACTAGCATGTTGTAGCTTAAAGCTCTTATTTCCAGACACTAAACCTTGGGAGGGGTATTTCAACCTTTTAGAATGGAAAAAATGCACAAAAACCAGGAAACCACCAAACAATTGACTGTCGGGGGGGGGGAGGAAGGGGGCGTGTTCATCTGTGGAATCCCAAAGGGCTGGATTGGGACCCTAGGAGGGTCCGATCTGGTTCTGTGCCATTTTCTTCTTTTCTATACTTATAGACTTTTTTCCCCTATCAAAATACTTTCCCCCAATCAAAATATGTACAACCCAAAACTATGTCTACAGTAATAAGAGTCATATTCCTTTCCCTCCCCAAGATCTCACCCATTCAATGGATTTACCTACTAAATTAGTTCATCATTTAACCTAATAAGTATAACCTGTTTTTTATTGCATGCAAAGTACTTCATGTCTCCCAGGTGTCAACTGTCTTACATGGTGATACCTATAAGGGTTGTTGTTGCTGTTATGATTATTTTATTTAGTTAGTTAGTTCGTTTCGTTTCATTTCTATACTTCTCAATAGCTGAAGCTCAAGTCTGGGCAGTTCACAACAATTCATAAAAGATGATGCACAAATGCAATAAAAAAAACCCAGCATAAAAACACATTTCCCCCCAATATACAAAAGCACAAGGACCTCTAAACAAGACAAGAGGTCTAGAGATGGATCCCACTTTCTGAGAAAGCATCTCTTGTTTGGAGGGCCCGTGTGCTGTACTTGTGTGGGCTCAGCTAGCTGTGGACATGGCAGCTGCACCCCACCAACTGTGAGTCGCTTGCAATTACAGCCCCCCTGCATCCTTTGACTTTTGAACGACACATAACTTTACAGCTACCAGCATGTAATTATCAGCTCTTTACTGGCGGGGGGCAAAAAAACCCTCCACTTCATTCCAGCATTAACAAGTTACCAGGGATGGGGACTCGGACTCCAGGGCTCGACTCGTGAGTCGGACCGAGTCCCCCCTCTGACTCGAGTCCCACTCGAGTCCCAATATTTTTAATGGGACTCAAGACTTGACTCGAGACCAAGGACTCGTCAACATCCCTGGGCCGTGCCAGAAGGAGTGGAGAGAAGTGCGATTGCCGGCGAAGATTTTATTTTTAAAAATCATTTTCCTAAAATGCAGGACATTTCAGACATTTTGGGTTTGGCTGCCTCTGCCTGCCTGCTTTGGGATTCCCTGCCTCCTCTGCCTGCCTGGTTATTTTGGGTTTGTCTGCCTGGTCTGTTCTTGTCAAAATCAGTGGCAGAGATTTGAAATAAAAAGGTACACTTGTGCCTAGAAATTAAGCCACACATCTGAAATAGCCTTATTTTGTAGGGAAAACCCCCCATTGATTTTAATAGGGACTCGTGGAGTAAGCTTTGGGAGTGACTCGTGACTCGTGACTTGTGAGTCACCATTTTGGACCAAGGACTCGGACTTGAGACTCGGGTCCAAAGACTCGTGACTTGACTCGTGACTCGAGACCAAGGACTCTTCAACATCCCTGCAAGTTACTGCAATCATCCAAGCTGTCCTGGCTTTTGTGGATGTGCTCCACAATTTTGACATTTTCATAGGCTATATCTTTGAATGCTGTTTCAAAAATTGATATCTGCAGGTATCAATTTTTTATGCAGCTGAGCCTGGGGACAGGGGGAGCGTGAGCAGAAGCCGCCAGGCACTTCTGCAACCGAGCTGCGTCGCAGGACTCCCCCGCATTCCAGGAGGGCTTACGCGGGGATCTTGCCTAGTGGAATATGCCCACTATTTTCCAATTTTGCATTCACGTTGTGCAGAAAGGTTATTTTTCTCATTTGATATTCATGTTGAACTGAACTGTTGACAGTACAATGGTGAAAAGTTATTTGCTTACTGAAAAGGTGTCAGACACTCAAGGTAAAATAAGTTCTGCTGAGTGAAAAGGCAGCATAAATTATGGGTTGCATCAAGTTTGCATGCAAGATATTAGTGATGAATTTTTAAACACCCTCTTTCCTGGCTGATCTTCCCTCCAACAGTCCCTAGCCTAATAGAAGATGTGAGTCAATGCAAGTCTCCCCGGGTGGCCGCCAGTGGTAGAAACAGTATCCATTTTTTTTTTCAATTACTGTTTATCTGCAAATATTAAGCTGCATCTAAAAAGAATTTATTGAATTCATGCAGACATTCGCTCTTCCGGGAAAATGTTTGGCCCTCCCATTTTGTTGCTTGTGGAAATTGGGGGGGGGGAACCTAACCAAAATGGCCCCCATGTAATGTGTGAGCAGTGGTCACACGATGGTAGTTAATTTAGGGATGGACAAATCTTATCAATTTCAGTTTCTCATTTTTCCAGTCTTAAGTTCAGTGTGTCCTGGTGGTGACCCTATTTCTTGAAACCTTCCTCCCTCGCCTTTTGTGAGAGGGCTTGCGGGAGCACTTGCCTTGCTCCACGCAGCCTCCGTAGGTTCCCGGGGAGGGCTTCTGTGGGCTCGGCATCGTCGGCGTTGGCGTGGGGGAGGGCGGTGGAGTCCCTTTGGGCGCTTCAGGAGCAGCTGTCATCCCCGCTCTATGACCAGGAGCGTGACACGAGCGGCAATGTCCGCTCCTGCCAGGGGGCTCTATGTTTTTCACTACACAATCACAATAACAGGCGTTTCCAGGGTTCATACATAACGGCAGTTGTTGGTGATGGAACGACCTGGAAACAACGGATCACATCGTTGTTTCTTATCATGATCATGTAGAGAAAAAATAGATGATGATCACTGATTATGACAGGGTTCTTCAGACGTCATGGAAAATCGATCATAGAATCATAGAATCATAGAAAAGTAGAGTTGGAAGGGGCCTACAAGGCCATCGAGTCCAACCCCCCGCTCAATGCAGGAATCCAGGTCAAAGCATCCCTGACAGATGGCTGTCCAGCTGCACCTTGAATGCCTCCAGAGTGGGAGAGCCCACCACCTCCCTAGGTAGTTGATTCCATTGTCTTATTGCTCTAACAGTCAGGAAATTTTTCCTGATGTTTGGGTGGAATCTGGGTTCCTGTAACTTGAGCCCATTATTCCGTGTCCTGCAAACTGGGATGACCGAGAAGAGATCCTGGCCCTCCTCTGTGTGACATGATCTCTGATAATAACGAACGATCTCCGTGTCGTCTGAATACACCCAAGGACTGGAAAAGCGGGATGTAGATTGTGTAGGGATATATACACAGCCACACACATGGCATCATCCATGAGGAGGTGGGGAAGAGGGAGGGGGCATAATATCCCTCTGTACATACGGGCCCTTTGGTTGCCAATGATGTGAATCAACTCTAAGTTGTATCAAACTTGGGTCTTTAGCGGGGAATGTTAGGAAGCCTGGAAGGCAGAGAAGGGCTGCTTGGATCATTTCACATCTTAAGAGTGTCTACTATGCAGCAGGGGCATTGCTAGGCCTGGGGCCCTGACCCTGAACCTATTTCCCAGGATCTATTCCACAGAGTATCCATTCATGACAATGGAAGGGGTTTTCAAAGGGGATTGCAGCTCACTTCCCACAGGTTGCAGCACCCCCAATATCTCTCCCTGCATGGCAATTCAGCTTAGGGCAGAATAAAGAAAACACCTCTCCCCCATTGGTTTGGGATGATCTGGGGCAGGGTGCATATTAATTGAAGAATTTATTTTATTTCAGATGATTTGGATGCGAAATGAATTGGCTGGCTTTGCCTCCTGTGAAAATTAGATAAATTCTAGTAATTATTTCTAAATTTGCATGAATAGATATAAGTTAGCACATGCAGATTTTATGCAGATTTGCATCCTGAACCTTTTAAATGACTAGCAATGTCCCTATTATGCATGCCCATAGAAGAGTAGCAGTAGCAATATCACTGATATGAATGGTGTTCAGCTTTATCCTTCTATGCATCTGTGAAGGAATCTAGCGCATTTACCCTGAGCACCGTAGAGGATTGCTGAGGCATGTTCTACCATGCATAGTCGCTCCAGGCAGAGCACTGGGCACACCTTCCTCCTGCACAGAGCTTTCCTTAGAAATCCACCGCCCTGTGCTTGCATATTGCAGGGGAAGGTGGGTAGGAGAGAGCAAATGTCTTCCAGGGAACCTTGTCTGTCAAAGGGATGTCACACAGAGGAGGGCCAGGATCTCTTCTCGATCATCCCAGTTTGCAGGACACGGAATAATGGGCTCAAGTTACAGGAACCCAGATTCCACCTGAACATCAGGAAAAATTTCCTGACTGTCAGAGCAATAAGACAATGGAACCAACTACCTAGGGAGGTGGTGGGCTCTCCCACTCTGGAGGCATTCAAGGTGAAGCTGGACAGCCACCTGTCAGGGATGCTTTGACCTGGATTCCTGCATTGAGCAGGGGGTTGGACTCGATGGCCTTGTAGGCCCCTTCTTCCAACTCTACTCTTCTATGATTCTATGAAAGCTAAATACTGGGTTTCTTTCTCCCTAAAGAGCTCCAATAGGTTTCCAAAGTTCCCTTTGTAAACACATGGACACCACTTCGCAGCTGCTTCATCCCGATCATCATCATCATCATCATCATCATCATCATCATCATCATCATCATCGCCACCCACCACTACCACTACTGCTACTATCTCTCCAGTGACTTACAAGCAGCAATAGATGTCATTCAGCGGCAAATTGGTCAATGCCACCGGAAGCTTGGGATTGGGGGTTCCGTTTCAAGCAACTGGAGCTGGTTCCAAACATAGATCACTGTTGCTTCCCTGATGTCCCTTGAAGGAATTACTTGCACTGTTCAGCTGGCGTGAAGGTAATGGACTTTATAGCAATGCTGATACATCTTCATCCTTGAATGTGTACAAAACTTCCAATGAAGGAGAGGACTAAACTATTCAGGAAGGAAATAAAAGTTATGAAGCAATTCCAGCAGCTCCTGAATTTAAAGCAAAGTGACAGACTAAAAGCATTCAAGGCAGGGGACAATCCAATTTCATCTGCCAGCAACAGTGTCTTCATTACAAGAGAAAGAGGAGGAGAAGGTGCAAAAGAAGCCCAAATGCAATGAAATCTGTAGATTTGCTCACTCATTTTCTGTCACGTACAATTGCAGACATCAGGCCCCATTTATAATGCAGTAATTCCCTTTCCAAAGGTTGGTCTGAGTCAGAATTTGCTTGAGCAGGATCCCAAAGAGAGAAGACCAGAAGCTGGTCCAGATCCACAGGTTATTTAAGAAACTCAGCGCTTCCCCTGCCTTCCCCTTTCAGCATGGCAGGGTGAGCTGACATGATGATCTTTACAGAACCACATAGGCAGAGAATCAGAGACAGGCAATCGTTTTTAGGAGAGGTCAAGCTGGTGTGGGTTCTTCAATGTATTATTTCCCATGGTGTAGATTAGGGATGAGCAGAAACACAAGGTTCCTCTCAATCACAATAACAGGCATTTCCAGGGTTCATACATAACGGCAGTTGTTGGTGATGGAACAATCTGGAAACAACGGATCACATCGTTGTTTCTTATCGTGATCATGTAGAGAAAAAATAGATGATGATCACTGATTATGACAGGGTTCTTCAGATGTCATGGAAAATCGATCATAGAATCATAGAATCATAGAAAAGTAGAGTTGGAAGGGGCCTACAAGGCCATCGAGTCCAACCACCTGCTCAATGCAGGAATCCAGGTCAAAGCATCTCTGACAGATGGCCGTCCAGCTGCACCTTGAATGCCTCCAGAGTGGGAGAGCCCACCACCTCCCTAGGTAGTGATCTTATCGTGATCATGTAGAGAACGGAGTGTTGGTGTGAAATCATTCCCCACTGCCCAAACTTTGCAGTTAACTGTGGAAGCTTGCAGGGGTTTCCGCAATTCCCTCCAGGCAAGAGGGTGGCGGCAGCCGCTTACACGACATCACCAAAAAAGGGGACACAGGTTTGCACAGAATTTGCACATGCTAATAAGAGAGATGGGGTAGGGAAGTGCTTTCAGCCTGTGGACCAAATTCCATTTTGGAGGGGCTCTCAGAGGTCACATTCCAGCTGTGGGTGGGGCAAAGCCAAAGGGGGTGGGGACAAAACTACCAAACATAACAGCCTATTTTGGCTTAGAGCTCTTACTGCTGGTCACTCAGGAGCGGCATTTCAACTTTTTAGAATGGGGGAAACCTTGCAAAAGCCGAAAAACCACCTAATTATCAGCAGTCAGAGGAAAGGGGGTGTGGCCAGGAAAAGGAGGTGGCCCTCTGGGGAAGCCTGGAGGGCCAGAATTTGACTCTAGGAGGGCCAGCTTTGACCCATCGGCCACCACCACCACCACCACCCTGATATAGAAAGATGCAAATTAAGAAAGAATGGCTCTAATTTAAATAGTAATACAATACAACTCAGCATAGCAGGGAATACTCTGGCCAGGTGAGCTGTCTACCTGTGGCTCAGTCCGCTGTCCAGGTGCTCAATATTGATGGGCAACTTAAAGGCCTCTGCTGCTCTCCCTAATTAGGGTCCTTCATCTTTAAACTGGACTTGGACTGGACAGCCCTTCCAATAGAGGACTGTCCTCTATGAAAGGACGGTATCATCATGGCTGAACATCTCTCTCATTCTGGAAGCCCTCCAATATAGCAAGGGGTTGGTAAACCCCCACCTTGTTGCTGGATTAGAGGGCTTGGATTGGCTTGGCTTTGAGGATGGGAACGAAACCCTCTGAGCTCATAAGAGCAATCCAGAAAACCACTGTCCCTTTTCTGTATCAGATGGCCTTTGGGCATGCAAGGCAAGGATCTAGCATGGCCTGGGGACATCACTGGGTTATCCTAGGCCCCCACGTCACTTGCCCCAAGGCCTCTGAAATGGGGAAAACACATTTCCCTCCCTGGGGCTTTCATTCCTTGCCAGAGCTGGCACATCATAGGCAACACTGCCTCTGTTCTACCACCTTCACTTATCTGAAAAAAAACTATCATACCATTCACTACAATGTGCTCAAGCAAAAGATCTTCATGCTGGAGGGAGTTCACTACTTTTATAGTTCTTGGTGGGAGAAATATGTTTTTGCTGTTGTTGTTTGGCTGGAAGATTTATTTTGGAATCCATAATCCACATCAAGAAATATATATACATCTCTGGCACTTTAATCTTTCATTCTACCTCTGGAGATGGTGGCATCCCCCCCCCCGCCCCCAGAAAGAATGGCACAGCCAGATACTTTGGTTAGGATTAGGAACATAAACAGCCACCTTAATCCTGCTTCAGACCCTGGGTCTATCTAGCCCAGTTTTGTCAACACTGACTGGCAGCAGTGGGTCTCGACAGGGTTTCAGACTGGGGCCTTTCCCAGCTGTTCCTGGAAATGCCATAGACTGAACCTGGGACCTTTTGCATGTGCTCTGCCACTAAGCAATGGATGCTCCCAACGAACATAAGAAGCTGCCTTATACTGCATCAGACAGTTGGACCATCTAGCTCAGTTTTGCACACACCAGGTGTGTTGCACTGTTTCTTGGTGTGTGTGGGGGGGGCAGATGACCCCCCTCGTCAAGCCCTCCATGTCACCCGGTCCTTGGCTGAAGTGGCAGCTGGAGTTCCTGCCTTCACTTGCCCTGCCTGCACCTTCTGCCGTTGGGGAGGACATAGGGTGGGTGAATCCCTTAGTGCACCACTTAGCCTCCCAATTGGAATGGTGAGCAGCGCACTAAGGGCCATCCCTGTCGTTATCTCTGACCTGTGATTGGAGAGAACAGCGTGGATCCCCCTGTGCGCCAGTCCCCCCTTCCAACTGGGTGGGTGGGCAGCACGCAGGGGAATCCACACTGTTATCTCGGGTCACCGATTGGGGCTAACAGAGGAGATTCCTGTCCCTGCTGTTTTTCAGGGATGTGGCTTCGAGCAGGGCGTGGGGGAGGGGCCAGCCTGGTGGGCCAAATTTGGCCTGTGGGCCAGAGGTGCCACATCCGTGGTCTACACTGACTGGCAGCAGCAGTTCTCCAGGTTTTCGAGCAGGAGTCTTCTTTCCTAGCCCTACCTGGAGTTGCTGGGGATTGAGAACACGAGACCTTCTCCGCATGCGAGGCAAGTGCTCTGCTGCAACTGAGTGATGTGAGGCAATGCGTATCAGTGAGTTACTGCAGGAATCATTTAAAGATGGCAGGCATTCTGCAGCTGTGCTCTCCCCCCCCCCCATTGGCACTTTGATCCAAAGGAAAGCTGCATCACACATACATATAACTCCAAATCCCTGTTCACATGCCCATTCACAAAGAAATGAGTGGATGGAGGAAGATTGAATTTGTGCCCACTGCAACACACACACACACCCAAGTCCCAACCATGCATTCACGGATCCTGTCTGCACAGTGTGTGCCTATGTCTGTATGCAAAAATATGCATAATTTGTGTGCACTTTAATGCATAGAAGATGGGTGTGGGGCCAACAGACACACAACCCTGATCCCCTTTGCAGACAGACACTCCTACTCAAATAAGTTCCTGATCTGATCTCACCTGGTTTCTCTACCTTGATGCCTGGGCAGCGGAATGTGTGAAAAGTGCCACATTTGAGGTGACACACACCAGTTCTGTCTGTGGTGTTTGACCTCTGATAGCCCATTCCCAAATGGAAGTCACCGTTTGATGGTAGAGAACCATTGAATGCTGAACAAGCATGTGTGATCTGGGCTGGATATTACATAACGGATGCATACAGAGATAGCTAGGACCAGTCTTGTTCAGAAGAGGATTTCAGCCCATGAAAACTGAGTATGTCTTCTGATCTTGGCTGTGTGAAAATTCACCCATGGCCTTGCCTGTGACTTCTAGATATCTACAACTCGGTTTTGGAATATTTAACAAACATGTGGGCAGCTTAATACACAACAGTGATTTGAGAGCCCAGCGGGGCAACCTGACAAAAACCAGCCTGATTTTCAGACACCAGTGAAGCATCTGTCTCTCCCATGGCAATTCCTTGCTCCTTGTAGCGGCATTTTGTGATGGCGGTGGACTGGAAAAGGGCACCTTAGACTAGAGCTCTCCTTGGGCCAATCCCAATTTTGTGTGCAGAGATGCTCATCGGCACTTACAGCTCTGTGAGTGCAAGACAGGGAGTCATAGATGTGAATTCTCCCAAGTAGTTCCAAGCTCAGGAGAATTTTGAGTTGAGATTATATGGATGACATTTGTTTTCTGATTTTTGTTTTAAGAGTGTAGAGGAAAGGCATATAGACAATTCATGGACTGCTGCATTTCTCTTTGTAGTTTTCTTGTGTGTGTGCCTGTTGCAAGATGTTGAGAGAGTAGAAGCCTAACATAAAATAGATCAGTCAGCTGACACATTATAGCAATTAACAATAGCCGGGGGGGGGGGGGGATGGATTTAATGGAGATGCGACAAGCTCAGAAAGCATTGGTCTACATCAGTGTTCTCCAACCTTGGGTCCCCAGATGTTTTTGGCCTACAACTCCCCATGCCCCAGCCAGCTATGCTGGCTGGGGCATGCTGGGAGTTATAGGCCAAAAACATCTGGGGACCCAAGGTTGGAGAACACTGATCTACATGAAGCAGCGGTATTTTGAAAAAATAGAGCAAGATATATTATTGACCCAACAGCTTGCAAAAAGAGACTGATAACATAATTCTCCCAATGAGGAAAGAAACAGGGCAGTTGACTCAGAATTTAGAGGAAGTTAAGGAAGTATTTAAAAATATATATTATGAATATATTTTTATCAAACAGATAATTCTAAAAATGACGAAGTTCAGAATTTTGTAGATATTTGCCAGTTACCAAAGTGTAGCCAGCAAGATAATCAGTTTCTATGTGAACCATTTTTGGAAGAAGAAATTTAATCGTATATTAGGAAATGTAAAAAGAACAAGGCACCAGAGCTGGATGGTTTAGGTGTGGAATTTTATCATGCCTTTGCCCAGGAAGTGGTTCTATTACTGAAACCTTTGTTTAACTATTGTTTAAAAGAATGTGTAATATCAGAAAATTGGAATCAGGCTAAAATTGTTCTTATCCCAAAGGAAGGCAAATATCTAACATATGCAGATTCTTAGCAGCCAATATCACTACTAAATGTAGATTATAAAATAATGACTGGTATTCTAGTTACTAAATTATATAACATAATAGGAAATTACATCCACTGAGACCAAGCGCAAGCAGACTTTATCAAGGACAGGCAACTTAATATAACTGTCAGGAAATCAATTAATATTATTAATAATGCTAATATCAGTATGATTCCAACTTTGTTGCTGTTTATTGAGGCTGCCAAAGCATTTGATTGGGTGGAATGGATTTTTTAAATTTCAAGCCCTGCAGTATTATAATTTGGCACCCCAGATTATTAATTGGATTGAGGCTATTTATTAAATTCTATGAGCTAGAATCTTGGTCAATAGACAACTTGCAGATAAGTTAATCCTTAAAAGAAGTACAAGGCAGGCTATCCCTTTCCCCACTTTTATTTGACTTGGCTACAGAAACATTGGCCAATGTTATTCATTTCTCACCACGAGTCCATGGTGTTCTGGAAGGTGCAACTTAAGTTATCTCGAGTTATTTCAAGTTATCTCATCTTTGCCTCAGTTGGGTCTTCCTTATCAAAGTTGCTTGAGTTAATTGGGAAATACAGTGCCATTTTGGGTTATAAAATTAATAGATCAAAATGGGAATTTATATCAGTAAATTTTTCAAGGCAAGAAGATTAATTTATTACAGATAATTATGGCCTTAAAGAAGCACATCAAAGCTTTCCCTCAATGGATTTCTTTTCTGTTTGAAGGAAGTGTTTGCTATTGTTCTTGGCTATCAAAAGAGACTAAGATGACCTGTGGATGGCCTCCTTTTGTTCACTCATAATTGTTTCAGTTGGTTGGGGTCCAAAGTTTCCCATAAAGTGTATTCTTATGGAGATTTCTGCGACATTTTGTTTCACAAGCATGTTTGATTTATAGAAAGAAACCTGTAAAAGGCAGGTGGCTGACATTTGGTAATATTTTTACTACCCTGCCTTTGACAATGTCCTAGAAGTACTAACTTGTAGGTCTACTTATGTGTAAATTACACAACAAAATGTGAGCCTGGGGTAGGAAAAGTACCCCAGAATGCAGGATGGCTATGCATCCAATAAGATATTTAGTAGTTAGATTATCATCAGACATTGATATATTGACTGAAATAAATTATGAGCCACCTATTCAAAAACATATGTGAGTATATGGCTAATGGGGGGGGGGGAATGACATTCTCATGGTTGGCCCTAATTGCAGCTGTCAAAATGATACTTTTGCCTAAGTTTCTATTTCTATTCTTGTCACTTCAATTATTGTTGGATTATAGGGAACTGAAAGGTTGGCAAAAGGTTTGGAACAATTTTATATGGGAAGAGAAACCTCCCAGGATTGATGCATTTACCATGCGGGCAACTGCTATAATGGGCGGATTGGCTGTTACTGATTTAATATCGTATTTGAGGCTGCTCAGTTAACTTGGTTAGCAGTTTGGTTGTGCTTGGACACAAGTCATTCAATTAGAATACTTATATATAGATCACACTTTGACCATAGAATCATAGAAAAGTAGAGTTGGAAGGGGCCTACAAGGCCATCGAGTCCAACCCCCTGCTCAATGCAGGAATCCAGATCAAAGCATCCCCGACAGATGGCTGTCCAGCTGCACCTTGAATGCCTCCAGATTGGGAGAGCCCACCACCTCCCTAGGTAGTTGGTCCCATTGTCTTATTGCTCTGACAGTCAGGAAATGTTTCCTGATGTTTAGGTGGAATCTGGGTTCCTGTAACTTGAGCCCATTATTCCGTGTCCTGCAAACTGGGATGATCAAGAAGAGATCCTGGCCCTCCTCTTTGTGACAACCCTTTAAGTACTGGAAGAGTGCTATCATATCTCCCCTCAGTCTCCTCTTCTGAAGGCTAAACATGCCCAGTTCTTTCAGTCTCTCCTCATAGGGCCTTGTTTCCAGTCCCTTTATCCAGAGCCCTGCGGTACCCCAATCGTTACCTCTCCCCAGTTTGAGAAGGGTCTTGTGATTGTTGGAGACAACAAGTTGGGTAATTGTCCTATTTATAGTACGGTCTTTGGCTATAAATAGAGCCAGCATATTGTTGTCTCCACTCCACCTCCACTTCTCCTTCTTCTTCTGAACTGGACTGTCTCTGGATGATGTAATGAGACAGAGCAGAGCCCTCTCTTTTGCGTAAAAGAAATCTGCATTGCTTACATGCCTTCTTCTCATGTATTAAGTCCTACAAAAATAAACTCAGTAATATCAACAACTGCTTGTCCTCCCTCCTTCCGTGCGTGGTGCTGAAGATTACAGCTGAAGAAGCTTACACCCTCAGCCGATCTCACAGATACATAGAAAAATTATTGATTATGAATTTACGATTTGCCACAAAAAATATTTGGGCTAAATACTGGAAGAATGTTGTGTCTCCCTCAATCCGGGAATAGTTGGCTAAGTGTTTTGCTATTGCAGAAATTGATAAGTTAACATAACAGAGTCTGTCTGTACATAGAAACTTGGGAAATTCAAATGTAATTATACTGCAGATAAATGGAATAGTTTTATTCTTTACTGGAATAGTCACTGTGGTCATACAAATCTTGAGAGAACACTATTCTTGTTATAATTAGGAGAAGATGTTTGCTATGACCTTTTTCTGCTTGTTTCAGATTTAATAGATTCTTTTTTTACAATGAATTTTCCAACAACTCTGCGAGGTAGGTTAGGCTGAGAGTCAGTGACTGGCCCAAAGTCACCCAGTGAGTTTCATGGCCAAGTGGAGACTAGAACCCAGATCTCCTGAGTCCCAATCCAACACTCTCACCACTATGCCACACTGGCTCTCTGTTTCTCATTTCCCCAATGTTAAGTCTGGCTCATCCCAAACATTGAGAATTTTTCCAATCTTACATTTAGTTCATCCCAAATTTTGAGTATATTTTTTTAAAGTTTGCATGAAAAATTTGCATGCATTTTTTTGGTGCGCATTTCCCCAAATATACTTATTTTTGTATGTAATTTTGGCTGATATACACATTTTAAGCAAATTTTGCAATATAATTTTTTGAACATTATTTTCACTAATGTACACACTTTTGTCTGCATTGTCCTCTAATATACACATTTTTGTATAGATTTTTCTGATTGGAGAACTCCATTGCAAAATTCCGAGTAGTGCATCTTTTGAAGGATAACATGAGTTTCAGTTCACGTACTGGTTTGAAAGTGCAAAATTTGGTATAAATACAGTCTCCCCCATCCCTATTAAAAATAAAATAAATTCCGCCACCTTATCCCAGGGGTGGGGAACCTCAAACCCATGGACCGAATCCAGCCCTTTGGGGATCCCCAGAAGACCACACCCCCTTCCCCTGGTCCCACCACCTTTCATCAACTGCCAATTGTTTGGTGGTTTCCCGACTTTTGCAGTTTTTTCCCCATTCTAAATGGTTGGTATGCAGGACTGGTGCAAGGCAGTTTAGTGCCCTAGGCAAGATCAGATATTTAGCGCCCCCCCCTTCCCACTTGAGAGTGCTGTTTTTTCCCCCCAAGGCGTTTCTGGCGCCCCCTTTAGCCCTGCGCCCTAGGCAGCTGCCTAGTTGGCCTAATGGTAGCACCGGCCCTGTTGGTATGCTTTTCCTAAGGCTTAAATACTGACACTAAGAGCTTCAAGCTAAAATTTGCTGGTATTTTGGGTATTGTTGGTGTTTTGGCCACACCCCTTTCCTTTCAGCCCCTCCCACCACTGGAATGCAGCATCTGAGAGATCCTCTGAAATTGGGTGCGCTACATCTCCAGCTGAAAGAGGTTCCCCAACCCTGCCTTATCCTTTGGGCTCCTGCTGCAAAAAAAATCATCCTTACTTTTCTGGCCTCAAATCATGTTGCAAACAGCGTGAGTCTGCTCGGTGAATTTCAGGTTGCTAAACTGACCACTCCTGCTGAATTCCAAACTTATTTCCACATCTCCTGCAGCATTCTTGGGCTTGCTTATGATCAGAAACGCACATTATCTGTCAGCAATCGAAAGGGCGGATGTGATTAACCACCCACTTAGTTGGAGCAAGTGGAATCTTGATTCATTTAATTTAGAACAGCCAAAGCTGTTGACTACTTGCCATCTGCTCTCTCTACCTGCTGGGGATGAAGATGACATCTTAGGTACTGAACAGCTTAGAAATTTTAGATTAAATCTCTCAGGTTTCCTGCTTTGCATGTAGAGAACCCATTCATTGGCTTTTAATGTGCCAGGGTCAGAATAATTCACTATAAACTATTTTTTAGCCAAACAGAATCTCTACAATTCCATATGCAACTATTGACAGACTCTGTAATAAAGAAGAGAAACTGGCAGGAGATATTGCATTAATATTTCAGTGTCTCTTATAGAATCGTGGTGCTGCAGGGGCTAAAAGCGCATTTAGATGAAACTTCTGCTGCAAGGTACAGCTATCCATGCGCTACCTCTCAGAATTCTTTCTGGCACAACTAAGTGGCACAATTTTAGATCACCACTGTGGTGAACCTGCAGAACAAAGAGCCTCAGATACTTCAGACACTGGAGGCCACGACCCCCCTCCCCCTGTTCATTGCTAGCCAATCTGGCTCCGGAGAAGTCAGACGCTCAAACCACACTTACCCAACACATCATTCCCTCTATTAGCAAGTTAATTAGGGGTGCGTGCTGATCCTTATCTCACCCAAAAGGCCCCACTCGGGCACAAGGTGGGAAGTTATCAGCAGGTGCAGGAAGCCACAAGGTATGCAGAAGCAGAGAAAATCATATAATAATAATAATAATAATAATAATAATAATAATAACAACAACAACAACAACAACAACAACAACAACAACTTTAGAGGAAAAACACACACAAACACCTAAACAGAAGAAGAAAGGATGGCTGCTCATGCATGTGGTCACAGGGAGGAAAGTGGAGGGGGAGGCCTGTGGCTCACGCTGGCTCAGCTTGTCTGAGTGTGGAAAGCTAAGCAGGGTCAGGCCTGGTTATTACTTGGATGGGAGACCCCCTCCTCTAGTTTCCTGCATGGAGCAGGGGGTTGGACTTGATAGCCTTGTAGGCTCCTTCCAACTCTATGATCTATGAAATCTATGGAAGAAGCACTGCAAGACCATTAACTAAGCCTCATCTGGAGCTTGAGGCACGGCTGCATCACCTCCCACCCTGGCAGCCCCTCCCCCAACGTCACCTGGCTCAGCAAGGTCAGTGCTGGGAGATTCAACAGGGTAAACCTCCCCCACGCAACACCCACCCATGTGTAAAGGGAGGAGAAAGAGGAAGAAGGAGCCTGCCACCTTCAGTGAGGCATTGAGTAGAGGGAGGTAGAGACACAGGAGGTGCGCATGCGCACAGCAAATGAACATACATCAGCAGGGACACAGGACAAGATTCCACTTGTTTCTCTGGAAACTGGTTTAGCTGCCAGTGAATTCCCTAAATTACCCTGCCGGGAATGCTCTGCGAGGGACCTTTTGTCAGGGCACATGTGTTTAAAAAGAAGCACAGAGAAATTGTGGCTATGGAAATATGCTTGAAATGAAAATGTCTGAGTGATCCCTGCTGAATTCTCAGATGCTACGGGGGTAATGGAATGTCAATGGCTGGGGACAGGGCTTCAATATCCTTACTACCCAAGGAACAGAAAAAACAGAATAAATTCTGCACACACACACAAAAATAAATTATGCGGATGTGCTACATTTGCATACTGTGCTCAAGTTGCAGAATTCCGCTTTCCCCATGTGCTTCACACACAGAAGGTCCCAGCTGCGATTTTTGGCATCTCCAGGTAGGGCTGGGGGGGAAATCCTGCCTGAAACCCTGGAGAGGCACAGGGAGCAGAATGTGTGGCCCTCCAGATGTTTTTGAACTACAACTCCCATCAGCCCTAGCCCCTAGCCAGCACAGCCAATAGTGAAGGCAGATGGGAGATGCAGTCCAACAGCATCTGGAGGGCTACATGTTCCCCATCCCTGGCGTAGACAAGGCTGAATTAGATGAGTCAGTGGTTCAACTTGATATACAACAGCTTCAGTATTCCAGCGTCTCAGTCCAACTTCTCTGACTCAGTTGAATTTTTCCATAAATCTGTGTATGCAAAATAAAAATAAAGGTGCCTCCCCCTGCCTTTGATAGCCAATAATATTTCTTATACAACAACAAAATATGTTAAATTGTTTATCTAAGTCTAGCTTTTGCTGAAACAGTCAAACAAATCAAAAGTGCTGTTTTCTTACAGTGCCAACTAAGCCAATAAGATTGAGGCTTAGTCAGATACTCTTCAGCCACTGTTATTAATGAGGCATTGTATCAATTAAATATTTTAATGCAGCTTCAGCTGGGGGCCACAGATCAACACCTGCTCTCACCAAGTGTTACTAAATTTGACTTCTACTACTTAACCAATTTCCCCCTCTGGCATGAACATCCCATCGTTCAATATTTCTGTTTCTTCCACTTGTAATTAGTTGCCTTGTCAATGCATAGCCAGGATTTTCTCTTCCAATTTTCTTACACAGCTTTATTCCTCTCCATAACTCTTCCTCTTCTGTGTATTTAGTCAGGGCAACTAGCAAATCACCCATGTGTGCTAAATGCCATTTCCGCATATTTTCTTCTCTTTGTGCCAATTGCTGCCATACCAGACTTCTAAATGTGTGAGCCTCCCCTGCATTCCTGCCCCCATGGTCTCTGAAATCCCTGCTGCCTAGCCCTTGCTACCAACTTCTTTGGCATTGTCCTGCAGAGGGAAAACATCTTCTCCCTCTGCTTACACCCTTTAATAGTCCAGTCAGCTCATCCAGGGGGGCGGGGCGGGGCAGAGATGACTACAGGTCTTTCTAGCCCACATAAGCCTTCAGTTGGCTTTAGTGCCCTGCTGAGACAACATCCTCCTATTGTCATAGTAAGAGAGAGTAGAAGGAGTTATCCAAGGTCCTGTTTTCTTCCTGTCTTGTTCTGACTGCTAATAGATGCTACTACTAGCTTCTCCTGCGAGCATCAAAGAACCACAGAACAGGATATTCAGCAACCACTCTGCTCTCTCTACCCTGTCCACTAGTATTGGAAGGATGAGTAGGTCTTTGGGTTTAATTCGATATTTCAAAACACAAAGCTTCATATCTAGGACTCATGTCTGGTTTCCCTGTACCATCCAAAGATATATGGTGTGTCATCAGTCCTGTGACTGTAAACCCTACACAGACCCCCTTTCCTGTTGTGAAGACATCGGAATTGGTGTTCTAGCTGACTTGAGGACATAAAGTGGGTGCCAAAGTATTGCAATATATACTTTATACCACATGGTCCTAAATTTTCCCATTCTTCATTTCCCCCCCAATTCTGCTTTCAAAACTTTCCCCACTTCTGGGGCACATTTGAGAATCAGTTGTGTTACAATCAAGTTCAGTATGTCCTGGCCCTCTTAAGGCACAATCCTATGCATGTTTTGCATGCCGTCTAAACACGTACAGGATTGCACCCTTAATTACTATTTGACAACACTGATGCTGCTGCCCATTGGAAAAGGTGGGTAGCATTCGAAGGACCCAGGGTTTTTGCCAAAGGTCTGTGTCTCACTTAAACGCTTTGTCTCCTTCACAGACAAAGAGGCTATATGGTGAGGGACCTTGATTATAACCTCAAGGATCGGATGATCTCACCCCTGGATTCACCTTGTCTTTGTCTGGATCCCACTTTTCTCCCACCCCGCCCCACTTTTCCTTAAATTGCTATTTTAATGGCCCAGAGATTGTAACTGCAGCAGGTTCCTGACTTACATATTTTGTTAATGCAGTATTACTTTATTTCGAATCTCTGTATCCAGCCCCCCTCTCACAAGATATAGAAGCAGAGGGGACAGCCCCCTCCCCTTCCCTCCTCCCTATGTTGCAAGCACGCTCCCTTTCTTGCTCACAGAGGACCAAATCCTCTATGTCAATATTTAAAGAATCCTCTCTAATAACAGACCTGATCAGTCTTTGAACCCATAAAGCTCCTTTTTAATTTTGCAATCAAAATTCTACAAGGAGCATAACTTTCCCTGTTTCCTGACATATCTTGTTTCTTATGCTGGTGTGTTAGGACTTTTATAGCTCCTTCTAAATCTACAATCATTTCATTTTCTCCAGCTGCCATTCTAACTGTCCGCAATAAACTTCATCGCCCTCTCCTACCTGTTCTCTTAACTCCATATTTTTCCTAGCCAAGCCCAAATCCTTTGCTTCAATACACTCATTCAAAACTTTGACATTTCAGTCTCAACCTTTCACATTTCTTTTCTTCATCTGCTCGGGCTAATTTGTGTGTGATCTCTCTCCTCTAGCAGCTTGGCTTAAGCTATGATCATAAGCCACAAATCAAATCAAATCTTTATTACGGTCCAAGACCAGCATAAACAGTAAGCCGACAGACAATAGACACACAAAATTTGTACAATACCAAGTTTTAGGCTGTCCTTCAGTAAACCATAGATCATAAGGCACAAACAAGCTGCTGTCTCCACCCTACATCCAAGTTTATGTTTATGTCCTGCTATCCATACATTCAGTCTTAAATGGGGAAGGGAAAGATCCTGTGTTGCCCATGAATCTGTTCCTTTTGCCTCACGGATCTGTGTTAATTTAGATGCAATTACCAGAGTGAGACTGTTAAGACTTATCTTCCAGCTCTTATCTTCCTCTCTCTCTTCCTTTCTTTCCTGCAGAACATCTTATCCACTTATTTATTTATTACATTTATATCCCATCTTTCTGCCAAATATATAAGCATTGCAATGTCAACAAATAGAAGAGAGGGAAACACCTTTGTTGCTCAGTGCAAATTTCTAACCTTGCAGCTGTCCAAGAGAGAAGGGGAAATAGAAAAAAAATAAGCAAAGAGAGACTCCCCTCTCTGAATCTCAGTTTAAGTACTGTTAGAATTCCTGCCCAATTAAAACAAATTCTAATAAATACTATTTAAGGACATGAGTGTCCTGCCCAAACAAAAGATAAAAGTCCCTTTAAGTGCGTGAGCAACTCAAGGCATAAACTTTATGTCTGTTGGTCGCCCATTGGTTAACTTCCCATAATCAGTGTTCCCAACTGGGTTTCCTAGTCAGGAAACCAATGATCTACTCTGGTCTACTCTGGTCTAACCAGTGGTCTACTCTGAGTTTGAATTTGTACATTTGCAACCCAGTGGGTCAGAGAATCCAGCTTGATCCATGTTAAAGACCACAAACTCAAGATTTTAACTGAAATAAATCAATCAGTTTATTAATCCACAATGCTTAAAAATAATATTTTCTTCCTATAGAAAATATTATTAACTTGAAGGTAGACATAGTAGCACTATAGACAATATTATAAATCAGGGAAGGTCATAAGAGAGCAATCAACAAACCAACAAAACAGTAGAAATGGTTTAAGAATGGCATAAACATGATACTGAAGTGTCACTGATAAAGCCATCAAGGCAATCCTAGGCCTGTTTCTCCCTGCAGCTCATGTCATAAGTTTTCTGGCTTGAATATTACACTACAATAGTGTGTGTGTGGGAGGAGGATCATATCTAGTCATCCAGTGCAGTGGGCCATGGATCTTTTAATCTTCTTCATCAGAGCTGGAACAATAGAAAAAAGGTGGGGGGAAGGAGAAGCAAAGGAAGGGGAAATGCGGAGATAAATAATAGATAGAAGTGGAATGAGGTGATGCGTGCAGCCTTGTCCCCTCCATAAAAGTAACCCTGAAGCCCTTTTTCTATTGATCAGAGATGGGATCACATCATACGTCAAGCTTTACATCAATCTGATAATGAAGCATGTGGGCAGACGTATAAATTATTCGACCTCCCATAGCCCATAATCCTTCTAGGGGAGAAGTCGCTCCCCTAGAAGTTTCACTGTCATTCCATTACTTCATCCACACATTCTACATCAGCATCATTTTCAAAAGCCGCCCAAGTATCTCATCCTCTGCAGTGACGCTTTTTGCTGCTCCTTTGCCATCTCAGTAGGTATGAAATTTTTCTTTGTCCCTATCATCCATCCAGGTGCCAACGTCTCACATTGGCTGCCACTATGAAGGAGTTTTCATCCGCTCAGAGCAGGTCTTTTGTAAGGCAAAGGGGGGTCTTGAGTGCCCATTCCAGAGCAAGCTGCCCCAAAAATGCTTTACATAACAACAAGGAACAATATTTATTTATTTATTATTTATTTATTATATTTATCAATCGCCCATCTGGCCGGCCACCCGGCCACCCTGGGCGATGTACAACCAAAATACAACAAATCACAATAAAAAATAATAATTAAAACAATATAAAAAATTCTTATTAAAAACCTAACCCACCCCATATTCCCGCCTGAACAGCCATGTTTTTAATGCACGGCGGAAGCTCATCACGGAGGGGGCATGGTGAAGGTCACTAGGGAGGGAGTTCCATAATGTGGGGGCCGCCACAGAGAAGGCCCTCTTCCTAGTCCCCACCAGCCTGGCTGCTCTGGCTGATGGGATAAGGAGAAGGCCGTCCGTGGCAGACCTTGTTGAGCGGCCTTCTTGATGTTGCTGGAGGCGCTCCTTGAGATAAGCTGGGCCGGAGCCGTGTAGGGTTTTAAAGGTCAAAACCAACACCTTGAATTCGGCTCGGCAAGCAACTGGTAGCCAGTGCAACTCATTAAGCACTGGCGTGATGTGATCACGCTGGCGGCTGCCCTTAATCAGGCGAGCCGCCGCGTTCTGTACCAGCTGAAGCTTCCGGACCGTCTTCAAGGGTAACCCCACGTAGAGTGCATTACAGTAGTCTAGGCGACTACTATATTGTTGTGGGGGGAAATTATCGTCCCGCCCAGCAGCTATTGTGAGGATTGCAGCTAAACTCAGAGGGAATTTCGAGCAGGGTGGCAGACAACGTCCGCATCCCTGCTAATGAAAAGGTGCCGGTGCTGCATCCCTGGCTCCTCTGTACTGGCTGATGGTGCATTTCCACAAGAGCCCCCCCCCAAAAAAAAACCCTAGAGCGGGCATTGCTTTGCATCCTTGGGGCTTGTGCTGTATTGTGCTGTTTTGTTTGTGATTTAATTTGTATGTTCGCAATGTGAGTCTGCTAGCGATTTCCCAAGCTTTTAAAGATTAATGCTTTTGGACACTTAAAAAAAAAAAAAATCACTGATGGTTTTAATTGCCAACAGTGGCCCCGTGCTAGGCTGCGCTTTCATGTTTCTATATTCCCCACTCTAGGAACAGTAGGGGAGTCCATCATCAGTAAGTGAAAATTCTCTGCCTTCTCTTTCTCTTGTCCTCTTTCTCCTGACTCCTGCTGCTTGAAATTGCTTCGTGCCGATAACCAGGGCCTTCCAGTGACTGTTTTCATGTCACTCTCAGCTTGATTTGCTGAGGATGTCAATTTTTATTTAAAATGACCCATATGGAACATGTGCAAAAGCAGCCGCTTGGTAGGTTGCCCCTAATGGAAAGTGACACTGTCAAAGTTAGTAAGTCACGCAAATTGACCCGACTCTGAAAAACAATCGCAACAGAAAAGTGTCTGCACAATCCATGGAAGAAACCCTCAAATGCTGTTGTGTCAATCAGGCGTGTGCGTAAGGTGGGAATTGCAATGGCAGTCATACAGAATGCAGGAAAACACTGGGTAATAATAACAATCATACGCTAAAGTGCATCTAAGTTGGAGAAGGGGATAAGTATCTCAGTAAGCGAAGAAAATAGAAATACAGTCAAAATAATATCCGAACATTACGGAGCCAGAACAAGTCCACAAACAATCTTTCATTTTGTTAAACGGTGAGCGCATGCTTACCGGTAACCGTTCCCCATTATATTTGCTTTCATGCCTTAATAGCCCACAGCTGGTTTTTACCTTTACTGTCTGCATGAACCTGGAAGGCTTTCTTCAGGTAGCTGAGCTGGTTTCGGCTCACAAATATTGGAAGCAAAGCAAGCAAAGGTCAAATTGGAGAGTGTTTCACACACACACACACGGTTTCTTTGTGTGGCTGTAAATCTGCAATGGGGAAGAAAAGGTGTGATACCCATTGAGCTCTGCTGCCACTGAAATTTCACCTAAATCAGGCACCCCCAACCTGGGGGCCCCACTCCAGATGTGCTGGACTTAGGGATAGATGAATCTGTCAATTCCACTTTCTCCCACATTCAATTCAAAGAATAGCAAAAAGCCTTGGGGCGCCATCCAGCGTGGCTGCCCGTAACCCACTGAACGCAGCGAATTATGGGCATCCAATCCAAGCGTGGCAGGATCACGGAGGCAAGGATTGTCTCTGTGCTTCCCTCACCCTGCAAAAGACATAGAGGGCCAATTCAGCCATGTCTGTCTTTTGCCCCTGCTCGCGAGGAGGAGGGACTGAGGCGCCACCGGGATACATCGTCTCTCAGTGGAGCCTCACTCCTCCCCTGCCCACCCCCTGAAACTCCCCTCCCCCCCACAGCACCTTCTCCAAAGTCGCACTTGCAACTTCGGAGCTGCAGCCAGTACGGAAAGAACCGCGCCGGCAGCGAGGGCGGAGGGAGGGCGCTCCGTGCTTGAGGTCCCAGCTGCAACCTCGGAATGCATTTCTGAGGTCGGAGCTGGGACTCCTACCTATCCTATGGCTCTCTAGATAACATCTAGCAGCCATAGGATTGTGCCCTTAATGCAGTGTTTCTCAACCTTGGGTCCCCAGATGTTTTTGGCCTACAACTCCCAGCATGCCCCAGCCAGCATAGCTGGCTGGGGCATGCTGGGAGTTGTAGGCCAAAAACATCTGGGGACCCAAGGTTGAGAAACACTGCCTTAATGTTACTCATCCCTGGATGCAACTCACATTCCTTTCATTGCAATGAAACAAAGCTGAGCTACTTGTGGAGCACCCCACATTGGCTTCCTGAAGATGCCATTCAAAATGTGTTGCCTTACAAAGAAAACTATATTCTTGTGACCAGGGCCGGCGCTACCATGTTGCCAACTAGGCAGCTGCCTAGGGCGCAGGGCTAAAGGGGGCGCCAGAAATGCCTTGGGAAAAAAAATACAGCGCTCTCGTGGGAAGGGGGGGCGCTAAATATCTGATCTTGCCTAGGGCACCAAGCTGCCTTGCACCGGTCCTGCTTGTGACGCTGAAGAAGGACTTCACTGAAATGCATTTGGCAATTTGCTATTTTTATAAAAAAAATCTCCCTTTTTTGCCGCCCTTTTGCCTTCCTTTCTGTTGTTGCTTCTTTGTGTTCAGCGCTGCCCCCCCTTTGAGACTTGAGACTGATCTCTTCCGGCAGGCCTATCCAGCGGAATTTTAGGATGCCTTTAAGATGTTTAAAAGATGTTTTAAAGATGTTTTAAAGATGTTTTAAGATGTTTTTAGGATGTTTTAAGATGTTTTAATAGTATGTGTTGTGTTGTTTAGTTTATGTATTTTATATTTTCTGCTGTTCCCTGCCTTGATCGAGATGGAGAGGCGGCTAATAAATAAATTATTATTATTATTATTATTATTATTATTATTATTATTATTATTATTTATTAGGCAGCAGCCCTATGCTGCAAATCCTCCTTAGTTTCAGAGTTTGGCAGGGGACTGGTGAGCACCATTAGGTTGGTGGGAAGACATGATATGCCACCTTGGCAGCGGCTGCTTTGTGTCTTGTGCTGATTTTACTATATGGACGGGGTCCAGAGATAGGGGGCTGCTTTTTATTTTACCTGCTTATAGCCCCTAAATGCTGATTTCTTCTCCTTTGTCTCTAATCTGCAAAATCTCTAATGCCAAAAAGCAGAAGAGCAAAACCAATTTAGAAAATAAGGCAGAGAAGGAACGGAAATATTAAGAGAAATGGGACTCCTGAGAACTTTGAACAAAATAGTGTGATTAATGCAATAATGGAAGCAGGGAAAATTGCATGACTGGTGCACGGCTGACTGTCTTCTAAAGCCTCTTCTTAACAGGCTTCTTTAGCCAGCTATGAAAATATCTTGGCTTGATTATTGGTTTGCTGTAAAATATACTTTGTTCCTTCATTTGCTTGCTTTAACTTTAGCTGGCTTTAGTTGCTTTGCAGTGCAGGGCTTACCCAAGGCTACACGGCAGGGTCGGATCCTTTGCTTTTAGGATCTTCTGATTACTCCAGAGCAGCCTCAGTGCCCTGGAACTTTCCTCAGAGAGGAGGTCATGCAGCCTTCTCCCTGTTGGCCTTCCTAAGGAATGTGAAAATCTTTTTTCTTTCAGGTGGCTATCAGCAGGGCCGGCGCTACCGCTAGGCAGACCCAGGCGGCTGCCTAGGGCGCGTGGCGGAAGAGGGCGCAGAGTTTCTGCGCCCCTTCCTCGCCTCCGGCGTGCTCCTGCCCTGCCTGCCGCCTCCGCGCCTCCCCCCCGCGCGCGCGTCCGCCCGCCCGCCAACCACCTACCTACCTTCCCGTCGTTTCCGGAGCCCCGCCGGCGTTGTTTTGGCGGGAGGAACCAGGGCAACAGGGCTTAAACAGCCCTGTTGCCCTGGTTTCCCCGGCAAAAAAAAAAAAAAGCGCGGGGGTCCCGTCGCGTCGGAGGAGGAGGCGGCGGCAGCAGCAGCAGCAGCCAGCAGCAGTGGCGGGGGGAAGGTAGGTGGTGGTGGCGGCGTCGGCGTGGGGGGGGGTTGCAGAGCAGGGCTGGTTTGCTCCGGAGTCCCCCCCCATGGCACGAGGGGGGGCGCTAAATATAATTTGGCCTAGGGCGCCAAACAGCCCTGCACCGTTCCTGGCTATCAGGAGTCAAGAGCCCACGGTGGCGATGTTCCTGGCTCTACGTTGCTTTGCTGGGGGGTTTATTTGTTCAACCTCTTTCAGTCCGAGGGAGGAATTCAGTCCCAGAAAAACACTTGGAGGCTGCATTCCAGTGGTGGGCGAGGGGGGGGAGGGCTGAAGGCAGAAGGGGGTGGGGCTGCGGGCTGCCAAAAGGGGTGTGGCCAAAATGCCAGCACATTGTACCTTAAAGCTCTTCTTGCCGGCAACTGAGCCTTAGGAGAGGCATTTCAACCTTTTAGAATGGGGGGGGGAGTGCACAAAAGGGTGGCCGGGGGACCGGCCAGATGGGCGATGAATAAATATAAGAAATAAATAAATAAATAAATAAGCCAGGAAACCACAAACCAATTGGTGGTTGGCCCAGGGGAAGGGTGTGTGGCCACCTGGGAAACCCCAGAGGGCTGGATTTCAACCCCAGGTGGGTCAAATCTGGCCCACAGGCCTGTGTTCAACACTCCTTCGTGGGCGGCCAGCTGCAGTGCTTGCTCCCTCTCGCCCTGAACTCTGATTATTATTATTTTATTTGCAAGAGTGGATTTCAGGCTTTGCCCTTTCCTCTTTCTTGGCACTCCCCATTTCCCGATATAGAGCTATTTCTGATTGGCGTTGTCTCAACGGGATGTTCTCTGCTATCTTATTCCCTTTGCAATTCCCCGCCCCCCCTTTGCCCTTGCTGAAGCTCGTAACATCTTCCTACTTCCATATCGACTCATTTCTCAGCTGACCCAACAGAGAGAAATGTCATCCTGTACAGAGGATATCTGAGACGGATATGAATTTTCATGACCCCTTTTTTTCAAAAGGATGAGATTGACAGAAAAGCACTTTAGCGTGCGGGAACAGACTTAATTCCCCAAACAAAGGAAGGAGGAATTTGCATCTCAGACCACCTGAGTTCTAAAGTACGTGTCCGAGTGAAAAGCACATCCTATTAATGACCGCACACACAGGCAGGAAACTGACATACATCAGCCCTGGTAAGAAGTCAAGGCTTGGGAGCTTTGAGCACAACTCGCCTGACTTCTGCACAAACCTCATATGGAACAGTGGAATGAAGGAGAACTACAATGAGGATTATGCTGTTCCTCTTCTTCTCCTAAGAGACTCTGTAGCTCCCTTTCATTCCAGTGGGGCCTGTGCAGGAGGAGTGCTGTGTGGACCACGCGCTTTCATTCTACTACCATATCATTGCCTAGTTCCTATTCATTTCAATTAGTGGTGGTGGGTGAATCTCCAGTGTTCATGTGTCTTGGAGGAACTGCAAGCCCCAGGCCTAGTGGCACCTGGAACGCGAATGTGGTCTGGTTCTAGGTGCCAGGGAACTGGGGAGAGAAATGCCTCCATCCCTGTCACTGTCACCATAGAGGAGGAGGAGGAGGAGGAGGAGGAGGAGGAGGAGGAGGAGGAGGAGGAGGAGGAGGAGGAGGAGGAGGAGGAGGAGGAGTGGGGTGGTGGAGGAGGAGGAGGAGTGGGGTGGAATTTAGGAGTCAGAGTCAGAGTCTACTGAGTCAGAGTCCATCTGAGTCCATCTAGCCCAATATTGTTGACACTGATTGGCAGGGGCTCTCCGGGGTTTCAGGCAGGATCCTTTCCTAGACCTGCCTATTCAAGCTGGGGATTGAATTTGGGACCTCCTGCATGCAAAGCAGGTGCTCTACCTCTCACTGAGCTACAGAGAGAGAGCGCGCGCCTCTGCTGCCACCCACCATCACCACAGTCACCTCCAGGTAAGTGGGTGGGAGAGAGATTACAATCCAAGCAGGGTAAGGGCGCAGGAGGCATCAGCCAATGTAAGACGAGCATTTGCAGTCACCATGGTTTGTATTAAGGTGGCCTCTTGTCAAAAAAGAAAGAAAGAAAGAAAGAAAGCGGAATTGCATCACCAAAAGAGATGACAAAAGAGGACATCGCTTTGCATAACATTTGCAAATTCATATGTTTAGGTGAAATACTAGACATCTCACTGCAGCAGAGAAGAATGGCCAGGTGACCTGTACGTGTCTGCCCAGTCTGCTGCCCAGGTGCTGTTAACCATGGGTGGGCATTTTCCAGGTGTGCCGCTCTGCTCTCCCTCCTTCTGGTTCTTTGACTTTAAACCAGACGTGGACTGCACGCCTCTTTAAGTAGAGAGGATGCCTGCAAATAGAGGACTGTCCTTTGACAGCTCTCCAAAATAGAGGACTGCCCCCCTGTAAAGTAGGGCATCCGGCCACCCTAGTTTGTATTCTGAGCAAAGGAATGTCAACATGTTGGCGACATCTCTATTTTCCATGCGGATACTGAAGGAGGGCATCGGGTGGATTGTGCCTTTTGCACCAAGTTCTTACGCTACTTATTCCATTTCAGAGGGAGATCCGGAGCGGGATTCCAGGTGGAGTGTACTCCTTATATTCTGCCTTAAAAAAAAAAAAAAAACCCAGCTGCCATTCAGGGGTACTTGTGAAGATCTTAAGTGGATCGTGTTGTGCCAGATTGAATTAGGACTCGTGCTCTTCCGTGGAATGTTAAGCACAACAAATTAGAAAGGCAGGAAACCTGCTAATAAATACAAATGACACCAAGCCGCCTCTAGTTTGTTTTATATATATATAAATATCAGATAAAATATAAAGCATATCCAAGGGGGAATCAGGACTGTGTTTCTGCTGCTTCTGTTGAAAAAGAAAACAGGCCGAGACCGAATACTCGAGGGACAAGAAGGAAAGGTTCAGCCATTGTCTTTATACGAAAATAGACAGTCATTAATACCATCTGTGACAACATGCATCACCATCACATTTCCAGCCAGGTAGAAGGAGCTCCTCTGGGGAGAGAGTCATGTGATTCAGGGGCACGAGAGGCATCCTTTATTCACGTTGAAAGCATATTTGTCTCAGGACTGGTGGAAACCATGTTTGCTGCATTGCCTATTAATAAACAGGGCTCGTTATGAGGACAGCAGAAGGTTATTACCATTGCACGGGCTACGATGTAACAATTGCATGATGGGAACGGTGAGCTGCGCTCCATGCAGAACATGGAATTGACACTATCTATGCTCATTGGGCTTGTGGCCGACTTTAAAGGTAGTAGTCATCAGCACTTTGAATTGTGCCTGGAAACAAACAGGCAACGGCAACCAGTGCAGCTACTGAAGGGGAGGCAGGGCAAACAAGGAAGCAACATGTGGCAGTGCTTAGAGCAGCGTTCTCCAACCTTGGGTCCCCAGATGTGTTTGGCCTACAACACCCAGCATGTCCCAGCCAGCGTAGCTGGCTGGGGCATGCTGGGAGTTGTAGGCCAAACACATCTGGGGACCCAAGGTTGGAGAACGCTGGCTTAGAGGAAATACAGGCCTGTGGCTCACGCTGGCTCAGCTTGTCTGAGCGTGGAAAGCTAAGCAGGGTCAGGCCTGGTTATTACTTGGATGGGAGACCCCTCCTCTAGTTTCCTGCATTGAGCAGGGGGCTGGACTCGATGGCCTTGTAGGCTCCTTCCAACTCTATGATCTATGAAATCTATGAAAAAAGTCAAATGTGTTTCGCTTGTTATTAGAACCACTTTGTATTTGTGAATATATTTTATGCTCTCATGCCATATCTTGTCATCATATAAAGATGGTTTATATGATTATTTATATAATTTCTATGTATATCAGTATCAGGATGGAATCCAAGATGACATCCTGCTTCGCTTTGAGGAAGCAGAGTGTGATCAGCTAATTGGCAGGCGATGGCAGGGGTGGGCCCTCCAGCAGTTTTAGCCTACAGTTCCCATCAGCCCTAGCCAGCATAGCCAATGGTGAGGGATGATGGGAACTGTAGGCCAAAGCATCTGGAGGGATTACCCACCTTCATACAGAAATCAGAATGCTTAGGGTAAGGCAACTTTGTTCCACGTACTTCGGCTTAGTTATATACCAGGATGTAACAGGGGTGCGCTAAGGGGTTATTCAAAAGGCTTCATGGGGAGTGTTTTGAAGGGGCACTTGAAAGAAAGGAGGTAGTCTCATGGAGACATTCTGGAAGGGAATTCTAGGCAAGAGAGAAAGGACAGAGTCTTGGAGCAGGAAACCTTTGAGCCAGTGTGGCGTAGTGGTTAGAGTGTTGGGCTGGGACTCAGGAGATCCGGGTTCTAGTCCCCGCTCGGCCACGAAACTCACTGGGTGACTTTGGGCCAGTCACTGACTCTCAGCCTAACCTACCTCACAGGGTTGTTGTGAGGATAACATGGAGAGGAGGATTATGTAAGCCGCCTTGGGTTCCTTTCAGGAAAAAAGGTGGAGTATAACTATAATAAATAAATAAACACCTGAGGAATGGAGGTAGATGAGTAAAGGTCACAGGTAGGAATAATGTGTTGTAAGATTAGCAGCAGGGAAAGAGCTCTCCTCCGTTGGCTGATCAGCTTGGCGGCCTGCCTGGGAACAGTGGATGGGGCACCCCACGGCTCTGCAGGCTGTTCAGAGAGCGGCCGCTGCAGGCCTCAGGTTGCCCAGATGTGCCCTGTGGAAACACGGAACAGGACAAGTGGAGGACAGAATCCCAGAGACCTAGGGCATCAGATAAGAAAGCGTGATCAACTGCAGTCGGCAGCTGAAGTCGGTGGAGAGCTGCAAATAAATAAAGGAATTGAAAACTGCCGTGAACACGACATGCGTGGCACTCTGCAAATTTCAGAAATAAATGTAGGATTCCTAATGTAACAGTTTCTCTTTGAAAACATGCACACGCTTGCCTGCTTATTTGGAACATCAAAATCTAGGGATGAATTGAGTTCGGAAGACTTTCAGAAACATCCTTCGTCTGACATGGATTAGAATTAGATGAACCAATCCTTTGATTCCATATTAGGCAGGTTCTTACATGTGAGGGATGTTGAACCTCGGGCCTATGGACCATATCCGACCCACCAGAGGTTCCAATCTGGCCCTCTGGGGCTTGCTAGATGGCCACACACCCTTCCCAGGGCCCTACCTCATGGAGGGAGTATAGCTTAGTGGTAGAGCACATGTTTTGCATGCAGAAGTTCCCATGTTTAATGCCCAGTATCTCTAGGAAGGGCTGGAAAGACTCTTGCCAGAAACCTAGCTTTCATACTGCATAGGGGGATATTTTCTTACCCCAGGCTCACCTTTTGTTGTGTCATTTACATATAAGTAGACCTACAATCCTGTCCTGGTAGGATAGGAAACAATATTACCAAATTTCAGCCACCTGCCTTTTACAGTTTCCTTTCTATAAGGCAAACATGGCTGGGACATAAAATGTCCCAAAAAAATCTGCATAACAATGTTGTATCTGAGGTGCTTTAGTGACCTCAGGCAGTGGGGGAACAATAAAAGCCATCCACAGGTCATTTTAGTCCCTTTTTATTGCTGGGAAGAGCAGAAAACACCTCCTTGAAAAAGAAAAGAAATCCATTGAGGGAAAGCATTGTTATGATGATTTAAAGTTTTATAGGCCACAGGCTTTTCAACTGCTGATCGATTCTTCATAGTTTTGACTAGGCCACTCCATTGTTATGCAGATTTCCTGCATCTACTTTGCTGAAGGAAAGATTAAGTCTGAACTTTCCTTAATTAAAGAAACCTGAAATCCCTTCTTATTCTGATCCTAACAGCCTGGGGGGAACATTCAGTCAGACCAAAGCCTTTCGTATGCACAATTTGCCTTGCCTGAGGCACTTTTCTCTGGGGTGACTTGGGCACCCCAGATTCAATGTATGCAAAGGTGCATAGTGCATATTGCTGATGGATGAAGGCTAGAGAGCCCCTGTCAGTCAGTATCAACAGTACTGGGTTAGCTGGACCAAAGGTCTGACTCTGCCTAAGGCAGCTTCCCATGTTCCACCCCCTTTCTCCCAACTGCTGATTGTTTGATGGTTTCCCAGCATTATTTGGCAAACCCCTGTGGAGAATGCCGTACCCTCCACTGTTTCACTGCTACAGACAGGGCCAGCCTTGCATTCTGAACACATGCCCCCCAATATCTCCCTCCCCACCAACACACACACACACACACACAATATTACAAATTGCTGGAAGTTCTTTGCTGCCGTTTGCCTACCCTGCAATAGCCTCTCTTGCAGTGCCTTAGTAAACTGACCATTAAGAGTTTGCTTTCTAAAACAAATCATGGATGTTTATTAGAAGGTTTAGTCTGTCCTGTTTATTATATCAAGGGTGTTGAACTTCAGGCCCAGGGGCCAAATCCAGCCCTCCTGGGGTCCCAATCTGGCCCTCCGGGGTTCCTTGGGTGACCACGCCCCCTTCCCCTGGCCACACCCCCTTCCCCCCAACTGCCAATCATTCGATGATTTCCTGGCTTTGTGTGCCCCCCCTTCTAAAAGGCTGAGTCACTGGCAGTCAGAGCTTTAGGCTACAAGATGCTGGTACTATTGGCCCCACCCCTTTTGCCTTTGGCCCCACCCACCACAGGAATGTGGCCCCCAAGGGCTTTTCCAAAATCAGATTCTGCTTCCAGGCTGAAAGAAGTTCAGCACCCCTGCTTTAGGCAATGCCATCAACCTCCCCTCCCTCTTCTGCATATTCACGAAACAGAGGATAATTTTTCAGGGGGAGGGAGAATGCCATTTCATCGCAACTCTTTCTGCAAAGACACATCTTCGAGAAGCCACCGCGCCTGTCCTCTTCCTGTGTATCCTTGCAGCAAAATAGGCGCCTACATTTTGGCAGGCATCTTCTTCGAGGTTAATTGCTGCTAATGAGGGGAGAGAAAGCCACGAGCCTTACTGCGAGACTGTTCAGACTTCAGAGCGTTACTCCACGGTGCATCGTTCAGAATGCAAAACATGAAGGCATCATCATCCTACCATACCTCGGTGAGCCGCATAAGGAAAATAAACAGAAGGAACATTCCAGAAGGATGTTGTGTAATTGAGGGAGGAAATCTCTTTTGCTGTCCGTCACGAGTGGCCTGGATGTGTGCATGCATTTTGTTCAAATGAAGACTTTGGCTATAAGCAAAGTAGCACTTGCCGAGCTGTCTCTCCTCCTCGCTCGTGATCCTTGAATACAAACTCGGGATTAGAAGAAACAGACATGTCGCTACATGGATTTTACAGCTCTAATCCATGACCACCTTCCCGTCTTTCCTTGCAAATGCTTGTTATCAGTGGCAACACAGACACGTCTGGCTGGTGCTAATTATCTCCTGAAGGCACGGAGGGTGGCTGTTGTGCTGCTGCAAGGGAGAAAGAGGACAAGACCCGGGTGCCCTTTACACGTCACCCACGCCATGTGGGAGCAGCTTATCGGGAAGGAGCGATGCACGAGGAATGCCACCTTTGTGATGACGAGACCTGACCCACACCTCCTAGACCAGGGGTAGGCGGCGAGGTGCCCATGGGTGCCGGTGCACCCCGTGATTCCTTTATCGGTGCCGACTAAGTGGCCCTACTCCCCCCACATCATTAAAAAAAATATCTTCCCAGCAGCTGGGATTGCTACAACATAGGTTTCTGCTGGTGCTGAAAACTGTGCATTCAAAGGAGTTTAGTGTGTTGGGACTCAAGGCTCCACCTCTGCCTTGTACTCAGTCTTTTGAGCAGGTGGCATGTCCTTTGCCGTGCCTCCCATGGCAGCCATTTTGTGGTGGTGCCCAGGGCAGTTTCTCAAATTGCCAAGTGCGCCCACAGCCCCAAAAGTTTGCCTATCTCTGTCCTAGGCTAATGTGAGGATCAGAACAGGCAGAGCAACACTGAGTGGAGCTGGGGCGGGGCGGAGCCACCAAGTTCCTGCTGCATCCCAAGCCCTGCCTGTACAAATAGTCCCCCCACCATTGACAGAAATATGTGGGGGGAGCACGATACCAGTTTCTGGGCTGCTATAGCTGTCAGAGCCAGATGGGCAGATCTGCCTGGTCCATTTCTGCAGACCTCTTCCATTTCCCAACTCCAGATCCATCCCATGCCAGTTGTGTGTGCATTTTTGGGCAGCATATAGATATGCACATTTGTGTGCATGTTTTTCAAATGGAACACCTTCTGTACACATCCACCCGTTGACCTAAAGCATGATGGTGCACATTGTTTTTAATGTACACATTTTTCTGTGTGTGCTTTTCTGCCTTAAGTGAGAGGAAGGGACTTTCCACAAGATGTGGACCTGTTGCATTTTGTTTTAGGAAATCTGTCCATTTCCAGATTTGTGATGCATTCTGTGGAAGAGGAAAGACCAATCCGGTCAAGTGTGCATATTTGGAAAGCACACACAAAGGAAAATGCGTCGATTTAAAAAAAAATGTGCCCAGCATGCTTTAGGGTGCAATCCTATGCATATTTAGACAGAAGAAGCCCTACAGCTCCCAGCATTCCCCAGCCAGCATGGTATATATGTGTATATTCCCCCAAAAATAAAATCCACGTGGAACCGGCACAGAATGGGTTTGGAAGTGGGAACTGAAGAAATTCTGAAGAAACAGAGCTAGCAGATCTGCCCATCAGTAGGAAGAGTGTGGGCGTTGGATTCAAGGCCACTCCGTTCTCCCCAATTGAGCCAGATCTGCCCCATTTTAGGGGTTCCCCCCTCCCCCCACACACCAAAGCTCATCCCATTCAGCAGAGAGTCTCCTCTGTGTAGCATTTTCAGGGCCCTGAAGTTGCTGCTGTGAGAAGGAGGGGACGGACGGGGGTCCACTTCTGTCAGCAGAGTTGATCTAGCGTGAATCTGGATCCAACCCATTGACTGTAAAGTGCTTTGTATGCTAATGAAGTGAACTGGAACACAGACCATACTCTCCAATTGCCCCGAATTTGCCGGGGCAGAGTCCCGCAAACTATTAAGTCATCATGGCTTCTCACTTTGTTATGCATAGTCCCAATTAGTTATGCAGAGCCCGGAATGCCCCTGCCTCCTCCCGCAAGCTATTTAGCTTAGCTGCAATTCTGCCCATGGATCCTTTAAGCAGGAAGGGAACAGACCAAGGGTGTGTGTGTGTGTATGTGTGTGTGTGTGCACGCGCATGCGCTCTACCTGCTGCCTCTGACCAGGCCCCCTGGTAAGTAAGGAAGACCCATTGAAGACATTTGTACTTACTCCTAAGTAACTGTGCATAGGATTGCACTGTTTGTTTTAACTTAATTCAAGTTAGTTAAATTCTGTAAGATTATTCCAGTTTAAGTGTTTCTTTAAATCTAAATTGTGTGAATATTACAGAAAAGGTGCTTTAAACTGGGGCCTTTCCACAATAACAAACAACAACAAAGCTGTTCAGCCCCTCTCAAAGTTACTCCTTGTGCTTAAAAACCAGAGCTGTAGAGGTGTTGGAGCAAAACGCTGAAGGGGCTCAAAACTCCAATGTGTCTTTTTGTATTTCCCCCCACCCAAAAGCTCCCCCTCCTCCACATCTCCTTTTCTTCTCCTTCTCCAACTGCCCTGAAAATGTGGGACCAATCCTGACAATTTTAAAACAAAAAGAAAGAGATTGCCCTGCAAGCACTGACACCCCCCCCCCTCATGAAAAACACTAGATATCAACAATTAAGGGTTTAAGTAAGGTAAAAAAATATTACAAAAGCCACTAATGGAATATTATAAAATAATATATACGGTAATATAATAATGTAATAATATATAAGATTTTGTGTGTCTCCCCTAATAACTTTTGTACCTGGCCATGCCCTTTGGTTGCCTGGCTATACCCTTGGCCACGCCCTCATGTTGCCTGGCCGCGCCCTCTTGATCACACCTTCATGCTGCTTAACCATACCTCTTACAAATTCACACGTGTGTCCCTATTTTCATCTGTGAAATGTTGGAGGGTGTGCACAGACCAGGTCCTGTTTTACAAAGAGGGCTTGGTCTGATGCCCTCGCTGAAGCTCAGCCGCGTGGGGCGGGTCAGTGCCTGGACCAGAGACCACCTGGGAGCTCTTGATATAAGCCGCCCTGAGTTGCATGACGGAAGAAGTAAAGCTTACAAAAGTAAACGTTCAATACAATATATAAAAACAAACAATGGAACAGGCCAAAACCCATTAGGAAAGACAATTAAAAAGAGCACCAGCTAAAATATCAACCCAACATACAATCAGCAGAATTCAATAAAAAGCTGAGCAGAAGATGTAGTGACAGCCACTGCTTTGGAGAGGAAAAGAAAGAAGAAAAAAGAAAGAAAGAAAAAAGGCTCAGATTCATAGAACCATAGAAAAGTAGGGTTGGAAGGGGCCTACAAGGCCATCGAGTCCAACCCCCCGCTCAATGCAGGAATCCAGGTCAAAGCATCCCTGACAGATGGCCTTCCAGCTGCACCTTGAATGCCTCCAGATTGACAGAGGAGGTGATGCACCTCAGAAGCCTGCTCCAAGAGAGTAGATCTAGTGCCTCAGTTTCCCTACTGGGCCCTTTCTCTGCCCCATACCAATGGAATAGAACCCCAAAGCCAAACTGTGGCTTTCAGAAGCCTCCAGTGCCCAAGAGCTGGAGTTCGCATCCGGTCTTTCTATTCCTTCTGACCCGTTGAGATATAAATTGATCCCGTGCACAGAGATTGCTACCTACTCACTCCAGGCAACATCAGGTGGGATGGGCCCCAGGAGGAGACCACTCTTCCCCTGTTCAAAGAAACGAGGAATTAGTGAACAAATTGCAAGATGAGGTGTATGATCACGGACTTTGTAAGTGGCAGCACGGCGGCTGACCTAGCAACAATCACATCCCACGGATTCCCAAATAGCCCCTTTTAAAGTTAACACATGGATTCAGAGTCTCTCTGGCATTTCATCCCCACATGGGCCAAAGCACACACCTGTGCATTAAGAAATAAAGAAGCAGGAAACACACACAAGAGACTACCTGATGTGCATCTGAATATTTTCCACAAGGAGTTGTGGGCAATTTGACAGGAAATAAAAACACTGTCAGGAGGACAAGTTCCTTTCAAACTATAGGGGGGCTTACTGTGTTTGGCGCCGCCAAGCTGCCATGGTTGGACTACTTCTCACAAAAGTTGGCATGATTCATTCCTGGAAAGAATGCAAAAGTGGAGCACAAATCATGGGTGAGATTTTAGAAGGTGAATCCAAAGAGGAAATAATAGGCAAGTGGGTTCTTCTAGTTTGGAAGAGAGAGAAAAGATCCGAGATAGTTACCCTGTAGAGTAGCCTTCCCTAATCTGGTGCCCTGGGATGCTCTGGAATTCAGCTCCCAGCAGCCAGCATGGCCAATGGTCAGGAATGCTGGGAGTTGTAGTCCAAAACACCTGGAGAGCACCAGGTTGGGGAAGGCTGCTTTGCGTGAGGGAGGTGTGTGAGTAGGCTTGCGGAATCCATCCCCAAGATTTATAGAAGTACAAAATATCCTTTTAAAAACTATAAGGCCCAAATACTGTCACGGGAATTATGGGAGTTGCAGTCCCAACACATCTGGAGGGCATCAGATTGGTGAAGGCCAGTGGAGCAGATCAAGACAACGGAGGCGGAGAGTAAAGGAAAACCTTGCTTCTCCATGCTCTCCGCTGACTTCCCCACTCCCCACTTGCAGGAGAGTAAAGGGAAGGGTGGGGAGGGTGCTTTGGGGGGGTGGCAGGCATAAGGAGAGGGGGTGCTCCTCAGGTTGGCTCAGAAGTGAACTGATACCTTGGTCAGATTTTTGGGAACAACTTGGTTCACTTCTGGGTCACCCCAAGGGCAGCCCTGGGAAGTTTTCCCACCCCCAGTTTAAACCACAGTGGTCCCCCCCTCTGTTGCCATCCTGGTCACCCACCACACATTGAGAGTGAACGTCTTCAGTGGGGAGCCCCTTCTGTTCATGGAGGCTCCCCACACAACTTAGAGCCCGGATTTTTCAAGGTTCACCATCAAGACAAGGGCTCGCAAGGTCAAAGCTCTGGGACTTGTTTGTCAGCAGTGACCCTGACGTCATCTGCCCTCCCGCTCCGACTTCCCTGTTCCCTCTGAGCTGAGCTGCAGGCCTCTATAGAAAGTACGGCAGAACAACACATGAGAAATAGTCTCAATCTCACCCAAGCAGCAGCAGGGGCATGATCTTAGTTCAACTGGGATTCCTAAGAACCAGCCTTCCAATAGAACAGTGTTCTCCAACCTTGGGTCCCCAGATGTTTTTGGCCTACAACTCCCAGCATGCCCCAGCCAGTGTAGCTTGGTTGGGTCCCCAAGGTTGGAGAACACTGCAGCAGAAGGTAAAACATTGGCTGGAAGTGTCCCCTTAATCTTCTCTTCTCCAGGCCAAACATACCCAGCTCTTCCAACCGTTCCTCATAGGACTTGGTTTCCAGACTCCTCACCATGCCGGCCGCTCTTAATCTCTAGTCCACTAATCCAGCCTAGTCCATCTAGTTTAGTATTGTTTGCTCTCTAGTGTTGTTTGCAACACTATTGCACAGGAATCTGGGTTTTCCCCTAGCCAGCGACCCAGGGTTTTGGTATGGTTTTAGCTGGAGGGGCCGGTTGAACCTGAGGTATTTTGTGTGCAGGTCATGTGCTCTACCACTATCCTCCTCAAGGCTGGGCAATATCATGTTGTTAACTGATCTATTATTAGATACCAAAACTAGGCAGACACACACACACACACACACACACACACACACACAGAGAGAGAGAGAACAAGGGGGAATGAGAAAGGGAGGGAGTACCAATGACATTACCCAATTTCCCTGTTTATTTTGCTGTAATTTGTAAATCATGTTGTAGCAACATCCATCCAAATAACCAAGCTCTTTGTGAGTATGATTTGTATTTCCCAGCAAATCAAATGTTGAACAGCTCCACGCAAAGATAATTCAGTTCTAATTTTGATCAAATTAGGCTGCTTTTAAAAAGTGTTTTATGGGAAGCTCTCTCTCTGCTAAGCCAATTGAGCAAATTGCATAATTACTATGTTCTGCTAAAAATGTGGGTTTATACTAATTGTGTTATAGATTCAGTTCTTTGGAGCCGTGCCACTGTACATGCTAGATTATGGCTCCCCCAGGAGCTGAATCACTTGGCACCTGATTGCACTCATTACCGCTCAACTCCAAAGCCATAATGCTGCAAAAATTCAAATATTTAGCATCGCTGTGATTTTCAGGACGGAAGGATAAAATGTGCCCATGAAATGTGTTCTGTCGACCAAATATGAAGGGTTGGGCGAGGCGTTACCATTGTTTTTATGAGATGCCGTTGTATCCAGTTTTGGACTGGGGTATCAAAGCAAGAAAAGGAAAGGGGGAGAAATCATCAATATCTTCTAAATGAGTCAACTTTCCCCATCCATTCCTGACTTAACCTGACTCCCAAAGGTTACTCCCTGCACCAGCTGAGCCCCCCATGTGCCACGTGCCACACTGACATCTCTGATCTGCGTTTGGAGTTAACAGCGAGGTGAGGAGGGGCTTGCATGAAGGGGAATCCCCCACACAGTTAGCTCTGATCACAGACATAACAATGGGAATTCCTTCAGGTGGGAGAGCCCCACACCTTGGAGGAATCCTTGAAGGCTCTGCAGGCTGGATGGGGAACCTCTGGCCCATGGATTAGGCCTATGGGCGGGCTGGAGGTTCCCCAACCCTGATCCAAACCATCTAAGGCAGTGTTCTCCAACCTTGGGTCCCCAGATGTTTTTGGCCTACAACTCCCAGCAGGCCCCAGCCGGGGCCTGCTGGGAGTTGTAGGCCAAAAACATCTGGGGACCCAAGGTTGGAGAACACTGATCTAAGGGCGCAATCCTAAGCAAGTTCAGACAGGAAAAGAAAAGTCCTACCACTCCCAACATTCCCCAACTAGTCATGCCGGCTGGGGAATGCTGGGAGTTGTAGGGCTTTTTTTTCTGTCCAAACATGCATAAGATGGCATCCTACATGCATTACATTTCCCCATCCATTCCTGACTTAAACCTGATTCTCAAAGGTTACCATACACAAATAAGTCTCAGGATCTTACTTTGCAGGTTTGCAATGGGAAGGAATTCTGCATTTGGGGGAGGGGAAAGCACACTGTGAACCATGGCTATTTTTGTACTCTTGTTGGCTGAACCTGATACAAGAGGGTCTCCTCAATAGATCTTGGGTATTGTAAAAGGGGTACTAGGGAAGAGTCATAGAATCATAGAAGAGTTGGAAGGGCCATCGAGTCCAACCCCCTGCTCGATGCAGGAATCCAGGTCAAAGCATCCCTGACAGATGGCCGTCCAGCTGCACCTTGAATGCCTCCAGAGTGGGAGAGCCCACCACCTCCCTAGGTAGTTGGTTCCATTCTCTTATTGCTCTAACGGTCAGGAAATTTTTCCTGATGTTTAGGCGGAATCTGGGTTCCTGTAACTTCAGAGGTGGCCTCTGAACTACAGAAGGGCTGAGCTACTTACAGCTTTGTAGGGTATTCTACCCAGTACTTTTATTTGCATTTAGGAGACAACAGAGTGCCACTGCAAAGGCATCAGAGCTCCAGTGCCATTAGTCTTTGGGGAAAGTGGGAAATGGACATTAAGGTTTGCTTCATATAGTAGGGATTGAACATCGAGCCCTCTCCGAGCAGAACGAGGCCGAAATTGGCCCCGCTCACGCCCGGCGAGGCCTTACCTTTTCTTCGGGGCGGCTCACCCACTCTGTGGCGAGCCGCCCGTGCGGCCCGTTCCGTCCTGTCGCATCACTTCCGGGACCGGAAATGATGCAACGGAACCCTGCACAGGCGCGCTGGACCCCTGTGGCGCGTTCTGCGCCTGTGCAGGGTCATTTCAGGTCTCGGAAGTGCCGAACGGGCCAGAGCAGCCCAATCGAGCGGAAAATGGACGTCGGATCGGCGCCTCCCCCGAAAATCGACTTGGAGGCGCCGACCGTGCTTGGATGCACCGCTACATATATGATATTTCTGCTACATGGAGAAGATCTGTCTATTATCTTTGAGAAATCATGGAGGACAGGTGATGTGCCAGATGACTGGAGGAGGGCAAATGTTGTTCCCATCTTCAAAAAGAGCAAGGAGGAGGAACCTGGGAACTATAGACCAGTCAGTCTGACATCAATCCCTGGGAAATTTTTGGAGCAGATTATAAAAAAGTCAGTTTGCAAGCACCTTGAAAACAATGCTGTGATTACTAGAAGCCAGCATGGATTTGTCAAGAACAAATCCTGCCAGACTAACTAATCTGATCTCATTTTTTGATCGGGTAACCTCCCTTGTGGACTGTGGGAATGCTGTGGACATAATATATCTGGACTTCAGCAAAGCTTTCGACAAAGTGCCTCATGATATCTTGATTAGCAAGCTAGCTAAAAGTGGGCTAGATGGAACAACTATCAGGTGGATCCACAATTGGCTACAGAATCGGACTCAAAGAGTGCTTATCAATGGTTCCTTCTCAAACTGGGGAGAGGTAACGAGCGGGGTACCACAGGGCTCAGTCCTGGGCCCAGTGCTCTTCAACATTTTTATTAATGACTTGGATGAGAAGGTACAGGGAATGCTTATCAAATTTGCAGATGACACAAAGTTGGGTGGAACAGTTAATACTCTGGAAGACAGAAACTAAATTCAAAGTGAGCTCGATAGGCTGGAGCACTGGGCCGAAAACAACAGAATGAAATTTAATAGGTTTAAATGCCAAGTGCTGCACCTAGGGAGAGGAAACCAAATGCAGAGTTACAGAATGGAGGACACTTGGCTCAACAATACTACAAGTGAGAAGGATCTTGGAATTGTGGTAGATCACAAACTGAATATGAGCCAGCAATGCGATGTGGCTGCAAAGAAGGCAAATGCAATTTTGGGCTGTATTAATAGAACTATAGCTTCCAAATCGCGGGAAGTGATAATTCCCCTTTACTCGGCACTGGTTAGGCCTCATCTTGAGTACTGCGTCCAGTTCTGGGCACCTCACTTTAACAAGGACATAGACAAACTGGAGAGGGTTCAGAGGAGGGCAACAAGGATGATAAAGGGACTGGAAACAAGGCCCTATGAGGAGAGACTGAGGGGAGATATGATCGCACTCTTCCAGTACTTAAAGGGTTGTCACACAGAGGAGGGCCAGAATCTCTTCTCGATCATCCCAGTTTGCAGGACACGGAATAATGGGCTCAAGTTACAGGAACCTAGATTCCACCTTAACATCAGGAAAAATTTCCTGACTGTCAGAGCAATAAGACAATGGAATCAACTACCTAGGGAGGTCGTGGGCTCTCCCACTCTGGAGGCATTCAAGGTGCAGCTGGACAGACATCTGTCAGAGATGCTTTGACCTGGATTCCTGCATTGAGCAGGGGGTTGTACTCGATGGCCTTGTAGGCCCCTTCCAACTCTACTTTTCTATGATTCTATGATTCTATTACAAGGATGATAAAGGGACTGGAAACAAGGCCCTATGAGGAGAGACTGAAAGAACTGGGCATGTTTAGCCTTCAGAAGAGGAGACTGAGGGGAGATATGATCGCACTCTTCCAGTACTTGAAGGGATGTCACACAGAGGAGGGCCAGGATCTCTTCTCGATCATCCCAGTTTGCAGGACACGGAATCATGGGCTCAAGTTACGGGAACCTAGATTCCACCTAAACATCAGGAAAAATTTCCTGACTGTCAGAGCAATAAAACAATGGAATCAACTACCTAGGGAGGTGGTGGACTCTCCCACTTCAAGGTGCGGCTGGACGGCCATCTGTTGGGGATGCTTTGACCTGGATTCCTGCATTGAGCAGGAGGTTGGACTAGATGGCCTTGTAGGCCCCTTCCAACTCTACTTTTCTATGATTCTATGATTCTATGATCTCCATGTAGGCAAAAACAAACAAACAAACAAAGAACAAGCCATAACAAACAAGACACATTCCTCTATGTATGAAATGGAGATAAAAATGCTATTTTATTTCTAAAATTGATTAGTTGCCCTATAGCTTATAGCTCTCACGGCAACACACAATATAAAATGTGGCTGCCAGGGTTTTAAGATCCACAAGAGAGGGCCTTCTTGATGGCTGCTCCTGGACTCTGGAACTCCCTGCTAAGGCAGGCTGGGCTGGGCCAGCTCCATCTTTCCTGCCCTTCCTCAGTCAGGAGACAATGTCTGCTATTCAAAGAGGCTTTTAAGCGGACTTGCTTGCTGAAGTCAGTTTGAACTGGTGGGTGCTGTCTATATCTTAATTCTATTGATGTCTTTTGAATAGATTTGTTTTATGTTTTAATTACTATTTTCTATTTTATCTTGTATTTTACTGTTAGCTGCCTTGAGCATTATTTGTGTAGAAAGGAAGGATATACCTGCAATAATGGAAAATAAATAAATGTGCATTATGCTACAAGTAGACATGATGGGGGGGGGGGGGTGCAGCCATGGCCCAAACAAAAGGGCGATCACCAACAGCTAGGGATACATGAGAAATTCATTTCAGTCATTTTTGATCAGGATTTTACTGAGTTTGCACCTTCCAGACCAAACATGGACACAATCTATGATCGAAGTGCATACAATTCCGATCTTACAATGTGATTCACGGAACACCCCCCCCCCCAAGAAAGCATTCGACAGCATGTATACATTTGAAAAGTGCACATGAAAAAAATGCATACTTTTGAAAAAAAAGCACACAAATATGATTGAATCAATGGGAGAAGAATGCATACATTTCGAAAATGCACACAATTGATGCTTACATCAATGCTTACATTTGGAAAAATATGCACAGAAATGCATGCGAGTCTTCATACGAAAAGAAAAAAAGCAAAGCTCGCAACCTGATACAGACTCCAATTGGAACAATTATTTGGAGAACTTTGGCAAGCTCAAGTTTTGCTGATTCACACATGCCTACCTACGCTACGATGGGGAACATCTGGCCCTCCAGATGTTGTTGGACTGCAGCTCCCACCATTGGCTGTATTGACTAGGGCTGATGGGAGTTGTAGTCCAACAACATCTGGAGGACCACCTTTTCCCCATCCCTGCCTACAACCAGCATCCCTTTCTTCCTATACTACCTGGATTCATACATACAGGAGGTGAGCAGTCAAGGCTGCTGCCATTTTGCCTGCACTGGCAGCATCACCATGAGTTTTAGGTGTCGCCGGGTTTTGTTTTTAGGGAATGGAGAAACTTAATTTCAGACAAGGCCAGCCAAAGACTAGGCCAGCCTTCCCCAGCTTGCTGGGCTGCAACTCCCTTCGTCTGCAGTCAGTACTAGCCATGGTGGCTGAGCTGATGGGAGTTGTAGCCCAACACTTCTAGAGAGCACCAGGTTGAGGAAAGCTGGACTAGATTTTCCTCAGGCAACCTGTGGGAATTCTCACACAATGGATAAGACCTGGAAAGGAGAGCCCTGGTCGGACTACCTCCAGCAGGTCCTAAGAGCGGAGAGGAGCAGGGACTTTTCTGTCAGTGCTGTAGATTGTAGAACAAAGTTGCACGGGGCACTCAGCAACGTACCTCAGTTTGGAGGCCCCCAAAGCAGCATTAAGAACCTGCCTTTTTAGAAAATGATTTTGGAAGCTGGTGCTGGTGCAGCTGACTCTGGGTTTCTCTTCTGTGCACCCAGGATTCTGCAGCAATTGGATTTGTTTGGTGTCTTGTTTTGTTTTTAATTGGGGTATGTCATTGTAATGTTAATTTTCATTGAATTTGACAGCTGTTAAATTCTGAGTTGTCTTCTAATGTGCCCCAGATATAGGAAGGATGGGGGTGGGGAGAAATAATTTAAATATAAATATTTAAATTATGTGTTTTTAAATGTGTATTGTGCGTAGGGGTATGCCGATTCGCCTCACGCGGGCCCGCTCATGTCTGCGTGAGGCTTGCACGGGCCTACCTGGATCCAGCGGCAGCTCACCTCTCCACAGTGAGTGAGCCGCACGCGCCGCCCCCGTTGCATCACTTCCGGCGCATCGGAATTGACACGACGGGACCCTGCTCCAGCGCGCTGCCCCCCCGTGCTATGTTTTTGGTGGGGAAACCAGGGCAACAGGGCTTAAACAGCCCTGTTGCCCTGGTTTCCCCCGCCAAAAACATAGCGCGGGGGTCCAGCACACCGGAGCAGGGTCCCAGCACGCCGGAAGTGACGCGACGCGACGGGACAGGACAGCACAGCTGGCGCCAGCACTTTGAGCGGCGCAGAGAACAGCTCCGTGCTGCTCGGAAGAACGAGGCAGGGGGCCGTGGAGAGGAGGCCTGCCGACCAGGTTCGTGAGCACCACCAGTGTGCGGCTTTCTGCACCTGCTGGAGACCTCCTTGTTCCGGGAAGCCGCCTCTGCTGTCCAGCCACCATTGTAATGCTACTTTGTTTTCAATGTATTGTTTTCGTTTGTTTTATCTGTTTTTATCTTTTTATTGTTCACCGCTCCGGAATCTACTTAGATGTGGAGCGGTATACAAATACTGTAAATAATAATAATAATAATAATAATAATAATAATAATAATAATAATAATAATAATAATAATAGGGTGCTCTTGAGCTGACCCTCTTGATGATAGGTCAGGGGGATGCAGGCTCCTGTCTCCGTCCTTCACCTTTCTCCTCCTCAGCCATTCCAGGCGTTGGAGGCAAATCTTCCCAAATGAGCTTTCCTTGCTCTGCCTTTAAACTCCCTCTTTTCCCTAGGGATGCATGCAGGCTGTCTCTGGCCCCTCTAGTCACTTTCCCCCTCCAGTTGAGCAGTTGGAGTCAGGCCCCATTGTCTTAACCATGGGCTTGATACCTCTCTCTCTCCTTCTCTCTCTCTCTGCTGGTCCTGGAGGCTGGGAGAAGAAAGGATCCAGAAACCCAGTGGCGTAATGGTAAATTTTGAAGCGCATACACTCATCGTGACAGTGCCCATTAGCCCCCACCCCTAAGGAGAGTGCAAAAATGCAGGCCACGATGTCGATCCATGATCAGCAGACCTGTTCTGCAGTTTTCATCTCCACCAGGAGCAGGTCTTTTGTATAGCTCCGTGTTTTCCAACCTTGGGTCCCCAGATGTTTTTGGCCTACAACTCCCAGCATGCCCCAGCCAGCGCGCTGACACCACCACGCCACTGCAGATATGGAAATCTGCATTCTGTCAAGGTGGCCATTAATTCCGAGGGACCATGCCTGCCCTGTAAAGGGTTAATGTGGTCCTGAGCCGTGTGGGCTTTATGTCCAAACAGAACTCCACCCCACCTCACTGCCAGGCAAAAACCAAAACTGTATTTGGCCTCTATTTATTTACTGCAGCATTCAAAACAGGCCTCCATAATTGTGAGCATTTCACAGATGCCGACATAAAATGCCGCTCTTGAAATGGATCTTCTGCTGAGGAGTCACCAGAAAAAAGGATGAGACGTGATATGAGCGAGCTGTGCCGGGCACCGCCTGCACTGCAGAACTTTTCACATCCTGGGTAAATACAACTTTCCAACCAGCCACTTCCACACAATAAAACATTCTCAAATATGCCCTCTCCAGGCCATAAATTACATGCGGCATTCATGGAGTGATGAGTTTTGTAAAGCGGAGAGTGGAGGGGGGGGAACAGTAATAAGCCACAACCCTAAAAAACTATTGCTGGGGAGCATTTCCAGTTGGTCGTTCCCCCAAATGCAGATCATAAATCACTGAAATAAGTTTGAAATCTTAAAGAGCATGCACAATTAGATTATTTATGTGGCATATTTAGATTTCTACCAAAGTGAGTCGCAGTGCATCCACACAGCTGTACATTCTAAGTGAACTAGGGGGTATGCAATGGATTTCCCCCACCCATTTCATTGTTCATTTCCATTTCCCTTTTTAGAGCCACTTTTGTTTCATTTCCCCTTCATATTAATTACTTTTGCTTTTTGTTTTCCCTTCATTTCTGTTTTCCCACTGAATTCAAGGGAGACCCACCGTGCCTGTAACCTTGGTGCTTTCTGTCCAAATGGCATGATATTTGCAAGGCATGTAATAATTAACTCCATCGGTGCGGTTTGCCTGCCAAATTACAACAAAATAAAGGTAAAAACCAATAACGAATGAACCCACCTTCATTTTTGTTTTTACATTTGTATTACATTAAAAATAATGTGAAATGAACGGGGTGCGTTCATTTACTTTTCCATTCGTCGTTACAATGAATGCACCGCCGTAATCTTATCCTCTCCGTCAGTCAGAAAAACAAGGAGTGCATATAAGTCAAGTCCCCCTTCTGCTTTAATGCATTTAGCACTGCCCCATCTTTAACCATGGGTCTTCTTATAAAAATAGTATAACTCTAATGGAATTAGACAGGGTTCGTAGTTTGGGGGTGCTCCTAGACTCCGAACTGTTGCTGGAGTCACAAGTGGACTTGGTGACAAGGAGCGCCTTTTATCAGTTTAGGCTGATTTACTAACTACGACCCTATCTGGTCAGGCAAAGCCTAGCAACGGTGATTCACGCTCTGGTAACCTCTCGTTTGGACTATTGTAACGCGCTCTACATGGGGCTGCCTTTGAAAATGGTCCGGAGACTTCAGTTGGTTCTAAATAGAGCAGCGAGGCTGCTAGTGGGGACTGCCCGACAAGAACATTACGCCAGTCCTCTATGAACAACATTGATTACCAATTGAAGTCCAGGCCCGATTCAAAGTGCTAACATTGACATTTAAAGCCCTAAACGGTTTGGGGCCAGGTTATCTGAAGGAACACCTCGTCCCATACATGCCTACCCAAACCCTGAGATCCTCTTCGGAGGTCCTTCTCAGAGAGTTCCCTCCAAAAGAGTCTAGGAGGGTGGCTACTAGGGGAAGGGCCTTCTCAGTTGTGGCACCCCCATCTCTGGAATAAAATCCCCCAAGGAGGTGCGTGCGCCTGGCACCTACTCTTTATTCCTTCAGGCATCAGGTGAAGACCTTTTTATTTACCCAATATTTTAATGGTTAGATTTTTATTCCCATTTTTATTATCACTACTGTACCTCCGGTCTGATTCATCTGGCTGCTTTTGTTTTATTGTATTGTACTATATTGTATTTGTATTTCTATTTTAATGATACTTTTGGTTTTAAGATTATTGTTTTTATCCTGTTTCTCTTGTAAACCGCCCAGGGAGCCTTTTGGCTGATGGGTGGTAAATAAATATATTAAATAAATAAATAAATAAATAATGTTAGGAAAATTGCTTGCAAAGATGTGTATATTAGGCAACATTATGTAAAAACAAATGCATTAGGAGAAATGCACACATATATGCATTTGCTCATGCAAACTTAAAAAAAAATAAGTTTGTTCATGCAAACTTAAACAAATGTCTAAGTTCAGGATGAACAGTATTTAAGATGGGAGAAATTCTCAAGGTTTGGGATGAACCAAATTTAAGATTGGAAAAATGAGAAACCAAGAGAAGACAAAATGGACAGATACATCCATCTAAAGACAGGGCAACCTTGTTTGTGCATGGGGGGGGGGGCACTTACATATTTCCAAAAACATCCAACCCCTCTTGAGCTGACTGAGCCAAATTAAATCACCATCAAGAACAACAACAACAACAACAACTTGTTGACTGAAGTAGTGGAATGTGCACAATGTTTTTTTCCAGACAAGGTGAATGTCCATTTTCCCTTTTAAAATGATGCTTTAAGAACATGGAAACTTGCACAGATGTTATTTGCAGCTCCAGCTGCGGTTTATGATCGGTGATAGCATGATTATTTAGGGTGGCCAGTTGTCCTATTTTACAGAGGATAGTCCTCTATTTTGGAGATCTGGTAGAGGTCAGTCCTCAATTTGAGGGTGTCCTCTATTTGATGGTGTGAAAGACCAACAACCGGGTCTTTTGCGCGAGTTTGGCTCTTAACGGGCTAACCGGCACTGAGATATTGCCCTTCACAGGGATATCTAGCGATTTAAACCCAACCGCGACCTAAGAATCACTCGCAACCGTATTTAGACTAAAGAACAGACTTTTATTAATGGAGCGGAACTAATAGACTTCAAGGAATGCTACAACATAAACAAAACCAGGTCATGACCTGACTGATCGGAAACCTTCAATTCCCAGGCTAGCGTATTGCAGCAAGAGAGTTACCTCGCACCAAAGACTTTACACTCACAAAGCTTCTGGTAGCCGTCTGCATAGCCTGACTCCGAGCCCGTCCGCGCTCGGGGAAAGAAGCCGCTTGGGCTAGCCGAAGCTAGTAGGGTTGAGGATGACAGCCCGTCCCGTGTTCCCAACAACCTGATTCAGGTGGGCAGAGGGGTTTTCTACCCCATCCTCCCCCCTCCCTGCCCCCTTGCTGATCAGGTGGGCTTATTCCTGCCCCTTGCAATCAGGTGGGCTTATTCCTGCCCGGGAAAAGGTGGCGCCTTGGATTTACCGGTGCCCTTTAGGGGATACTTTGCAGCTCTTTGAGACTGCCCTTCACTTCCCGATGGTCCATGCTTCTTCTTGTGGATTCATAGAATCATAGAATCATAGAAAAGTAGAGTTGGAAGGGGCCCACCAGGCCATCGAGTCCAACCCCCTGCTCAATGCAGGAATCCAGGTCAAAGCATCCCTGACAGATGGCCGTCCAGCCGCACCTTGAATGCCTCCAGAGTGGGAGAGCCCACCACCTCCCTAGGTAGTCGGTTCCATTGTCTTATTGGATTCGGGCAGATGTGCCCCATTGAGGATATGTAGATGGAGTCACGCATTACCTCATTACCTATCTGGCCAGCCTTGCATCTCCTGTCCCCCGGTTGGGGATTATGCCGACAGGGGTTGCCAAGGGAAAACTATGTGTGGTTACCAAGGGGAAACTGTCTCAGGGTTCAGGTCACTGTGTTCGTGCTCAGGCTCTCTCCACAGATGGGCTGCCACATCTATGTGATTTAGAGTCAAAGAACCCGAAGGAGCGAGAGCAGGCCGGGGGCCTTGGAGTTAGTTGCCCGTCAACAGTTCGCACCCAGGCAGCAAACCGAGCAGGCACATGCGGGTCACCTAGTCAGTCTTCTCCACCACGGTCAGATGTATTGCATTTCTATTTAAATAACAGAAATTCTAAATTTGCAGCTATACGTATGCAAATTTTATGCAACGTGATGCCCTCTTCTGACCTCTTTTTTTGGTTTGTGTTTGTCAACGCCAAGGTGGCCATCCTAGGCTTGATATACAGAAGATGTCTATTGTTTTGCTCATTGTTATGGAAGCAATCTGACTTTGATAGCATTTGTGTATTCAAGAAAGCCTTTCATGGAAACAAATAGAGCTCAGTGTGACAATCTACAACTTTGCAGAGGAAAGAACGGTCCTCTTCAGCAGTAAGGGAATGGCCTCCTTTCCCCTTTTCAGAACAGGGGCAGAGACCGGAAGAGCTTTGCACAATTCATCTCCATGATTTGTACAGCTGATGTTGTCCATTAAAACTGCAAGTTGGCTTCAGACCTGGTAGACACCAATTGCAAGTTTCACCTCTGCACCCGACTCAGACTCTGAGCAAGTCATTAACTCTCAGTTCTTTTATCAGTAAAGTGGGAAAATATTTATGTATCTATTATTAAAAATAGGTACTTACTGTTATCTTGTGCCCAAGCACCATGTGGGGGATTCTAAACAACAATTAAAGACATTGCTAAAAACATCTCACAACAACAATGAAATCACATTGCAGACCTGCAGCAGAAAAAATCCAAGCAAAACCAGCATCCCCGAGAGCCCTGAATAGTAGTGGCTTATCATCACACTGGCTTCTTTGTCTCCTAGCATTCTTCTTAAATGTTGGCCCTGCTTCACAACCCTGATTTCTAAAGCAGTTCTTGTTGGGGTGTAGGCACTGCGGGCAGATGGAGATCCTGCTGATGCTGCAACACAAAGAGCATGCCCTCTGGAATATTTTCATCTTATGGGGTATATCAGCCACACTGAAAGCAGAGCCTGCGGATGTTTCGTGTTTAAGTGAGAGAAGGGCCGCCCAGAACCTCTTGCAACAGTGGTGCTGCTGGGGAGTTATGGGCCATCGTGTAAGGCAGGGCTGGGAACCGCTCTCAGCTTGAGTGCCTAAATTCAAATTTGAAGAAGCTCTAGGGGACTGCATTCCAGTGGTGGGTGGGGCCCAAGGGTGAAAGGAGTGGGGCCTAAAATACAAACAAAGCAGCCTATTTTAGCTTAAAGCTCTTCCTGCCATTAACTGAGCCTTAGGGGCAGCGTTTCAACCTTAAGAATAAGGAAAAACTGTGCAAAAGCTGAGAAACCACCTAATGATTGGTGGTAGGGGGGAAGGGGTGTGGCCATCTGGGAAGCCATGGATTTGCCCCATGGGCCTGAGTTTCTCTGCTGGAAGTTATGGGCTGGATTGGAAGATGGCCAATAAACTGAAACTGAATCCTGATAAGACAGAGATCCTATGGATGGATGGGTGGTTCCCAAGTTCAGGAATGACATTTGTTTACCTGTTCTGGATGGAGTTGCACTGCCTCTGAAGGAACAGGTCCATAGTTTGTGGCGGTGTTCGTGGATCCATCTTTGTCCCTGGAGGCCCAGGTGACCTCAGTCACTTGGACCACCCATTACCAACTTTGGCTGATGTGACAATTATGCCTGGTTTTTTTTTGGATAGACTAGTCTAGCCACTGTGGTTCTTGCACAGGTATCCTCACATTTTGAGCACTGTAATGAACTCTATGTGGAACTGCCCTTGCACCTGGTTTGGAAGCTGAATGCAGCAGCTAGGATACTGAATGGACATCTAGCCATGTACATATTACCACTGGCTCCCTATTAGCTATTGAGCCATGTTTAGAGTTCTGTGGCTGACATACAAAGCCCCAAATAACTTGGACTGGAGTACCTAGCAGACTGCCTTCCCCTGTATGCACCCTGCCAAATTTTAAGATCTTCAGAGGAGGCTTTGCTGTTCATTCTGCAACCAGCGAAATGTAGAAGGGGGCCCCGAACTTGTACAACATCTTCATAAACTCATCGAAAAAATCTGGATAAGAGAAGAGATCCCAGAAGACTTCAGGGATGCCATAATTATCACCCTCTTTAAGAAGGGTGATAGAACAGACTGTGGAAACTATCGGGGCATTTCTCTCTTAGCAACCGCAGGTAAAATATTTGCCAGGATTCTCGCAAACCGTCTTCTATCTATTTCAGAAGAGATCCTCCCTGAAACTCAATATGGTTTCCGCCCCTCGAGAGGGACAGTAGACATGATTTTTACTGCACGTCAGCTCCAAGAAAAATGCCGGGAGCAAAATCAACCCCTTTATATGGCATTTATCGATTTGGCTAAGGCCTTTGATACTGTAGACCGTACAGCTCTCTGGACTATCCTTATGAAAATTGGATGCCCCAATAAATTTGTGAATATCTTGCGACTTCTCCATGACAACATGATGGCAACGGTTTTGGACAACAACGGCTCTCATGGTGCTCCATTTAAAGTGGGATCAGGTGTTAAACAGGGATGTGTTATCGCCCCAACATTATTTGCCATTTTCATCGCCATGGTTTTACATCTTGTCAAGGGGAAACTTCCCACCGGTGTGGGAATTATATATCGAACAGATGGAAAGCTTTTTAATCTCAGCAGGCTGAAAGCAAAAAGTAAGGTAATTACAACCTCCGTTGTGGAACTTCAGTATGCTGATGATAATGTGGTCTCCGCACATTCAGAGGATGATCTCCAAACTATCCTAAATGCTTTTGCAGAAGCATACGAAAAACTTGGTCTCTCACTTAACATCAAAAAAACCAAAGTGCTTCATCAGCAAGTGCAAGCCAATCCTTTGGTGATGCCATCTATCCAGCTTGGCGGGACAATACTGGAAAATGTCGATCATTTTCTCTATCTTGGCAGCTATCTTTCTGTTACAGCTAACATCGACAGTGAAATCCAGCATCGTCTGAGCTCCGCAAGTGCCGCATTTTCTCGAATGAAACATAGAGTGTTCGAGGATCGGGATATTTGTAAGAAGACCAAAACACTGGTTTATGAAGCCATTGTATTACCAACTTTATTGTATGCCTGCGAAACATGGACTATCTATAAACGTCACTTCCACCTCCTTGAAAGGTTTCATCAATGTTGCCTCCGGAAAATCCTGCAAATCACTTGGGAAGATAGGCGAACAAATGTCAGTGTACTGGAAGAAGCAAAGACTACTAGCATTGAAAAAATGATCCTTCAACGCCAACTTCAGTGGACCGGTCATGTTGTTCGAATGCCTGACTGCCGTCTCCCAAAGCAGTTACTTTACTCCCAACTCAAGGATGGAAAGCGGAATATCGGTGGTCAGTATAAGAGGTTTAAAGATGTTCATAAGGCTAATCTAAAAAAATGCAATATAAACATCGAAAACTGGGAAGCTCTGGCCCATGAACGATCTAAATGGAGGCTGGCCTTTCACAAAGGTCCCATGGACTTTGAAGAAGCCCGAGTGCAAGGTGAAAGGGAGAAACGTGCTAAGCGAAAAGCACGTCAAATGAATCCCTTACAGGACCACCTTCTATCTGGTAACCTGTGTCCTCACTGTGGGAAGCTGTGTGGATCTAGAATTGGCCTCCACAGTCACTTACGGACCCATCGCTAGAGTCTACACAATCTTCTTTAGAATTTCCTCCTTTTATCCCGGAAGACAATCTTACTCGGTCACGAGTGATCGCCTGATGATGATGATTAGCTATTGAGCCATGTTTAGAGTTCTATGGCTGACATACAAAGCCCCAAATAACTTGGACTGGAGTACCTAGCAGACTGCCTTCCCCTGTATGCACCCTGCCAAATTTTAAGATCTTCAGAGGAGGCTTTGCTGTTCATTCTGCAACCAGCGAAATGTTGCCTCTTAGCAACTCAAAAGTGGGCCTCCGTAGCGGCACCCACCCACTGGAACACCCTCCCTCATGCAGTTTGGGAGGCAGAAAATGTCCTGTATTTCAAACACCTCCTGAAAATGTACTTTTCACATAAGCTTTCCTTGGCTTGTAACTGATTATCATGATGCTGCTCTGTTTTATTGTTTCTTTTCATTGTTTCTTTAATCTTTGTTGCTATAGTTGTAATTCTGTATTAACAGTGTATTTTGACAGGGTTTTTTTTTCTTTCTTAATTGCATGTATATTGCTTAGGGATTTTATTATATCAAGCGGTATACAAGTATTATATACAAGTCTTATATAAATCTGGGCAGGCCATCTGTTGGCCATTGCAGCTGAACTCAGGACCGGTGCAGGGCAGTTTGGCGCCCTAGGTGAAATTATATTTAGCGCCCCCCCTCTCGTGCCGTGGGGGGGGCTCCGGAGCAAAGCAGCCCTGCTCTGCAAACCACCACCCCCGCCGCCACCCCCCCCGCAGCCCCCCTACCTTCCCCCCACCACCTACCTTCCCCCCCACCCTGGCTGCTGCCGCCTCCAAGGAGGAAGTGACGTGACAGGACCCCCGCGCTCTGTTTTTGGCCGGGGAAACCAGGGCAACAGGGCTGTTTAAGCCCTGTTGCCCTGGTTCCTCCCGCCAAAACAGAGCGCGGGCGGGGCTCCGGAAGCGGCGCGGAGAAGGTAGGTGGCGGGGGGGTCCGGCAGCTGTGGGGGGTGGCGTGGGGCGGAGTGGGGTGGCGGCGGCAGTGGGGGGGAGGGGTGGCGGCAGCAGCGGGGGGAGGGGTGGTGGCAGCGGGGGGCGGTGTGAGGGGGGCGGCGGCAGCGGCGCCCAGGCTCGGCCCCACCACTACCTCCAGGCGCAATCCCCCCGCACTTACCTGGTGGTGCCTTTGTCGGTGAGGCAGCCAGGCAGGGCAGGAGCGCACCGGCAGTGAAGAGGAGCGCAGCGTTTCTGCGCCCTCTTCAGCTACGCGCCCTAGGCAATCGCCTAGTTTGCCTAGCGGTAGCGCCGGCCCTGGCGGAACAGCATAGGGCCCCCTCTTGTCTGAGTGTGGAAAGCTAAGCAGGGTCAGGCCTGGTTATTACTTGGATGGGAGACCCCTCCTCTAGTGGAAAGAACCCTGTCCTTTCCTGCATTGAGCAGGGGGTTGGACTCGATGGCCTTGTAGGCCCCTTCCAACTCTATGATCTATGAATCTATGGATCTTCTTGGGCTCTCCTTGGCTTCCCGAGCCCAGCCTGTTCGGTGCCAAAGGCTCTTGCCTCATCTTCTCATGAAAGCAAAATGCTGCCGGCATCATGCCGGCATCATCCAGCCAATTCTGGCCCCGGTTTTGGCAGCCTGTGCCAAAGCAGTGGTGCAAAGTGCCCCTTATTCCCTCTTCGCCCTTTAGCTGCCGTCCGAAGATGGAGTGCTCCTGCCTAGCGAGTCAGGATCCAGAGAGATGTGGCTAAGTAGAGCTCCATAACTCCTGCTCCTTGCTTTAATGAGCAGCCCAGGAGTCAAAGGGAAGTCTCCCGAGGATGCCCGACTGGAAAATGTATCCCCCTCCTAAAAATTTATTTCTATGGTAACTGCAGTGTGCTTGGGTAGCCCCCTTTTTAAAAAAAATCCTAAATGGGAGTGAATAATTTAAGATTATGTCTAACCTATAGCAATGTGACTGGTAGAGAATCATATTTCCTTGTTTATAGCCTGATAGCAAATAAAATAGACTCTCTCTTTTTTTAGTTGTGTAACTGCTGCAACAAAAGTAGCAGGAGCCAAGTTTTATTTCAAGGAGTCTCTTTGCAACAAAGTGAATCTGCCCCATTTTTTAATCATGCCAATGTGAAGGGCTTGTGACAGCTTGCATGCCGCTTATAAATAGCTGAAGAAGAGGAAATGCATCACCAAAAAAGAGGACAAAAGAGGACACAAATTTGCACAACTTTTGCATATGCTAATTTATAGGCATATCTGCTAATTTAGAAATAATAATTATAATGTGAATCGCATCATAGTGCAGAAGAGCATGACCTGGAGACCTGTGTGCCTGCTTGCTGAGTCTGCTGTCTGCGGGCTGCTGATGGGAAACTTCCAGGCCCCTGAGATCTTATTGATTGATTTATTTGTTTATTTATTATATTAATATCCTGCCTTTTTTCCTGCAAGGAACCCAAGGAGGTTTACATAATCCTCCTCCTCCTCCTCTCCATTTTATCCTCACAACAACCCTGCGAGGTAGGTTGGGCTGAGAGTCAGTGGCTGGCCCAAAGTCACCCAGTGAGTTTCATGGCCGAGCGGGGACTAGAACCCGGATCTCCCGAATCCCAGTCCAACACTCTCACCACTACAGCACACTGGTGCTCTTCTTTCTGATGGTTCTTTATCTTTAAACTGGACTTTTGCTGGACATCCCTTCAAAATAGGGGATACCTTCAAAACAGAGGGCAGTCCTCTGACAGCCCTTCAAATAGAGGACTGTGCTCTGTAAAGAAGGACACAAGTAATAGTAGGGAAGGCCATTTATGTTCAGAGAGCCATTCCTGAAACCAGGTGTGGGAAACCATCTTTCAACCAGTGAGAGCCAGTGTGGCGTAGTGGTGAGTGTTGGACAGGGACTAGGGAGATCCGAGTTCTAGTCCCCGCTTGGCCATGAAACCCACTGGGTGACTTTGAGCCAGTCACTGACTCTCAGCTTAACCTACCTCACAGGGTTGTTGTGAGGATAAAATGGAGAGGAGAAGGATTGTGTAAGCTGCCTTGGGTTCCTTGCAGGAAAAAAAGGTGAGATATAAATATAATAAATAAATAAATAAACCTGAGGGCCACGTTCACTTCTGGGCAACCTTCCTTGAGCTGCATCCCAGTGGTGAGTGGGAACCAAATCAAACACGGGCAAGGCCATAATCATGGAACACTTACCTTGGTTGATCAGGCATCTTGTTTCATTTAAGATGTATGCCATGTTAATTTTTAATTTATTCTCATTTCAGTTTGGGGATAATAATGCATCTTCTTCAGTGGCGTGTAGTAATTGGTGTCTCAGTAATGGAGTTTTGGATGGGGGGGGACTCTCTTAGATCAAGGGCAAAATTTAGGGTGGCCAGGTGTCCTACTTTATAGAGGACAATCCTCTATTTTGGACAGCTGTCAGAGGACAGTCCTCTGTTTGAAGGTGTCCTCTATTTGCAGAGGTGTCCAGTCCAAGCCTGGTTTAAAGTCAAAGAACCCGAAGGAGGGAGAGCCGGCCGGGGCCTTGGAGTGAGTGGCCCCTCCGCACTTGGCATCGGGACAGCAGCCTGAGCGGGCACGTGCGGGTCACCCGGTCAGTCTTCTCCGCTATGGTGAGATATATTGCATTTTATAGGTTTTATTTCTAAATTTGCACTTGTATATATACATTTGCATGTACTACTGTTGAGCAGATTGGTTTCCTCTGTTGTCATCTTTTTTGGTGATGCATAAGTGGCCACCCTAGACACATTCCAGGCATACAAGAGTAAGTGCTTCTCTTTGCCTGCATGTTTCTTGCACTCTTCCCCCCACATATACACACATCCAACTTTCCGCCACTTCTCATTTGAATACCACTTCAGCAATACTCGATCCAAGCTGATCCTGCCACCCAACCCACAATGGAAATATCAATATGCATCTTCCATCGTCCAGCTGTGCAAGGTCCCCACTCTTATCTACCCACCCTTCATCCAAGAAAAATGTGAACAGTGGGAATGCAATGGGAAAAGAGAGAGAGAGAGATGTGCATTTCTCCATTCTCCATCCCCCATCCCAAATGTGTGAGATTCCCTTATTTAGTGTTGACCACTCATTCCATGGTTTCCCCCCTGGCAGTCCTCACTTTTTATTTTCATCATGATGACTGAGCAGGACCTCCACCTTGCAAAAGGGAGAGGTGAGTGGAGTGATTACAAGAAGTCTTCCTAAAATGCCCAGGTGCCAATAACCAATGGTGCTTCCAACACAGACTGTGCACTTCTGAATATACGTGAGTACAGCCAATATGCAAATGTGTTTCTGACCATTTCCAAAATGCCACACACACACACACACACACACACACACACACACACCAACTTCTCCTCTGGGAAGAGGAAGTATCCCCATATATCATCTCAACACCCAAATAAGTTTGTAGAGCCCAGGGAACTCTTGACTCAGTACTGCGATGAGAAGCTTAATGACCATGTCCATTTAAAATCAAAGCTGTAATGTTGGAGCAAGAGTGTTTCCCCAATCCAGGTATACCTCTGGTTATTCCACAGGCCTGCTGGGAGCAGGGAAACATGTGGCAGCTTTAAGAAGGTCCAAAAAATAAATTAAAAAACCAACAAAGAAGCTGCTCCACCACTATAGTAATAACCCCTTCCCAAACTGGACAAAGCAGCCCTCCTCCTAAACTGATGACCCCTATTGGGGGGGGGGGGGTTGTGCCCAATTTCATAATCCCCAAAATGAACAAAACCTCAGCGCTATTGCATGTCAGCTATTAAAAATAGTCAGACACTTGCTACCATTAGGATGGTCATGTGCTGTCAAATACCAACTCTCAAAGACAAGAAATATCTGGTGAACATCCACAAAATATTTGAGCATTGAGATAATATCTGGTGGAGATACCTCCTCTTCACAGAGCAGAATTGGCAGAGGGGGAAGAATGGGGGGTAGCCAGTTTGTTTCAGCCCCATGCATACAAAGAATAGTTGAAGAATGAGGCCAAGCTGGGGGGCGGGGGCGGCAGAGAGTGTTTTCTGATGCAGCATCTCTCTTCTTCATAGCATCAACCTGAAAACAAAGATGAACTTATCCATGGAATGCTCAACAGTCAACACTACATGTGCAATGATTAGCTGTCCATCATACGACTCAATTAATCCTGGAACACCCCTTCCCCTCCCCCTATTCCTCTTGGGCCAAGGTCTGAGATCTTATCGACCTGCTTAGCATTTTGATATCCACAAATATCGAGGCTTAGAAAAGGGTTTCCAAATGGCAGCTGCCAAATTCAAAGAGCTGTTATATCAATGTAGGGCAGTCAAAACTTCCTTCCCAAACAGGAGAGGCTCAGGCATGAGCGGGTGGGCTGGTAATTAGGCCCTGTGGCGCTGGCTAGGTAGGCAGGGCAAAAGGTCGAGTCGTTGGGGGATAATGACTATTTTTAGCATGTCTGGTTGCTTCACAGAAAGGTGGGGGCTCGTGCAATCTGGCTCTGGCTCGGGGACGGGGAGGAATACCTGCTGGCATCTTTGGGCATTAAAAAGTAGAATAGAAATGAAATCTTCAACAAAATACAATTTATACAAGAGGTTGCAAATGAGGTCTATCCCATGCTCTCCTTTTCGTTCTTAGGGTGGCCACATATGAGCGGCCAAAAAGGAAGACAAAAGAGGACATCAATCTGCATAAAATGCCCATATGCTAATTTACATGGAGAGGTGCAAATGTAGAAATAATTATTATAATTTAAATAGAAATGCAGTGGATCTGACCTGAGTGTGGAAGGCTGTGACCAGGTGACCTGTGTGCCTTGCTCAACATGTTGTCCAGGTACTAACTGTGGATGGTCTTCAAGGCCCCTTAGCTCTTCCTTCTGATGGTTCTTTATCATTAAACCGGTCTTGGGCTGGCAGCCCTTCATACAAAGGACACCTTCAAAATAGAGGACAGTCCTCTGGCAGCCTTTCAAATGGAGGACTGTGCTCTGTAAATAGAGGACTGTGCCCCCTTCCCTCCTTGCCTCAGAGTGTTCCTCTTCCACTCCAGCTACCCTCCACTCACGGTCCTATTTCTTAATCCACTGCCTACTTGGCATTTTTTCCTTCAGCAACCCTGTCTCTGGGCTCTCTAATAGGCAGGGCCGGTGCTACCATTAGGCCAACTAGGCAGCCGCCTAGGGCGCAGGGCTCAAGGGGGCGCCAGAAACGCCTTGGGAAAAAATACAGTGCTCTCAAGTGGGAAGGGGGGCGCTAAATATCTGATCTTGCCTAGGGCACCAAACTGCCTTGCACCGGTCCTGCTAATAGGCTTACTCAATGTGTCTGTGACATCATCACTGCTCAGCCAATTAATGGAAAGGTTAAATTCTGCCACAAAATTCCTTGGTGCCTTAGAAGAGAGATGAAAGAAATGAATGAAAAATATAATTTAAGAGGAAAGCTATACAGTACTTGGTAAAGGTTGGCCAATTTTGGTCCATCTGATCTGATGCTCTTGCCTAATTTGGTTCCCATGGATTCTTTGTAGTGATAGGCAAAAATGGGGCGATGTAATTAGTGGTGTGGTAGAAAACCCCCCAGTGTGGGCCATGGTGTAATATAATGAGCCATGTTTGAGAAAGGGATGTGCACGGAGCTCGATTGCGGGGTGGAAGTCTGTCGAACTTGCTGGGCTCGATCCCCCGAGCTCTGCTCACCCTACCTTTTCCCCGGCTCGACTCGCGTTCTTGCAAGCCTAGCCGGAGAGGTGACTTCTGGTTTCTGGCACTACGTTGTTTACTTAGAAAATGGCGTAAGATACATTACAAAAACAGCCGCCATTTGCGTAATTTGTGCAAACTGTGGACTAATTTGTGCAAATCGCGGCTGTTTTTAATGTCTTTTACGCTATTTTTACATAAACAATGTCGAGCCAGGGACCCGGAAGTCTGGTGAGTGCCTCAGCTGGCGCTCACACTCGGCTCGGCTTGCGCGGCGGGAGCACTTGGCTCGCGCACCGCGAGTTGAGTGCGAGGCGGGTCGCCCACCCCTATTTGTGAACACTAGGATTCTCCGAACATCATTGCGACGCTTGTCTTGTGCCCAATTCTTGTTTGCATTTGCAATCACTGCTCTCTCTGCGCAAACAGGAAAATCGTGCAAATCTAGCAGTGATCGAACATGAAATGTGTACAAATTTCCTCCATAGACTAAAGCAGGGCTGATTCAGCCCACAGGGAAATTTTAAGAAATTTGCACAAAATCAAACAGGGAAAATTGTGCAAATTGATCATGAGTGCACATGCAAACATTTTCGGTGGACGTGTGCTTGCATTCGCAATCGCGTTTGAGGCTTCCGAACAGGGCATGCTAGCATGTTTTGCAAGTAAAAATGAAATTCTCCTGCATCCCTAGCATCAGAAATGCAGAAAATGTCATTTCAGAAAATAAGAACGACTCTTTCATGACACGTAAGATTGTACATATGGCATGGGATTGTGTTATGTGCGTGAGGTTATGTGTGTGAGGAGGGAGTCCATATTATACAGGTTTATATTGCCTGCTGACCTGGTATCCTTAAAATCACAACTTGGCCAGGCCATCCCTCCTGAATACTCAACCAGTAAGGCCACCAGCTTGACAGCAAGCTAAGGCAGCAACAGGAAGAGTGAGAATATATGCACACAGTCCTGGAAACAAACAAACAAACAAACAAACAAAGAAGTCTCCTCCTTTCAATATGTAGAAATGAGCGGATTATGTGTTTGATGTGTGAATCAGAGGCAGGAGCTCATTTATACTGTTCCTTTTTCCGCATCACAAGCCACACATCAAAGGAAAACTGGGAAGAGCAACACAAATGAGGAAGCAGAGAGAAGAACTGTTCCAAACCCTCGGTTATCTTCAGTGCAGGAGGGTTGCACAGGGTGGCGAGCGCTTGCTCTACATGCTGTCATCATAATTTGACGTAATGACTGACACTAATGTTCAGAATGTTGAAACACTTGACAAAGAGTGTATTTGTGTTTCTGTCCTTTTTAAACATCTTTGGCAGGAGCTCAAGGTGCAGAAGATACATTTCTTGGAGAAATTGTGGTCTTCGTGAACACCAAGTTAATGAGTCAGATAAGTATATATTCCTGTATGCCACTGATCAGTATCACAACCCAGGTTGCTAGCAAAAACACTAAAGGCACAATCCCTATGCACATTTAGACAGAAGAAAAGTTTCCTGATACCCAGGCTTCCTTGCTTGGATAGTCAACTAGAACATTGTTTTTTTAAAAATTTGATTTAGTGCCTTTAATTAGGGATGGGCATCAGGTTGAGATGAAGCCCAAAGCCTAAGAAGAACTGGGGCCTCATTGGTCTGGTTGTGTTGCTTCCCAAAGTGAAACAGGCTTCCCTTTGAAGCCAACAGAACAAAATCTGCTCCAGAACAAAGCTTAATTGACAACCCATGTTTCAAAGGTCCAGGAGACACGGAGACTTTATGTCTTCCTGAAAATGGCATCTTTCGGTTTCATTTCTTTTAGTTCTAAATTGCAGCTGCTTGGGAGTAGGTAGTGAACTGATAGGGTTTTTATTTCCCTTGTGTATTGGGGTGGAGTGGCTTGGCTTCAGTTTTTGTTTGTTTATGATTTCTATCTTTCTATTTTAACTTAATTCTTCTCTCAGACTTTTTCCTGCAAACCTTTCCCTTTGAGATACCATTTGGGATACTCACTCATTCTGTGCTGAGGTCTCTGTGTTTGTCTTTGTGTAGAATTAGGTAGTGAAACCATTTTCCCCTCCCCTAGTAAAGAAAAAGAAATTTAAAAATTTAAATTTAGTCCTTCAGTTGTGTGTGTGTGTTCATTAATCATAATATTATAGTACTAGTATTCTCCTATTTTACAATCCCTTAAAATGGTTTTCAATCATCATCATAACTCCTTAACCCCTGCACCTATCCTTCTGAAACTTTGCAGCTTTTTTGCCTGGGGATGCCTCTAGGATGTATTCCATTTTCATAAAATTGCCCAGAAAACCACAGCAGGAAGGAAAGGGAAGCAAATCACCACACACACACACACACACACACACAAAATAAAAACCAAGATCTCCCCTTCCACATGAACAGCTGCATATATCCTTCTGAAATGTTGCAGATTTATTACTTAGGAATACCTCTGAGCTGATGGCATTTTCATAACAATGGTCCACAAGGAACATAGAGGGATAAGCATTCCCTCTTTTGGAGACCTTCAAAATGTCAAGGCCATTCTTGCACAACCCTCCCCTCCCTGCAGCGATCACTCTGAAATTTGGTATGCGTTATCACCTCAGAAGGGGAAACTAGAATCATAGAATCATAGAAAAGAAGAGTTGGAAGGGGCCTACAAGGCCATCGAGTCCAACCCCCTGCTCAATGCAGGAATCCAGGTCAAAGCATCCCCGACAGATGTCTGTCCAGCCGCACCTTGAATGCCTCCAGAGTGGGAGAGCCCACCACCTCCCTAGGTAGTTGGTTCCATTGTCTTATTGCTTTGACAGTCAGGAATTTTTTTCTGATGTTTAGGTGGAATTTGGGTTCCTGTAACTTGAGCCCATTATTCCATGTCCTGCAAACTGGGATGATCGAGAAGAGATCCTGGCCCTCCTCTGTGTGACAACCCTTCAAGTACTGGAAGAGTGCGATCATATCTCCCCTCAGTCTCCTCTTCTGAAGGTTAAACATGCCCAGTTCTTTCAGTCTCTCCTCACAGGGCCTTGTTTCCAGTCCCTTTATCATCCTTGTTGCCCTCCTCTGAACCCTCTCCAGTTTGTCTACGTCCTTCTTAAAGTGTGGTGCCCAGAACTGGACGCAGTACTCAAGATGGGGCCTAACCAGTGCCGAGTAAAGGGGAATTATCACTTCACACGATTTGGAAGCTATACTTCTATTAATGCAGCCCAAAATAGCATTTGCCTTCTTTGCAGCCACTACTTTGCAGCCATCCAATTCTGCCATGAAATAGAAACATTATTGGAAGTTCCTTTAAAAAAAATATATCAAAATGTAAAGACACGTAGCACAAAAGCCCTTGCACCTATTTTTCTGGCATTTGGCAGAATCCCTCCTAAGGGGCTGCTATGCTTGCAACTATCATCCAGTTCTGACCAAGAAAGAAAAAAAAGTTATAGCTGTTCTTGGATTCTCCATGAGCGTCAATGGGAAGCATGAGACCTCAGATTTCTGAACCTCAAGTCGGGTTCAGTACTGGCTTGAAGTGGGCTGACTCTGAATATGGCCAAGCTGAATCAATCTGTTTTCTGAATCACTGAATCAGGGTCCAAGTCGAAGCTGGGCGCCAGGGGGCATACCTCACATGTTTATTATTGTTTTATAGAGCTTCATATTACATTGAAAGCTGCCCTGAGGATTCTGTGGCACCAGGATGGGGTAGAAATGTTGGGAATGAACCACTCAATCTGTACTGGATTTTGACACCAGCAAGATTCCTCAGTGAATTCCATATACTGTATCTCTAGAACCAATCCATGTAACAATTCATTATTTTCCAGTTACACATTTTACTTCTGCATCCCAGGCTCTCTCAATAGGCTACAAGTGACAACGGAATTCTGCATTTCTTTGGTCCTGGATAGCGACTCAGTTGTTTCCAGCTTGTTGACCTTGCTTTTTATGACCAGGATTCTCTGCAGCTGCCCGTGAAAGCTGGTAGGTTACGGACTGAGAAATCTGCAGGTAAGTGAGTTAATTAGCCTCGTGACAACTGGTGGTATTGGAAAGCTGCCAAAAGAGTTTTGTTTCTGGCTGGTTTCGGTGGGGTTTCAAAATGACTGATTACCTATGAGACTCAATATGTTTGAGGATTCCTGGCAACTCAGTAGGGGTGGAGGAGAAATTCATTTCATTCACATTATAATCCAATTTTAACAAATTTTCACTTGCCAAACCAATATGCGAACCGAAATGCAGTTATACTTCATTATTCGCACTTTTCTAAATTTTGTGATGCAGTTCTCCCGTCAAAAAATGTGTACAAAAATGCATGTATTAGGGTAAAGCGCATACAAAAAATGCACAAATGAAAATAACGTACTAAAAATAATTATATTAGGAAAAACTGCATGCAAAAATGTGTGTACAAGGACACAAAAAGGCATAGGAATTTTCATGCAAACATTTAAAAATATCAGAAACCGATGCAGAAATTGAGAAAATGAACTCAAAGCTGGTGACCAAAAATAATGTGCAAGTGACAGAGATTTTGGTAAATGTTGCAGTTAGAGAAAACTGTTAAATGGTTCTTTACCAATGATACTGTGCTCAGGCTTGGATACAGGAAATGCATCCTAGTGCCTCTAATGTGCTGTGATTAATGAAGACTTTCTTCTTATGTGGTGGAGAGATGGACAATTCATAATTTTTGGATCAAAGTGAGAAAAATGGATTCAGGCAATGAAAGGAGAAAATCTCTATGACTCCCCAAACATTTTTATTGAATTATTTCTTAGGGAAGGTCAATTAAGAAAGAAATACAACGTCTAGTTGATAAGATAATAGCAGGATTGGAAGACTCCTAGAATCCCTTCAATAGAAGAATTTTATAAGAATAATATTGGAAGACTCTAGAATCCCTTCAATAGAAGAATTGTATAAGAAGGAGTGGTCTCTAATTATTATTTAAATTAATAGCAATCTCGGACGCATGTGATGGAAAAGAGTGCAGCAGCAAAAAGAAAGAATTCAGTGTGATTGCATCTCATGAGAGGTTGGTGCACCTACAGCAGGGCTCTCCAACCTTGGGTCCCCAGATGTTGCTGGCCTACAGCTCCCAGCATACCCAGCCAGCCTGGCTAATGGCAAGGGATTCTGGGAGCTGTAGTCCAGCAACATCTGGGGACCCAAGGTTGGAGAGCCCTGCTCCACAGGAAGGAATGAGTAACCACAGAAGAATGGGTTGCAAAGGTATTTGATTGTAATGACTGCTTGCTTCCTTAGAATTGCTACTTGGAAACAAGGGGCAGGTCCTCCTAAGAAGTGGGTTCTTGAGAGTTCTGTAAATACTGAGACTTTGAAAAAAAAAAATCAGCTGATGAACTAAAGGTAAACAAACCTGGTTAACTTGTGCCAACTGTCTTTATTCTGAATTCTCTGTGTAATTAAAGATACAGTTTTCCATTGCTCCGTTGTAAGCACAAAGGTTGATGAAAAACCAAGCATGTGTTATAACTGAGGATTTATAGGGGTGGGCAAATGAGTGATGTTCAAGCTAGCCAAGTTTCTCTGAACATCAGTTTGCTGCTCATCTCACCTTGATTTGTGCTAGTGTCTGCCATCGCTGTTCATTTTTTTTTTTTTTTGCATGAATGGGAAAATTGCACAAAATGAACAACGATCAAAAATGAAAATTGTACAAGCAATTCCCAAATGTGTGTAAATTTCCAAAATTGTGCAAATTTCCCTGGTAGACTGAAGCATGGGTGGTTCTCAATAGGTGTATGTTAAGAAAGCTGTGCATTTTGAGAAATGTGTGCATTTTGGGAAAGTTATGCATTTTTCAAATACACATTCTGCGGACATGAAGGCAAGTTCAGGAATTTGCAAACATTTTCAGAGAAAATGTGCTCCCATTTGCATTCGGGATTGCAAACGGGGCATTTTTTAATTGATTTGCAAACTGAAACAAAATTCTCATACATTCCTAAAAAAGTCAGGTAAACAAATGCTCTGACTGAGTCACTTGATCAGAGGTGTAGCCGGTAACATAACATCAGCGGCCATAGAATGCTTGCTCTTGTACGTAACTCTGCTTCCAGATTTAAAGTGGCACCAACCACGCATCTTCGAAGTCCCACCATTTTCCTTTAAAAGCCTGCCTGCAGTTTTTCACAGTGACTAAGATTATCAGTATACCAAATTGTTCTCCCTGCTGTTACAAGCATATATTTCTGTTTGCATGTGCATTTTCCTTTTATTTGTAAAGAAATGTAAATGGACTGTGGACTCATTTTAACAAACTATCTTGAGAGGCTGAAATATCAGTGGGCAGAGATTTGAGGTGAGCTTGGCACTTTGCAGGGCCGGATTAAGACCATTATGGGCCTGGTGCTGAGGATTTTGGTGGGCCTTTTTATGGAAATAAATAAAATGAAGACGCAATTTTCATATTCTTCCAGGAATATGAAAAACACATTGATCTACCTTTAAAGTAAAGTTGCTGTTGTTTTTAAAATTTGCAAAAAGTAGCATCAGGGAAACTCATAAAATGGGTTGATTTATTCTGGCTTTAACAAACTCTCTTGCTCAATTTCTTGGTGCTGTGGAGATTCAACATTTCCAGTTTTTAAATAAGTGCTCAGCTAGTGTGCGTGCCTGTGGACAGCATTTTGTGCTCTGTTATTTATAATTTTTATTTGTTTTAAATATTTCTTGGGCACCTTTTCAGGGCATCCTTCCCCAGGGAACTTAACATAAATATGAACATAAAACTATAGTATACTGTTTCCATAAAATAGAATAATTTAAAACAGAAGTTAAAAACATCTGAGTCCAGCCCAGCGATCAATAAAACTAGTAGTTAAAAAATGTGTGGGCTGGGGTGAATAAATAAACCAGCAGCAATACAGCTATCATTAGAAAACAGCCCAGGATGATCTCAACTAAAAACAACATTTAGGGTTAAAAGCAATTTGGAACAACTGGGTTTTCAAGGTCTGTTATTATTCATTTAGTCTAAAGCAATAGAACTGAACTATTGTCATGGGATCCTCTGTGGCACATGGTCTTTTCAGTTGCCCACCCTTCTTTTACAGAATGTTACATCCCTGCCCCAAGGTGTTTGCAGTTTTGACACAGAGGTGGCAAAAGATGGAGGATGAGGCAGGTGGAGGCAAGGGTAAACAGCAGAAGAATATGCCTTTATTTCAGTTACACGTGCTTACACTGCAGAGATCAGATCCACCCCACCCCACCCCCACAATTGATCTGAAATGAAGTAATGTTTTTGGGGCTCTTTCCACCCCCAATTTCCTGCTACTTTGCCCCCACCCCATCTCCATCTATTTTCCATTATTATCTTATGTCATGTCTCGCCTCTTCCCCTACCAGCTGCCTCTCTGTAACTGTTATGGGGGGAGGTCCTACAAATCCCAGCATTCCCATGCTGGCTGGGGAATGCTGGGAGTTGTAGGACCCCCCTCCCCCATGTTATATTTTACTATATTTTATGTTATATTTATATTTTAAGGGTGCAACCTTATGCATGTTTACACAGAAAAAAAGTCCTACAACTCCAGCATACCCCAGCCATCATGAGAAATGCTGGGATTTGTAGGACTTTCTTTCCTGTCTAAACTTGCATAGGATTGCGCCCTCATTGTCTAAACTTCGGCAGTGGATTTAACCCCTCCCCCCCCCCCACTTCCAGCCAAAGGGAGGCAGGACAGGAAAAGGAATTCAATGCAACTCAAATGCCTATGAATTTCCAAGCCTGCCTAGGAATCAGCACTCGGTCACTTTAACTCTTTGAGCCCCTTTATGCAATTAAAAAAATAATAATAATCAACTTTTCCCTTGCCCTCGATTGAGCTTTCATTAAAGAGGAGGGGGGAAATGCAAAAATGCTTCTCCACACACACACACACACTTAATGCAAGCTGTCCGAGACCGCATGCATTTTTAATTTTGATCCATTTAAAAAACAAGGCTCACCAATATCTAGGCAGAGAGCGCTCCTCCTTGGGTCATCTGATGGTTAAATCAGCTCAGCTCGGATTGCTAGAGAGGAAGGGGATTTGGGGCCAGCGGAGGGGTGGGGCCTTTCTTTCTATTGAATGCCCCTTCCTGACCTGCTCTTCTGCAAAACTGCAAGCTGATTAATTTTAAAAATATTTTTAAATTTTTTATAAACATTGCAAATCCTCCGCGTGTTCCAATCCGGCTGAACTTCAGTGGGGCTAGCTTCCCAGCAAGGGTGCTTAATAGGACAGCAGTTTATTTTCCCTTGGCAGAAGCTGGAGGCCTCACCCGAGATCAGTAAGTTACGAAGCGGGTCTGGTGTGGTTCTTGGGGTGGGGGGTAGGAGGTGGCGGAAGCATTTCTTGGGGCACCAAGACAGACACCCCGCGACACATTCTTCCCCCACATCAGGAGTAGGGGATCAATTTTTGTGTTGCGACCCCTTGGATGCAGCCCCTGCTCGTTTGCACTTTAACAAGAGGGAGGCCTCATCAGGTTCTGCGGAACCTCAAGATTTGCAGAAGTACACAAAAATATTTGCGGGGAGGGGAAGAAACCCTAGAAGGAGGCAAAAAAACAACAACAACCCAACAGCCTTACCTTGAGTGGCTAAAGTCCTCGCCCTGCGCCTCGCGCGGGTCGGGCCGGGCCGGCCGGCCCTTCTGCGACTCGTTCTCCGGCGTCTGGGACTGGGCCGCTCTCTGCAGGCGGCGCTGCAGCGGCCCAGTTAACAGCTCAGACAGAGCCTCAGCGTGAGCGTGGCAATCAATGGCTGGCAACCGCTCGGCGTGCTCGCCTCTCTCGCTCCGGCAACGCCCCGCAGGACAGCAGGTGAGCGCGACTGGACGTCACCTCGCTCTGAGCGAGGTGACCCTCATTTCCCCCCCACCCCCGGCGCCGCGCATCCCTATTGGTGGGCCTATATTTTGGGATGGGCCTGGAGCTGTCGCTCCAATAGCCCCTATCTTAATCCGGCCCTGGCACTTTGGATTTAAACGTATAGTTCAAAGACAGCCCCACCCCCCCTTGGCTTTTGGGTAACACCCCTCCCAAGCAAGCCCCTTCTTGATACTGGCTTGAGCTTGTGAAAGGTTTTAAGTGTGGCTGACAGAGAAAACAAATGCCACTGTCACATTTGGAACGTCGACGCTGAAAAGTGCCTCATTTGTTGAGCGATTCATTTCGATTTTCATCTTGCTGCTGTCAGCCAGGATACATGGACAACTGCAGTTGGGGATTATCAGGGGACCTAAGCAGGCCTGCTTTGCTGCCTGACTTGACAGCACATCCATGAATGAGATTCATGCTCACAAAATAAGGGTGGGGGGAGGATGAGGAGGGACACATTTCACCTTAACCCTTCCTGGGTCTCTCTATACCAGTGATGGCGAACCTTTTTGAGCCCGAGTGCCCAAACTGCAACACAAAACCAACTTATTTATTTCAAAGTGCCAACACTGCAATTAAACCTGAATACCGAGGTTTTAGTTTCAGAAAAACAACTCATACAGTTGTCCGAACTAATTAACATCTTTTGTCTTTAAAGAAAAACACAATAACAGAGCTTTCAGTGATACAGTTTTTTGTTGGGAAAAAAATCAACTCAAAAAATTATTATAGTACTACATTGTACACATAGCCTGAAGGGAATTTATACAAACTTTTAAAATAATTAGGCACATGTATTTTTGGATAAGGGATTCTCAACTTGTAATATGATTATATGCCAGACTGAAATTGTATGGGGCAAGCTTTACCCCGGGTCCTTTCCCTGCTTCTACAGGTGTCAGATTAGTAAAAGTAAAAGTCAACCTGTACTAGGATGAGCAAGATAAACAAGAAAACTAAACGTGCTTAACACATTTTAAACACTTTATGTCTTGGACTGCAAACACTGCATTAGGTAAAAGTTTGCACTGGGCATGCTTTTGCACAATTGATGTGATTTTTGCTATTGCATGCATGCTGATAATTTGTCAAACCTCGGCTCATACTCCGTTAGTTTGAGAGCAACACATGCAGCACTTAGGTCAACTGTTAGGGCTTTACATCCAAGCCATGCTCTGTGCATCATTCTTCAAAATCTTTTAAATGTGATAACAATGTAGAAAAGAATTCTGTAACAGGAATTCTAGAATAAAATCATTCTGTTCCACACTGTGAGAAAGAACAAGATCATTAGTGTTTTGCAGAAGGGGACAGTCTTTTCGCGATCTGGTGACCAATGGCTCGAGTGCCCGTGCCATAGGTTCGCCATCACTGCTCTATACCTTGAGAACATGTTATGTGTCATCCATGGAAATGCAAAAACAGGATGGGTAAACAGTGGCATCTCAATAACTCAATCACCTCTTCCAAGGCCAGAGCTAAGCACTGAGTCTAATTATTAACTCACCACAAACCATACAGTGAGTGACTATTTGGGGTGGGCCCATGGTTGCTACTGAAGGCCATGTATCCTGAATTCATGATGAGGAACAGTGGTGGCTGGTGCCCAGTGGAGCTGGTGCCCGGGTGGGGTGGAAGACAGGGTAGCTAATGGTAGGCAGAGCCAAGCGGGTGCTGTAGGCTTAGCCAAGGCAGGAGCCCATTGCACAGAAAAGGGAAACTGAGGCAAATTAACTTTGAGATCATGCCTGCAAAGCAGAGTGTGGGGGGGTGGGGGTGGGGTGGGAGAGATCCAAATAGCAACACACAAAAGCAGTTTTCTGAATCTACAGCAGCACAGAAAGGGCTCACACACTCATGGGTTGGTGGCAAGAGGAGTGTGGGGAGAACCGCACTGCTTTGGATTAAAATGTTTCTGTTCCAGCAACAACCACCATTGCACAGAAAAGGGAAACTGAGGCAAAATCTTGAAAACTTCAGGATCATGAATGCAAACTGAGGTGGGGGAGATCCAGACAGCAACACAGAAGGCCCCCCTTTGTACCCACATTTTTATGTTCCAGCAACAATCTGCATTGCAGAAAAAAAAGTCAAATTGAGTGTGGATTGGGGGGGAAAGTAAATGCACACTGTTCTAAGGTCTCAGACCGTCTCCAGCCTTCATTGAAACAAGTTGATCCGTTGGAGTTCTCCAAAGTGCTGCCTTGCAGCCCCAGCGTCCCTCATGACGATGAGCTTCTGCTTGAGGTTGACTCAGCAGCCACCTCTGCTGAAGAGTTAGCTGGGGGGGACTTCTCGCATCATGTCATAGGGATGGGTGAGGATTGCGTTTGGTTCATTTTTTAAAATAAGAACTTATGAAAAATCACAGATTTTATTATATTTTATTGTGTTTACTGTATTTTAATTGTACATCGCCCAGGGTGGCCGGGTGACCGGCCAGATGGGCGATTGATAAATATAATAAATAAATAAATAAACAGCATGGAAAGAACATGAGATTACAAAAATTAAATGTGGGCGAAAATGAAAGTGAAACGGACAGTCATAGGGATGGGCTGGCGCTGGGGAGTCCAGCTTGTTTGAGCTTGATGGACTTCCTGCCCACTTCCAATGATCGGAAGAGGGCCGAGTTGGGTTTTTCCCCCACGGACTTCTGTCTCTAAGATGGGCTGCAGTTTGCACGCTTTGAGAAAACCGCTAGGGGAATGTGTGCAAATGGCACTGTTTGAGCCAATTACATAACTTTACACAAATTGTGTAAATCACTGTATTTTGCATGTTTCACGCAAATGAGCACCTGAACAGCCTGATTTTGCATAAAATCGGCTGATTTGTGCAAATGGTGCTAGATCCACATGCTTTTGGGGCGCTCATTTGCGCAAAACATGCAAAGTACCACAATTTACACAATTTCCATAATGTTACACAAATCATGTAACATTACGCAAATAGCGCAAATAGTGCCACTTGCACAGATTTCCTTCGTGTTTTTTTTAAATAAATGTGCAAACCATGGACTGTCTTAGAGAGGGAAGTCCATTAGCTGGCTTGACTCACTTCATAGCAAGTCGGTGCCAGTGCAGGGCTGGCAAACCAGAATCCGGGGGGGGGGGGGGATTATGAAAATCTGTCAGATTTTCACACCCTATCAGATTCCTCACACATTCCTACATGACAGAGTCATCCATTGCTACTGATAATGTGGTGCCTACAATCCAGTGAGGCAAGAAAATACTTGGTGGCAATCTTTCCACTCTCTCTGGATGTTTTTAAGGTAAAATTGGACAAGGACCTGGTAGGGATGCTTTAGGAGTAGGATGTTCTAGGTCAAGATATGGGCTAGACTTAACGGTCAGCTGGGTTCCTTACAAACCCATCCTATGATTCTGTTATGGAGTGAAAGAGAAATACAGAAGATAGTAGAGTTGCAGAATGGCTCTGGCTAATTCAGATGTTTTTTTTTAAAAAAAGAGAATGATGGATGAAAATTCCAATGGGATCCAGTGATTTTTAATAGGGTATAAAATATTATACAAAAACACTTCTAGATTTACTTTATTATTTATCAAGATTTATCAAGATTATTTACCGGATTTATTTACTTTATTTATTATCCTTCAGGTTATTTAAAACAACATTGTGCATCTAAGGAAAAAAATGGTTCCAGTCACTCTAGCTATTACAAATCCCCTTTGGTGGATTCTCCCACCCTTTGTAGTCAAGGGATTCTCCCACCTTACTGAAATGATCCATGGAGGTACAGGCGTTTAATGATATCATCTCTATAAATTAATTTCAGACAGAAGGCAAGCACGGTAGGCAATGATGATTTATATATGTTGCAGCAGTCAAAACAAAGGAAAGCTCCCCCCCTGTGATTAGCAATAATGATTCTAAACTCTAGATATTTCTTGGCTAAAATACAAGTTACCATTCCAACTTGCGGGATAACAGTGGTGTAAATGGAGAGCAAGTGGAGAAGAACACCCTCCCTCCATCTAATGATTACCTGTGTCACAGTAGCAGTTCAACGATTACCTTAATAACAGAGAAGGTTGCAGCCGCCTACTGAGCGGGATGGGAGGGGATGTCCTTGACCAGGTGTGTACTATAGCAGCTGCAAATGTTACCCACAGGAAAACACAGAGTACATACGAAACAGAAGCTGCTAAGATAGGAATGTGTGGATATGAAGGAGAAGGAAATAACAGAGTGAATTCCAAGATGCCCTTACCCCCAGCTGGGTTGTTTCTTTGTATGTTTCAGCTATTCATATGCCACTTTTCTTGATAAATTTACAAGCAGTTTACATAGTTAAGCTATGGGATTCACTACTGCAAGGTGTAGTGATGACCATCAATTTGGATGCCTTTAAAAAGCGGATTGGACCAATTCATGGAAGATAGGGCTATCAATGGCTTTTAGTCCTGATGGCTATATGCCAGTGATGGCGAACCTTTTTGAGCCCGAGTGCCCAAACTGCAACACAAAACCAACTTATTTATTTCACAGAGTGCCAACACTGCAATTAAACCTGAATGCCGAGGTTTTAGTTTTAGAAAAACAACTCATACAGTTGTCCGAACTAATTAACATCTTTTGTCTTAAAAGAAAAACACAATAACAGAGTTTTCAATGATACAAACAGTTTTTTGTTGAAAAAAAATCAACTCAAAATATTGGGACTCGAGTCCGAGTCGAGTCAGAGGAGGGACTCAGTCCGACTCACGAGTCGAGTCCGAGTCCCCATCCCTGCTGATTGTCTCTTCCCATTTTATCCTCAAAACAACCCTGTAAGGTAGCTTAGGCTGAGATAATGACTAGCCCAAAGCCACCAAGTGAGCTTCATGGCCAAGCCTGGGTCTCCCCAAATCTAATCCAGTATTCTCAACCACCACATCACACCAGATGCACAGCATCAGGGGTGGCCGCTGGATGCCGTCTTCTGCCCCTCCATGTTTCAGACAGTGTGTGATTACGACTGGAGGAGGGCAAATGTTGTTCCCATCTTCAAAAAGGGCAAGAAGGAGGAACCTGGGAACTATAGGCCAGTCAGTCTGACATCAATCCCCGGGAAGATTTTTGAGCAGATTATAAAGAAGTCAGTCTGCAAGCACCTTGAAAACAATGCAGTGATTACTAGAAGCCAGCATGGATTTGTCAAGAACAAATCCTGTCAGACTAATCTGATCTCATTTTTTGATCGGGTAACCTCCCTTGTGGACTGTGGGAATGCTGTGGACATTATATACCTGTACTTCAGCAAAGCTTTCGACAAAGTGCCTCATGATATCCTGATTAGTAAGCTAGCTAAGAGTGGGCTAGATCGAACAACTATCAGGTGGATCCACAATTGGCTAAAGAATCGGACTCAAAGAGTGCTTATCAATGGTTCCTTCTCAAACTGGGGGGAGGTAACGAGCGGGGTACCACAGGGCTCGGTCCTGGGCCCGGTGCTCTTCAACATTTTTATTAATGACTTGGATGAGGAGGTACAGGGAATGCTTATCAAATTTGCAGATGACACAAAGTTGGGTGGAACAGCCAATACTCTGGAAGACAGAAACAAAATTCAAAGTGACCTCGATAGGCTGGAGCGCTGGGCCGAAAACAACAGAATGAAATTTAACAGGGATAAATGCCAAGTGCTGCACCTAGGGAGAGGAAACCAAATGCAGAGTTACAGAATGGGGGACACTTGGCTCAACAATACTACAAGTGAGAAGGATCTTGGAATTGTGGTAGATCACAAACTGAATATGAGCCAGCAATGCGACGTGGCTGCAAAGAAGGCAAATGCAATTTTGGGCTGTATTAATAGAAGTATAGCTTCCAAATCGCAGGAAGTGATAATTCCCCTTTACTCGGCACTGGTTAGGCCTCATCTTGAGTACTGCGTCCAGTTCTGGGCACCTCACTTTAAGAAGGACATAGACAAACTGGAGAGGGTTCAGAGGAGGGCAACAAGGATGATAAAGGGACTGGAAACAAGGCCCTATGAGGAGAGACTGAAAGAACTGGGCATGTTTAGCCTTCAGAAGAGGAGACTGAGGGGAGATATGATCGCACTCTTCCAGTATTTGAAGGGATGTCACACAGAGGAGGGCAAAGATCTCTTCTCGTTCATCCCAGTTTGCAGGACACGGAATAATGGGCTCAAGTTACAGGAACCTAGATTCCACCTAAACATCAGGAAAAATTTCCTGACTGTCAGAGCAATAAGACAATGGAATCAACTACCTAGGGAGGTGGTGGGCTCTCCCAGTCTGGAGGCATTCAAGGTGCGGCTGGACAGACATCTGTCAGAGATGCTTTGACCTGGATTCCTGCATTGAGCAGGGGGTTGGACTCGATGGCCTTGTAGGCCCCTTCCAACTCTACTTTTCTATGATTCTATGATTCTATGATTATTCCTCCAGAACACCTTCAGCTCACAGGCTCTTCACACTGACAGTGTAATCCTATCCATGCCTACTTAGAAGTAAGACCCACTAAGTTCAATAGGACTTGCTCCAAATTCCAGTTAAGAGGACATAGGATTGCAACTTTTGCGATGTTGTTGATGATGACGCAGATGCATCAAACAGGCCCTTCAAACACGCCACCCCATGCCATACAAGATCTGATCTCCAGTTGTGGCCATGATTTCCTCAATGCTTCAGATGAAGGACGAATATTGTGGATGTAACAGAAAGTCACCTCATGTGTGGATCAAAGAATGCTATTACCTCTGCATCTAGATTTCACAAATATTCATGAATTGCAACTTTGCAAATCTGGAATCTGAGGGATGAATGAAAGATGTGCTGCCGCTGCGTCAATCACAGAGTCTCATAAACTCCAGAGAGGTGGCAATGATATTAAAAAAATCAATTTCAATTAAAATCAAAAGGCTACTTTCTGACAGGCAGTCCACTTTGTGTGTGCAGAAAAACTAAAAGTGGATTTACTATTTTTTCCCCTACCTCTAGAAAAAGCATTTACTGCCAACACATAAGTCAGTCTAAATAATGCATTCAGACAAGTAAGTAAATTGTATACCCAGAAAGAAATCAACTTGGAGAACCTTTCCGGTGCGGCAGCAAGTTTAACTAGCGTGCACCTGAATTGAGGAACAGAGATAATCAGCGCTACATAATAATGGGTCTCTTCCAGCTTTGTGAAATGTGCATGTGTGTGTCCATCCGTCCATCCAGCAGAGTTTTGTGTTGTTCCTGTGGCCGTTCATTCTTCCATTCATTTATGTGTTCATTACTGTAATGAATATCCCACTTAAATAGGTAAAATGAGCCTAGCTGCCTCGGCTCGCCTATGAAAAACTCATCCCTTCCTGAGCTCTACCCCAAAAACCCAAGCATCAGGGAACTGTCCCCAGCCATCCCTTCCAATTCCCCAGCAAACCTACCATTGTGCTGGGGGGGGGGGGTTGTCTTAGATTGGTAGGAAAGGGCCTAGTGTAGGCCTCAATCTTTAAAACACAGTTTTCCTACGGGGTGCGTGGTGTTCCTCCCAACTGAGTGGACTGAGCTTAAGGGGGAGGCTTACAATACAAACACTGGTGCCATTAGGTAATTTTAGACTCTGGACGTAATTAGCTGATGTGGGGTCGCTCCCTCGTTAGTTGCTGTCCTGGACCAGCAACTCCTTGTTCCACGCCTAGAAGGGGAAACGGGCAAAACAGTGTCCCCTTCCCGCACTCCTTTTTGCCCTTCTCGTCTGGTTGCCTTTTCTGCTGCCATCAGGTGGAATTCTTTCTCTCTTTTCCCCCTTTGGCTGCCTCCACCAAGCCAGCCTAAAAACTCTCTGGAACTCAGATCTCTACAGTTGGGGTTGGCTGTTAGACATAGGGCGGGTAACCCAATAAAGAATGGAAGCCACAAAGTTTCAAACAACAACATTTAAAGGTTTGTTGAAGAAAAATGTCGATAAAGTTTTTAAATTCCTAACAAATTCTCACACACAACACACAAACACAACCACTTAAGCAATAGGCTAACAAAATTACCAGGGATAAACCCATCCAGCTAACCAAACTCCACAGTGTCCTGATTTTGTTGTCCAGGTCCCTATCCAAGCAATATCTTACTGTCATAAGTCCAGTTTCAGCAGCTCTGACTCTGTCTGGCCTTCTTTCCTTCCTTCTCTCTTCTTCTCTCTGGTTGTCTCTGCTGCTCTGTGTTTCTGCCTTAAGCTTTTATATCTTAAAATTAGTTATTTTCCTTTCAACCAATCAGGAGGGCAGTTCACTTTTGCCCAAGTTTTCCATTTCCTGAGCTTCTGTTGAACCTCCTGCTTACTAGTTCCTTTTTTGCTTCTTCCTCTAACCTTCAGTTGAGCCTCCTGAAAACTTTTGGCTTCCTGAGCGGACATCCTGGCTCCTAAAATCTACTAAACTATTGAGCTTTTGGCTGAAACAGACCAGTACACACCAAACAATGATTTAACCCCATCATATCCAAACTTCAAACTAAAAGCAAAAATGGAGTACAGTTCTGTTCTTTCACAGATGGTAAAGTGTAGGCAAGAAACTTTCCCTTTTAATCCCAACTTTTCTGGGGCTGCCATGGTTTTCAGAGCTCTGTACCAAAAGAAACCCCCACCTTCCTTAAGAACATGAGGAAAGCTGGATGGATACATTTCTCAATTTCACTTTCTCAATTTCACTTTCTCATTTCTCCAATTGAAAGTTTGGTTCATCCCAAAGTCTGAGGGGTTGTTTCTTAAATTCGCATAAAAATTCACATTTATTTTTGTGAATACATGCATTTTTCTATGCAGTTTTTCCTAATGAACACATTCTTGCAAGCAATTTTCTTAGCATAATTCATTTTTAATAGTATTTTCACTAATATGTGCATTTTTCTATGCACTTTCCTCTAATATACAAATTCGTGTGCATATCTTTTGATTGGTGAACTCCAATTGCAAAACTCAGAGAAGTGCACATTTCAAGGCATAACCAAATTTGAGGTCACGTATTGGCTTAAAAAAAGTGCAAAATAAGGTAAGTTTCCACTTCAATGAGAACAGAACAAATTTCTCCCCTATCCCTACATCAGATCAAAGGCTTACCTAACCCAGCATTCTGTTCTCACAGTGGCCAAGCAGATGCCTGGGGGAAGCCCGCATGATGTAGGGCACGAGTGCAACAGCAAGCACCCTCCTACCCAGGGCTGGCTAGAGAAATGTTGCTATCTGAGGTGAATGAGAAGATGACACCACCCTCCATTCCATGTACAGAAGCCAACTGGACCGGAAGCTGAATCTTACTACAGCACTGGCAATAGGATAGCAGCTTCCACCGCACCCAAGGGCAGCCGGCTAGCTGTGAATGCCACACAGTTCTGTCTTCCCAGGGCCAGATTAAGAGCATCATGGGCCTGGTGCTGAGGATTTTGGTGGGCCTTTTTATGGAAATAAATAAAATGAAGACGCAATTTTATATTAAAACAAATTAAATATTTTAATTACCATTAAAGTGCCAAAACTCAAAAACTCCTGCAGCTCATCAGTAAGGGTCTTCCCAATTTCCCCCAAATTTATTTATTAAAAAAGCAAAAGCAGCCACAACAAAAAGCCAGGAAGCTTTGCTTGACCAAGAATAATTGTGTTGTTCTTGTTGCTTTGTTTCGTTTTCGTTTTTGTTTTTTTGTTAAACTAGCATTTGAACAATTGAGCTGCGAATCAGAAAGATCTTTTGCTCGAGGCTGGAGAGAGAGGTCCCTTCTAAATCTGAATATTGCAGACCCTAGCAAGCCCCCATGTGCTTCAAAGAAATGTAGTAACAGTGATTGAAATGCAAAAACCTACCGAAATGCTAATTTGAGAACCACAGTTCTTGCTAGGTCTTGCCTCAAGCCTGTAATGCAGATGTGCTTAGAACACCTTTCTAATCTTGAAAAAATCATTAATTATGCTGAATGATAACGATCAGAGCTAACTCAAATCGTGCTGCGCGTCCCTATATTGTGGGCCTATTTTCTGTTATGGGCCTGGAGCGGCTGCTCCAATCGCCCCTGTGTTAATCCGGCCCTGTGTCTTCCAAAAGAGGGGAATTGTTAGGGGGTTGCTGCTGCCGCCGCCCCCAAGCATCTGCCACCTGAGGGAGTTGTCTCACTCTGTCAACCCTGCTCCAGCTCCTGAGCAACAAGTATTGTGCCAAGCAGCCAAACAGATAACGGACACTGGCCCGTGGAGGGGTCGTGCCACCACATCTGAGGGCCAAACTGCCTGGGAGAGAATCCTGCGGGAGGAGGCATCTGCTGAGATTTGTACTCTAGCTTATTTATTTTCACATCTAATAGCACAGCCCAAAGAAAGGGGGGTGGGGAGAGAGAGAGAGAGAGAGAGAGAAGTGACATTCTAGCTGAGAGTGCGGTGCATTTGTGCATTCTGCTCATTCCTATGATTTAATGCATGGACATGGTAGTGTCACAGCTGCATGATTAATACTATAAACCTAAGAGACTGACCCCAAAGAAAATTAAAATTGGGAGTAATCATTTGGAGAGAAGCAAGCAATTAGGCAAAATATGATCACCCCCCCCCCATCTCTAGTTGCTGCTGTGCAACACAGCGGAGGTCTTGCTGGCTCCACTGTTGTAAAACAGACCAACAGAAGGCCCGGCCTCCACAGGCAGCATCCTCGGGCAGTTGCCGAGATCTGCCCTGCTTCCCCCACTTTAAATCCTTATTTCCAGGCATTCCAATCAGCCTTGGAATGAGCGCCTGGGGTGCGGGAGCCAACATTTAAATTTCCCACAATGCTCCAGGGTAAAGGCTGCATTGGGGCATTGTGGGAAATAAAGATCATGCCTCCCAGATCCAGCTGCCAGGCACTCCTTAGAGCCCGGCTGCTGTTGCCACTGAGGGTAAATTGGTCAGAAGGGCCAACTGACATAGAAAGAAGCACAGGTAAGGTGGCCACGTGTTCTACTTTACCAAAGACAGTCCTCTATTTTGGAGAGCTGGCAGAGAATAGTCCTCTATTTGAAGGTGTCCTCTCTTTGATGGGCTGCCCAGTCCAAGTCTGGTTTATTTATTTATTTATTTATTTATTTTATTATATCTATGAATCGCCCATCTGGCCAGACATCCGGCCACTCTGAGCGATGTACAATGCAATAAAATACAGGGGACACACACACAAACAGTATAAAACACAATCAAAAATCCTAACCCACCCCATATTCCCGCCTGAAAAGCCGCGTTTTTAATGCCTGGCAGAAGCTAATCAAGGAAGGGGCATGGCGGAGGTCACTGGGGAGAGAGTTACATAAATTGGGGGCTGCCATAGAAAAGGCCCTCCTTCTAGTCCCCACCAGCCTGGTTTCTCTGGCTGATGGGACAGGGAGAAGGCCATCCGTGGCAGATCTTGTTGAGCGGCCTACTTGATATTGCTGGAGGCGCTCCTTGAGATATACTGGACCGGAGCCGTACAGGGTTTTAAAGGTCAACGCCAACACCTTGAATTCGGCTCGGCAAACAACTGGTAGCCAGTGCAATTCTTTGAGCACCGGAGTGATGTGATCACGCTGGCAGCAGCCTTTAACCAGGCGAGCTGCGCATTCTGTACCAGCTACAACTTCCGAACCGTCTTCCAGGGTAACCCCACATACAGCGCATTACAATAGTCTAGGTGAGAGGAGACCAAGGCATGAACCACTGATGGGAGCAGATGATTAGGAAGGTAGAGGCGCAGCTGCCGTATCAGATGGAGCTGATACAGCGCTGCCCGGCTCACAGCTGACACCTGAGCCTCCATGGACAGCTGGGAGTCTAGAATGACTCCCAAGCTGCAGACCTGGTCCTGGTAGATGTAACCCATTCAGCACCAGGTCAACATCCCCTAACCTTCCCTTGTCTCCCACCAGAAATACCTTGGTCTTGTCGGGGTTCAGTTTCAGCATGTTCCTTCCCATCCAGCCACCCACTGCCTCCAGGCATTTGGGCAGGGTTTCTACAGCCAACCTTGGTGAGGACTTGAAGGAGAGGTAGAGCTGTGTGTCATCTGCATATTGATGACAGCGCACCCCAAACCTCCTGATGATAGCTCCCAGCGGCTTTAGGTAGATGTTAAATAACATCGGGGAGAGGATGGAACCCTGCGGCACCCCACAAGTGAGCGGCCGAGGGTCCGAAGCCTCCACCCCAAGAACTACCCTCTGGTACCTTCCAGAGAGGAAGGACCGAAACCACTGCAATACAGTGCCTCCCATGCCCAACCCCTCCAGGCAGTCCAGGAGGATACCGTGGTCAACGGTATCAAAAGCCGCTGAGAGATCGAGGAGGACTAGAAAAGAGCATTCGCCCCTATCCAAAGCCCTCCTCATATCATCCACCAAGGCGACCAAGGCCATTTCTGTCCCATGTCCAGGCCTGAAGCCCGACTGGTATGGATCTAAATAATCGGCTTCATCCAAATGTGCCCTCAACTGAGCCCCCACCACTCGCTCAATCACCTTGCCCAGAAATGGCAAATTGGAGACTGGGCGGAAGTTGTTCAGATCTTGGGGATCCAAGGAGGGCTTCTTTAGAAGCGGTCTTATTGCTGCCTCCTTGAGGGCTGATGGCATCACTCCATCCTCAAGGGAGGCATTCACTACCGCCCTGATCTCCCCACCCAGTTTCTCCCTGCAGCTCATAACAAGCCAGGATGGGCAAGGATCAAGCAAGCAGGTGGTCAGCTTAACAGAAGAAAGCACCTTGTCCACTTCACCTGAAGGAAGAAGCTGGAACCAATTCCACAAAACCGGACTGCCACTGGCCTCCTCCCGTTCACCCACGACGCACGGAATCCCACTCCTAATCCAATCAATTTTATCTGCAAAGTGCTTTGCTAAAACCTCACTGGAGGCTTTAGACTGTTCCAACGGATCCGGAGCAACTGGACCGACCCGGCTCCGGACCACTTGGAACAGCCTCCTGGGGCAGCACTCCGCAGACGCAATGGAGGCAGCATAGAATTTCTTTTTTGCTGCCTTCACCGCCACTCGGTAGGCTGAAGATGCAGCTCTAACCTGTGTTTGATCGTATTCGGAGCGGGAATTTCGCCATCGGCGCTCTAGCCTTCTCACCTCTTGTTTCAGAGCTCGCAGCGAAGGAGTGAACCATGGTGCCGCGTGAGCTCTGTTTAGGCGAAGAGGGTGCTTCGGGGCAACTCGGTCTAATGCCCTGGTGATTGCAGCATTGTGGCTGGTGCTGACCTTGTGATAGTTTCCTCAAAACTTTTCTGTTTGTCCGGGCATTTTAAGCTGATTTATGTTTGTGGCGTAGTGGTGAGAGTGTCGGATTAGGACTTGGGAGATCCGGGTTCTAGTCCCCGCTCGGCCATGAAACTCACTGGGTGACTTTGGGCCAGTCACTGACTCTCAGCCTAACCTACCCCACAGGGTTGTTGTGATGATAAAATGGGGAGGAGGAGGAGGATTATGTAAGCCGCCTTGGGTTCCTTGCAGGAAAAAAGGTGGGGTATAAATATAATAAATAAATAAACTAACAGCAGGTCTCCTGGCTCCCCACCCCCAAAGCCTCCTCCAGTAGCCCAGATCACAACAGTTGGCCCACTGCCAAAGCAAATGAAGGTAAAGCTAGCGAGCCCCTGCTGAGAATGCAAAGAGAGGGGCGTGATCAGGAGGAGCCACCTGCAGTAAACAGTAACAACAGCACATGCACACACACCAAACTCATGCAACACAGCAGACCTTAGTCCCCTGGCCAATGGATACTTGGGACGGGGGCAAAGGACCTTCTACTCCCAGAGCACATGCTCTTCCACTGAGCTATGGCCCCTTCCTCCCCGGGAAGTGTGCCGCATGGGTCAGATCAGCCTCGGCCCCCGTTCTGCCACCCTTTAACAGCATGTGCAGTCCACCTTCTGAGGCAGCCATCTGCTCGTGCCTCATGCTTGGCACATGCCTCCCGTGGACTCCTTTCCAGCACATAAAGCAGTGAACGTACAACATGCCGTGGCTTGCAGCGTGTCAGACCATAGTTTTCATGTTAACATTCATTAAAAGGCTTGGTCAAGCAGTCCATGGCTTTATTAATTGATTATCCCACGGCGGCAGTTCATTTCCCGAAATTGCTGCCAGCCGGAGATGGAGCAGGGCAGTCACGCCAATGACAAAGGAAAGAGACAGACAAACTCTGGGTTTATCGAATAACTGCTAGAATGACAGACCAGCACGTCCAGTGCTTAATCAATGCCTGCAAGACTCGGCAGAGCCGTTGAGCCTTTTATTTCTCCTTGGTGCATTTATTAATTGTTAATACTGTCGTCGATGCATATTAGAGCCTGTCATTTGGTTAAGGAGCAGCTTGAACGTTCAAGTCTGAGCTGCCTTGACATCAGCTTATGCGGGGCTGGTAGGCATGCATGGCGGGGCATCTGTCAAGGGCCCACACCCCAGCAGGGGGCTACTGACAAGAGGCCTCTGGACTTGGTCCTCCCCTTCCCCATAGAATCATAGAAAAGTAGAGTTGGAAGGGGCCTACAAGGCCATCGAGTCCAACCCCCTGCTCAATGCAGGAATCCAGGTCAAAGCATCCCCGACAGATGGCTGTCCAGCCGCACCTTGAATGCCTCCAGATTGGGAGAGCCCACCACCTCCCTAGGTAGTTGGTTCCATTGTCTTATTGCTCTGACAGTCAGGAAATTTTTCCTGATGTTTAGGTGGAATCTGGGTTCCTGTAACCTGAGCCCATGATTCCGTGTCCTGCAAACTGGGATGATCGAGAAGAGATCCTGGCCCTCCTCTTTGTGACATCCCTTCAAGTACTGGAAGAGTGCGATCATATCCCCCCTCAGTCTCCTCTTCTGAAGGCTAAACATGCCCAGTTCTTTCAGTCTCTCCTCATAGGGCCTTGTTCCAGTCCCTTTATCATCCTTGTTGCCCGCCTCTGAACCCTCTCCAGTTTGTCTATGTCCTTCTTAAAGTGAGGTGCCCAGAACTGGACGCAGTACTCAAGATGGGGCCTAACCAGTGCTGAGTAAAGGGGAATTATCACTTCCCGCCATTTGGAAGCTATACTTCTATTAATGCAGCCCAAAATAGCATTTGCCTTCTTTGCAGCCACATTGCATTGCTGGCTCATATTCAGTTTGTGATCGACCACAATTCCAAGATCCTTCTCACTTGTAGTATTGTTGAGCCAAGTGTCCCCCATTCTGTCACTCTGCATTGTTCACTGCAACCTGCTTGTTCACCCACCTCTTGCTCTGGCCCAGACAACAGTGGTGGTGAGGAGGAGGAGCAGCAGATTCCGCGGCCTGCTCGCTCCCTGGTTCTCTCTTCCTGTCAAGCAAGCAAGTGGAAGCACGGATGAGAGGGGAAATGAGGAGCAAGAGCAGCTGGTGACCATGATGGTGAGATGGTATGCTCACATAGGGAGGGGTCCCATGGAGGGCGTCTTGCCCAAGGGCCCTCCAAAACCTGGAGCCTGCACTGACTTTACAAACTGGGAAACACTGGCTTGGTCCACACGGAGGTGGTCAAGCATCTGGGCTGTACCACTTCAGAGATGGTGTGTGTCGGGGTGCTGCTGCTGCTCCTCCATTCCATGCACACTGAAAACGAGCATGTTCACATAGAAGCGGAGCCTTCTCCGAGACATATCTGTTTTCCATGTCCAAGGATTTTTATTTCTATTTTTGTACGGAGAAGCATTTCGACATGTGTGCCCTCATCTACAGTTTGAAGTCGTGCAGCCCAAACAGGAAGTGGCTGTCTCCATGGGGACAAGGTCTTAGATCTGGGGCATGGCATGGGAACATAGGAAAACTGTCTTACATCACGTCAGACCTTCTAGTTCAGCATCGTCTATTGGAGGGGGGCAGAACCTGAGACCCGGGGGCCAAATCTGGCCCTCTGGAGTTCCCCAGAAGGCCACACGCCCCACCCCTTTCCCTCAACCACCAATCATTTGGTGGTTTCCCAGCTTTGGTGCAGTTCCCCCCTCCCCATTCTATATGGTTGAAATGCTTAGTTACAGCACAAGAACTTTAAGCTAACACAGTGTTCTCCAACCTTGGGTCCCCAGAAGTTTTTGGCCTACAACTCCCAGCATGCCCCAGCCAAGGTTGGAGAACACTGAGCTAACAAACGCGTGTATGCTGGTATTTTGGACCTTGCCTCTTTTGCCATGCCCCTTTTTGCCTTTGGCCAATGCCTTCCCAGGAACGCATCACCCAAGAGAGCTTTTCCAAAATGGAATTTAGCCCCCAGAGTGAAAGACTGGCTCCCCGGGGCCTCACACAGGGCTCTTTCCCAGCCCGGCCTGGAGATGCTGAGGATGAAACCTGGGACCTTATGCACACAAAGAAGATGCTCTACCAGTGCACAGTGGTCTTCCCGCTGAAAGATAAAGTCACACTGTAGTCCTCCTCTTAGGACTAGATAGGAACAGAAGATGCTGCCTTATACTGAGTCAGACGATTGTTCCATCCGGTTCAGTATTGGCCACACTGGCTGGCAGCCTGCCAGCAGCCCTCCGGATTTTCAGGCAGGTGTTTTTCCTAGACCTACCTGGAGATGCCAAGATTGAATGGGGCTGCTGGTAGTAGTGGTGGTGAGGACTTCTGTATGCAAAATGTGTGCTCTACTGCTGAACTATGGTGTCCTCCCCTTAAAACTGAATTCGGATTCTCGTGGTTCTGAATAAAGGTCTGATTTAGATAGCGCCATGTGATACTGCCTTATACCCAATCAGAATATAAAGGGGGGGGGAAGGATAAAGGAAATCTCAAACTGGGGAGAGGTAACGAGTGGGGTACCGCAGGGCTCGGTCCTGGGCCCAGTGCTATTCAACATTTTTATTCATGACTTGGATAAGGAGGTGCAGGGAATGCTTATCAAATTATTTGCAGATGACACAAAGTTGGGTGGGGGCCTGTGGCTTATGCTGGCTCAGCTTGTCGGAGCGTGGAAAGCTAAGCCGGGTCAAGCCTGGTTGTTACTTGGATGGGAGACCCCTCCTCTAGTTTCCTACATTGAGCAGCGGGTTGGACTCGATAGCCTTGTAGGCTCCTTCCAACTCTATGATCTACGAAACTGGATTTTCTTTTTACAGCTTGTGGTAACAAAGAAGCCTCATCATCATCAGGCGATCACTCGTGACCGAGTAAGATTGTCTTCCGGGATAAAAGGAGGAAATTCTAAAGAAGATTGTGTAGACTCTAGCGATGGGTCCGTAAGTGACTGTGGAGGCCAATTCTAGATCCACACAGCTTCCCACAGTGAGGACACAGGTTACCAGATAGAAGATGGTCCTGTAAAGGATTCATTTGACGTGCTTTTCGCTTAGCACGTTTCTCCCTTTCACCTTGCACTCGGGCTTCTTCAAAGTCCATGGAACCTTTGTGAAAGGCCAACCTCCATTTAGATCGTTCATGGGCCAGAGCTTCCCAGTTTTCGATGTTTATATTGCATTTTTTTAGATTAGCCTTATGAACATCTTTAAACCTCTTATGTTGTGAGGTCTAAGGCACCACTAGCAATTTTCCCCTCCGTTGCATTTTCACTTGCTTACAAAGGTGCGGTGCAAAGAAAAGATGCCTTGGAGGAAACTGGCAGGTCCATTATCCACTCAGTGATGTGATTTTTTTTTTTTTTTTAAACACTCCTTCATTAGGTGCAGCAGAGAGCCGGTTGGAGACGGAGCCAGGGAGAGATCAGGGATGCCGGCTGTGACATAGCCATGCATGTGTTACGTGGTCCATGACAGAACCAGGAGCACGTCCAGATGGTGGGATCTTGTAGTGCACAGCCAGGAATGCAGAAAGACACCTGGGCAATGACAGGTACATTCTTTCCCTTGAGACTCCACTGTGGAGAAACAACAGGGCACATCACACAGCATATTCTAATCCAGGACTGGCTGCTCTGTGAGTTAAAACTACACACATATTCTGTGTATCTTTCTTTAATGATAATTAACAGACGCAACAAGCACCCTCACCAGGAACAGGACTGTGGCAATGGGGGGGAAGGTATTGAAAACTGCTCCGGTAGAGAGATAAGCGGTAGTTGTAAAAAAAACAGCCCAAGGATAGAAGTCAAAATATCCGTCCGAAATCAACAAAAACACAAACCAGGAGAGGAGCATGCCGAAGAGTAGACAAAGTCCATCTGGGGCCAAAATACACGAATCTAGGTCCAGGAGCTGGCAGGAGCATCTTCGCTACGGCTGATCTACAATGATTGCTTCCAGCATCGTAGGGGTGTTCAAGTACCTGGTTTGGTGCTCGCCGGGTGCTCACCGAGCACCCCCGCCGCTCGATTCCTCACACAGTGACAGCAAGGCTCTCCGCGGACTTTCCAGGGACCCGGAAGTGACGTGATGTGACGGGTCCTGGCACTGTGCCAGGAACTGATGCGATGGGACCCCGGCGATGCGTTTTTAACGTAAGTACCATAGAAAACCACCTTAAAGGGACTGGAAACAAGGCCCTATGAGGAGAGACTGAAAGAACTGGGCATGTTTAGCCTTCAGAAGAGGAGACTGAGGGGAGATATGATCGCACTCTTCCAGTATTTGAAGGGATGTCACACAGAGGAGGGCAAAGATCTCTTCTCGTTCATCCCAGTTTGCAGGACACGGAATAATGGGCTCAAGTTACAGGAACCCAGATCCCACCTAAACATCAGGAAAAATTTCCTGACTGTCAGAGCAATAAGACAATGGAACCAACTACCTAGGGAGGTGGTGGGCTCTCCCAGTCTGGAGGCATTCAAGGTGCAGCTGGACAGCCATCTGTCAGGGATGCTTTGACCTGGATTCCTGCATTGAGCAGGGGGTTGGACTCAATGGCCTTGTAGGCCCCTTCCAACTCTTACTTTTCTATGATTCTATGATTCTAAAATGGCCGGGAATAGCAAATTGCGGCCGTTTTAAGGTGGTTTTCTATGGTACTTACGTTACAAACGCAGTGCCAGGGACCTGGAAGTACCTCTCCCTGGCTCCTCTCCGGGGAGATGTGCCGAGTTGGGGAAAAGGTAAGTGCCGTGGGGCTTGGGGGGGGTGAGTGGGGTGAGTTCGCCCCCACTTCCACCCGCATCGAGATTCACACACATCCCTAAAAAGTGTAGTGAGAACTCCATGAGGGCCGCGCAGGCTTGAGCCTCCTTCTGTAAAAATGTCACATCTATTGAAAAGATGAGCCTGGGCACCTGTTCTGTAGGGGGTGCCAAAGCAGCCAGGTGCCTGGCACCTCCTCTGAAGAACACCCTGGTCTCACTGCCATTTTGCTTCTCTGGGAAAGGAAGAAGCTGGGATGCAGATGATAAGAAGTCACTGTGGTCTGTTTGGGGAGCACAGCCCAGGGTTTCCTAGCAATCACATAACGACTTGACCATCCTCTTCCAGGTCACCCAGAGGACGCTGCAACATGATACTTCTAAAGATAATCTACCGTAAATAGGGTAAAGAAGAAGAAAAGCCACACCAACCCATGCACAACTGGCAAAAATCTCACCTTTAAGAGGCATCTAATTCAGTACGTTTTCAAGATGACTACGTTGTTAAAATAAATCATCCATTTAAAAACAGAACACAAAGCCTTGCATGTTATTGCTGCAACAGTAACTGTTTTCTTATGCTCAAGCTGTTTTTATATTGCCCTGTGGGTGACTAGTAAATTTTGGTCAATTTCTTTCTTTGTATTCTGACTGCTATTTAATAGCCTTGTTAATATGGATCATTCGATCTTGGGGCAAACTGAAGTGAAGAGCGCTCTCTCTCATGCTCACGTACGCACACACACACACACACACACACACACACTCATGCTCACTGCATCATAAACTGCTGAGGACAAGTACAGCGATATTGGAAGATAGCATTGTGAATGAAATTTTCATTCGAGTTCTCTGTGTGTTCCCCATTACCTGTTGGATGATCTATGCATAAAAGTCAACCTGTCATACATGGATTCAGTCTTTGCTGGACCAGTGCCCTCCAGATGTGTTGGACTACAACTCCCAGCATCCCCCATTGTGGCATCCACTGCTATTGGATGCCACAAAACTGTGGTGGAGATCAGTGTCAGAGAAGGGTTACATTATTTATGTATTATTATTTATTATTAACATTTGTATACCATTAGCAAAAATTCTTCAAGCCGTCCCCAAACTGGTGCCCTCCAGACATTTGGGACTTCAAATCCCATGTACCCCGCCGCCAGCATGGCCAATGGTTAGGAGTGTTGAGAGTGTTGTTATTATTGTTATTCTTACTAGTCTTCTTATTCTTATTAGCAGCAGCATTTTGACCCCGCTGAAGAGCCCCAAAAGGCTCCGAGCATGACTTACAAAGATTAATAATAAGGCAATCAAATCAGGCTTATGACACGAAAGGAACAGGGAAAGGGAGGGAGGAGGAAAGAAAGCAAATGGAGGCACTGGCTCTTAGTGACAAAGACTCCATCAGCGGAGGCTGGTGACTCCAGTGTCAGTGGGGCTGTGTATCCGCTCCGGATTTTACTCTGAACTGTGAAGGAACTATCCATAGTGCAGTGCCGAACCTATTTTGGGGATGGGGTTTGGCACCATGGATGATTCCTTTGAAGTTCAGAATAAGCAGACTCTGGCCTCGTCCATTGGCCAGAGACCCAAGGGCCACTGGGAGGCTGCACCCCACGCCTCCCAGGAGTAACATCACGGCAAAGGGGAGACCAGCCTGGCCCCACGCATTGGCCAAAGAAGGAACAGCTGCAGGGAGCTTGGTTTGCCCCACCCTGCAAGAAAAAAGAAAAGGAAAGGGGGGGAAACCCATCTAAAAGAACCTTGTAACTAAGAACTGGTGCCTGAGTTTTGCTTTCTTCCTCCTCCCTCCAAATCTGTTTTCCTTTTGTGCCACGTCTTTTAGACTGTAAGCCTGAGGGCAGGGACTATCTAATATTAATCTTTGTAAGCCACTCTGGGAGCCTCTTTTAGCTGAAGAGTGGGGTAAAAATGCTGTAAATAAATAAATAGCATGCAGCCCCGCTGACACTGGAGTCGCCAGCCTCCATGGGATTCCATAGGTGTTCTTTCTGGCAGGGAATGGCAAAGCCAGCTCCCAGCGCCGGTCTCTAGCTGACTATGGGGCTAGGCTGGTCTCCCCGTGCCGTGGCGTTCTTCATGGAGGCAGGGGGTGCAGCCTCCCGGCGGCCCTTAGTTCTCTGGCTGATGGATGAGGCCAGAGTCTGGAGTCCCAGGGGATTGTCAGTTGGAGCTGTGTGTTCCTTTTGGCTGAGTATTATTATGGTTTCTAGATTTGGACACTAGTACATCCCAGTGGGCCAGTCCATCGAGCACTGCAGAGGTGCAGCCTCCATACATTTCAGTAGGACTTGTATGTAAACCTCATTTATAGGAATGCAGGTTGCACTGGAGTGGTGTGTGATGGTGTACTTTATTTATTTTCATTTATTTATTATATTTATATCCCGCCTTTTTTCCTGCAAGGAACCCAAGGCGGCTTGCACAGTACTCCTCCCTCTCTCCAATCTATCCTCACAACAACCCTGTGTGAGGTAGGCGAGGCTGAGAGTCCATCATGACTGGCCCAAAGTCACCCAGTGAGTTTCATGGCCGAGCGGGGACTAGAACCCAGATCTCCCGAGCCCCAGTCCAACACTCTCACCACTACGCCACACTGGCTTTCTCCTTGTGTGGAAAGGTTGATTTCAATAAATGTGAATGATTTTCTGATTTTCTTTGGCTTTCATTCTGAAACACACCAATGACTGTGTCCCTGTCTGGAGATGCCACATTTATAGCAGGTAATCAGCAGGAGATGCTTTGCTCTGCTGCTAGCTTTGACGCTTCCGGCTGCTGCAGGGATAGAAACAAGCAGCTCACACCCTCCTGCCCTTGCTGACAGATGGCACCACAGTGAAATAAAACAGGTGAGCTGCCAGCTGCACAGGGTTATCTGCATCTGCACATAACGCTAAGCCATGCTTTATGTTAGCCATGGTTTGTTTCTCTAGCCATGAATTGTCTTGGGAGACGAGCAAACCAACCACGGGTTGTTCCCCCCATTCCTGGTTTGTTTCTCTCACGCCCATTTTGCCAGCCTCATTTTTCATTTTCATTTTCAGGCTGCTCTTGCTGGGCACCTCTGTTAGGGATGGACGAATCTGCCAATATTGGTTTCTCGCAGATTCTCATTTTTCCAGTCTTAAGTTCTGTTCAAACTTTGAGCAGAATTTTCATGTGAAGTTTTTTTTTTTAAAGTTCACATGAAACTTCATGTGCATTTTTGTGCAAATATAATAAATAAATAGATAAATAAATAAATCAGGCATGTACACATTTGTAGCAAGCAACTTTATTAATATAATGCATTTTAATGTCATTTCCCCTAATACGTGCATTTTTTTTATTGGAGAACTCCATTGCAATATTCAGAGAAAGCAAATTCCAAAGAATAACTGAGTTTTGTTTCCCATAGTGGTTAAAAAGTGCAAAATTAGGTAAATTCACATTAAAATGCAAACTGAACTAATTTCTCTCCCATCACTACTGAGTATGTTTCAGGGTGGACAGAAGTGCAAGCAAACCAGGTGCGCGGTTCAGACATCACAACAAGGCATGGTTTAAACAAGTCAGACTTTGTAAGCCAAGAACAAACCATGACTTCTATTTGTGGTTTGTAGCTGGTTAACAAGCCATGGTTTGTTTTCAGGGATGGGTTCAGACACTACAGGAAGCCAGATTTCAACAGACCACACCATGGATGACACAAAGTTGGGTGGAACAGCTAATACTCTGGAAGACAGAAACAAAATTCAAAGCGATCTTGATAGGCTGGAGCGCTGGGCCGAAAACAACAGAATGAAATTTAATAGGGATAAATGCCAAGTGCTGCACCTAGGGAGAGGAAACCAAATGTAGAGTTACAGAATGGGGGACACTTGGCTCAACAATACTACAAGTGAGAAGGATCTTGGAATTGTGATGGATCACAAACTGAATATGAGCCAGCAATGCGATGTGGCTGCAAAGAAGGCAAATGCTATTTTGGGCTGCATTAATAGAAGTATAGCTTCTAAATCGCGTGAAGTGATCATTCCCCTTTACTCAGCACTGGTTAGGCCTCATCTTGAGTACTGCGTCCAGTTCTGGGCACCGCACTTTAAGAAGGATGTAGACAAACTGGAGAGGGTTCAGAGGAGGGCAACAAGGATGATAAAGGGACTGGAAACAAGGCCCTATGAGGAGAGACTGAAAGAACTGGGCATGTTTAACCTTCAGAAGAGGAGACTGAGGGGAGATATGATCGCACTCTTCCAGTACTTGAAGGGTTGTCACACAGAGGAGGGCCAGGATCTCTTCTCGATCATCCCAGTTTGCAGGACACGGAATAATGGGCTTAAGTTACAGGAACCCAGATTCCACCTAAACATCAGGAAAAATTTCCTGACTGTCAGAGCAATAAGACAATGGAACCAACTGCCTAGGGAGGTGGTGGGCTCTCCCACTCTGGAGGCATTCAAGGTGCGGCTGGACGGCCATCTGTCAGGGATGCTTTGACCTGGATTCCTGCATTGAGCAGCGGGTTGGACTCGATGGCCTGGTAGGCCCCTTCCAACTCTACTTTTCTATGATTCTATGGCTTATCAGTATGTGTGAAGCAGGCCAGTGGCATTCTTGGTTTCATGGAATATTTCAATGAAGCCAGCGAATAGCTGGTCCATCAACTGGTCACAGACATTGGACTGCCCCTACTCACTACACATGGTAGAGCTCAGTGAAGCTTTGGATCAAAGCCAAAGTGAACAAGAAAAGGGGCAGTGATCATGGATCCTCTGGAGTACTCCACCGGTGTTCATTATATCAGTATTCCATGTGTGTTTAATTACTCAGCATTAGCAGGGCTCAAGAAACACAGACGGGCACCACATATTCTATTCCTGTACATTTGTTACTCTATAATGAATGGATTTGCAATTGTTTGTTTTTCATGAAGAAAAAAACAAACAAATAAAAAAGATCCATCCGCAGAGATTAAGTTAGCTGGCACATTAAAATACGTTAAAAGGAAAAATAAATAAATGACGAAAACCAGGAGCAAAAAAAAGAAGAAACTCTAATTAAATTAGGCTACAGAACTCTAATAGCTGCAATTCCCAAATTAATGTTAAAAGACCATGGGCTCAGAAATTTGTATTGCTAAAAGTTCCCACGGGTGATAAAATGATGACAGTAGGAGAAGTGGAACCGATATGAAGCGTTACCGAATTTCAACACAGCCAACTTCAATCTTAAGAGGCAATAAATGTCCCCAGCAATATAATGATCTAATTACGTTCCATAGCATGTGAATCTCGGAGAGAGACAAAACAGTCTTAATATCTGTGACATTCTTCCTCCTCTAGTTTGGAATCCACAGATCCCATTATATATTCCGTATATTTCAATTGTGCTCTTGTCACTTGCTCTGAAGGCACTCCTCGCGCTGCCTCATAATTGAGGCCCAGTGGAAATACAGGGCATCATCACCGGTATTATTAATATTTATCATTTCTGTAAGAATGCTAATATGCAAAGGGTTTTTATAATCTATATCTTATTCATGCCCGCAATATCTCTGGGAAGCAGGATAAGGAGAATAAGCTGATTTATATATGGAGGGCGAGAGATGGGCGAAGAAGACCAGGAAATGGGGAGTATTGTGTGCCTTGTATTCCAAAAGGGTTAGGGGCGTCCAAACCACGAGCCCGCTAGATTTGACTAGATTTGGCTCTTGGGGGGGCACTTTGCAGGGCAGAGGTGGGGATCGTTCGGGTAGGGATGGGCGCCCTGCCCGGCACCCATCTCACGGGGCGCTTGGCGAGTGTGCGCACTGTGCAAGTTGAGCCTCCGGCGAGTGCCAGGTGAGGCACTTGGCGAGGCGCTCGCCGGACTTCCGGGTTCCCCGGCTCTATGCCATTTATGTAAAGTATAGTGTAGTATAGGTAAAACCGGCCACAATTTGCATAAATGCCATTTTTACTAGTATATACTACGCTATACTTTACGTAAACGGCGTATCTTACGCCATTTTCTACATGAATGACGCAGAGCCGGGGAACCCAGGTAAGTCGAGCGGAGCTCGGGGGGGTCGAGCCCGGCAAGTTCGCCAAGCTTCCACCCACCCACCCCCTTCAAGCTCCATGCACATCCCTAAATAGAAGAGGGGGGGGGAAGGAAATTGGATGCAAGGTGTCATAGGTTCTCCAAGCATCAATTTGCAGACTATCCTCAGGATCCATTTATATTCTAGCTGAGAGCAGCGTGATTGCTAATATCTGTGGCTGCACTCACACCTTTCTCAACAACACCGACAACTTGTGCTAAACGTGGATGCGGTGGTTAGGCGCCATGCTGGGTGATGCCTGTATTATGAGGGGTGTGAAGCTAGAGGACAAGTGAGTCATAACTGAGAGCAGGAATTGTGTGTGTGTGGGGGGGGGGGATAAAAAAATGCCACCAAATTACTCAGGACCTGGATTGCAAAATCCCTTCCCAAACCAAAATTTGGATGCTTGGTCACATCCTGAGTGTGCGCAATAGACTCCACGCCACAGGAGGAACGTGGGAGAAATTTGTTTGGTTCACATTTTAATATGAACCAACCAAATCCACACTTTCCAAAAACTAATATGCAAACTGGAATGCAATTATCCTTCGGATGTTTGCACTTCTCCAAATTTTGCAATGCAGTTCCTCCAGTGGGGAAAAATGTGTACCAAATGTATACATTGGGGGAAATTGTGTTCAAAATTGTGTTTAAAATATATGCATGCGATACATATATTGCATGTATTTGCATATACATACAGTATATGCATGTATATGCATATATTAGGAGAAATGTGCATACATATGCAAATGTGTGCAGATGCTTCAGAAAAAGCATTTGTAAACTGATTGGAAATGGGTGGAACAAATGCGTGCTGAAAAACAACAACAACAAATATTTGAGAAAGTGGTACCCAGACTGATTCATCCACCACTACAGCACAGCCTAGTTCTTGTCTGTTTCCCAAACATCTGATTACTGATGCACAGGTTTGGTTTTTTTTCTGAATTAGGCCTGTGGCTCACACTGGCTCAGCTTGTCTGAGCGTGGAAAGCTAAGCAGGGTCAGGCCTGGTTATGACTTGGATGGGAGACCCCTCCTCTAGTTGCCTGCCTTGAGCAGGGGGTTGGACTCCATGGCCTTGTAGGCCCCTTCCAGCTCTATGATCTATGAAATCTATGAAACCTCCCCTTTCAGTGCCCTCCAGGGAGCCTGCCACTTATATTTCTGCATGAGTGACTTCTCTAGGCATCTTCCCAGTGTGGCCCCTTATGCATTGCCAAAAAAGAGGACAAAAGAGAACACAGATTTCCATCAAATTTGCATGTGCTACTTTATAGAGAGAAATGCAAATTTAGAAAGAATTGCTGTAATAGGAGGGACGACCGTGCCCAGGTGAGGAGTGTGGAGGAGCTGCTGCCTGTTCTCCCTACTTTGGGTTCTTTATCTTTAAACTGGACTTGGACTGGACAGTCCTTCTACTAGAGGACACCTTCAAAGAGAGGGCTATCCTTGGATAGCCCTTCAACTGGATGGTTGTCCTCTGAAAAATAGGACATATGGCCACCCTACATCTTCCTGACTGAAGCACTGGCTCATGGAGAGATGCATCCCTGCAGACTCTTCTGAGTATGGGTGACTGTGTTGTATCTCTGCACTGGGAGAGGTCGAATAATCCAGTCACACTTTATACAGAGATGGACAAAAGTACCTATCCCCAAAGAGGCTGATGAAAAGGAGTCAAGATCAGAACACTAAATCATGCAGAGAGGCAACAGGCAGCCTCCTTCTCTACTTTGGATTCATAAGAACTTTAATTATTTCTCGCAAGATAGTAGCAGTTCTCTTGCGGCGCACTAGTGTTCCCCAGGACATAGTTTGGGAATGTCATCAGTAGATAATGTATTAAAGCTGATCTTGGCTAGTACAGCTTCTAGCTGTGGGTGGGGACTGCGTCTATGTTCAAGTGATAGATCCATCGATACATAAATACAGGCAGCCCGTTCATATGTCTGTCTTTAAGTCGAATGTGTGCGTAAGTCGTAACAGAAGCCGTGCAATGTTTTCAAAGTGTCACAATTAAAGTATAGTGCGTGCATTCGTAAGCACGGACCATTGTATTTAATTCAGATTTTTACATATATGGCAGTCCATTCTTAAGTATGAGTTGTCTGTAAGTTGGGACGTTCGTAACCCAGGGACCTCCTGTACATACAGAGAGAGGGAGGGAGGGAAAGGGAGCAAAACAGAGAGAGAGAGAGGAACACACAGAGGGAAAGAGAAACATACACACACACACACACACACACACACACACACAGAGCCAGGGAGAAGAGTTCTACCGTAGCCTTCTCCTTGATATGCCAGGTTTCTGTGTACAAGGATTCCCTGTAATGCTGGGGAAACATTAACAAAATTGATCCTTTACCCGTAGTCCGAAGTGGTACAACCGAAGAGTAATTGTATTGATTCATTTCTATAGGTATAAATGAGGCACAGATCAAGCTGAAGGAAAACTTGAGTGCATGTCTGCATCAGGTAGCACCTTACTCTGCTTTTGGCACTTCTTCAAGCCTCAGTGGAAGAGGGGAGAAGAAAAGTCATGTGCCGGGCACTCTCCAGTCTACCAATAGGCCACAATCGAAGCCGTACCGGGGGGGGGGGGGGATAGACTGCCACAACCTATGGAAGTTATATCCTTCCCCCACCCGTCCTCCCCAGCAAAGCGTGCTTCTCATTGTTTATTCGGAGAGGATAACAGTATTTGAAGCTCTCGGGTAAGCCAGGCACGCTTATCTTCTGAAGGGAAATCAGTCACACGGTTTCCTTCTTCCATGAAATTACAGAATTTATGCAGGAGAAAACCAAGCCGAGTTCTGCTCTTCCCCCCCCACTCCCATCCCCGACTTCAAAGCTTGGATCGCACTTGATTTACTCCTCACATTAGTCATGGGGTGCACCGCTGCCAACATCCCACCACATCTGAAGTATGAACAGAGACCCGTTGCTGTTGTTCCTCCTCTCAAAATTTAATTATACTGGCCTGATCCTGGTCTATGTAGTGTACGCAGTTGACTCTCTAAAATGCATTCTCAGACCCAACCCACAATCTTCTTTAGGGTTACATTTTCTGAGGGCTCCTAGAGGGCGAGAAGGCCGGGGAAATCGTCGTAGGCAGCTCCTACACGTTGCGCCGTATTCTGTGGTCTGCGATCAAGACACAAAACCTGAGAGCTGAGATGAAGCGGGGGGGGGGGGGGGTACGCAGCTTGGTTCTGAAAGGCTGCGATTGCCAGAAGCAGGGAGCAAACTGAGACCCCCAGCGGTGTCCCCAATTGCAACCCCTTGCCTTAATCGCATATAAATTAATGGCTGCCATTAAAGGTTATGAGGGAATGTAAAGTGCTACCCTGGGGAGGGGAGATTTGTGGAGGGGGCAATATTTTATTGATGTATTTATGTATCTATTTATTTATCTTCTCATTTTTAATCCACCCAATAACCAATGGAGGATGTATTGCAAACAGTTAAAAGACTAAGGGCCACAATCCTATCATGTTTAGGCAGAAAAAAAGCCCTACAACTCCCAGCATTCCCCAGCCAGCATGGGACTTTCTTCTGTCTAAACATGCGTAGGATTGTGCCCTAAAGTGCCTCACGAAACATTAAAAATATAAAATACAATACAAATATTTAGAAAGGATACGACCCACTACTTCCCCCATGCACACGCCCAGGGGAGGCAGGTGAGTGCTATGTCGGTGGGGCTCCTTATCCACTGAAGATGTCATTCTGAGCTTTATAGGAGCCATCCGTGGGGTGCTCCATGGTGGTGAGCTTATTTTGGGGGGCGGAGTACAGTACCATGCAGAGCTCCTTTAAAGCTCAGGATGACGGCTGCAAAGGATAAGGCGCCCCACTGACACAGGCATCCCCAGCGTCCCAGGCCACACACCGTAGACCGGGGATGTTGAACGTCAGAGCCGGTGGCCAAATTCAGCCCACCTGAGGTCCTAATCCAGCCTTCTGAGGTTCCCCAGATGGCCACACCCCCTCCCCTTTGCCCCGCCCCTTTGCCCCCAACCATGAATGGCGTGGTAGTTTTCTGGCTTTTGTGTCGTTTTCTCCCATTCTATGAGGCTGAAGTCTAGCCCTTGCAGTGCACCAGCTCCCACCCTCTGCAGACAGCTGAAATGAGGGACAGCCGGTGTGTGTGTGTGTGTGTGTGTGTGTGAATTCAGAAGGAGATGTGATTTCCAAGAGCTTCCATTTACATTCTCCGGGGCAAAATGGATGATCTGGCATCTGAGATGCAGAACATTTCGAGGTGGCTGGGGCTGGTCTCCACCGGCAGAGAGCCCACTGGGAAAGGTATGAGGGGGTTCTGTGTGCAGAATGTAGACAGATGCATTGCACGCACGCACGCACACACACACACACAGAGTAGGGCTGTGTGAGAAATTTGCTCCATTGAGTGGTACGTTGTTGTTGTCAATGGATTTATCAAAATTGCACCTCCTAGATCAGTGTTCTCCAACCTTGGGTCCCCAGATGTTTTTGGCCTACAACTCCCAGCATGCCCCAGCCAGCTACGCTGGCTGGGGCATGCTGGGAGTTGTAGGCCAAAAACATCTGGGGACCCAAGGCTGGAGAAGGAGAACACTGTCGTAGATGCAAACGCAGACCCCAATGCAATTTGTGGCCAGAAATCCCTACTTTTCAGAGCGTGTGATGCATTCTTCAAAATAAAACAAAATCATTCAGCAGCATTGCATACATCCCCAAAACGCATACAAACATGCCAAATAGGGTGCGTATGTCCAAAGGTGCGCACATTTACAAATACACACAAAAATGCACGCATTAATGTGGGCGTGACAAAAGATGCATGTGCATTTCCACACAAATATTTAAAAACAGGAAACAAAAAACAAATTGCAAACGGAAGGGGCTTGGTCTCAAAAAATACTGCAATATTGGCGAGCGACTGATATTGACAGGTTAGTCCATCCCCTAACACACACACACACACACACACACACACCAGAGCTCCAGTGATGTATAGCCCCATGCTACACACACACTTATATCTTCTATCTATCTATCTATCTATCTATGGGTAGATATGCATGCTTAGACAGAAAAAAGGCCTACAACTCCCAGCGTGCCCCAGCCAACAGAAATAAATCATTTCTAGGCTGTCTTTTTGAGGGTGGAAGCCATACTGCCCTGAAATGTTAGAACACTTGTTTGTTTGTTTGTCTGAACACACACACACACACACACGATTAAAGCCATAGTGTTCACACATAGTGTTCCTCTTACACAGAAAAACTGAGTGCAATATCCACCCGCTAAATGCGCATACATACATCATCATTTTGGAATTGGGCTATATGGTTTCATTTAGCTTTGATGACATGGGTGAGGAGGAATTCACATGACCCACTGTAGGAATGAGAGTAAGTCCCATTGAAATCAGTGGCTTTTACTTCTGATTAGACATGCACAGTAATGCACTTATTCCTATAATGCACTTTTTATTCCCCCTCAATACCCTGCATGCTCAGAATGCATTTTAAACCTTTTGGGTCTGGATTCTAATGAAGCATCCTTAGGAGGTTTTGCAAGACATTCTTATTAAAAAAAGAAATAAATCTAAATGTTAAAAACTACCCCCCCCTGTCACCCCACTAGTAGTTCAGGTTTTAAAATAGGGTTGCATAGAATGGCACACTGTGACCTTATGTTTTTTTTTTATCAAGCCTGCTTCAATCACTGCCTTCTGCCAGCTCTCCAAAATAGAGGACCATTCTCCATAAAGTAGGCCACCCGGCCACCCTAACCTAACCTAACTCGCTATGTACAGTGCTATTTCAAGTTTTGGGGAGTCCTCAGGCCACATATTCTCATTCCCCCTCAAAATATGGGGTACCCCCCTGATGCTCACCACTCCCATGGGCCTGGCACCAACTGAGGGTAAATGAGATTAGCAACATTTATAAAGGCCAGTAATGAGCTAAGGAGGTAGTTTCTTTCAACTCATCCCTACCTCGAAAGTCACGGCTCACTTCCACTGAGGGAGGAAAGCAATTGGTGTCTTATATACGAGAGACCTTCCCAGCATTAATTGTGTAACTACTGGGTGATGCCTCCTGTTTACAAGGTAATAACCGTGCCCTGAGCTAAATAAATGGAAGCTAGCACACAAGCATAACTAGCTAATTAGATTTTAAAAAAAGAAAAGAAAAAAAGAATCTGTTGATTTAGGAGCTGAGCAAAGGCCTACACAAAGGTTACCTCAGCGGATATGGATACCATTTTTATTTGGGGCCCTCCCCTTGCAAGGCATGATGCTGAAGCTCCATTAAACTTTACATTTTCTTTCACATCAGTGGTTGGCTTGTCTTGGAAATCTAAGAGCCACAGAGTCGGGCCGCAGTGGGAACTGGTGGGCAGAAGGGAGTTTTCTCATGGGCAGAGATTTCTGCCACTGCTCTGGGGAGGCTCCACCGACAAACCTCTCTCTGCCTGTGGAGCTTCCTTACCGTCCCCAAGCTGCCCTCCCAAGGAGCACAGGATTGCTCCCTCTGTCTTGAGGCAACATGCAGCTACTCGTGAACCATGATGGAAGTTGGACATGTCCTACAAAAATGGAGGAAGAGGTTAGTAGCCATCCGGAGCAGGGGTGCGTGGCCATCTTGGCCCTGAGGGCCACATCAGGTGTCAGCTGGGGGCCAGGAGGCTGCACATGTAGATGTGTACACACACGCAACTCACATACATGCACGCACACAATGGGGTGGGGGACAGAGCTTTAACCTGCCCCCCCCCATCCCAGCAATCCTGTGCAGGATTGCTGGGAGGGAGGGGAGGCCGTTTCAAGGTCACTGAGGGAGGGGGAGGCTTTAGCCACAACCCAGATGGGAGCAGTGCTTCCCTACCACCATTAGCAGCATTAATAGCGATGTACAAGAATTTCATTTATCATGCTAACATGTCCTGTTCACAACCCCAAACGCGAACACTAACAGGAAAACATGCTCTCCGAAAATGTTCCCAAATTCCTGAACTTGCATTTCCACATGAAAAACTGTTTTTTTTCCTTTCTTTTTATGTGCATTTTTTTAAATGCACATTTCCACACTTTTACTCAATGGGGGAAAGTGCACATTTTTGGTGTGCCTTTTAAAAAAAAAATAATCCACATTTTCTCCATTCAAAATGCAAACTTTTTGTGTTTCAGTGAAACAAAGAAAGAGCACAAGCCAACATGGAAAACAAGGAGAGACAACAAGCTTCAGGTTGATGTTCAGAGAATCTTGGCAATTTCAAACATCGCCTGTTCATCCATCCCTAGTGTGGAAGCAGCTTGTCTGAGTGTGGAAAGCTAAGCAGGGTCAGGTCTGGTTATTACTTGGATGCGAGACCCCTCCTCTAGTTTCCTGCATTGAGCAGGGGGTTGAACTCGATGGCTTTGTAGGCCCCTTCCGACTCTATGATCTATGAAATCTATGAAACATAGAAAAGGTAAAATGACATCTCTCTATGAAATCTGGGCTGTTTTGGAGGTCATTCATTCATTCATTCATTCACAATTATTATTAAAGGTTCTAACCTTAAAAGTTTTAACCTTTAGAACCCTCTCAAAGTGGCATATGAGATAAAAAACAATACATAAATATGCCAAAAACAAATAGAAAAGCAACAAATAAATAAGTATTCAATAAAATACTATAAAACAATAGAAAAACAGATAACACTAGTAAAGGCTCCCCTTTGCTCCAGCAAGCCATACCGGCAGTGCTGCTTCCCTGCCATCGTTTGTAGGGTGGAAGCAAGGACCCCGATCACCAGGGTTGGGTGGGTGGGTGGGTGGGAATCAGCAGCAGGAGGGGTGCCACGGAGTCCTCACCACAGGTCTCGAGGAGCTGCATGAGGCACATGGGTTGTTCACCCCTGATTCAGAGATCAGGACAAAACGGGGTCCTTTGCTGGATCAGGACAAAACGGGGTCCTGATCCAGCAAAGGGAATCTATGTGAGGGATGGTGACAGGATTCTGTGTTTATTTGAAATCTAGGGAGTTTTTCAGGCCAGCCTCCTATGTGACTCCCCACACAGCAAGCCTTGGGATGTTAACGATGCTTCTCTCTCCCTCCCTTCTTTGGCTGAAATAAATTGATTCCAGGGCAGTTTACAATGCTGGAGGAACAAAAACAAAATGGAAAATACACCATACTGAATGAAGCCACAAATATGTACAAGCAGCGGGGTGGGGGGGGGGGGGGAGGATCAGAAACAGCGCTTGAAATGCCTGGCTACATAAAAGGTGTTTCTACCCAACTCCTAACAGATAAAAAAGACTGGTCCCAGGCGGGCCTCCTTGGGGAAGGGCATGCCATAATAGGGGGAACTGTCCAGGGTAGATCCAGTGCCAAAAGCTGCAATGGCCACCCTGTTTCTCTGTCCTGGAATAGGGTGGTGAAAGGGGGGGGGCATTTCAGCTCAGCCTAATGAAAGCTTTTCCACTGGAGGTTCTGGGAGCCACTTGTAACTCTCCCGGGGTGCCCCTCCTTGCTCTCACTCCTTATGGCTCTTCATCTATAAACCAGACTCGGACTGACGGCCCTTCAAAAAGAGGATGCCTTCGAATAGAGGACTGTCCTCTGGCAGCCCTGGAAATAGAGATTTGTCCTATCCTCCATAAAAGAGGACACATGGCCACTCCAAAACCTAATCACACAACGCACACATACAGTCATGCCTTGGATTGAGAGCATAATTCGTTCCGGAAACGTGCTTGTAATCCAAAACACTCTTCTATCAAAACGAAATCCCCGCAAAAAAATGTGTACAGAGATTTTTAATTTAAGCCGTACTACAGTACTTGTATTGCAAGACGTCGCTTGTATATCAAGTAAAAAAAAATTCAATAAATATTTAAAAATTTGCTTGTCTTGCAAAACACTCTCAAACCAAGTTACTTGCAATCCAAGGCATTACTGTATTTTAAAACTAAGGGTGTATGGATTTTGTTAAATCTGTTCTGTCCATGTTTCGCAGACTGCCAGGCATCTTTCATTCTGTTGTCCACTTTAAGAATTTCATTCTACTTGCGCTGATGCGCATGAGCACAAGTGTGCATTTCTGCAAATCAGGGGGGGGGGGGGGGAACCCTGATCCTCAAGTCCGTGGAATCTGCCTGACTCGGAAAAGTCCACTGCGCTGTGGAATCCGCAAGTCAGACTGACAGAAATTCAAACTCATTTGAATCCATTGCAGATTCGGATTCCTCCGACGTCTCTTTTTGCAGTATGAGCTTGTTCCTAGGTCGGGTGCTACTACTTCCGGTGCCTTTAGTTGTGATCCAAGACTGTTCTACAGGATAGGCCATCGACACTTCTGCGTTCCTGTGAGATTGCTAACCTGTCCAGTATTTTAAATATAAAAGAAGCAATGCCACAGAGATATGTCAGCCGGGCTGCAACTGTGTGGTTGGGTGTGTGCTTTTTTTTAAAGGAGTATGCTTCCTTTCAACGTCTAACTCTGGAGTCTAGAGTGTTGATCTTTCTTGACACATCACACAGCACTGTTGTTTCTTTCGCCTGTGATATCTTGCCTAGTGCCCGATCAAAAATAGAGCTCCATGACAGCACGCTGCTTTTGATTTTGCCAGAAACAACAAAGAGGTGTCAACCTCTGAAAGCTTTTAAAAATAGAATTGTCTGAAGAAAACAAACACCTCTTAACAAATCTCTGTCGAGAAGACAAAGGGCACTGTCAGAAAAGGAGAAAAACACACAGGGAAGCTTCAAATCAAACTTATGCCAGGCCTTTCAAAAGCAATGCTTCACTTGAAGACCAGCGAAATGCCCTAGAAAGAAGGAGCTTTAGACCAAGCCGAGCAACAACGCCGGGTGAACCAGCTTCCCTCTGGTGAGAAAAGACCTTGCAAGCGGCACAAAGGCAACACCAACCGCAACCTTATTTGACCTGTGTGTTGTTCGACTTCCTGCAGAATAGTCAATCGCTCTGTCATAGGGATGGATGAGAATTTTGTTTCAGTTCCTTTTTGAGAAGAATCTGCCAAAATTCGCAACTTTCTTCATATTCAGGATGGAAAGAATTTGAGATTAAAAACATTAGAATGCAGGAAGAACAGAAACTGACAGATTTGTCCATTCAGGCCCAGGGCCTGGTAGGCTTCACTCTTAAAAGTCTGGGTTTGAATCTCTGTTATTCAACTCTGTTAGTGCTGAATTAGGGTTGCCACCTCTCTTTTTTCTGACTGGCTCCTCATCTCTGTTATATGGCCGGCAGGTACATCATGGTCTTCTCCATGTTGAACTGGGCTGATGCAGATGAGTGAGAATTCCGTTTTGGCTCATTTTTGATAAATATTTACCAAACTTTGCACATTTCTTCATATCCAAGATGGAAAGCTTTTAAAAATTTGATTGTGGTAGAAAACAAAACTGTCAGAATCATTCATCCCTATCAATGTTCCATTGTACATCAAATTCTGTAAAATAGCAGGAGCGAAGAGAGGGGGAATGTGGTCCCCTGCTATGAGAGAGGGAGGAAAATGTCTCCCTGTCCACTTTCTCCCCACCATGTATAATTTTGTACACCTCTATCATGTCTCCCTTTACTCGCCTTTTTTCTAAGCTAAACAATCCCAGCTGCTGTAACCCTTCCTTTCCTCGTAGGGGAGTTGCTCCAGCCCCTCGATCATTTGAGTTGCCCTTTTCTGCACTGTTTCCAACTCTATAATATCCTTTTTGAGATGTGGTGGCCAGAACTGCACACAGTATTCCAAGTGTGGTCGCACTATAGATTTACACAGGGGCAGTAGGATCTTGGCAGTTTTATTTTCAATTCCTTTCCTAATTATGCCCAACATGGAGTTTGCCCTTTTCACAGCAGCTGCACACTGGGTCGACATTCTCACTGAGCTGTCCACCACAACCCCAAGATCTCTTTGTTGGTCAGTCACTGCCAGCTCAGATCCATCCCATCAGCTTATATGTGAAGGTTGTATTTTTTTGCTGCAACACGCATTGAACCACGTTTGCCATTTTGATGCCCATTCTCCCAGTTTGGGGAGATCCCTTTGAAGCGCCTCACAGTCCCTTTTTCCCCCACAATAGGGTCACCACCAGTCAAAGCATGAGGTTGTTTATGTCTGGGGGTGGGCTGGGCTGCCATACAAGGCTGTCCAGAGCAAGTGGGCTGTGTTTGGTTTGGTGGACTGAGACGACTGGAGAAACAAGAGAGGGAGGGGAGAGCACCAAGGAGAGAGGCCAGGCTCATGGGATGTGCATGTACGCGTTGCAAATTAACACAAGCAGATCGAAGAATCCCTCCCTGAGGAGCAGATCTTCAAAATCTCAACGGAATGGGGAGGCAACGGAGAGAAGGGACGCGAAGATAATAGAGGCAACAAGGATGATAAAGGGACTGGAAACAAGGCCCTAGGACAGTGATGGCGAACCTATGGCACGGGTGCCACAGCTGGCACGCAGGGACCTCTCTGTGGGCACTCGAGCCATTGGTCGCCAGATCGCGAAAAGACCGTCCCCTTCTGCAAAACACTAATGATTTTGTTCTTTCTCACAGTGTGGAACAGAATGATTTTATTCTAGAATTCCTGTTACAGAATTCTTTTCTACATTGTTATCACATTTAAAAGATTTTGAAGAATGATGCACAGAGCATGGCTTGGATGTAAAGTCCTAACAGTTGACCTGAGTGCTGCATGTGTTGCTCTCAAACTAACGGAGTATGAGCCAAGGTTTGACAAATTATCAGCATGCATGCAATAGCAAAAACCACATTAATTGTGCAAAAGCATGCCCAATGCAAACTTTTACCTAATGCAGTGTTTGCAGTCCAAGACATAAAGTGATTAAAATGTGTTAAGCACGTTTAGTTTTCTTGTTTATCTTGCTCATCCTAGTACAGGTTGACTTTTACTTTTACTAATCCGACACCTGTAGAAGCAGGGAAAGGACCCGGGGTAAAGCTTGCCCCATACAATTTCAGTCTGGCATATAATTATATTACAAGTTGAGAATCCCTTATCCAAAAATACATGTGCCTAAATATTTAAAAAGTTTGTATAAATTCCCTTCAGGCTATGTGTACAATGTAGTACTATAATAATTTTTTGAGTTGATTTTTTTTCAACAAAAAACTGTTTATATCATTGAAAGCTCTGTTATTGTGTTTTTCTTTTAAGACAAAATATGTTAATTAGTTTGGACAACTGTATGAGTTGTTTTTCTAAAACTAAAACCTCGGTATTCAGGTTTAATTGCAGTGTTGGCACTTTGAAATAAATAAGTTGGTTTTGTGTTGCAGTTTGGGCACTCGGGCTCAAAAAGGTTCGCCATCACTGCCCTAGGAGGAGAGACTGAAAGAACTGGGCATGTTTAGCCTTCAGAAGAGGAGACTGAGGGGAGACATGATCGCACTCTTCCAGTACTTGAAGGGATGTCACACAGAGGAGGGCCAGGATCTCTTCTCAATCATCCCAGTTTGCAGGACACGGAATAATGGGCTCAAGTTACGGGAACCTAGATTCCACCTGAACATTCAGGAAAAATTTCCTGACTGTCAGAGCAATAAGACAATGGAACCAACTACCTAGGGAGGTGGTGGGCTCTCCCACTCGGGAGGCATTCAAGGTGCGGCTGGACAGCCATCTGTCAGGGATGCTTTGACCTGGATTCCTGCACTGAGCAGGGGGTTGGACTCGATGGCCTTGTAGGCCCCTTCCAACTCTACTTTTCTATGATTCTATGATTCTATGAGGCAAAAGTAATTGGGGAAGAAGATGTGCAAATGCAGGTTTTCATGGCCCTAGGTTTCGTTTCAGGGAGGTTGAGAGGACTCAGGGGTTGAAGAGAAGCCCAGGCCGGGGAGCTCAGGCCATCAGCTCCTGAAGAAACCTCCAGTTGGCCTGAGAGAACTGGTGTTTGTTTGGTTTCGGGGGTGTAACATTTGTTGTTTGCTTGTTGTTGTTTTTTGTTTGTTTGTTTGTTTGTTTGTTTCAGTGTTTAAACATTGTAAACCGCTTTGGGTGCCTTAGCAGAAAGGCGGTATAGAAAGGTATTAAATACATAAATAGTAATAAATAAACCAAACCATAAAAATGCACAAACCTCCTCACAGTCTGATTCATTGTGGATTCTCCATGGCCACGATCCATGCGGCTACGATGCTTCCGTGGAGCCCCCGGCCCTTCTAGACAGGACCGCTGCGTGTATTCTATTCCAGAGTTGGAACATGTTCCACCGGCACACTGACAGACATTTCTGGTGCAGCGCATGCACCCTCAAGTCACGGGGTGGAACGGGGGAGACTCTGCAGGTCTGCACAGAAAGCCCGGCCTGTGCCCCTGGGGCGGGGTGTGTGTGTGTGCGTGCAACAGGGTTACAAATCTTCCCATTCCACCACGATAGTCGCTGTCTTTCAAAGGGTGTTTTGGGGACCCCTGTAATTCCTCAGAGGTTGGAGGGTCATCTTATTTCTTTATTTGAAACGAATAGAACAAATATTTATTTGCCCTGTTTTTCTTAACATAAATTCAAAGCAGCTTGCAATAATGAGCAAAATGAGCATGGGGGTGATGATGCACGACATGCAAAGCCACTTGGCTGGTGCTGGGAACAGCAGCTGTTCATCCCAGCACCGGCCAGGTGCACCACCATCACCACCTGCCTGCCTGCATCATCACCCTTATCTCTGACCTGAGATCGGAGGTAACAGCGAGGAGTCTTCTAGCAGGGATTCCTCCGAGGGTGGGGCTTGGAGGCCAAACCCTACCCCCTCAAGTAGGGTTGCGGAACCTCAGGCTTAGGGGCCAGATTCAGCCTGCCTGGGGTCCCAATCCAGTCTTCTGGAGTTGCCCAGATGGCCACACTCCCCTTCCCCTGGCCTCACCCCCTTTCCTCCAACCACTAATCATTTAGAGATTCCCGGCTTTTGTGCAGTTTTCCTCCCATCCTAAAAGGCTGAAAGGCCTCTCCAAAGGCTGAGCTTCTGGCAGTAAGAGCTTTATTTTATTTTATTTTATTTTATTTATTTATGTATTATTTTTATATCCCACCATTTTTCCTGGAAGGAACCCAAGGCGGCTTACATAATCCTCCGCCTCCTCTCCATTTTTATCCTCACAACAACCCTGTGAGGTAGGTTAGGCTGAGAGCCTGCGACTAGCCCAAAGTCACCCAGGAAGCTTCATGGCTGAGTGGGGACTAGAACCTGGATCTCCCAAGTCCCAGTCCAGCACTCTAACCACTACGCCACAGTGGCTCTCAAGCTAAAATATAAATATTTTAAATATAAGTTTAAATATAAATATAAAATATCTAAGCTAAAATATGCTGGTATTTTGCCTCTGCACCTTTTGCCTTTGGCCCTGCCCACCACTGGAATGCAGCCCCCCCGAGAGCTTCTCCAAAATGGAATTTGACCCATCGGGCTGGAAGAGGTTCTGGACCCTGGAGGAACCCAAGGAGGCTCCACAGGCTGGAAGCTCAAAACGAAAGTCAGCAGTCCAGACTCGGCCCATAGCCCTGCATCCCTGATTTGGCATAGAGACCCTCACCACAAGGCATCATACATAAAAGCATAAAAGTACAATATGCTCAGTCATAAAAGACAATATCACAACTGTTGGAATATGCGATGTGAAAATGTCAACTTTGCAGGGAGGGTTTTTTAAGTTGACTGCCCAGTAAAGGGTTAAGATAGACTGTTATAGTCTAGTTAAAGGGGAAAGGCAGAAACCAAGCTTCTCTGAAAAGTCCGGGGACAGGGTTCAGTGGAGCAAACCGCTTAGTGGTTCCAGGGGAGGGAATGCTGAACGTTGTCTAGCAACAAGTTAGAAATTAAATTCTCTCTCTATCTGACAGTTAGGCTGGTCCTACAGTTAACAGACTTAACTGGCGCTTGCTAGGGTTTAGCAAAAGAGACATGTTCTGTGGTTTCCTTACCTCACAGTATGAGTAATGTTTAAGAAACTGCACTTACACAGTCTATATCCATCGAGCTTATAGTACCTAAGAAATCTTACGTTACTGTTATTTACTTTAAAAGCATCTACTTAGAAACAAGACCTGTGTGTGCGTGTGTTTGTTGGGTGAAGTCTGCTGCTACAATTGCGCTCTACCATCAAAACAATCTATTAAAACAGAACTATAATCCAATACAAGGCAAGGATTACAGCACTAAAATTTCACAAGAACTTTCTGAAAGAGCATCAAAGCAGTGGCACCAAAAGGCTACTTGATATAAAAGGGCTTTTAATGCCCATTTAAAGGCCTGAAATGATGGGCCATCTGCACACCAGTTGCAGGGGGTGGGGGGAGTTGGGAGACTGTCCATGCTTCAGGAAGGCGGCAGCGCCTGGGTGGGACAGTCTGGCCCAAAGAGAATAAATGGCCTCCGTTGAGCTCCAGACTTGAGCCTATTCAGAAGTTTTACTCAGGCATTCACCCAATGTGAATGTAGCCAGTGTGGCGTAGTGGTGAGAGTGTTGGACTGGGACTCGGGAGATCCGGGTTCTAGTCCCCGCTCGGCCATGAAACTCACTGGGTGACTTTGGGCCAGTCCCTGACTCTCAGCCTAACCCACCTCACAGGGTTGTTGTGAGGATAAAATGGAGAGGAGGAGGAGGATTATGTAAGCCGCCTTGGGTTCCTTTCAGGAAAAAAGGTGGGGTATAAATGTAATAAATAAATAAATGTGTGAACAAAGTAGCCACTCCCCTGATGTCATGTGTGCTGACTAGCCCCGCCCACTTCGGCAATCTGGAACCCTGTACAATTGGGGTTCCAGATCATGCAGAAGCCTTCGTGCATACAGCCGTACATGTGAGTGTTCCATCCCTGGGTACATTTACACTGTATGAATGGATACCAGAAGGTGGGGTTAGTCTGTGTTTGCGATGTCTACCTGGCACAGCACCACTCCTCCCTCACACATTGGGCAAGCGTGTGAGTGAAATGCCTAAATGGGGCTATTGGAACAAGCTCTGTGCTCGGAGCTGCCCGTGCTCCTCCTACTCCAGCCTGATGTGGACTAAGTAACGCGTAGGCAACCACTGCATCCCCTGGATTCCCACTTGTAGTCAAGACAGGACCACAACCAACCCTGAGTTCATGCAAGGCAACAGTGAGACCTACAAGGTCTGGCCAGTGGTCCCTATGAACGGTGTGTGCATCAGGTTTAGGAGAACTCACCCCAGAATCTTATAGAATCATAGAAAAGTAGAGTTGGAAGGGGCCTACAAGGCCATCGAGTCCAACCCCCTGCTCAATGCAGGAATCCAGGTCAAAGCATCCCCGACAGATGGCCGTCCAGCCGCACCTTGAATGCCTCCAGATCTTCTACAATGCACGAGTAGGCAAGTCACTGAGGGCAGAGTTCCCTGCAGAACCTTTAAACCCTGGACTAAATGAGACGTCACCTATCTGAATGTAATGAAATATTTGCATTATGTGTTTTCTTGATTACTTCCTCCCTTCATGGACACTTTTAATTCACCACGCTTCTGATCCTCATTTCTGTTTGGAGCATGTGGTCATGGGGGAGGGTCCTAACCTGTATTCTCTTTCTCTTTCACAAGATTGATCTAATAAAAAAAGTAATCTATTTCTTATTTCGCGTCTTAGAAGATTCTGGACACCACTCATATTGGCAGTATTAGCACAGCCACACAAAGTTATCCTTTTGTTTTTTATAGCTTAAAAAGGTACATGCCTCTTCGAAACTGCATATAGCTTCCCATTTATCCTCAACTGCTTTGTCAAGGTTTTGTGTTGTTGTTTTTTTTGAAGTTCCTTGTAAAGATAACAAGCTGTGCATTATAGAGTAGGAGAGCATTATGGAGATGAGCAGTTATTGCTGCGTTGTGTACATCACTCTGTAATTTGTACCTAACATGATGTGTGCGTGTGTTTGGAATAAGTAATTGAAATGAATTGCAGGAGAGCGCTGATGCAGATCTAGACATTCAGGCAGCCCTGATAAGCTGTGTGGGATACACTTTAAGGGAGCTGATCTCTGGTCTTCCCTCTTCTAACAATCTTCTAACAATCTCTCTCTCTCTCAAACAAGACAGAACACCACCAGGCTGGTTGAACAGAGGTAGGATGAGGACAGACATGGCATTCTAAGAGTGCTCCCAGCTATTTCTTTACCTGCAGCGGGAATCCAGGTTTGCAACTTGCCTTTCAGGCACACACACACACACACACACACACTCACACATGCATGCAACGACAACGTAAATGCAGTGATTTGCTTCTTGCATCTCACACCGAGGAGATCTGCCAGGCCTCAATATTGCCCCATCCTCCACACATCAAAGAGACTGTCTAAAACATTAACATATATATTTTAAGTGGCACATGTGTGCATGTGTGTGTGTGTGTGTGTGTGGAGTAACGACTCTCCTTACTGAAACAAAATTTTCAAACTTTTTACAATCATTGACAAATAGTTGCAAAACCGTCCCAGGGATTGCTGGGGAAAGAAGGGAGGAAGATTGCTGGGGAAAGAATATCACTGGCCCTGGTCAATAGAGGCCCCTCCACCACCAGCTTTTCTCCTTGACTTAGCCATCTGCCAATGACTCCAACCACCATTTCCCCATGTCGAGTTCATTCGCCTATGATTTTATGTATTAAATTGGGATTGGGAAGCCAGAACTTTTACACCCCAAAAAACTTTCTGTTGAAAGTGTGTGACAATAAGAACTAGATACCCTTGGAGGAGGCTGTCTCTTGTGCTTCCCTGTGGATGTTATTTGTTTGTTTATTTATTTATTTAGCTAGCTCTCTGGGTGGCTCAGAAAAATTAAAACCCCAAATTAAAACATGATAAAATATAAAACCTCTTACATTTTAAAACAGAATAAAACCAGAGGAAAAAACCAAAGTAAAAGCTGGCAGCAATGTAAAGATCTATTACGCATAAAACTGACAGACTAAAAAGCCTGGGAAAGTAAAGAAGTCTTCACCTGGCCCCGAAAAGACCACAATGTAGGCACCAGGCGAGCCTCTTTGGGGAGGGAATTCCACAACTGGAGTGCCACGACTGAAAAGGCCCTCTTTTTAATAGCCACTTGCCTCATCTCATTTGGCAAGGAGACCTAGAGGAGATGCTCTGTTTCTCTGCACCAGAAGTGACTGAATGATGCTGTCAGGTCTGAGGCAGAGGCCAGGCAGAATCACTCCGGCTCAGCAGAACACCAGAAGCTGCCTAATGCCCAGTGGACCACTGGTCCATCCGGCTCAGTATTTTCCACACTGACTGGCATCAGCTCTCCAGGGTTTCTTTTCCAGGCTTTCCAGGAGATGCCATAGATTGAACCTGGGACCGATGGACCTTCCTCAAAACAAGACCCCTGGATCATGCAGAGGGACAGCCAGGCAGTGAGCCTGTAGCCGGGGCAGCTAGGGGGGCCTGCCCCCCTCAATTTACTCTGCCCCCTCAATTTTTTTGCAAACAAATGATTAAAAACATGTTTGCAATCTTGTCTTTAAAGGGCCTGCAAACCCATTGAACTGTCCCCCTTCTTTTTTGGCAGCCCCCCTGAACTTTTAGGCTGGCTGTGGGCCTGCCCTGCGGGCCTTTTCTCCCAGTAGCTCAGCCTGCACCAACCTTCTGCCCCCCAGATGTTTTGGATTTTGACTCCCCCATCAGCCCCAGCCAGCATGGCCAATGGTCAAGAATGCTGGGAGCCACAGTCCAAAACATCTGGAGGGCTAGGGAAGGCTGCAATAGGTGGTTTGGAGCATTTATAGAGATTTTAACTGATTGATTGATTGGTTTCTCACCCCCATCCTCTTGCAGACACACGGGCGTGCCCCAGCACCGTGCGCGGATTGCTGCCCCAGAGGCCTTTGGGCGCAGTGCGATTCATTAACCACGTGACAGAGCAGTAATTGGCTGATGGTCAACTGTGAACAACAACTGCACATTCAGTTCGGCCTTGGCCAAGCCCAGCAGGACACAGCGGGCCGTCCAGGTCGGCCACAGGCAGGCCAAGTCCCAGAGGACCAGAGACCGATAAAGCGGCTGAACACAGTCCAGTGATGATTTCTGACGTGAGGCCTGTTGTGTGACCCGCCCCGTGACCCCCCCCTCGCTGCCAAATCCCCCCTGATTGGGGTTGCTGCTTCGGTGCTGCTAATGGCAGTGGGGAAGCAGCACCCCTGATTGGAGTTGGGTGGGTGGGGGGAGGAGGATTTACCCTCCCCCAACTACCCTGCTACAGCCCAGATTGCTGCTTCCGCGCTGCGAATGTGCCCAATCAGGATTGCTGAGGGGAGGGAGAAGGCTTCAGTATCCCCCTCACTCGGCATCCCTGAAGCAGGTCCCAAAGCGGCCTCCCCACCCACCCCAGGGATCTCAGTCATACCACGACCCCATGTCTGTGTGCACATAGAATCATAGAAAAGTAGAGTTGGGAGGGGCCTACCAGGCCATCGAGTCCAACCCCCTGCTCAAAGCAGGAATCCAGGTCAAAGCATCCCCGACAGATGGCTGTCCAGCTGCACCTTGAATGCCTCCAGAATGGAAGAGCCCACCACCTCCTTAGGTCGTTGGTTCCATTGTCTTATTGCTCCGACAGTCAGGAAAGTTTTCCTGATGTTTAGGTGGATGTCTTCAAGAAATGCGTGCCTCAGTGGCCAAATTTCACATATTTACAAAGCATGCTCCTCAATGGACAGATTTCATAGAATCATCGAATCATAGAAAAGTAGAGTTGGAAGGGGCCTACAAGGCCATCGAGTCCAACCCCCTGCTCAATGCAGGAATCCAGGTCAAAGCATCCCTGACAGATGGCCGTCCAGCCGCACCTTGAATGCCTCCAGGGTGGGAGAGCCCACCACCTCCCTAGGTACAGTCATGCCTTGGATTGAGAGCATAATTCGTTCCGGAACCGTGCTTGTAATCCAAAACACTCTTATATCAAAGCGAGTCTCTGGCGGGCGTGAGCGGGGCCGATTTCGGCCTGCTACGCCCGCTCGAGGCGAGCGGTTACATCCCTACGACTACTTGTATTGCAAGACATCACTTGTTTATCAAGTCAAAATTTATTAATTTTTTTTGCTTGTCTTGCAAAACGCTCTCAGACCAAGTTACTTGCCATCCAAGGTATTACTGTAGTTGGTTGGTTCCACTGTCGTATTGCTCTAACAGTCAGGAATTTTTTTTCTGATGTTTAGGCAGAATCTGGTTTCTTGTAACTTGAGCCCATTATTCTGTGTCCTGCAATCTGGGATGATCCGAGAAGAGATTCTGGCCCTCCTCTGTGTGACATCCCTTCAAGTACTGGAAGAGTGCGATCATATCCCCCCTCAGTCTCCTCTTCTGAAGGCTAAACATGCCCAGTTCTTTCAGTCTCTCCTCATAGGGCCTTGTTTCCAGTCCCTTTATCATCCTTGTTGCCCTCCTCTGAACCCTCTCCAGTTTGTCTACGTCCTTCTTAAAGTGTGGTGCCCAGAACTGGACGCAGTACTCAAGATGAGGCCTAACCAGTGCCGAGTAAAGGGGAATGATCACTTCACGCTATTTGGAAGCTATATTTCTATTAATGCAGCCAAAAATAGCATTTGCCTTCTTTGCAGCCACATTGCATTGCTGGCTCATATTCAGCTTGTGATCTACAACAATTCCAAGATCCTTCTCACTTGTAGTATTGTTGAGCCAAGTGTCCCACGTCCTGTAACTGGGCATTACAGCCAACGCCCTCAGGGCCCAAAGGGTTGTGTATCCCTACCTTAAGAGAATCTACCCCAAACTAGGGCTGAATGGATTTTGTTCAATCCATTCCATCTGTGTGTCGTGGATTGTCAGGAATCTTATGTTCCATTGTCCACTCATTGACAGCATCAGTTTTTTAAAGGGATGTGTGAGAATTTCGTTCCATTTCCACAAATGCACATTCATTCACGCTCATTTGTGCAAATCCTCCCCCCCCCCCATTAAAAAGCAAGTCTGCAGAATCCACAGGACTCAGAAGAAGCTGGTCCACTGTGGAATCTGGAAGTCAGATTCATAGAAACCCAAACTCATTGGAACCTGCTGTGGATTTCTCCAATATCCCTACCCCTAACCATATATAATATATATGGTGATATACAGTAATACCTTGGATTGCAAGTAACTTGGTTTGAGAGCGTTTTGCAAGACAAGCAAATTTTTAAATATTTATTTAAATTTTTTTGACTTGATATACAAGCGACGTCTTGCAATACAAGTACTGTAGTACGGCTTAAATTAAAAATCTCTGTACAAATTTTTTTGGAGGAATTTCGTTTTGATATAAGAGTGTTTTGGATTACAAGCACGTTTCCGGAACGAATTATGCTCTCAATCCAAGGCATGACTGTATAAATCTATTCAATCAATCAATCAATCAATGAACCTTTTCTGGGAGCCAAGCCAAGCCATTGATTTCTACTGATAATTCATTTCAGTTAGAATGCTGCAGCTATTTAACACTGTTCTGCCAGATGCTGGACAGGGACAGTAAGCCGCAGTGATGATGGATGGTCACTTAGCTGAGAAACATACCACATTTGGAGCAGGGCAGAATCTACAAAATAGCACCACACCTTCTCACTTAAACCTCCATTTCCACTAAACGCCTACCAGATATACAAACAGCAATAGGAAAACAGTTGGTTATAAAACCATATCATATAATGGTGTGAAGATGGTGTACTCTTCAAAGGGAACCAGAAGGAGGTCAGGCTGGACCCAAAAAAACACTGTGAGCAGTAGAGGGAAATGATTGCTCATGCTATGCTGTGACTGCTTGAGTAAGAGCTTGCACAAGAATTTACGCAGTGCTATGGTAGGTGCGTGTAAAAAATAAAATAGAAATAATGTAGAAATGATAACTGAATTCTATAGCAATTCTCAGGCTTTGGCAAGAGGCTGTACAACAAGCTCTGTTTCGTCATTAATTTATTTTACTGATTGTTATATCACTCTTCAGGGCAGTTTACAAAAGGTTGGTAAAGTTTCAGAATGATAAGTAGAGGGGGGTTTGTGCAAGGGCAGGATTGGCGTATGCTTATCCCCCATATGTTCATTATGGACCATTATTCAGAAAATGACATACAGCCTAGAGGTGTTCTGGACACTACGCTCAACATCTGTGGCCTTCCTCCGTTTGCTGCCTCCGAGGGAGGCTCGGAGAGCGGCGACCAGAGGGAGGGTCTTCTCTGTGGTAGCCCCCCAACTCTGGAACAAGCTCCCCCCGAGGCCCGCCTGGCGCCAACTCTATAATCCTTTCGGCGCCAGGTTAAGACTATCCTCTATGCTGAGGCTTTTAACAACTCTACATAGTGCATGGTGGGGTGGTTATTTTTAATCTTTTATGGGTCACGTCGCATTAATTTGTTTTAGCTTTTTGTGTCATTTGAAACTTGGTTTTAAATTTCTATAATGTTTTTATTGCGTATATTTTATATTGTATTATGATTGATTGTTGTAAATCACCCAGAGAGCTTCGGCTGTTGGGTGGTATATAAATAAAATAATAATAATAATAATAATAATAATAATAATAGGTAAGAAACCTGATAATTTTCAGAAAGAGGGTGCAGCAGTTCATGTTGAAGGGTAGTCCTCAATTTCTGGGGTGTGTCGTGGTGTGGGGGAATTGATTAACTTCCCCTTCCCTCCCCAAGTGGGTTTTTTTTGGGGGGGGGAGGGCAATTTGTATGGAAATGGCACACATCATAGAGGTGTCCCTGGTCATGAAACCAACAAAGTTTCAAAAGGACAGGTGCAAGGGCTAGGGGGAGAGATGCCTGATGGTGTTGAAAAAAATGGCCATCTCGCAGTCCCATCCTTGCTCTCCCACAAAGCACTGGAGAGCCCCTGGTGAAACATGTGCTATGATTAGAAGATGGACCTGTCACTCCCGCGGCCCGCCTCCTTCCCTCCCCCCCACTCTCCCTCCCCCCTTATCTATGTTTAGAGCAGTGTTCTCCAACCTTGGGTCCCCGGATGTTTTTGGCCTACAACTCCCAGCATGCCCCAGCCAGCTATGCTGGCTGGGGCATGCTGGGAGTTGTAGGCCAAAAACATCTGGGGACCCAAGGTTGGAGAACACTGTTTTAGAGGTATCTTAGAACGGGGGAGAAATGGTAAATTTGGAGTCAGCCAACCCAGATATTCAGGTCATTTGCAGGGAGGGCAGGAACATTTTGAAAATGAATTCTGAAGTGTCCCCACATAAACATACCAAAATCAGCTTGAAAAAAAATGGCATCATATTAGGAGCTATTTGTAAAAACAATTTGAGGGGGGAAATGAAGATCAGAGAGCCCCAAGTACTGGTATATGCTTTGAGGATGCTGCAATGGCTAAAATGTCTAATTACATACCCTCCAACATTTCACAGATGAAAACAGGGACACACGTGTGAATTTGTAAGAGGTATGGTTAAGCAGCATGAAGGTGTGATCAAGAGGGCGTGGCCAGGCAACATGAGGGCGTGGCCAAGGGTATGGCCAGGCAACCAAAGGGCATGGCCATGTACTTATTAGGGGAGACACACAAAATCTTATATACTATAATTATTACATTATTATATTATATATTATTTTATAATATTTTATAAGTGACTTTTGTCATTTTTTTTAACCTTACTTAAACCCTTAATTGTTGATATCTGGTGTTTTTCAGGGGGCGGTCAGTGCTTGCAGGGCAATCTCTTTCTTTTTGTTTTAAAATGGTCAGGATTGGCACAAATTCAATGGGTAAAGATTACCCACCTACTCACACCCCCAAACATGGAGCTTCAGAGAGAAGGGGAAGTTTCTTGCATTTCCTTCTGACAATGTAAACTCACCTGTTAGAGGCACAGAGTCAGCTCTGTTAGGAAATAAAATCTTTGGCAACATATAAAGATAGGAATCATGTGATAAATTCCCTCATTCACCTCTCCTTCTCTCTGTCCAGGCCACCGGGTGCAGCCTCCTTTTCAGCAGGTAGAGCGTGTGTGCACGCGCACACACATCCTCCCAGCATCTGTCTCTCCATGGAGCTGTTCGAGCCTAAAAAGAGCTACACTTAAAGGGGCCATGCCATGGGCAAAATTGCAGCTAAGCTTGTAGCTTCAGCTTAGCTGCAATTTTGCCCATGGCATGGCCCTTTTAAGGAAAGTTTAAAAAGTTTAAATTCGGGACTCTGTCTGCATGACAAAGTGAGTAGCCGGCGGGACAGCTTAAGGTTTTTCGTGACAGTCCCAGCATTTTCGGGGCAGTTGGAGACTATGTAATTATCTGTGAAGGAAAAGAAGAAAGACAGAAAACAAACTTTTGTTTGTTTCTGGTTAATTTGATAATTTTAAAAAAATAATTTGGGGGGATGAAAAACACCATGACTGCTGGGAACATCTGACAAACAGCATGATTGCTGAGGCCTGCCAGAGACAACTAAGAGTGGGACAAAGTTTATAGTTAGTCACTTTTTCCTCTGTATCAACTGTTTGCTCTCCTTAACATTGCTATGACTTGTTTTAACTGTACAGCAGCAAACACATCAGGTCTGCATGCTAAGGGGTCAGCCCTGGCTAGCAAAGCAAAGGTGTTGATTGGCCCATTACATATTCACCATATTTGGGGGGGGGGCAGGCTGGCAGTCATTATTCTGAGACATTTCACTGCTGAGTGCAATAATAATGGTCAGTGCAACCTGCTAGCTGGTTTTGTGACACCTAGATGAGAAGAACAGGGCATGCAATTACCAAGTATTTTGCTGCAAATGTAAAATCTTTTGGCAACTAATCTCCCATTGTGCAAAAGATGACCTTACGTAAATATCTTGTTAGCAGATGTAGGAATCGTAATACTTAATACCCTTATTTTTAAAATCTTCCTTCCTCACCACACCGAAGGTCTCATGCATGTCCTTATCATTATTATTGAACAAGAACGGGCAACATAAATTCTATGCACAAGGACAATGTGTCTAATAATTTACTTACACAATGACCCATTCTACAAAATTGTTTAAACACAAGAACATGGATTTAAACATATTTCTGTCCCATTTTATTCAGTAGGATTAACCCTAAAAGGATTCCCACAATAGCAAATTTGCAGATGATTTGTCCCCCAAAAAAATATTGGTAAAAGAACATGCAGTCTGCAGCTAGCACCACAAATGCCACAATTGGCATTTTTACTTCCATGTTGTTCTGGCACTAAAAGTACTACCTTAAAAAATGATGCTAATACTAAGCGAAATGCAGTATTCCTCAGCACTGTTTGCTGTAGGTATGGAGAACCAGCTATTTTTGAGCTCCGAAAATTGCTTTGAAGCTCATTTTGGCTCACTCCCATTTTTATTTTCAACTTGTGTTCCAGATCATTCAAATGGGGAAAAAATACACACTTCTAATGAGAAAAGTGCATTTCAGTGGGTATTTTTCAAAAGTGTGCACTTTCCCCCCATTGACTAGAGTGTGAAACTGTGCACAATTTTTTTTAAAAAATACACATTTTTTCTATTGTGATTGCAAATTGAGGAAGTTTGCAAACATTTCTCCCCAAAAAAATCGCTCCTGCTCACATTTGCATTTGAGATTGCAAACAGGACGTGTTCGCATGATTTGAAAACGGAAATTACATTCTTGTACATCCCTACGACTGGGGCATGCTGGGAGTTGTAGGCCAAAAACATCTGGGGACCCAAGGTTGGAGAACACTGCTATATAAAGCCTCTTCTTATTGTGCGGACTCTCTTCTTCAACCTTTCTCAAGGCTTGCAATCTCTGATTGAGATCTTGTTGTGTCCACATCCACAAATCCATTGACCTTCACAACAGAGACCTCTGTTATCTTTTCCATTTCTGGCTTTGCATAACTGACTGGCCATTGTCCCTTAAAGATTTTAATAGCCCAGCTTTAGACAACTTTTTAAAGATTTTAAAGATTTACCACACTTTAGCAGACAACTTGTGCTATGCAAATTTGGCATGGGTTTTTTTTTAATTCCCGCAGTTGCCAAATGCATATGGTGACTGATTAATCACAAGACATAAAAAGTGTATGCATACTGCAAACAACTTACAATGAATGAAGTATACAGGGCTGGGAGAATCAGCTTGGTGTGTATGTGTGTGTGTGTGATGGCTCCAGGTCTGGAGGCTCAAAGTAATCCCAAAGAGGACTCTGAGCCCAGCAAGGAACTGTTCACCCCACTCCCGAGTACCCTCAGGGCCCCCTGATGCTTCCCCCAGACCCAAGACACTGACCCTTCCATCAGCCTCTGCCTCCACGAATGGCTGTTATGGAGCAGTGCCCTGATCCCTCCTCTTCAGAGGACCCTTCCTCCTTGTCCCCAGAAGAAGCTCGAGAGTCTTCAGGGAGAGGAACTGACCATGGAAAGGTCTCATGAGGCTTCCACCTCCCCAAAACTCATTACTCCAGAAAAACCCGAGGGGTGGACTCCCTTGCATCCAGAGGAGGTCACATTACCATCCTCAGACTCTGCGGTCTTGGACCATGAGGACATTAGCATGCCGCAGCCACTCCCACATCATCGTAGTTTGTGGCTGCTAAAACAGTCCAGGGTCATTTAAGAGACAAAGCCTCAGTCAGAATGGAGGTGGGGCCAACCAGCCTAAATGCCACCAAACTCTTATTTAAGGCACAGTCTTGTTCTGCTCCTTGTTGGAGCAACAAGCAGACAACCTTGTCTGGCTTCCAGCCCCAGCACCACTCGGAGTTTTCCATGGTGCTGATCTATTCCCATCTGGCTTCCCTGTGAAACCTGACCCAACCCAAGCTACAGTGATGCCCAGTGATGTGAAGCCCTCACCACCACTGAGGCAGCACAGGGCCCTGACAGAACCTTTGCCCTGAAATGGTACAACAGCTCTTCCAAAGCATCTCAGGTCCTTCAGCTGCATAGGAGCATACGGTTACATAAAAAAGCCTGGGACCTTTATTTATTTATTTATTTATTACATTTATAAATGCTTTTTTTCCTGCAAGGAACCCAAGGTGGCTTACATAATCCTCCTCCTCTCCATTTTATCCCCACAACAACCCTGTGAGGTAGGTTAGGCTGAGAGTCAGTGACTGGCTCAAAGTCACCCAGTGAGTTTTCATGGCCGAGCGGGGACTAGAACCCAGATCTCCTGAGTCCCAGTCCAACACTCTCACCACTACGCCACACTGGTACTGCAGTCAGTACCCAGGGGAAGGTGGAGCTTCTGGGGAACCTGAGCTGGTCAGACAACTTAAGAGCTCAGTTGCTGCTAGTCCCTTGCTGGAACAACAGCACTCTCCATGAAGAACTACCCAGCCTAGCAGCCCCTGCAGCATACTGTCTGAAGTGCTATTAGTCTCTGCCTTGCTGTAATCTTGTTTACCTAGCATAACTGCTGACCAAATGTGACTCTTGCCTTGCCAGTCATAGTTTCTTTCTACCACAGCCTCCTTGAGCACCTGATTGACGGGTTGCTGCCCTGGGGGCCAGCCCTAGCCAGACACCATGGAAGAAACAGACTTAAATCAACTTAAATCTAAGCAAACCCACTTAACATTGTTTGGGTTTTTTTTGGTATTTTTTTTATTTGAATTTTAAAATCCAAAAAAAAACACCAAAACAAAAACCAAACAAACACAATATTTAATATTTCTACTTATATTTAATTAAAATCTCTATTTCTTTCCCTCTATTTATAACAACAAACGGCCTAGTTTTTATTTTATTTTTTTAAAATAGTTTCACATTTCCACATTACTTCACATCCCAAATTTTAGCCCACATTTAGTTGATTCCTTTCCATTATTCATTCTCAATACTAAGTTTCATCCAGGCTCAATACATTTTTACCAACAACCAATTACTATTCAGATTCTGATTCAATATTAAACCTTATCCTTTTTTTTTTTAATCAGCAACTATTCTTTTTCCTAATCCCATCCCTCCCAAATATGCCCCCTTCAGGGTCAAAGTCACCACATTAATAAAAAGTACAAAGAAAAACCACCTCCAACTGGAGAAGTTCTCTTTTCTCTCAAAGGGGTTCCTCTCACCAACCCCTTTGGGTTCAGATCCATGAATGTTCTCTTTGGATCACTATCAGTGATCCCTTTAGGTTTCTCCCATTTGGATTCCTCCCACCAATCCATTTGGGGTCAGCAATTATCATAACATGAGTCAAACCATATATTCCATCCCATAATCAGCAAACCATTTCCCCCGATCAAACACAGTGTTCACAATCTTTTTCAGGCTCATGTTCCACAGAACACAATTTTTTTTCTTGTAAACCCCCCTAAGTGGCTTCTTCCAAGAAGCCCAGCAATCGTCTTTCCTGTTCTCCGTAGCTGGCTCCCCCCTTACATTTCAGAAGACATCTTCACCTTCTGATTCAATGGCAAGGTCTTTCTTCAGCGACTGTGTGTAGTTTTCTTCCTGCTCCTGCGAAATCAAGCCTCTTTTTAAAGTTCCAGTTGCTATCTCTTGCGACATATCAATCTTCGCCTTGTCCTCCCTGTTCTGTTCAAACTTCACAGACGATTGGTCACCTTCTGTATTATCCTGAAATTTCAGAGTTATTTGTACAGTCCACACTTCTGATTTCACCAACCTCCCCAGCCATTTTTTTTAAATGTTTCCAATAAAACCATCAGCTCTTCAGCTAACCTCAGCCACAAATCATGGGTAGCCATCTTGTCTGTGACGCAGTAGAAATTTAACAGACAGCTACTCCTATTTTAATTTAACAGACAGCTACTCCTACTCCCACACTTTTCCAAAGTCAAAAGTAAGAAGAGATACAATACCTAATTGTTTCTCATTTCAAAGCACATTTGTTGATCCATTATGAAGTTTTAAAAGCATATTTTCTTTTTAATATTCCAGAAAAAAGGGTAATTAGTCCTGATTGTGGATAAAATTTCTCTTTGTTCCTAATTAGCCATACATTTTTAAGAAATGGAGTTGTCGATCTCCAGGTTCTTCAAAAAAAGAACTCAAAACGCGACGGCGAGCGAAGATGGATACTCCCACTCTCTACCCACCCACCCCGAGAGAAACTGCAACCAGCCCAAGCTGCTGCAAATAACTCATTTAGAGAGACCATTTAGAGATATTCTGGGAATCACTCTTAGTCTTAAATCATCCTCTTATTCCGAGAAGTTTAACCAGCCAGGATAACCTCTTGACTGGATTTCACGTTGCGCTGGTCTCCCACGATCCGTGGAAACGTCAAACCGACTTTTTAAACTCCACCGGAAGTCACTCACTTAACATTGTTGTGTGTTGGACTCGGGACAAACTGGAGAACTTGCAGAAGTTTTATAACAAGATACTTACTTTTTCTCTCCTGTCTCTTCCACGATGGCCTCATTTTTTTACTACAGGCTCAGCACAAATTCCTATGGCTGAGCTGAAAAGTCATCTTACCTTATTTCATATTGAAAAGCACCCACCCCCATTTTCAGAGACCTTTTGCCCCTCCTCCCTGCAAACAAATCGGTGCTGGTCTTCTTCTTCTTGATGCCCTTGCTCTCCCTAATTCCTAACAGCCCTTCACCTCATTTGCTCACTGTCACAGACCAGCAACTCCCTGTTCCACGACTGGAAGGGAGAACAGGCAAAATAAAGTACCCCCATTCCTTTTTGCCCTTCCCTTCCTATGACCTTTTCTGCTGCCACCAGGTAGATTCCCCCCCACACACACACACACTGGCTGCCTCCACCAAACCAGCCTTTAAAACTCTCTGGGTCTCGGGTATCTACATTAGGTAGTGTTGGGGTTGGCTCTTAGACATGGGTTGGGTAACCCAATAGAGAAAACAGACCACAAAGTTTTACAATCTAAATGGATACACCCATAACACAAAATACCAAATGAGCAATAGGGTAATAAAATAAGCAGGGATAAATGTATTCCCTAACATAACTAGACTATGTCCCTGTTTTATCCAAGTCCATTATCCAAGCAATATCTTACTGTGATAAGTCCAGCTCTCTCTCAACCAATTCTCCAGTTTCAGCAGCTCTGACTCTTTCTGGACTTCATCTCTCTCTCTCCCTCTCTGCTTCTGCCTTAGGCCTTTAATATTAAAATTAGTTATTTTCCCTCCCAAACCCCAACCATTCAGGAGGGTAGTTCCTTGTTGACTTTAGCCCTAAATTCCTTTCTAAGTTCTTCCTCTGACCTTCTGTTGAGCCTCCTGAAATCTCTTTCTTTTCTTCTTCCTCTGCAGACATCCATATAACTTGTTAACTAAACTTGTGGCCTTTTGGCTGAAACTGACCAGCAAACACACACACAAAGTTTAACCCCATTGTATCAAGAAATCAGACGAAACAGAAAAATGAAAGACAGCTCTGTTCCTTCTCAACTGCAATGTGACTTAATCCTATTGGCTGCAGCATGATTCTGTTGATGATGTCACAACACTACATTTGAAGTGATTACATCATGGATGCTCATTAAGACCACAACCAATTTGATTCAGCAACAGTGTGGACAAACTAGTGAAGGGCTCTGATGGCCAAGAAGCAGCAGCAGCAGCAGCCAGTGGAACAAAATGGTGCAGATCGGCAGTGAAGCAATGCAAAAATTCAGGGGGTGAATGTTTTTTTGGCAGTCTCTATGGCTGCCTCCAATGTATTACTTTCAAAGCAAATATCAAAATTAAAGAACATTCAGTGCGGCCCTACAAATTTCATTCCAACATTAATCAGTAGTAACATTCCTACAAGCTTCTGCTGCCTGTGAGTGAAACTACCACGTCTGCCGCAGCCAGCAAAATACTGTATGTTCTATCATTAATGCAAATGCTCACAAAATCTGGTTTGTCCTTTTTAAAGAGCTGCCTGTCATAAACCATATATATGCAGCAAAAAATGCCTTGTACTACATCAGAGTATCAGGACGGAATGTTTGTCAACCACCAAAAAAAAAAGTCTACACAATACCCACCATCCCAGAAATATATATGAAATATATATATATATAGTAAGCCTTCATTTCCAACAGATAAATGTAATCAAGGTTTATATGCTCAGAGAAGCCAACAGGATGGGATTGTTTCACTTGAAGGATCAGAAGAAAATTGTAACTAATGTTGTGGAAAATTACTTTGATATTGCTTTCTCAGTACAGGATTACAATTAGGTTGCAGTGTGAAGCACAGGGAAAGAATAAATGAATGGTAACAAATCAACACAAACAGCTACTGTCAGGAGTACTTTGCTGACGGGAAGTAATGTAAGCATTACTTAAAGTTTTATGACTCTCGTTTTATTCTGGCTTAAGTAGTACATCAAGGGTTTCGGATCGTGGTTACTCAGGCTAAAAACAATAAAGAACCATTTCTAGAGCAGCAGACAGCGAAAGCTGAAGAACCGAACTATCTTTTATTAACCTTGTTTTATAAGCTACACCATCTCAAATTAAACTGGACTGAATGTATTAACAAAGAGCAATGACTCTCTCCTCGGAGTATAATTCTATTCTGCTTTTGAGGAGGTGGAGTGTGCAGAAAACGTGAGTGCATCTGGTTTTTAGGAAGCTGTTCAGATGGCGTTTGGAAGTGGTGTGGTTCCATTCAGCTATCAAGGAGGGGGTTGTATGCCACTACGGGACAATTGAGGTTGATTTGCACAATCTGTTTCCTACACTGGAAATTAATCATGGGCTTGTGTCGGAGGCTGAGCTGAGTTTCTGCAAGTTTCAATTTTTTATATTGAACTTTCCATTTTCAACTTGGGACAAGTTTCCATGAAATTGTACAAAAATCAGGATTCTTTTGCTATTTTTCATCCAAGCCCAGACTAGAACATGAAGGCTCCTCACAGAAAGCTGAACAGCAGCAGGGGTGCAGAACATCTTCCAGCTCAGGGGCTGAATTCCAGCCTGGAGAAGCTTTCAGGCCCACATCCCAGTGGTGGGCAGGGCCAAAGGCAAAGCAGGTCGCTCCAAAGGAGTTAAAAAAAATACCAGCACATTTTAGCTTAAAGCACTAATTGCCAGTAACTAGTAACTGGCTGGGGCATGCTGGGAGTCGTAGGCCTTTTTTTTCAGTCTAGAAGGGTTGCGCCTTTGGTCTTAGGAGAGGCATTTCAACCTTGTAGAAGGGGTGCGGCAGAACTGCACAAAAGCCAGGGAAACACCGGATGATTGGCAGTGATGGTGTTGGGTCAAGGACAGTGGGTGTAGCCATCTGGCAAATGCCAGAGTGCCAGATTTTGACTCCAGGAGGGCTGGACTTGCCCCTGCCCCAGGCCTGAAGTTCTGTACCCCTGCTGCATGGGAAACCCCAGGGAGTTGTTTTTAAAGGCTCTGGGAAACAGTACAATAACCTTCCACTGCATCTGCGCAGCTAGAAGCAGGGAGAACTTGGCGGGCGGGGTGAAAGATGGGTCAAGGGGCCTGAGAGAGTGTGCCTGGCACGCTGTTTGCATAGGCCGTGTGAGGGCGGGGCTTCTAGGGTAATATTAGCCTAGCAGTCGTGACCTTGGCCTCTTTCAATGTCTAGCCCCTTCCCTCCTTCTCTCCCTGTATACAGTGGATACTTTGCTGGTTGCCTGTTAGGGGGCCGAGTAGGAATTTCGGCTCATTGTCTCAATTGGCGGTATGGGGCAATGTGCATGTTTCGCCTGCTCTACACTGTTTCACAGAGGATGGTGTTGTTTTTGCAATTGGCTACTTTTGGGTCTGGTTTAATTTGGTCATATTTGGGAGGTCAGTGCGGGAATATTCAGTGGGATTAGGGTTGGTGAGAATCTGGTGGTACCGTTGAGGTGATTGGCGATTCTGGAAGCTCTCCGTTCAGGGTTTTGAGACCCAGTGGGGAGATACGGATCACCTTTGAGGCTGACTTACTTCATCCACTCTGAGTTTTGCGGCTCTGGGTTGTGGGTGACAGTGGGAAAGCCTCCCAAGTCCCAACAGCAGGATGGTGTAAAACTGAGGGGTGGCAATTTCACAGGCACCACCCCTCAAGTGTTGGATGTTTCACCCTAAACACCTAACGGCAAGGGGCCAGTTTAGTCAGGAACCGACACTAGTCTTCCCCTTTGTAGGTCTGTGATAGAAATAAATGTGGCCCAAGTTTATACCAAACTTATGTGCCTCGACTGGTTATTTCCACCTTTTACACTCACAATTCCTGTACCAAACCGACAAGCCTAGGAAATCTCTCCAGCCCTGACTGGGCAAAACCTTAGCAATGGCCTTTCCCAGTCCATCTGCCCCACCTACAGGATGGACTGTTAAAAAGACAATGAACTCAGAAATGTTTCCCATTCATACTTACAATGCAACCTCAACTATAGTCTTGGCTCAGCACTTGGGGGGGGGGAGGTTGCTACAGTCCAAATCTGGAACCTGGGAGACTGCCCTTTCTGCCCATGAAGATTTTGGGTATTCTGCATCAGTTTAATGTGCTACTGGCAAGTGGCTGCCAGACATGTTCTTTCTTTAGTGCTAGACAGGTCATTGAAGAACTGGCAATACATAAACAGGAGAACAAATGACGGCTTGTAGATATTGACAGCTCAGTTCATGGGCTCTGTGGCATGTAGCAAAGATTGCAACTCTCCCTCGGGAACAGGAACGTTAAATCATTTGCAGGGAATGGGTGAATCTCTCTGCATGGATGAGTCCAACATTATTTTCCAAGGGCCTCATCAGAATTTGACATAACGTCTCTTTAGTTCATAATGGGAACATTTCCAATAGACAAATGCAGGCTGCTTGATCAGCAAGGACCTGCAAGGATGTTCCTTGCCACTGAATATTATTTCGTCCAAGGAAACAATTCAGGAGAAACAACATGGAAAAGAGAATCGGGAAAAACTCACCTGGTGATTGCTGATGGACAACTTCTTCTGGATCCTGCAGGTGGATGAAGACAACAAGCCCAGCTGCTCCAAACAGCAGGATGAAGGAGAACATGCAGGTCAGCTTCATCATTGAGGTCCTCAAATCAATCCAGTTTGAGCCCACAGAAAGAAGAAAAGGTATTCCGTCTCCAAGGCACAGATTGTAGTCATCATTTCAGCCGGCTTTCCATTTCAGTGCCACCTGGTGGGGGTGAGTGAGCACAAAGCCACTAATACCATAGATCTCTACTAACCTACCTAAATTACATCATACATTTCCCTCATCTTTCCTTCCCACCCCCGCCCCGGGCAACCATGATGTGGAAGCAGGAAAACACTCCATGTGATGCCATCACATGACACATTTCATTATTACATGTTACAGAACATCAGAAGAACCATGTGAGATCAGGCCAAAAGGCCCATCTGGTCCAGCATTCTGTTCTAGATACATGTGGGGAAAAATGGTCCACTTAGCATTTTAATGCAAACTTACCTAATTTTACACTTTCAAACCACTCTATGAACAGAAACTCAGTTATCCTTCAAAATGCACACTTCTCTGAATTTTGTAATGGAGTTTTCCAATCAAAACATGTGTGGAAAATAGGTATATTACGGGGGAAATGTCAAAAGTGCATTATATTAAGAAAATTGCTTGCAAAAAAGTGTATATTAGGGAGACAAGCATACAAAAATGCATGTATTGGGAGAAATGCACACACAATTACTTATGAACGTTCATGTGCACTCTTTTTTTAAAAAAATATCCCAATGTTCAGGATGATGAACCAAACTTAAGTCTGGAAAATTCTCAAAGTTTGGGTCAACCAGATGCCCATGTAAAGATGACAAGTAGGAATGGAGCGCTTTAGCACCCTCCTGCTTGCGTTCTTCATCAACTGGTATTCAGAAGATGCTCTCTGTATACAAGGAAGAGGAAAGAGAATTAGACACAAGGGTGCTCTTTTTTGGTTTTGCTAACATAGAATCATAGAAAAGTAGAGTTGGAAGGGGTCTACAAGGCCATCGAGTCCAACCCCCTGCTCAATGCAGGAATCCAGGTCAAAGCATCCCTGACAGATGGCTGTCCAGCTGCACCTTGAATGCCTCCAGATTGGGAGAGCCCACCACCTCCCTAGGTAGTTGGTTCCATTGTCTTATTGCTCTGACAGTCAGGAAATTTTTCCTGATGTTTAGGTGGAATCTGGGTTCCTGTAATTTGAGCCCATTATTCCGTGTCCTGCAAACTGGGATGATCGAGAAGAGATCCTGGCCCTCCTCTGTGTGACATCCCTTCAAGTACTGGAAGAGTGCAATCATATCTCCCCTCAGTCTCCTCTTCTGAAGGCTAAACACGCCCAGTTCTTTCAGTCTCTCTCTCCTCATAGGGCCTTGTTTCCAGTCCCTTTATCATCTTTGTTGCCCTCCTCTGAACCCTCTCCAGTTTGTCTACGTCCTTCTTAAAGTGTGGTGCCCAGAACTGGTACTCAAGATGAGGCCTAACCAGTGCTGAGTAAAGGGGAATTATCACTTCCCGCAATTTGGAAGCTATACTTCTATTAATGCAGCCCAAAATTGCATTTGTTTTCTTTGCAGCCACATTGCATTGCTGGCTCATATTCAGTTTGTGGTCTACCACCATTCCAAGATCCTTCTCACTTGTAGTAGTATTGTTGAGCCAAGTGTCCCCCATTCTGTAACTCTGCATTTGGTTTCCTCTCCCTAGGTGCAGCGCTTGGCATTTATCCCTATTAAATTTCATTCTGTTGTTTTCGGCCCAGCACTCCAGCCTATCGAGGTCACTTTGAATTTTGTTTCTGTCTTCCAGAGTATTAGCTGTTCCACCCAACTTTGTGTCATCTGCAAATTTGATAAGCATTCCCTGTACCTCCTCATCCAAGTCATTAATAAAAATGTTGAAGAGCACCGGGCCCAGGACCGAGCCCTGTGGTACCCCGCTCGTTACCTCTCCCCAGTTTGAGAAGGAACCATTGATAAGCACTCTTTGAGTCCGATTCTGTAGCCAATTGTGGATCTAGTTTCGCACTCAATAAATGGTAGAGGTAGCACACTCCAATTCCATCCAAGGTGAAATCTGAAATGATTTGGTCAGTGTGTTCCTCAGGAAAAAAACAACTGCAAAATTTTAAGAGCCAAAAGAGTGTAGGCAAAACTAGTGAATGTTTCATATGCCCCAATAATAAAAGGCTGTCTCTGTTCAACCATAGTGTTATATTGCTGTTGCTAAAGCTGGCGAACAGGATCGGGTCTCCCAAGTTGTTGAGCATTGATCTGTTAATGTAAGATCCCTGTTGCACTCTCTTAATTCAACTCCAGGATGAGTGGGCTCTTCTGTTCCCAGTTTGTGGCCATTTGGAGGAAAAGAAGACAAAGCCCTTGAAAATGTGTAAGGTCCATTCCCTTACCACAACCCAGGGATGGGGACTTGGACTCGAGGACTCGACTCGTGAGTCGGACTGAGTCCCAATATTTTTAATGGGACTCCAGACTCGACTTGGGACTCGACGCCAAGGACTCCGGACCGTCACCGCCGCCCGCAACCGCCACCGCTCACCTCACCGCTGCTGCCGCCGCCACCTCACCATCGCATGCCGCTGCCCACCTCACCGCTGCTGAACGTTCCCCCGCCAAAACCAGAGCAGCGGCGGCCAAGCGTGCCGGAGCAGGGTCCCGTCGCGTCACTTACGCTGCGCCGGAAGTGACACGACGGGACTGGCGCAGGCGGCGTGCGATGGTGAGGCGGCGGCGGCAGCAGTGAGGTGGGCGGCGGTGGCATGCGATGGTGAGGTGGTGGCAGCAGCAGCAGCAGCAGCGGTGAGGTGGGCGGCGGCGGCATGCAATGGCAAGGCGGCAGCGGCAGCAGCAGAGGTCAGCGGCGGTGGCGTGCAATGGCGCGCGATCGCACAGCGGCAGCAGTGGTGAGGTGAGTGGCGGCGGCAGCGTGCGGGCGCCAGTGAGGCGGCGAGGTGGCAGCAGGAGCAGGGACAAGGGAAGGACCCGCCGACGGTAAGTGGCGGCGGCGGCCCATGGAGGGAGTGGGAGGGTCTCTGCGGGAGGAAGGGCAGCTCTTCTTCCTCTCGCGGAGACCCTCCCGCTCCCTCCATGGGCCGCCGCTTTGGGAGTGACTCGGGACTTGGGACTCGAGTCACCATTTTGGACCTTGGACTCGAGACTCGACTCGAGACTCAGGTCCAAAGACTCGTGACTCGAGGCCAAGGACTCTTCAACATCCCTGTCACAACCAGCCTCAAAACATCTGGAGATTAGAGGAAGAAACATCTAGGGGAAAAGCTGCTACTCCTGGGCACCACCTCCTAGTTCATATATGTATGAAATCTAAGCCTATAGACCATGCCTGTTTCCTGCTGCTAGTATGTGATGGAGATCATAGACCACAAGCATGCACTAGCAATGAAGATTCAGGGTGGGATCTATTCAGCATTCTCTGAAACTCTGAAAATGCACAACTCCCGTAACTGCCATACAGGTAACGAGTGACATTTCCCAAAATTGCCACTGCCACTTAAAACAGCAATAAAAATGTTCCATATAGATCTGCAAGAATTACAGCTCACTGGTGCTCAATATTATGGTCATAATTATATAAATGCCTACATTTATTGTTCTTGTTTGCCCACATTAAACAATAATGCACCATGCATCTGGGCCTTGGTTCACCCCAGGATATGTATTACTGGGATGCTATTTCATGGTCCGTTTTCTTTGTTAACTGGAAATTAAACTTGCAATAATATCTGGCATGGTTTGGGATTGAGTATTCCTTTATTATAGGGAAATGGGAAGTATACATATTAGAACGTACACATGCGAGAAAATATTGGGGTGATGGCGGAAGAATGCTAAACATAAGGACACAGGAAGATAAGAAGAACTGTGCTGGATCAGACCAAAGGCCTATCTAGTCCAGCATTCTGTTCTCACAGTAGTCATCCTAATACCAATGGGAAGCCAACAAACTGGGCTTTTAAAAAAAGTTAGCAAGACATATTGAAATGCTTGTACACTTCTAGGAAATATCTGGATTAAAAATTGTCCTTGCAATCATTTGGTCCATGTGGTTCAGATATGCCAATGTCTGTGGCCAGCAGTGGTGGTTTTTAGACCGTGTTGCAAGAAGGGGTGTGCATCAGATTCAAAGTCCGAAACCTGATCAGAATCAGGCTGCTGTGGTCTGGTTCTGTTGGGTCCCGAGGGAAAGCGGTCTTCCCTCCAAAGCCAGCAAACACTATGTCTCCAAATAGCGTCCTTCGGTTTCATTTCTCTAAACACTGCAGGAGAGGAGGCAGGGAGGCCGTGCAGTTGAGTGACTGACACAAGCCTGTCCATCAAGGGTTCCCTTGGACTCTCATCAGGACATGCAGAGTTCCACGGAAGAGTCGTTTACACTGCCGGGGGCAAAGGACAACGTGCCCCTCCCCATTCCACATATAAACCCAGCTGGACTGGCCGCTGACTCTCAGCATGCACCGTGAAGGCCTGTGGCTCACGCTGGCTCAGCTTGTCTGAGCGTGGAAAGCTAAGCAGGGTCAGGCCTGGCGATTCCTTGGATGGGAGACCCCTCCTCTAGTTTCCTGCATTGCACAGGGGGTTGGACTCGATGGCCTTGTAGGCCCCTTCCAGCTCTATGATCCTATGAATCTATTTGACACTTGCTCACACTGAGTTGCATTTGCCATTTTAATTACCCTTCTCCCATGCAGGAGAGATCCTTTTGGAGCACTTCACATTCCCTTTTTGTTTTAACCACCCTAAATAATTTGGTGTCATCGGCAAACCTGGCTCACTCCTAATTCCAGATCATTTATTAACAAGCTAAAAAGCACCAGTCCCGATACAGATCCTTCTGGGACCCCATTCTTCACAACCCTCCATTGCTGCTAGAACTGGCCATTTGCTGCTACTCCCTGCTTTCCTGTGCTTGTTCACCAGTGCAGGCAATGCACTCAGAGAGATGACTGAGAGGGCCCGGGCCTGAGGCGGCTGCCCCTTCAAGGCTCTGTGTTCTTCGGGAAGGGGTGAAGCCTGGTAGGCACAGTCTGGCCTAAGACAAAAGGGCTCAGCTGAGCTCCAGATTTTACTGGAGCAAGTTGTCTACTTGAAGCTGTTTACGTTTCTGCACCCGCCAGGGATGGGGACTCGGACTCGAGGACTCGACTCGTGAGTCGGACTGAGTCCCCCCTCTGACTCGACTCGGACTCGAGTCCCAATGTTTTTAATGGGACTCGAGACTCGACTCGGGACTCGAGACCAAGGACTCGTCAACATCCCTGGGCTGTGCCAGAAGGAGTGGAGAGGAGCGTGATTGCCGGCGAAGAGCACATGGAAGCGAGGTGTGCCGCTGCTCGGCCACTATGGACCAGGAGTGCAGCCCCAACAGTGTGTCAAGATTTATTTTGATTGATGTGTTGCGTACTTGGGAGAGGCAGAAGAAGGACCTGAGATTACTCTCTGTGGCTGCTCTGAGTGTGAAGTAGCCTTATTTTGTTGGGGAAAAAACCCCATTGATTTTAATAGGGACTCGTGGAGTCAGCTTTGGGAGTGACTCGTGACTCGTGACTCGTGAGTCACCATTTTGGACCAAGGACTCGGACTCGGACTCGAGACTCGGGTCCAAAGACTCGTGACTCGACTCGTGACTCGAGACCAAGGACTCTTCAACATCCCTGGCACCCGCTGCTGGCTACCTGACTGACTAGCCATCCTCAGGTATCCACCACAACCCATGGGCCCCTGCTTACGGTAAGGACAGGACACCAACGACGTCTTAAGGGTGCAGGGTCAGCAGTTTTATCAGTGATGCATATATGGTAGGGGTGTGTGGGGAATCTCATAAGGGGGTGAAAATCCGATGGGTTTTCTCAACTGGGCCCTGCAGATTCTGCTCTGGCGCCGACTCTATCTGATGCACGTTGAGCCGGCACGAGGATTTCTGTTTTTTAAAATGGGCCACAATTTGCATTAAAAAAAAAAAAAAAAAAAGCCAGGGAAATTTGTGCAAATTGTGGAGCAGAGGCCCGAATTTTGCACAAATCTGGAATTGGCTGTCAGAAAAATCAAGGTGGCCAAGGTGGAGCATGCGCACATGCAGTGGGAGGGGGAGGCTTCCATGCTTCTCACGTTAAATGCTACAACAAGAACAACAGGAAGAGCAAAACAATGACGCAAATCTAATGAGTTGGCCCCAATTTCCACAAATCGCAGTTTGCACAAATTTGCACTAGAGATACACAGTTCTCAGCTAGGGATGTGTGCGGAGCTCAATTGTGGGGTGGAAGTCCGGCGAGCTCGCTGGGCTCAACCCCCCAAGATTCATAGATTTCATAGATCATAGAGTTGGAAGGAGCCTACAAGGCTATCGAGTCCAACCGTCCTGCTCAATGCAGGAAACTAGAGCTGCCTGGACTACCTGATTCCCTGGCTCAACTTGCGTTCTCGCAAGTCGAGCCAGAGAAGCGACTTCCAGGTTCCTGGCACTACATTTTTTTAACGTAGAAAATGGCATAAGATACATTAAAAATGGCCACAATTTGCGCAAGTTATGCAAATTGCAGGCATTTCTAACGTATCTTATGCCATTTTCTATGTAAACAATGTAGCACCGGGAACCCGGAACTCCAGCGAGCGCCTCAGCTGGTGCTCACTTTTGGCCCTGCTTGGTACCCCTATAATCTTAGCTCCAGATTTGCATTGTTGCATTTTTAGAAATAAAGTTCCTTCATTTTGTAAAGTGAACAGATAAAGCTGCCAGTCTGCTATGTAAACCCTTTTTTAACTGGAGATGCTGGCGTTGAAACTGGGAGTTCTATTTCAGGGGTCCAACCAAAGCTGGATACCAGAGGCAAGCACAGAACTGCTTTGTCCACGTGAATCCCCAGAACAGCACAAACCTATTTGCATGTGAACATCACTCTCACTGGGAGGGCTTATTTGTAGGGGGAAAGTGTGGAGGACAACCAATAATGTATAATGTATTTTATTGTCTTTATGAATTGTTCTAAATTGCCCAGAGAGCTTCAGCTATAGGGCAGTATAGAAATAAAATAAATAAATAAATAATAATAATAATAATAATAATAATAATAATAATAATAAATAATATCTCACATACCTTAAAAACTGTACCTGTTGACAGACAGAAACATTTGCATCCATTACATCATGCTTGTTAACAGTCAATCACCTTTGGTGAGTAAAAATTTCTTCCAAGTGAACAGATAGAAAGGGTTTGTTTTTTTTTAAAAAAAAGTTTTTCCTTTCAGGTCACTAGTGTTTGACAATGACTATCAGAAGGATAAGCAGTCTACTAATTTTAGAGGCTCGCTATTCTTCCTGACGAATAGAAAGTCTTGAAGAGTCCTGTGGGTAAGCAGGCTAATAATTTTTGTTGTCTGTTTTGCAAGCCTACTTCAGATGACTTACAGTAAACAACCACACTTCTGGGGACTATATACTCCACCTTGCAGAGCACACGTTCTGTGTTCACAACTATTTTTAACTGTTAAGAGGAGGAGAGCATTCTGAACACAACTTGTGAAAGCATCTTAAAAAGTAATAGATACAGCAAACCAAACCAAAAGACAAACAAATCCAAAACATCTCTAACTTTCTGATCAAATATCGTTCCAGATACCTCAAATGACAACTTCCATATATTATTAAAGGCCACGATCAACAGAGCTCAGTAAACAAACTATGTTGCTTTCACAAGCAAAAATATTTCCGCTCATGGCTTTCAGGGTACAAATTACCACAAGCCTCAGGAGTTACTAATCTCCATAATAACACACTACATCCATTAGCAAGTTAATGAGCAAGCCTTGAAGGACCTTGATGAGTAGTTTATGCTACTTCTTGATCCAAAAAAACTATCATAAGCAGTTGTTGTTGTTGATGATGATGATGTTGTTCAGATGAAAATCTTCCAGGAATCCCCTTGGAATATTGTATATTCTTTTCTATGATTCTATGAAATGATAAAGGGGAGGATCAGTTGGCCATAATTTCTTCAGTATCAGAACTGAAATGATGGAGGTGGTTTAATTCCCTGTTGCAGAAGGGAGCGGAAAGGAAATTTTAGGGATGTGCATTGGATTCAGACAAAGCCCAAAGCAGGCCATAGAATCATAGAATCATAGAAAAGTAGAGTTGGAAGGGGCCTACAAGGCCATCGAGTCCAACCCCCTGCTCAATGCAGGAATCCAGGTCAAAGCATCCCTGACAGATGGCTGTCCAGCTGCACCTTGAATGCCTCCAGAGTGGGAGAGCCCACCACCTCATCCTTGTTGCCCTCCTCTGAACCCTCTCCAGTTTGTCTACGTCCTTCCGAAAGTGTGGTGCCCAGAACTGGACGCAGTACTCAAGATGAGGCCTAACCAGTGCCACTCCAGGCTATTTCTGGTGCTTTCTGAGGCAAGTAGCCTTTGCTTTAAAAAACAACCCCCCCAAAACAAACAAACAAACAAACAAAAACCCTCTAAAGCCACACAAGAAGCAAAGCCAGGCCAGAATGAGGCTTCATTAGCATTTCATGTGCAGAGACATCCTGCCTGCTCTCCAAATATCATACTTGGTTTTGTTTCTCCAAAATGCTGAGAGAGGAGAGAGGGATGGAGGGAGTGTGGCTGAGTGATTGACAGGTATACCTTCCAATCACGGAGCATGCTTTACCAGGAGCTCCAGTCATTGTGCTTTGCGGGAGGGCAAAGACGGGACCCTGGGAGGGGTGGCCATTCTTCCAATGGCTTCACGATGAAAAAAACGATTAAACTTGTTTTCAGTCACCAAAACTCCCTGAGCCCCTTCACCTATTCAGAATTTCTGAAACTTTGCAGATTTCTTGCTTGCGGACACCTCTATGATGTGTGCCATTTTCATACAGATTGTCCCACAAAAACAGAAGTATCCCCCCCCCCCCCAATTTGAGTACTTCCTTTCCACATGGACTGCTGCAACTATCCTTCTGAGACTTTGTGGGTGTTTTTTTTTTTTTTTTTTTTTACTGAAGGACACCTGTAGCATATCTGTGATTCTCAGAACAATGGTCCACGAGGAACATAGGCGGATAAGTTGTATCCTCTTTTGGAGAACCTCAAAATGACCAGGCTCCTCTTGCACAGAAATCCCTGTGGCTATTCTTTTGAATCTTGATAGGGCCAATCCCTTCAGAAGGGGAAACTACCTGTATCTCTACAAGTTTCATCCAGTTCTGCCAAGAAATAAAAAAGTTATTGATGATGGTTCACTTATAAAGAACAAACAACATCAAAATATAAAGGTGCATAGTACAAACCCCCCTGCACCTATTTTTCTGACATTTGGCAGGTGTAATCTCCTGCTAATGAGATACTGTCCAGTTTTGACAGGGGGGAAAAGAAGCTATACCCTTTTTTTTTTTAATTTCCCATGATAGTCAATGGGAGGCACGAAACTTCAAATTTCCAAATCTTGGCTCAAGGTTGGGAACTGAGTTGAAGCGGATGCCGAATCAGCTGAAGCAGATTTAGACCATTTTCTGAAGTGCTGAAGTGGGTCTGAGTCAAATCTGGGGGTCAGTGCACACCCGTAGAGAGGGTATCTTCACTCACTGGCCAGAAGACATAGATCTACCTTTCCCTTCCAGCAAGAGCACATGCAAGGGAAGTTCACCTGGTAAGCCCAACAATTGGCCAAAGGACCAGCTGTTGCAGGATGCTTCCAAGGAACCTTTTCTTCCCTTCCAGAGAGAACTTTGCAGCAATGGCCACGGTCGCTCTGTGTCTGCACAGGCAAGGGGAGGGAGGAATCTGGTCCAGGCTGGTCAACTGAGTGGTTTTGGAGGTGTTGTTAGGCTGGTAGGAAAATTCCATCTCTTTGGGATTCCCCCGCCACCCGCTCAATTTTATTGCGGAACTTTAAGTATTGTGTGAGGCCCTCAGAGTGTTCGAAATGGAGCCAGATATAATAAACGGAATACATTCATAAAGCAACCCTGCTCATTTCCAGCCTCTGCCATTCTATGCAGTGCTGGGATTGGCATCTTGATTGGCAAGTGAGAGGATTGCTTACACTATTGCCTGTGCAAGGTGGGTGGGATTGCACATTGTTCTTCTAAGCGGAGGCAGAAAATACAGCACACAAATATCAAAACTCAGCAACTAGTTGGAAATAATGAGTTCTGTATAATAATAACCTCCCTCCAGTTAACTAGATAGACTAGAAGACCATTTATCTAAACCTGGGGTGCAGAACCTCAGGCTCCCCATCTGGCCCTCTGGGGTTCCCCAGAAGGCCATGCCAATCATTTGATGGTTTCCCAGCTTTTGTGCGCTCTTTCCCCCATTCTAAAAGGTTGAAATGCCTCTCCTGTGGCTTAGTTACTGGCAGGAAGAGCTTTAAGCTAAAATATACCGGGGGGCGGGGGGGCTCCACCCCTTTTCCATTGGCCCCACCCACCACTGGAATGCAGCCTCCCTCCAAGAGCTCATCTGAAATGGATTTCTGCCCTTGGGCTGAAAGAAGTTCAACACCCCTGATCTAAATGGAGATATACAACATAGTCAGGCACTGAACAGTTTGGATAATTGGAATATCATTTTAAGTGTCTGTACTGAGCAGGGGGATTACCCGGACAATGTGCCCCTAACTTTGCCTCAACATTATAGATGCAACATTTAGGGCACATTCCAGTCGGGATGAGCGGGAGCCTCCGAGCTTGGAGGGTCATGGTCATTCAGTGCAGAGCGGGAAGAGCAGCAGAGGCGATCTTTGCCTCCCTGCTCCTTCCGCTTTGCATTTGGAGGAGGCTGGAGCGGCTTCTGGATAGCTCATATCCTGGTCACCCCGTCTTCTCCCCTTCCCACCCCCAGGGCCGGATTAAGAGCATTATGGGCCTGGTGCTGAGGATTTTGGTGGGCCTTTTTATGGAAATAAATAAAATGAAGACACAATTTTATATTAAAAACAAATTAAATATTTTAATTACCATAAAAGTGCCAAAACTCAAAAACTCCTGCAGCTCATCAGTAAGGGTCTTCCCAATTTCCCCCAAATTTATTTATTAAAAAAGAAAAAGCAGCCACAACAAAAAGCCAGGAAGCTTTGCTTGACCAAGAATAATTGTGTTGTTCTTGTTGCTTTGTTTCGTTTTCGTTTTTGTTTTTTTGTTAAACTAGCATTTGAACAATTGAGCTGCGAATCAGAAAGATCTTTTGCTCGAGGCTGGAGAGAGAGGTCCCTTCTAAATCTGAATATTACAGACCCTAGCAAGCCCCCCATGTGCTTCAAAGAAATGTAGTAACAGTGATTGAAATGCAAAAACCTACCGAAATGCTAATTTGAGAACAACAGTTCTTGCTAGGTCTTGCCTCAAGCCTGTAATGCAGATGTGCTTAGAACACCTTTCTAATCTTGAAAAAATCATTAATTATGCTGAATGATAACGATCAGAGCTAACTCAAATCGTGCCGCGTGTCCCTATATTGTGGGCCTATTGTCTGTTATGGGCCTGGAGCGGCCGCTCCAATCGCCCCTATGTTAATCCGGCCCTGCCCACCCCCTGAAATGCCCCCTTTAACCCCTCTCTGAACTCGCTTTTCTGACCTCAGAGAGTAGCCGGTGCGGTTCTTTCCATGCCAGCTGTGGGAGGAGAGGCAGAGCTCCAATTCCCAGCTCCGAGGTTGGAGGGCAGTCTCCAACCTCGGAGCTGGGAATCTGAACTATCCTATGTGCCCCCCCCCACCGCCCCAGTTGATATCTAGGGACCATGGGATCGTTCCCTCCAAGGTACCAAAGAATCTTGCAGCACCTGAGAAACTAACATATAAGTTTTCATGGACTAGAGTTCACTTCTTCAGATGCATGGAGAGTTATCCTGAGTTGGCAAGTATGCACTGCCATAAAGAGGAGGAGAGAAAATGTAAGCAGTGCAGTCAACGGGAAATGAAATGCAAGAAATTCGACTGTGACATTACAATGAAGGGTAGAGGTATGGAAAATAATTATAGTGATCATTCACAAAGTAGTACTGATGAAAACACAAACATCCTGGCATTGGTAAACTAATTAACAGCTATTGTAGGATAAACACCTCTTAGTTTTTTCTCAATTTAGGCCACAGGTAAATACACAGTCTATTTTTATTTTTTTGCATTTCATTTCCATCTGACCTCTTTGCTTACATTTCTCTCTCTCTACTTCTATGCATAAATATACCTGGCACCTGAGGTTAGCATATATCAGACATCCGAGGGCGTGGGCTCTAGTCTGCAAAAGCCATAATAAATATGCCATAATAAATATGTTCATCTTTAAGGTACCACAACAAGAATATTGGTATGTTTGTTTTCTTGCTGCAACAGACTAATGCCTTTGGCACTTGTTACGTCTAAAGTGCGGGTGTTGGACCTCTTTCAGCCCAGGGGCCGAATTCCATTTTGGAGAAGCTCTCGGGGGGCTGCATTCCAGTGGTGGGTGGGGCTAAAGGGGTGGGGCCAAATATACCAGCATATTTCAGCTTAGAGCGCTCAGTGTCAGTACTTGAGCCTGAGGAGAAGTATCTCATCTGTTTGGAATGGGGGAACGGCACAAAACCCAAGAAACTACAAAGCAATTGGTTGGGGGAAAGCGGGTGGAGCTAAGCAAAGGGTGTATGGCCATCTGGGGAACCGTGGAGTGCTGGATTGGGACCCCAGGGCAGGATGGATTTGTCCCATGGGCCTGAGGTTCAACAACCCTCATCTAAAAGTTATCGTTATCCTGAAGTGCTGGAGGCGCACAATCCCCATCACTCATTCTATATTTTTTCCCCAAATCAATAGTTTATGGACATCTTGCATTAGAGTACAACTGTGCTGTCATGTATCTGGTACCCGACACCTTCTCAGGGTGGAGGGTTGCTATCCAGCATATGCACGTTGCAATGAATGCCCGCATACCTCCTTCAGGTGTTACATCAAGGGGCAGAGAAGAGGCAGTCTCAAGGGGGAACAGGTATGTGGCAGGCAGGTGGGATTCTACTAAGTAAGAAGTGGTGAGAATTTCAGTGCACTTTTACCAAAATTTTCCAAAATTTTCCAAGTGCTGGATTAGGGTTGCCACCTCTTTTTTCTGACAGGCTCCTCATCTTTAACAGCTACATGGCAGGCAGGCAGGCACCATATTTATGTATGCATGTATGTATGTATGTGCATACAAGGGCAACAAGGCAACAAGGATGATAAAGGGACTGGAAATAAGGCCTATAAGGAGAGACTGAAAGAACTGGGCAATGGGCATGTTTAGCCTTCAGAAGAGGAGACTGAGGGGAGATATGATCGCACTCTTCCAGTACTTGAAGGAAGGGTTGTCACACAGAGGAGGGCCAGGATCTCTTCTCAATCATCCCAGTTTGCAGGACACGGAATAATGAGTTCAAGTTACAGGAACCCAGATTCCACCTGAACATCAGGAAAAAATTCCTGAGTGTCAGAGCAATAAGACAATGGAACCAACTACCTAGGGAGGTGGTGGCCTCTCCCACTCTGGAGGCATTCAAGGTGCAGCTGGACAGACATCTGTCAGGGATGCTTTGACCTGGATCCTGCATTGAGCAGAGGGTTGGACTCGACGGCCTTGTAGGCCCCTTCCAACTCTACTTTTCTATGATTCTATGATTCTATGTAGTTAGTTAATACATTTCTATACTGCCCAATAGCTGAAGCTCTTTGGGAGGGTTGCAAAACAAAATGTAACAGCATAAAATACAAAAACATAGTAAAACACAATATAAAACCTTAACCTTAGAATAAAACCAAAGTAAAAAGCCCCCCACCTATGCTGCTTGTCTCTCCCTGAGAGGCTTCTGGTTGGACATTGTGGAGATACAGTGTGCTGGAGTAGAGTAGACTGGTGGTGGTGCAGAATTTCATTTGGTTCACATTTTATTACAAACTTACCCAGTTTTGCACTTTCAAACCAATACATGAACCAAAAAACAGCTATCCTTTGAAGTTCACCACACTGCTTCAAATTGTGCAGTGGAGCTCTCCAATCAGAACGTGTGTACAACAATGTATCTAGTAGGGGAAAGTGCACACAAAAATGTGTATATAGTAGTTAAAATAATGTTAAACATGCATTATGTTAGGCAAATCGTTTGCACAAAATGTGCATACTAAGCACATTTTATATTGTTTTAATTATTGTATTTTATTGTGTTTTACTGTATTTTGATTGTACATCGCCCAGGGTGGCCGGGTGACCGGCCAGATGGGCGATTGATAAATATAATAAATAAATAAATAATAAATAAGCAAAATTGCAGACAAATTGTATGCGTTAGGAGACATGTGCACAATTTTGTACAAATTTTCATGCAAACTTTTTAAAAAATTAACCAAGTTCAGGATGAATGGAATTTAAGATTGGAAAAATGAGAAACTGAAAGAAACCAAAATTGACAGATTGATCCATCCGTAGGCTAGAATCATAGAATCATAGAAAAGTAGAGTTGGGAGGGGCCTACAAGGCCATCGAGTCCAACCCGCTGCTCAATGCAGGAAGAGCTTTGCTCTGATCCAGCAACAGGGGCTCTTCTTCTGTCCTTAGGGCAGTGTTCTCCAACCTTGGGTCCCCAGATGTTTTTGGCCTATAACTCCCAGCATGCCCCAGCCAGCTATGCTGGCTGGGGCATGCTGGGAGTTGTAGGCCAAAAACATCTGGGGACCCAAGGTTGGAGAACACTGCCTTAGGGTATGAGACAATTTCCTCCGCTTTAAGGAAGCAACACAGTGGGTAGCAGTGAAGGAAGTACAATGCTTAAAAAAAAATTCCAGCAACTTTCATATCCTAACACATCAAGGCTGTTCTCACCCAGTACTAGTCCTCTTAATCTTTAAAGTCACAGTGACTAATTTGCCTGTCACTGAAACAGCACAAACACTTTCTCCCTAATGACTGAGAGCCCCATCTGTTTTGTCAAGGTGATTTTCGACTTCCATGCATTATTCTGAGATGAGCTATCCCCTACTAATCTTGATTTGAGCTGTTAATGTGAAACCTCTAATTAAAAAGAGCTCTGGAAAAACGCACTCTGCCTTTCATACCCAAGCCGCCTATGAGTTAATAAGAAACTGGGGCTGGGGCTGGCAATTTGAAGCATGGATACCCATCCAAATTTCACACGTCTTTCTCCTTGCTTGATCTACATTTAGCAGAATAATTGTGTACATATTACAGATACAGATACAGATACATCATACATATATAAGGAAATGAGAAAATGCCTCAAAGAAACCATAATATTAAGGCCCCCAAAGCAGAAGTCAACACCATGGTTTTGAGGCTGCCCTGCTGCATGCCATAGTCCAACACAGTCAAGACTCCGAGATGAGGGGAGAAATCAGAATTTTCAGAAACCGGTGCTGGGAAAGCACATGGCTTTAATGCAGTGTTCTCCAACCTTGGGTCCCCGGATGTTTTTGGCCTACAACTCCCAGCATGCCCCAGCCAGCGCAGCTGGCTGGGGCATGCTGGGAGTTGTAGGCCAAAAACATCCGGGGACACAAAGGTTGGAGAACACTAATTTAATGCGACTAGCATGATTTGTGCAAATGGCACCAAGTCACATGTTTTTTGGGTGCCATTTTGCACGAAAAAGGGCCTTTTTGTGCACAAAACAGCACCTGAAATGCCACAGGCTGTGCAAAATGGCACCCAAAAAAACACATGGCTTGGTGCCATTTGCACAGATTGGGTACTGTTTTGCAGAAAAAGGCCCTTTTTTTTACACAAAACCGTGCAACAAAAAGTGATGTGTTTTTTTGGGTGCCATTTTGCTCAAAAAAGGGCCTTTTTGTGCAAAACGGCACCCAAAAAACACATGGCTTGGTGCCATTTGCACAAATCTTGCCAAAAGACGTGTTTTTCACACGCTGTTTTGCGCAAAAAGGCCTTTTTGCGCAAAATGGCACCTGAAAAGCATGTGGCGTGGCGCTATTTGTGTAGATCTTACTAGTCGCATTAAAGCCACGTGCTTTCCCAATGCCAGTTTGCAAAAATTCTATTGGCAGTTTGGGGGGGAAATACGCAAATCGCAGAGGTCCGCAAAAACCCCGACTCGGCCCACATCCCATTATCAGATGGAAAGAGGGGGCAGGAAATCCGGAGAAATCAATCAAGTTAGATTTTCCAGTTTCAGTTCATCCCTAGTTTGGGATGTTACCTAGCATATCAGGACGGCAAGGGGAGGGACACCATAAGCTTTTTTTTTTTACTTGCACTTCCTGTGAAGGTACCAAAATGCAGCCTCCTCCTGCACCCACGATATGTGGTACGTTCTAAGGAATTCTCCAGAAGTATGCCTCTCTCCAGACTCCTTACTCCTGTCCTGAGTGCTCTTTCTTGGTCACACTAGGGTGAGAAATTCATTGGCTTTGCAGTCCTTTGCGAGATTACCCAATTCGCTCAATTCCCAAAACTAAACTCCGACCTTAACACAATTTGCGACTGGATATTGCATACATTTCCAACTTTGCAATGTGTTGTCGCAAAACAAAATGCATTTGAAAGTATGTGTACATTTGAGAAATGCACACTGAAAAATGTGCAATACACTCTTTAGTGGATTCTGTACACATGTACAGAAAGGTATAATATGAAAGATGCACACAAAAATGCACACCTTTTGAAAAATGTGCACAAAAATATTTACAAATTCCCATGCACACAGAAGGTCCCAGGTTCGATGCCCGGCATCTCCAGGTAGGGCTTGGAAAGAATCCTGCCTGAAACCCCGGAGAGCCGCTGCCAGTCAGTGTCGACAGCACTGGCCTAGATGGACCAAGCAGGGTCTGACTCAGTATAAGGCAGCCTCCGATGTCCCTATGCCCATTCCTACACTAGGGTGTGATAAGCAGATGGGAGAGCAGGGTAGAAGGATGGGGGCTGTCCGTTATGCATGCTGATGTCTACCTCACACAGTCTTCTACCATTGAAAGTGGCTTGTGGTCCGTTGTGAGATGAATGAATCACAGACAAGTGAGCTGAGGGTCTTCAAGAAGCCTTCCAGCGTCATCATACAGAGCGGTACCTGTGTTGGTTCCATTCAACTATGCCGCTTTTCATAACGCCTCCGTTGCACCTTACTTTTGTTGGGAATGAACAGTCAAAACCTCAAGCCATGCATAGGTACATGATGTAATTGGGACCACAGAGTCTCTGCATCCTAGAGCAGAGACCCTGTGGACATTATCCAGACCTCCTGGTGCAGGATGTGGGCGTAACCAGTCGCCTTCTCTTCCTGCCCCGGGAAAACAGTTGGAGCCATGAACTTGTAGGAACAACATGTCTGAAGATGTAGCCGAGTTGCAGTTCTGAACTTTTCCCAAGTTCAGAACAGGTCGACTACCATATGATTCCTGCACAACTGTAAATACATTCTTAAGCCTGCCTGTATCCAATCTGCAAGATCTGAGTGAGTAAACTCTGTTTTTAACCTCCAAAAGACTGTTTGTCTTATTGGTAGTGTAAGGGGGAAACCAGGTGAAGATCCAGCCTGTCCAAAAGGGACAGTCTGTATCAACTAAATGCACAGCCCTGCTTTAACCAGCAGCTCCGCATGCACACGTTTTTCGCCTGTAGTTGGGTATACTCTGCTGTGTTTGCAAAAGCAAGAGGGGAGAGATAATATATCACAATATCCTCTCCCAGGTCTTTTGGCAATCCCCAACAACTTTTGACATTAACAAATAATGATCACGTTTTCTCATTCTTTTAAACTCCTAGGAAACTCTAATAATTTGAAGAGGACTGACACTGTTTATAAGAGTGGCTTTGGGTCCTCTGAATTTTGTCATGCCATTTTGTGTGTGTGTGTGAGAGAGAGAGAGAGAGCCTTGGGAGCATTGCAATCAAAAGAAATTATGGCACTTGTCTCCATGGGATGTACGTAGATAGACTGCTCATTGGTCATATCGGGGAAAAAGTAATGTACTTTCAGCCAGAAAATCAACCATTCTATTTTCCCCGAGTCTGGCAAATGTTCAATAGATCCTTTGCAATGCAGAGAAAGTTAATGTAATATTTATCTGAATCAAATTAATCCTGCAAGGAAAATAGTTAAGGTCCTGGGCTGGCGTTATCGTAGTCTGTTTTCACAACCGAGAGAGTGACTGGCCTCAGGTCGCTTGGGGGAGGGGCCGTGGCTCAGTGGCGGAGCCTCTGCTTTGCATGCAGCAGGAGGTCGCAAGTTCAATCCCTGCCACCTCCAGGAAGATCCCTGCCTGAAACCCTGGGGGGGGGGGGCGCTGCCACTGCTGTCGACAAGACTGGGCGACGAGGTGGACCAAGCGTCTGACTCAGTATCGGGCAGGGATGTTGAAGAGTCTTGAACATGGAATGGAACATGGGCGGGAGGGTGCTGTTGCACTCATGCGCTGCTTGTGGGATTCCCGTGGGCAACTGGTGAACAAAATGCAGGACTAAGTGGACCCTTGGTCTGATCCAGCAGGGCTCTTCTTATGTTCTTATCAGACTGATTATAAATGGTGCACTTGTTAGCTTAGTGCAACATCAACATCAATAATCCTTTCTGAGCAGCCAACAGAGATACCTGATTATCTATCTATCTATCTATCTATCTATCTATCTATCAGGGATGTTGAAGAGTCCTTGGTCACGAGTCACGAGTCGAGTCTTTGGACCCGAGTCTCGAGTCCGAGTCCAAGTCCTTGGTCCAAAATGGTGACTCACGAGTCATGAGTCACGAGTCACTCCCAAAGCTGACTCCACGAGGCCCTATTAAAATCAATGGGGTTTTTTTCCCAACAAAATAAGGCTACTTCAGATGTGTGGCTTAAATAAATTCTAGGCACAAGTGTGCCTTTTTATCTCAAAACTCTGCCACTGATTTTGACAAGAACAGACCAGGCAGACAAACCCAAAATAACCAGGCAGCGAACCCCAAAACAGGCAGGCAGAGGCCTTTGTCTTGGACAATTCAAACTGTGGAACTGGTTAAGAAAACTTGGATTGTTACTGCAACTAGGTCCAGACAGCACCTGCAGGTGGCATCAAGCAGGGATGTTGACGAGTCTTTGGTCTCGAGTCCCGAGTCGAGTCTCGAGTCCCATTAAAAATATTGGGACTCGAGTCCGACTCGAGTCAGAGGGGGGACTCAGTCCAACTCATGAGTCGAGTCCTCGAGTCCGAGTCCCCATCCCTGGTATCAGGCAGCTTCCGGTGTTCCAGTGGCCGACTACTGCTGAGGATCTGAACTCGGGAGCCCGGTTTCATTTCACCTTGCTAGTAGAGTGGCCACTTCCGCATCATTTTACTGGAACCCAGAGGTCCATCAACAAGAGCCAGGTGTGAAACGCTGGCGGGCTGGGGGTGGGGGCAGAAGTGCAAATGCACAATATTAAGGAATCGCCTCAGAGCCCAGGGATTTAGTTTTTGCATCAGAGTTGAGTTTATCATCCTTTTGCACAAAAATGCACTCTCCCCTCCCCGCGCTTTCTTCATTTCAGAAACCCCTTTTATGGGGTTCGGAGTCCCTTTTGTGGCTGCCGTTAAACAACTGGGAATCAGCTGATCTACTGCAAATAACCCCAGGATCAGCCAGCAAACCCTGATCCACCTGCCCCCGGTGGATTAAGCCATCGGAGGGGCCTCCGGGACTGGAGATCGCGCACTCCGCCTCCAATCTGACTGGACCTGGTGCCAGGACAGAACCTAGATTGCAGCACGGGCTCTCAGTGGGTTGGCCACCTTAATCAGCCTGGGCTGTGCAAGTGCCTGACCCTGCACACATCTGGTTCTGCACAGGGGCACCAGAGGTCTGCAGGAGGGTCGCTACAGACTCGTAGGGGTGTTGCGTTCGAGAAATCCACAACAGGCTCAGATGAGTTTTGGATTTTTACGAGTCCGACCTGTGGATTCTGCAGTAGACCGGCTTTTCCCAAGTTGTGCATATTCCACAGACGTGTGGACCAGCCTTTTACTTTGGGGGGTGGGTGGGGATTTGTGCAAATTTGTACTTGTGCATTAGTGCTAATTCACACGTGCACTAATGCCCATCAGCGCAGTGCGGATTAGTGCTAGAACGCATTCGTGCAAGTGCAAGTGAGAGCCAGTGTGGCGTAGTGGTTAGAGTCTTGGACTGGGATTCAGGAGATCCAGGTTCTAGACCCTGCTCAGCCATGAAACTCACTGGGTGACTTTGGGCCAGTCACTGACTCTCAGCCTAACCTACCTCACAGGGTTGTTGTGAGGATAAAATGGAGAGGAAGAGGAGGATTATGTAAGCCGCCTTGGGTTCCTTGCAGGAAAAAAGGCGGGGTATAAATATAATAAATAAATAAATAAATAAATAAATAAAATAAAGATTTTGTACCTCCCTAAAAAAAATCTGATTTTGCAAATGAGCAGACGACGGAACAAAAAGATGCCTGACAATCCACAAGGCACGGGTGGAATGGATTTAAGAAGATCCGTTCATCCCTCCTACAGAGGCAGAGGCCATTGCAAAGAAGGGTGGAACCGGACTGGAATCCTAGTTGCGCAACAAGAACAGGGAGAGCCAGAGGGAACGGGAGTGAGGCTCAAAGCCAGGTGAACTCTTGCTCGCGCAAAGACCCATGACAGATCCGGGAGCATCTACAGCAGGGCCAGGTAAGGAGCCAGTGATAACAGGTGCTCCCCAGGACATAGCCCAGGCGAGGCTTCCCTATTTCAGACCCATGAAAGTGCGCACCCCTGCACTTGCGCAAGTCTGAATATTAAAAAAACAAACAAACCAGAAAAAATTGTGCACATTTGGAGGGATTTTTTTTTTTAAAAAAGGGGGGGTGGCCAACGAATGACAGACCCTCCAATGTGCCACTTGGGTGCTCTGAAAGGGCGGTCACTGGCAGCAGCACAGGTGAGATCGCCAAGAGTGGCAAGGCTTTTTTTGCCACTTGCCAGGCGCCTCACTCACAGCTTCACTTTACCCACAGTAGGATCAGTCACCCGGGTTCAGATGACACAACAACCCGCCATGGGTAAATCAAAACCCACAACAGCCCATGGGTTCTCAGGGTGGTTTGTTTGGAAAAAAACAAAACAAAAAACAAGCCACTGTGGGTGGAACAGGCTGGGTCCAGATGACAAAAGAACCCACCCTGGCTAGTCACCCACGATGAGTTGTTGTGTCATCTGACCCAGGTGACTGTGGGTGGGTGGGGACCCTCAGCCTCCTCATCAGCAAGCTGCCACAAGCCCTCAAAGTATTAGGATTTGGCAAGCCCCTGAAGATGGTTGCAGTTTTCGGTGGCCATTTCCTCCTCCCCCACTTTCCCCCAAACTCTCCAAAAATCTTGGCCAAAGCTATCCATGCAATGTTAGTTCTCAAGCTGCCTAGCAGTACATTTCAATGGGACATGTGTAACTATGGGCACAATCCCATGCATATTTAGACAGAAAAGCCTCCTACAACTCTATGCAGCTGGGACTAGTAGGACCTTTTCCTGCCTAAATATACATAGGATCGCACGCTAACTTTCTTTGGATTTGGTCCACCAAGCCCTTTGTCCTTTTCACAAACTCTTGTGTGACATCCCATCAAAGCCAAGTTTAAGAAAAACAACCCCAACTAATAAACCCTCTAAACCAGTGTTCTCCAACCTTGTGTCCCCAGATGCTTTTGGCCTACAACTCCCAGCATGCCCCAGCCAGCATAGCTGGCTGGGGCATGCTGGGAGTTGTAGGCCAAAAGCATCTGGGGACACAAGGTTGGAGAACACTGCTCTAAACTTTGAAGAAGGTACGCAAAACAGCTAAATCTTAACCTTTGAAGTATCCATTCTCTTCATGCCTTTTCACGTAAAGACCATCTTTCAGTTAAGAATTTTTCCATAATTGCAAACTGCAAACCCCCATCTGAAGAGTCTAATGCAATTTCTGTTGTCAAGGACGCTAAAGGTCTCACTCCCTTTGATACTCCAGAATTAACCTTTTCTAATGTGTGCATAACCTTCTGCCTTCCTAAGCAGCTGAAGGTTTGGCAGACCTTTGCTGCCTTGCACTGTATAAATATTATTTGTCTGAAGCTCTTGAGTTCTACATTACAGATACCGTACTAATAAAATAGTTACTGACCTTTTTAGCTCATGTATAATTAAAGCAAGGCCTAACATTTTGCAAATAAATAAAAGATAACTATTTTCTTCTACAGATCAATGACATCTCCTGTATTTTTATTTTTTTATTTTATTTGTAAGTTAAATTATGGCGCCTTTAAGTATAATAAGGGAATTTAACATGCTAGCAACAACTGGCTGATCTTTGCACATTTTTCAATTGGATATCACACTTTAAAAATGCAAACAATTATTAATATTGATTGGGACTAAAACAATATTGGATCTCAATATATCCCTTCTTCTTTTATGAATTACTTTGCACCGCCACTGTGATTATGATGGAAGACTATTTGCACGCTCAATTTCTTTCCAGTGAGAAAGAAACTTGGTCAGGAGCTGCTGCCTATGGTTGTGCTGATAATAATCAACCTACAGAATATAAAACCATTTTAAAAGTTCTGAGATGAGGCATTAAAAAATGAGACTTCAATCCGGTCTATATCATGATTGTATACTAGCTTGCTGGTGGCGCCAGAATATGCTTTCCGTTAGAAAAGTCTGCAACGGATCTGTGGTTTGGAGCTGGAATCCGCTCCAATGAGGAAGGGCACAATCCTTGCACCCTTTGTTCGCTGCTATCAGAGTATGGAGCAGCCAGTTCCTGCAGGGACCTATTAGCAGGGATGGGGACTCGGACTCCAGGACTCGACTCGTGAGTCGGACTGAGTCCCCCCTCTGACTCGAGTCCCAATATTTTTAATGGGACTCGAGACTCGACTCGGGACTCGAGACCAAGGACTCTTCAACATCCCTGGGCTGTGCCAGAAGGAGTGGAGAGAAGTGCGATCGCCGGCAAAGATTTTATTTTTTAAAATCATTTTCCTAAAATGCAACCTTTCAGACATTTTGGGTTTGTCTGCCTCTGCCTGCCTGCTTTGGGGTTCCCTGCCTCCTCTGCCTGCCTGGTTATTTTGGGTTTGGCTGCCTGGCCTGTTCTTGTCAAAATCAGTGGCAGAGTTTTGAGATAAAAAGGCACACTTGTGCCTAGAATTTATTTAAGCCACACATCTGAAGTAGCCTTATTTTGTTGGGGGGGGGAAACCCAATGATTTTAATAGGGACTCGTGGAGTCAGCTTTGGGAGTGACTTGGGACTCGGGACTCACCATTTTGGACCAAGGACTCGGACTCGAGACTCGGGTCCAAAGACTCATGACTCGACTCGTGACTCGAGACCAAGGACTCTTCAACATCCCTGCCTATTAGAACCCGCCCCTCTCCCCCAAGCCTCCTTCATGAACACAGTGGTACAGCTTGGGATTTTGAGGCCCTGGACTTAGCAGCCTTCTGGGGGGCCCCTCAGACTCCCATGAGCGTTACTTGAGTTGTGGCTTCGACATTCCAGGTATGTTGGACCAGCCTCCGCGACCGCCACCCTGGTGCCCTCCTCCAGCTGCTTTGGACGTCAGCTCCCAGCATTCCTGACTGTTGGCCATGCTAGCTGGGGCTGATGGGCACTGAAATCATAGCACCCTCATAATTGCAGGAACAGAATGGAACTTTTCTTCTGCTGCACTGATGCTCAACACATTTAGTTGGAAATATGCAGCATTTTGTCAAAGAGAAGGAGAAAATATTTTGAAAGAAGTCAGTCAGTCAGGCGATCACTCGTGACCGAGTAAGATTGTCTTCCAGGATTAAAAATAAAAAATAAAAATAAATTTACAAAAAGGAGATTTTAAAAGGAGGCAAATTCTAAAGAAGATTGTGTAGACTCTAGCGATGGGTCCGTAAGTGACTGTGGAGGCCAATTCTAGATCCACACAGCTTCCCACAGTGAGGACACAGGTTACCAGATGGAAGATGGTCCTGTAAAGGATTCATTTGATGTGCCTTTCGCTTAGCACGTTTCTCCCTTTCACCTTGCACTCGGGCTTCTTCAAAGTTACTTGAAAGAGGTAAAACAATAATAAAGTGGGCATTTGTGACCATGTACGTGCCTGCCTGTGTAAAATGTTCTTTAAAATAAGAAGAAGCAAAGGATGCTGCTGCAGCAACCCGCATCAGCCCCAGCAGGCTCCCGCACACCCGTGCCAGCTCATGTGCCTCTTTCTCTGCCCCATCCTCCCCCACTCTCTGGGCGGTCATTTGCCCCTCCCCCTGGACTGTGGCCCCCGAAGTCCAGCCCTGTCTGCACACTGCTGCTCTTCCGGGAATACTGCAGCACCCAGGTCTTAACGCTTCGTCTCTCTGGGATGCCGCTTCCAGTGGGACTAACCTGTGCACCAGGCCGGTGCCTGTAGGCCGGGCCCCAGGGAGGGACAACCTGCTCGATGCCGATGACAAGAAGATGCATGAGAGTCATGGCTGATCCTGAACGGCTCCACCAGACCACAGTGCACTTGGAAGAACAGACCAGTAGCGTGTCCCACATGGGAGCAGCTGGCACGGGAGGGACGGGTTAGAACAGGGCCCTGTGGGAATTGTTCCATGCCCTGCTTTTTGTGAATGTCCCAAAGTAAGTTTGACTTGACTTCAGTTCATTATACTATGTCCAGCCTTGGAAGACGTTTTCTTGCCAATTATTATTTCCGAGCCCTGATTTAATACTACCATTTGGCTCCTCGGTTTCACACGCACATTGGTCAGCTCAGGATCAGGTTCTCACAAGTGACTGGGCCTCTCAGAAATGGCAGAACTGTCACTGGATCACCTTGGTCCCCTTGCAACTCGAAGCGAGAAAGTAGGAAAGCTGAAACTGGATAGCAAAATTTACTACCTCTTCAGGTTAAAAAAAAAAAAAAAAATGCATGAAGAGGGCATCTGTGTGAAGCCCCCGTCTCAGCAGGAAAGAATTTCAGACTTTTGTATGCTTAGCATGGCGGGCTGATGAGAACTCCTATGTGCTTTCAGGTGAACATGCTTAGAACAGGGTGGCCACATACACATTGCCAAAAAAGAGGACACCAAGTTGCATGTGCTAATTTATAGCGAGATGCAAATTTAGAAATAATCGCTCCCATTCAAATAGTAATACAATGCATCTCGCCTGTGATCTCACCACTCAAGTTGGCCTGTGGCTCACGCTGGCTCAGCTTGTCTGAGCGTGGAAAGCTAAGCAGGGTCAGGCCTGGCTATTACTTGGATGGGAGACCCCCTCCTCTAGTTCCCTGCATTGAGCGGGGGGTCGGGCTCGATGGCCTTGTAGGCCCCTCCCAACTCTATGATCTACGAAATCTATGAAATCTCGCCATAGTAGGGAAGACTGTGGCCAGGTGGGCAACTTCAAGGCCTCCATTGCTGCCCCTACTCAGGGTTCTTTATCTTTAAACTGGACTCGGACTGGACAGCCCTTCAAATAGCAGACACATTCAAAACACAGGACTGTCCTCAGACAGCCATTCAAAATAGAGGGCTGTCTTTGGTAAAGTAGGACACCTGGCCACCCTAGCTTAGAAGCCTCCATGTGATCTGTAACCCTGCCTTGTCAGGGTTCTCGATGATGAGAAACACATCCTCACTGAGAAACAACGGTGTGAGGCTCTGCTAAGAAAATCTCAATGCGAGTTGAGCTCATCTGATTTTACCGTGCTCTTTATGTTACATGCACTGCACATTTCCTTGAAGAGCCTGACTTCAAGCCTTCCGATGTCTGAATCTGTAATTAACCAGTTCAGCCTCCCCAACTTTGCCATCCAGATGTGTTGGGGTGCAACTCCCAGGATCCCTGGCCACTGGCCATACTGACTGAAACTGAGGGGCGTCAAAGCCCAAAACATCTTGCGGGCACCACGTTGGAGACGGCTGATCTACGCCATACCCATAACGCATGGCTTTGTCAGACAGATTCCTCCTGGGCATCATGTCCGGCCAGAGCACGGCTAGGGATGTGTGAAGATTTAGTTCTGTTTGCAAATCATTCAAAAAATACCCCGTTTGCAACCCCAAACAGGAGCACAAGTTCTCAAGGAAGGTTCACAAATTGCCAAACTTGTGTTCACGTTCACAAAATGTGAAAGCATGCATTATTATTTTTTTTAAGTGTGCATTTTCATGCTTTAGTCAATGTGGGGAAGTGCGCGCTTTCGGGAAATGTGTGCTTTTCCCATTCGAACAAACGGAGGGGGGGGAAGCAGGTTGCAAATGAGAATGGGAGCGGGATGAACTGGGCTTTGACGTAAAGTTGGGAGAATTTCAGGGAGCTCGAGCATCCCTCGTTCTCCCATTGCTACACCTGGCTTGGGCCACCTGTCAGCAGTTCTCCACAGCTGCAACGATGTCCTCCTGAGATCAGGACCAGTGCAAGGCAGTTTGGTTCCCTAACCAAGATCAGATATTTAGCACACACCCCCTTCCCACTTGAGACCACTGTATTTTTTTTTCAAGGTGTTTCTGGCGCCCCCTTTAGCCCTGCGCCCTAGGCAGCTGCCTAGTTGGCCTAATGGTAGCACCGGCCCTGCCTGGGATGGTTCGTCATGCCTACTACTGTAGGGAGGTGGTCTCACCTGTCTCACCTGCCAGTTCTGTGGATCATTTATATGTCAGCCTTTGGTAACATGTGGTGACGTGTCTCATCCTGGATGTCCTGCGATTGGGCACTTCTTGTATCTTGCTGAACCGAGTTTAACGCCACAAACTGGCAGTGCTATTATAGGAGTCCCTGCGGCTGCAGATAGCAACGTTCCAGCTGAGCAACCCCTTTCAGGGTGTAACAATAGTTAGAGTCTGGCACACACCCCGGGGGGAAAATTACAGCTTTGTCCTGAAGATAGCTTGCTGCGTACATCACGGAGTGGCCAGAGCATCGTGCTGAGATTCCCTCAAATAACTAGGTCTAATATTCTTATTGAGCACAGCTGGAGTGATGGTGGGGGGGAGCGGTTTCCCCCTATGTATTGCTTTGGAACCTGAGTGCCCCTTTATTTCGCCATCTTTGCAATGGTACCTGGAATCTTTGCTTAGAGCATGATCTTCAGTTAGCTTTGACATGCAGCTAATATACAGTGCAATTCTGCATCTTCTAACCCCCATATTTATTTATTTTATTATTAATATTTATTTATCGCCCATCTGGCCGGCAACCGGCCACCCTGGGCGATGTACACAGAATAAAATACATAAATGCAATAAAATACATTTAAACAATATAAAAATTTTAAAATCTTAACCCACCCCATATTCCCGCCTGAACAACCAGGTTTTTAATGAGCGACGGAAGCTCATCAGAGAGGGGGCATGGCGGAGGTCACTCGGGAGAGAGTTCCACAGTACGGGGGCCGCCACAGAAAAGGCCCTCTTCCTCGTCCCCACCAGTCTAGCTGCTCTGGCTGAAGGGACAAGGAGAAGGCCATCCGTGGCAGATCTTGTTGAGCGGCCCACTTGGTGTTGCTGGAGACGCTCCTTGAGATAAACTGGACCAGAGCCGTATAGGGTTTTAAAGGTCAAAACCAACACCTTGAATTCGGCTCGGCAAGCAACTGGTAGCCAGTGTAGCTCCTTGAGCACTGGCGTGATGTGATCCCGCCGGCGGCTGCCTTTAACCAGGCGAGCCGCCGCGTTCTGTACCAGCTGTAGCTTCCGAACCGTCTTCAAGGGTAACCCCACGTAGAGCGCATTACAGTAGTCTAGGCGAGCATAGAGCATACAAAAGCATTTGAAAGGATTCCTTCAAGAATATGCAGCAACTGCAGTGGCTCATCTCTTCCATAGCAAGCATTTGAAAGGAAGAGAGAGAGAGAAATAAATAAGGAAGAAGGAAGGAAGATGAGTTGCCCACACATCCTTCATGCATGTTTTCTTAACGGAAGGCTGTAGGGTGGCCACTTGCCACTTGCACATTGCAAAAAAGAGGAATTCCATCACCACCACCCCCCAAAAAAGGATGAAAGATACTATTCTATGATTCTATGATTCTATGACACCCTTTTGCATCTGCAAATGTATATGTCTAGGTGCAAACTGTAACTTAAATCATTACGAGACACTGTCTCATAATGTCCTTCATAGTTATCTTTGATGGAAGATCCCCTGACAGCATGCCTCTGCCCACCTGCTTCGCCATGCAGCTCACAAGGGCATAACTCAAAGGCCGTCTGTGGCCTAAACCAGTGTTCTCCAACCTTGGGTCCCCAGATGTTTTTGGCCTACAGCTCCCAGCATGCATGCTGGGAGTTGTAGGCCAAAAGCATCTGGGGACCCAAGGTTGGAGAACACTGACTTAAATAGAAATACCAGACATCTCACCATAGTGGAGAAGACTGTCCAGGTGAGTTGTGTGTCTGTTCAGGCTGCTGCCCAGGTGCTAAGTGCGGAGCGGCCACTCCAAGGCCCCCCCTTATACTTAACTCTCCCTCTGCATCCTTCTTTGACTTTAAACCAGACTTGGGCTGGCCAGCCCATCAAACAGAAGACAGTTCTCTGTGGCAGCTCCCCAAAATAGAGGGCTGTCCTCTGTAAAATGGGACACCTGGCCACCCTAGATCAGGATATTACGCTTTAAGAATCCAGCCATGTGAAGTGCACTCCCAAGCATCAATCGTGAGCCAGGGCACGCTGCAGCGCCAGCATCCATCCCTAAATGCCGCCGTTATACCACTGTTGCTGCTGCCTTTCATCATTTTGACATGGTTTTCCTCAAAAGCGGCTTTTTGTGAGGAAGACAAGAGAGATCTGCAACGAAATACTGCAGTCACCATCACCATCTCCAGCAGGATTGCTGGAACTCAGGATTCCAGCAAAAAAAAACCCTTCAAGCGGGGGCATTTCACTGCACCCACCCTGCTCTCTCTTCTGCTTCTCTTTTCCAACTGACACTAAATATTCTATGGTTACTGAGCATGCTCAGTCCTCATTGGCTGCTTTTTTGGGTGGGGTGGGGTGCATTCCCCTTTACTCGGCACTGGTTAGGCCTCATCTTGAGTACTGCGTCCAGTTCTGGGCACCTCACTTTAAGAAGGACATAGACAAACTGGAGAGGGTTCAGAGGAGGGCAACAAGGATGATAAAGGGACTGGAAACAAGGCCCTATGAGGAGAGACTGAAAGAACTGGGCATGTTTAGCCTTCAGAAGAGGAGACTGAGGGGAGATGTGATAGCACTCTTCCAGTATTTGAAGGGATGTCACACAGAGGAGGGCAAAGATCTCTTCTCGTTCATCCCAGTTTGCAGGACACGGAATAATGGGCTCAAGTTACAGGAACCTAGATTCCACCTAAACATCAGGAAAAATTTCCTGACTGTCAGAGCAATAAGACAATGGAATCAACTACCTAGGGAGGTGGTGGGCTCTCCCACTCTGGAGGCATTCAAGGTGCAGCTGGACAGCCATCTGTCAGAGATGCTTTGACCTGGATTCCTGCATTGAGCAGGGGGTTGGACTCGATGGCCTTGTAGGCCCCTTCCAACTCTACTTTTCTATGATTCTATGATTCTATGATTCTATGAAACTTTGCAACTGCTCGGGGCATGCTAATACCTCTCATTTCTCAGTGGCCCCATTTTGGCTCCATTTCTATCAGCACTTACAGGTTCCTAGATTATAGAGTTGGAAGGGGCCTACAAGGCCATCGAGTCCAACCCCCTAGAAGACTAGAGGAGGGGTCTCCCATCCAAGTAATAACCAGGCCTGACCCTGCTTAGCTTTCCACACTCAGACAAGCTGAGCCAGCGTGAGCCACAGGCCTGTGTTGACCACCTGAATTCACTGTTAGAGGGAGTCCTGGAGAACTGAGAATCAGCAACTTGTCCATGGACAGAGAGGCTGTTGTGACTCCAGCAGGTCAGACAGAGACCAGCCGGGCCGGAGTGTGTTTGGGGCGGGGCCCGGCTACGTGCAGCCGGACCCAGCTGGGCAGCCTTACCAATCGGCGCCTGCTCAAAAGGCAGGTCCCAAACACACTCAGAGGCTGGAAGCCATTGTTTGTTAAGACAGCTACAGCCAGACGCTCCTCACATCCCCGACCTCCGACTCCTGTACCTTTGATCCTTGGAACGACCTTGACCACGACTTCGCCTGATCCCGAACTGGTTTACGTTTGCTCTATTTTGGAATGATATATTTTGGCTTCGACCCTCGGACTGTGATAACGGCGACGGCTTATCTTGGAAGTTGGAACTGGACGGATTTATGACAGAGGCCATGTCTGAACTCATGACTCCCAGGATGGGCCAGGATACCCGTCTACATCTGAAATACCTTTCATCCTCAAGTGGCCTTCATTTTAGAGGCTAGCCATAATCACTGATATTTTGGAAAACATTTACCAATTTATTTATTATTTATTTATTACATTTATCAATCGCCCATCTGGCCGGTCACCCGGCCCACTCCTAATTTTCATCCCACTCCTAATTTGTTTACCTGGAATACTTACTATGGGTCTCACTTCCTAACATGGGTACGTACTTAGGATGATAGCACTGAGGTCTGCAATCTAATAAAGGCTGCCTTGAGTATCATTCTTTGGCAGAAAGGGGGGGGGGTCTAAATTAAATAAATACATCATGAATAAAGGGAGAACCGGCACTTTCTGGCTCACAGATATCCCAGAAGGAAGCGGAGGTTCTCAGGCCATCGAAATTCCAATCAGTGCCAGCCTTACAAGCAGAAGGCCCCACATTTCATCCTTTCCATCTCCAATAAAAAGGTATTTGGGTGCAAAGCCACTGCCGGAGGCTCTGCAGTCTGCAGAGCTGCTACCTCCCAGAGTAGACACACCTGGGTTTGATAGACTAGTGGCTGACTCTGCACGAGGCAGATTCATGCCTTCACTCACACTGGCGCAGCCTGCCCTTATGGCAGTGTTTCTCAACCTTGGGTCCCCAGATGTTTTTGGCCTACAACTCCCAGCATGCCCCAGCCAGCTATGCTGGCTGGGGCATGCTGGGAGTTGTAGGCCAAAAACATCTGGGGACCCAAGGTTGAGAAACACTGCCTTATGGATAGTCGATTCTTCAACTACATTTTGTTTAGCACTTAGGTGCCCATTGACTCAAAATGGAAAATTAATTTTGCCTCCCACCAACACACACACACACACACACACACACACGATGCACAGATCAGCAGAACCTGAGCTCACCGAAGTTCTCCAAATTCCATCTTGAAGCTCCTTCTGGCTCAAGTCCATATCAGAGTGCAAGATTTGTTTTTGTTTTTTTCCTTTTCACATGAAAATCCATGTGTGTATTTTTCCAAGTGTGTGCATCAAGTGTGCGCATCTTTGACATGTGTGCATTCTTCTCTATTGATTAAAGTGGATTTGTGCGCATTTTTCAAATGTACGCATGCTGTTAAATTATTGGGGGGGCGGGGGCGGGGGGGGCAGGTGGGTCCATGAATCTCATTGCAAGCTTGGAAATGTACAGACTTAGGCCTCCGATTGCATCCGGATCCATGTTCACTCCGGAAGGTGCGAACTGGGTAAAATCCTGATCAAAAATGAACTGAAATGTATTTTTCATACATCCCTAGCTCCATACTTATACTCCTTGTTTTACATTAAAAAAAATATTTGGTCCACTTTTGTTGAAGTTTATGTATAGTTCTTAGAAACCTGTTGTCATGACCCCCCCACTCCAGGAATCCTCCTCTGAGGACGAGTGTGACTCACCCCGGGCCCTGGGCACTCCTCAGGAGCAGAGTGCAGACGCTGCTGCTCCAGACGGGGCCGACCGGGCAGCTGAAGAGCGGGCAGGCCCCTCTGGCGTGACCCGTGGGAGTTCCCCAGCCCGGGAGGAGTCAGAAACAGAGGTGGAGGTGGTGCAGGCCCCGAGTCCCAGACAGAGGAGGAGGAGGAGACGGCAGGAACAGGTGCAGGCCCCTTGACGCAGCGTCCGGCTGCAAACCAGGACGTCGGCCTTGTGAGGCTTTTGTAATCAGCCTGCTGCGAAGGAGCTCCAGCTGCGGGTCGGGCGTGCCCAGGCAGCAGGCAGTAGAAAAACGCTCACTCACTGGAGCCTGGGTATCGGGAAACAACGTCCTCCTTGACTCTTGTTCCTGATCCCTGACCCTGCTCCTGAACCTTGCCTTGAACCCTGGACTCTTGGACTCTACTTTGGACTCACCCAGACCACGCCTCTGCTCGACCCTTGGACTTTTGTTTGACACTCTCGGCTTGATTCCTAGGACTGTAAGACCACGCTTTTCCTACTCTCCGCTCGGCAGAAAACACAAACAGCTTCCGTTATCTTCACCTGTTGGCAGTGCTCCCAGAAGCAAGGCCAGCTGCTGGCTGCCGGCCAGCCTTAAGCTGGACACCTGTATTTTCATACACACACATTTCATATGTATGCATGTATATTCAAATCTATGACACCACATTTTTTCTTTTTTCTTTTCTTTCTTTCTTTTGTTGAAATTTTGTAATAAATACGTTTGTTTTTTAAAAAAAGGTTCTGAAATGGAAACACTGCATTAGTATGAGTAATCAGGGCAGGATCTTGCCATTCCGGGCTGGATTTTGGCTTGTTGCTACTGAGCTGGACCTTAGGGTACCAGGCAGAATATCCCTTGCTGCAGGGGTGCCAAATCTCCAGCCCACCTGGGATCCCAATCCAGCTTTCCGGGTTCCCTGGATGGCCCCTTCCCCTGACATCACCCCCTTCCCCCCATCTGCTGATAATTTGGTGATTTCCTGGCTTTTATGCAGCCCCACCCACCCCTATTCTAAAAGGTTGAAATGCCCCTCCAAAAGCTTAGTTACTGGCAGTAAGAGCTTTCAGCTAAAATATGCTGGTATTTTTGTCCCGCTCCTTTGGCTTTTGGCTCCGCCCACCACTGGAATGCAACCCCCCCCCCCCCAACTTCTCTGAAACAAACAGAATTCAGCCCTCAGCCTGAAAGAGGCTTAGTGGGACAGGAGACGACTTAGCAACAGGGATGTTGAAGAGTCCTTGGTCTCGAGTCATGAGTCGAGTCACGAGTCTTTGGACCCGAGTCTCGAGTCCGAGTCCAAGTCCTTGGTCCAAAATGGTGACTCACGAGTCCCGAGTCCCGAGTCACTCCCAAAGCTGACTCCACGAGTCCCTATTAAAATCAGTGGGGTTTTCCCCCAACAAAATAAGGCTACTTCAGATGTGTGGCTTAAATAAATTCTAGGCACAAGTGTGCCTTTTTATTTCAAAACTCTGCAACTGATTTTGGCAAGAACAGACCAGGCAGACAAACCCAAAATAACCAGGCAGGCAGAGCAGGCAGGGAACCCCAAAGCAGGCAGGCAGAGGCGTTTGTCTTGGACAATTCAACTGTTGAACTGGTCAAGAAGAGACCAGGCAGGCAGAGGAGGCTGGGAACCCCAAACAGACAGGCAGAGGCAGCCAAACCCAAAATGTCTGACCTTAACCCTAAGCCCCCACAACAACACATCAATCAAAATAAATCTCAACACATCATTGGGGCTGCACTCCTAGTAGCTGTCCATAGTGGCCGAGCAGCGGCGCATCTCGCTTCCATGCACTCTTCACCGGTGATCGTGCTCCTCTCCACTCCTGGCACAACCCAGGGATGTTGACGAGTCCTTGGTCTCGAGTCCCGAGTCGAGTCTCGAGTCCCATTAAAAATATTGGGACTCGAGTCCGAGTCGAGTCAGAGGGGGGACTCAGTCCGACTCACGACTGAGTCCGAGTCCCCATCCCTGCTTAGCAACATCATCTTTTCTGCTGTATTTCCAATACTTCTGGCTGAGCAGTTTGCAATTCAAAAATCTCATCACGAATGTGTTATGGCTTCCTTGGTTTCAGACAGTCACTTGTCCTTCATCTGGGATGAAGAGAAGAGCAAAGGCCTGTGTCATCGCACTCTAGGCTCTGGTCTGTAGGCATGCAGCCTCAGCTGTTGGTGCTTCTTCCATTAGAAGAACTCTACCAAAATAAATAAATAAATAAATAAATGCAAACAAAAACCAGAGAACAGTGAACAAGGTTTTGCATTCACTAGAACACTCCTGTTAAGCAACAACAACAAAACAAACAAACAAACAAAATCGCCCAAAAAGGTGGAGGGAGAGAGCAAAAGAAATGTGTGGGTCTGATGGATGCTCCAATCTACATTTGCTAACACTTTTCAAGAATGAACGGAGGAGGCATTTTGCAACTTTAGGGCCACGCTAGATGCACCACCATTTGTGCAGTTAACAATGGTGTGAGTGATTTTTAAAAGATTAAATAGCAGGGTGTGGGTGTGGGTGTGGGTCTGATCTGAATTGGGGTCCTGGTGGGGGTAGAACTTTAGCCCTTCACCTCCTGCTGAACTCCTGATCCAGAATTCCCCACCCGCCATTTGCATAGGAAGGAAAGCTCCCGTTGGTGCAAATGGGAGCTTCCCTTCCAATGCAAATAGCAAGCATGGGGGGGGGGACTTAGACCAGGACCACAGTGGGGCAAAGTGTTGCAGACCCTCCACCCCCAGTCAGGGTCTCAATCTGGGTCAGGGGTCTCTGCAGCTGCTCTTTACTCATTCAAAAAATCATGCAGATAATTGCTAATTGCAGGAATGGAGTCGTGGCCATTTGCCATGCTGGTTGTGAATTATGGGTGTTGTAGTCCAACACACCTGTAGGGCACCAGGTTGGGGAAGGCTGGGCTAGATCATGCCTCATGCAAAAATGGCCACTCTCCTTCTGAAGATACTGGAGCCAGTATTTATTTTGATCTAACTCTAGCACTAGCCAGAAGTCATGTTCTTTTTTCTGATTACCAGGGGGGCAGGCCAGGGGACTCTCATCAGTAGCCCCCCTGCTTGTATGTGGGTCTTCAGCAGGTGCCCAACCATGTCAACCCTTAAGGTCAGCCCTGGCAAGATGTATTTAAGATAACAAGCAGCAGTTTTAAAAAAACACAGGAGTCCTTATCTATTAGCAAAGTCAGAGACTCTTCACACAGCGCATAGTTAAACTATGGAATTCACTAACACAAGATGTAGTGACGGCCACCAATCTGGATGGCTTTAAAAGGGGATTGGACAGATTCATGGAGGAGAAGGCTACCAATGGCTATTAGTCCTGATGGCTATGTGCTACCTCCAGTATCAGAACATGGAATGGAACATGGGCGGGAGGGTGCTGTTGCACTCATGCGCTGCTTGTGGGATTCCCGTGGGCAACTGGTGAACAAAATGCAGGACTAAGTGGACCCTTGGTCTGATCCAGCAGGGCTCTTCTTATGTTCTTATCAGACTGATTATAAATGGTGCACTTGTTAGCTTAGTGCAACATCAACATCAATAATCCTTTCTGAGCAGCCAACAGAGATACCTGATTATCTATCTATCTATCCATCCATCCATCCATCCATCCATCAATAATTAAAGACAAAACTCAGTGGGCTCTTGCATGACAACAGACATCCTTCGTGATATCTGCTGCCTCAATTTTCTTTTCTTTTCTTTCTCTTTGTCCTTTTGATATCCTTGGTGCCTCTTTCATGGGTCCTCGGGGATTTGAAACTAATTTCCCTACCGTCATTAGTGAGAAACTTTATCCTTCATTAAAACCTAGCATCGGGATAGAAAAAGAGTGTGGCATTTTCACACCCTTTTTAACTTGATGAAGTGATATGCAAATAATCCCGCAAGCCATGGCAGCAAATAGTTAGACATTCAGCACAAAAAAGAAAAAAGAAAAGAAAAAAAACCCTTCCTCATTAAAAACCAAGCAATTATGCCAAGAACAGAAAGATGCAGAGTTCTCCTTCCCTGTCCAGTGCTAAAACTCCGCACATCCTGCAGATGTTTAATTGTCACCCAGGAGGAAAGAGTAGATTTAATTAATGGTGGAGGACAAAGAAAAGAAGGTGAGCCGAGCACTGTCTTTACAGCCAGACACTCAAGGAGCTGTGACTTTGCATATAGTGGGCTTAGTAGCTGGATGCAAAGTCACACACAGCCGCATGCAAACACTGAGCAAACATCAGCTCCACAGACGTCTTCCAGCCACATGGCAAGATTGGCGGTCGGATTAGAATCTCAGGAGAACAAATTGGCCGCAGTCCAGTATGCCCTTCCCTGCAAGGAAGACTTCCGCATGTGTGCCTAAGGGTGGACGTAGGTGGGCGTTGCAGGATGATTGCATCTTTTTTGATGCGCACGAGGGGCGCACCCATCAGATGCTACGCACGACTGCCTGCCTATAACTAGAGCCAGTTTTGTAAGTGAGTTGCAGGTCTGCCTTATTCCAGTTGAAGAAGTTTTAAAAGCACCTGATAATGCTGCTTCTGGAAATCGACTGTTGGAAGGCAAATACCCAATGCTTCAGAGACAATACATTTTAAAGAAATTACTCTACGCCTCCCTGGGGTGGCTGGGTGTCCTATTTTACAGATAACAATCCTCTGTTTTGGAGAGCTGGCAGAGGGCACTCCTCTATCGAAAGCCCCTTGGCCTGGTCCCAGACAAAGCAGCTTCTAGCTCACGTGTCACAGTCCCTCAAAACTGGCAGGGCCAAAGCAGTTGGAGGAGGTGAAGGATGGCCAAAAAGGAGAAAAAAAGAGGACGCAGGTTTGCCTATGCAAATGTGCATGTATGGATGCAAATTTATTTATTAATTGTATTATTTATTTATTTCATTTCTATACTGCCCAATAGTCGAAGCTCTCTGGGACGTTTATAACAGTGCCTAAAACAAGGCCATGATCCAATAAAACAGCCACACAATTATTCCACAATACATAATTTTAAAACGGTTTAAGAAATTTAAAAACAATTTAGCAGCAAAAAACAATATTTAATGCAGAATATAGACCTGTTAAGAACACCTGACACGGGTGCCCCCATCAAGCCGTTAAAACAACCCCAGATGTCCTAAAATGCCTCAGCACAGAGGTCTGTCTTAACCTGGCACCGAAAGGATGACAAAGCTGGCACCAGGCGGGCCTCACTTAGATATAATCACTATGATTTAAATGGCAATACAATACATCTCACCATAGTGGAGGAGACGGGCCAGGTGACCTGTGTTGCCTGCTGCTCAAAATATGACTGTCATTGGACAGCCTTTCAAATAGAATCATAGAATCATAGAATCATAGAAAAGTAGAGTTGGAAGGGGCCTACCAGGCCATCGAGTCCAACCCCCTGCTCAATGCAGGAATCCAGGTCAAAGCATCCCTGACAGATGGCTGTCCAGCTGCACCTTGAATGCCTCCAGAGTGGGAGAGCCCACCACCTCCCTAGGTCGTTGGTTCCATTGTCTTATTGTCTCACAAAATAGAGGACTGGTTTCTGTAAAACAGGATACCAGGCCACCCTAGTAGCAATGAAGGATATGGTGGGAATGAGTTTTTGGGTGGAAGGATGCCTTACTCTTCTTTTCCTCAAGTGACCCCACAAAAGAACAAAGTGTGAGGGAACCATCCTGCTGGCTTTCTGGTCCCAGCCGAGCCAAGTCTGTCGAGAGACCCTCCCTCCAGTTCCCTGACAGTTGCCCGGGATGGGCAGGAAGGAAGCCCTGCAGGAAACTCCACCACCGTGGCTGCTCCACTTGCCAAGGAAACAATCTTGAAACTGTCATAACTATAAACGCGCAATGAAGACAGCAACACCTTTCCTGGAACATATGGATGAAATGAGCAAATGGAATTATCAGCTTTTGAAGGGCGTGAATGTTTATTTGCTGTCCAAAATAAACTGACGATGGGCCCCAAAACACCCATTTCTATGTTTTATTGATGAGCCTCTCAGAAGCGCAAGAGCTGTGGGAGAAGACTTGATTTTGTGCAAGGAAAAACTGGGGCTTTTTAGTCAATTGAGTACTGACCTTTTTAGCTGATTAACCAAGTAGCTCACTGGATAAAATTACAATGGAAGTGGAGATTACAAAAACCTCGATATACGTAGGTACCTTTCTGAGAGAGACATGGCAAGTAATGCAAATGAACTTACAATTTAAAAGGTAACACACTTTGGTTCAAGTCAGATAACGTGACAAACCATGTTTAAGGAAGCATGACTATAGTCTTGCATGGTATCTGAATTGGCAAACCACCGTGACAGACGCCGCTCTACCTCCAGGGGCTGCTGTGCCATGGAGATGGGTGGGAACTGAGAGAGGATGGAAAACAAAAGGGGACAAGCAGCCGGTTGGCTATTCTGCGTCCGGAAGCTCAAGCCACCGCTTGGCCTGCTGTCAGAATCAAGCCATTATTAAGCAAGGAACGCCATATTGAATCTGCTTCCCTGTCATTGTAACACAGAAGAACCTCAGAAACGGAAAAAAGTAAACTTCTAAACTCATAGATCAAATGATTAAAATTTGCCCTTATTAATTTAAATAATTTAATATGTTTTTTGTCTTTATATTGTTTTTGTTGATATTTTTGTGTTGTTTTGTTTTGTAAACCACCCAAGGAGTCTTTTGGCTGATGGGCGGTGAATAAATATAATTAATTAATTAAGTAATATATATATTAATAAATATAATTAAATAAATAAATAAATAAATAAATTGGTCTCCATCAACTAAAGGGCATAATTTTTATTTATTTGCTTGTTTGTTTGATTTATATTCTGCCCTTTCTCACAAAGACCCCAGGGTGGCGAACAACTTATATGCTCTGGGGGGCATGACAGGGCATGTGGTCAGCCTGATCCTAACAGGCATCCTAAGGTTGCAACAACTGGAATTTATCCCACACCACCCATGAGAGTATTACCTGCATCATGCATTGAGTCCTTGGTGTATTATTGAGACAGCCCCATGGTTGTCATGGTGGCCACAAAGTCCTGAGTCAGCCAGTCCAACCAAGGTGACTCTGGGCATGAATGCTGAAGTCCCCCAGGGCCACCGTTCTGTGGTTCTCCAACCCCACCTCAGAAAATGCCTCTGCCAGTTCAGCCAGAGAGATTGTTGTTCGGCAGTGGAGTGGGCAGTACAATCTAGTGGGAAGTTCTTTGCACAGTTCCCATTCAAGCTTTAGTTAATCTCCTGATGAAACCAATTCATGCTTGCAGCTCTTGTGTGTGGGATGTGTGTGTGTGTGTGTGTGTGTGTGTGTGTGTGTGCTCCCACTCCATCTCATGTAACCCTCCAGCAACTCTTTGCAACACAAAAGGATTGGTTCTTCTTTTGGCCAAAGGCCACTGCCGCATTTTCATAGCGGAACTTTTCATACCTAGCAAGCCTTAAAGTAGGTTAATCTTTGCAGAAGAGCTGCCTGACAAAGAAATAATGATGGTGGTGACCTCCGGGGCAGTAGGACCTTGTCATTAGGAAACCGCCTGCCAATCTCAGTGCAATGAGCAAATACCACCGGCTGAACAAGATGGAAAGGATGGTCTCTCCATCGGGGAAATAGCATCCCATTCCAATTGAAGACCACCAAATTATTCTTCCTTGGATGTGACAGCTGTGAGAGCTCATCACAGCAAACTACCTCTGCAGTGGCAGTGCTCAAGCAAGGGCACTCCCAAAAATGGCACTCAAACTTCTCCTCTAAATGTCGACACCAAATAGTCTCCATATTCGAAATGGCTGCTTGGTTCTGCAGAACAAAATGAGAAATTCAGCCTGCTTTTGGGGTTGCCAAGTCACAGTGTTTCAGTGACAATAAAAGCCACAATTGACAGAATCCCCGTCAGGCCGAGACCTAGCAACAACTTCCTTGAGCCGCCTTGTCTCTTGACTAGGCTCCCTACAACTCCTGCCTCCTCCCCTCACCCTCTATAGGGTGAGCTATGCTGGCTGGGGCATGCTGGGAGTTGTAGGCCAAAAACATCTGGGGACCCAAGGTTGGAGAACACTGCTCTATAGCACACAGTCCCTTCTGGCCTTAAGCACTGTGCAGTTTCTGAGCAACTTCTCCAGTCAGTGGCCTCCTTTGCCTTTTCATCAAGTCTCCTTCTCTCAGCTATCCTTCTTTCAGGTCCTTCTTCCTCAGTCTCCTCCCTACCCTACACCCTTACCTCAGCATCCTCACCTCTGGGCTCTATCAACTTCCGTTTGTCCTGGGAGTGGGATCCCTTCATCTTGCCCCTGTGTAATAAAATTCCAATCCCAACCAAACTGACATCTTTCCCTTCCCCCACAGAAGCTGGACTGCGAACTGTTCCATTTCCACAACAACTGAGCATTCCATGCCACCACAGCAGCTCAGCCAATCAGTGCCAGAGGTTTCACTGCCACATGCATAATACAGTATAGAGATTCTCTGAATCTTGAATATTTCCCAAATGGATTTGATTTTTCTATTACATTTTATTTCAAGATCTGGTATTTGGCAGTTGACCGTGACGTGCGATGGGATCAGATTTAACAGCTGACAGTTTATGAGATTTCACATTTGACGCCTGCCAAAGCCATCAAGAGATGTCAACAAGTGTAAAGCACTCTTCATTCCCATTTTTTAAGTCAAGTTTCTGATTCAAAAGGGGACCTGTGTCTGGGTTCCTGCACTGAGCGGGGGGTTGGACTTGATGGCCTTATAGGCACCTTCCAACTCTACTATTCTATGATTCTATGATTCATGGACCAGGACCTCAAACCCTCATCCTCAGAGGATCCTGACCTCTCATCCTCAGAAGAAAAAGCTCCTGAGTAAACCATTCAAAGAGAGGACTCAGTTACAGGAAGGCATCACAATGCTTCCCCCCTCCCCAAGACCCAGTGTGAAAGGACGTGTGGATTTAGTTCTGGTACTGATCACAAATTCCTGGGTCAAGAATGTTCCCAAAGGCACCCTGGTCCTTGATTCTTAGCACATGGCCAGTGGTGCAGCGGAGCCGGAGTCAGGGATATGGCACTGGCACTTTTGCTTAGCAGGGAGGGACGTAGATGTCATCTGCCATCACCACCCCAGTCCAAATTCCCTCTTCCCTCTGAGTTTAGCTGCAATCCTTTCAGCAGCTGGGGGGATAGATGAACTTTCCCAACAACAATGTATTGTTCCCTGTCAGGGCCGGCGCTACCGCTAGGCAGACCCAGGCGGCTGCCTAGGGCGCATGGCGGAAGAGGGCGCAGAGTTTCTGTGCCCCTTCCTCGCCTCCGGCGCGCTCCTGCCCTGCCTGCCGCCTCCGCCGCACCTCCCCGCCCGCTTGCCGGCCGCTGCCGCCGCCGCTGCACCTCCCCCCCACGCGCACGCACGCACGCCAACCACCTACCTACCTTCCCGTCATAAAGCGCGGGGGTCCCATCGCGTCGGAGGAGGCGGCGGCGGCAGCAGCAGCCAGCAGCCAGCAGCGGGGGCGGGGGGAAGGTAGGTGGTGGTGGTGGCGGCGGCGGCGGCACGGGGGGGGGGGTTGCAGAGCAGGGCTGCTTTGCTCCGGAGCCCCCCCCCATGGCACGAGGGGGGGCGCTAAATATAATTTGGCCTAGGGCGCCAAACAGCCCTGCACCGTTCCTGGATAGATAGATGATAGATAGATAGATAGATAGATAGATAGATAGATATAGAGAGCCAGTGTGGCGTAGTGGTGAGAGTGTTAGACTGGGACTTGGGCGATCCGGGTTCTAGACCACACTCGACCATGAAACTCATTGGGTGACTGTTCCCTGTTGTAACGCAAAATATTTTGGGGTGGCTTGGGGCAATGAAGGGCACGATCCTATGCATGTTTAGACAGAAAAAAGTCCTACAACTCCCGGCATGCCCCAGCCAGCTATGCTGGCTGGGGCATGCTGGGAGTTGTACGCCTTGTTTTCTGTCTAAACGTGGATAGGATTGTGCCCTTCATTGCCCATTAGCTTTACAAAAGGACCGCTCCTGATGGAAATAAAACTAAGCAAGGGAGAACCAGGGATGCTCAAGCTGGCTAAAATTCTCCAAACTTTACTTCAAAGCTCAGTTCAGTTCACTCCCATTCTCGTCTCTGAGCTGTTTTGGGTTGGTAGTTTTTTGTTCATTCGAAAGGGGAACGTGCCCATTTTTTAGACGTGCACGTTCTCCCCCACCCCCACCCCATTGCCTAAAGCATAAAAATGTGAATTTTTAAAAATGCACAACTTTAAAAAAACGCACAACATAAAGTTGTGCATTTTTAAAGTCGTACATTTTTTTATAAAGTGTGCATTTTTTTTTTAAAGTGCACATTTTGTGGACGCGAGTGCAAGGTTGGGAATTTGTGAACATTTTCGAGAACGTGCGCTCCTGGACACATTTGCGTTCAGGGCTGTGAACGGGGCATTTTTTAAAAAGTGATTTGCAAACTGAAACAAAATTCTTGTACAGTCATGCCTTGGATTGAGAGCATCATTCGTTCCGGAAACATGCTTGTAATCCAAAACACTCTTATGTCAAAACGAAATCCCCCCAAAAAAATTTGTACAGAGATTTTTAATTTAAGCCGTACTACAGTACTTGTATTGCAAGACGTCGCTTGTATATCAAGTCAATTTTTTTTAAATAAATATTTAAAAATTTGCTTGTCTTGCAAAATGCTCTCAAACCAAGTTACTATCCAAGGTATTACTGTACATCCCTAGCACTGGTTTGTTGATATAGATCAACACAGCTACCGGCATTTGTGGACTCTCCGTGGGGGCATGGCTGTCGGGACTATCACGATGTGTGCCCGCCCTTCAGAATTTACCATTAGCCCACGGCACATGACTGCTTGGTCACACCACTATTTTGCACCTGGGCTCTGGCTGCTCGATCTCGGGGTTCTAGGAAAAAGCAAAGTAGATCTTGCAAGCCTGATGTCTGCCCACCCTCGGAATAAAGTTTATAGAAGGCATATCTGCAATGCAGAAGGATGCCAATTAAGGAAGTCCTGATAGAAGATATTTTGCTACATTTAATTGAAAAGAAAGCCTTCAAGTTTTAATGACCCTGTCAAAACATTGAATAAAATGACATTTTTGTTCTTTAGCCCCCTACTTTCTGGGCAGAAAAAAAATTCCCTCAAAATATGAAGAAGAGGAAATAGATGAGTCATTAGTGCACCAAACACTAGATCAGGGCTCTCCAACCTTGGGTCCCCAGATGTTTCTGGACTACAGCTCCCAGAATCCCTTGCCATTAGCCAAGCTGGCTGGGTATGCTGGGAGCTGTAGGCCAGGCCAGCAACATCTGGGGACCCAAGGTTGGAGAGCCCTGCACTAGATGGTTCTCCTGCACAATCTCTATTGGAAGAAATGGAAACTGCACAGCTCTCGCTCAACTCCATTCATTTCAGTGTGGTGGTGGTGGTGCAGGAGGACCTCTTGATGAGCTGACAGAGAGGACAGGGAGAGAACTACATTATATTTTTTATGGCACTGCTGTTCTTACAGCATTCAGAATAACAGAAGCAAGCACTGCCCATAATATATTCCGAAGAAGAGATCTAATAAAAATCTGTACCCTGAACTGACCTACAAAAGTGTGTGTAGCATGCAGTTATATTTATATATGATTTGATACGATCAGTCCCAGCCACAAATTCTTGCACACTTGCATCTTCAACAAGTTTACAATACAACCGGCGGCATCATACAGAAATAGCCTTTATCTGGTTGTAAAGATGCATGTATGTGTGTGTGTGTGTGTGTGTGTGTGTGTGTGTTTCATAGATCATAGAGTTGGAAGGAGCCTACAAGGCTATCGAGTCCAACCCCCTGCTCAATGCAGGAAACTAGAGGAGGGGTCTCCCATCCAAGTAATAACCAGGCCTGACTGAGCCAGCATAAGCCACAGGCCTGTATCTGGTGTGTGTGTGTGTGTGTGTGTGTATATATATATATGGCACTGGGGCCAGAGGGAGAGTACACAATTCATTTCCAGAATCATCTTTTCCTCTGTGGGAAATGAACAGTACATATGGATGTTTTCATTTTTCTTGCCCTTCTCCTGTCTCGGGGAACCAAGTGTCATTTCAATAGTCAGTCAGTATTCATTATGGAAACAGATTGAGAAATTTCTCTAAACTTTGAGGAAGAGATGCTTGTATATTCCATGCTTGACCGAGTGTTTTGGAAATATCCCAAGAGTTGAAGGAAATGGGATTATTTTTTTAAAAAAAATCTCTGGGTGAACCACATCTGTATTCATGCTCACGCTTCCTGTGTTCCTGTATTCTGAAAGTATTTCTGGATCCAAATAGGTATGACAAAAACACTCGACCAGTATTTTCCAAATGTCTGATAGGGGAGGTATTCTTCCCCTCCATGCCACACATACACACACAAACACACTTCACTCTTACACCTGAAATGTTTACGAAGGATATTCCTTGGAAGAGCTGGCCCGTTGGGTTTCTGCATGAGTCAAGTGAACCATGGGGATACACACAACAATGTATGAAAATACATTAACCACTTAGAGATATTTTTAAGATATGGTGAGCTGTATATAAATCTAAATAATAATAATAATAATAATAATAATAATAATAATAATCACCACCACCACCACCACCAGAAGAAGAAGAAGAAGAAGAAGAAGAAGAAGAAGAAGAAGAAGAAGAAGAAGAAGAAGAAGAAGAAGAAGAAGAGCAACAACAACCACAGTTTACCAAACCTTCACTCACCTTATTTTTATGTTCTACTTTCTCTGGGTTAGAACCATTTCATCATGAATCCATGTGAAAATCCCACCCGTCCCCCACACCTTAACTATTCCTCTGATTTTACGGAGAGACTGAAAGAACTGGGCATGTTTAGCCTTCAGAAGAGGAGACTGAGGGGAGATATGATCGCACTCTTCCAGTATTTGAAGGGATGTCACACAGAGGAGGGCCAGGATCTCTTCTCGATCATCCCAGTTTGCAGGACACGGAATAATGGGCTCAAGTTACAGGAACCCAGATTCCACCTGAACATCAGGAAAAATTTCCTGACTGTCAGAGCAATAAGACAATGGAATCAACTACCTAGGGAGGTGGTGGGCTCTCCCATTCTGGAGGCATTCAAGGTGCAGCTGGACAGCCATCTGTCAGGGATGCTTTGACCTGGATCCTTGCATTGAGCAGGGGGTTGGAATCGATGGCCTTGTAGACCCCTTCCAACTCTACTTTTCTATGATTCTATGATTCTATGATTAACACAATTGGCTTGTGTATAATGCAACCCTTTGGCGGGACAATACTGGAAAATGTCGATCACTTTCTCTATCTTGGCAGCTATCTTTCTGTTACAGCTAACATCGACAGTGAAATCCAGCATCGTCTGAGCTCCGCAAGTGCCGCGTTTTCTCGAATGAAACATAGACTGTTCGAGGATCGGGATATTTGTAAGAAGACCAAAACACTGGTTTATGAAGCCATTGTATTACCAACTTTATTGTATGCCTGCGAAACATGGACTATCTATAAACGTCACCTCCAACTCCTTGAAAGATTTCATCAACAAATGTCAGTGTACTGGAAGAAGCAAAGACTACTAGCATTGAAAAAATGATCCTTCAATGCCAACTTCAGTGGACCGGTCATGTTGTTCGAATGCCTGACTGCCGTCTCCCAAAGCAGTTACTTTATTCCCAACTCAAGGATGGAAAGTGGAATATCGGTGGTCAATATAAGAGGTTTAAAGATGTTCTTAAGGCTAATCTTAAAAAATGCAATATAAACATCAAAAACTGGGAAGCTCTGGCCCATGAACGATCTAACTGGAGGTTGGCCTTTCACAAAGGTTCTATGGACTTCAAAGAAGTCCGAGTGCAAGGTGAAAGGGAGAAACGCGCTAAGCGAAAAGCACGTCAAATGAATCCTTTACAGGACCATCTTCCATCTGGCAACTGGTGTCCTCACTGTGGGAAGCTGTGTGGATCTAGAATTGGCCTCCACAGTCACTTACGGACCCATCGCTAGAGTCTACACAATCTTCTTTAGAATTTTCCTCCTCTTAAAATCTCCTTTTTGTAAAAAAAAAATAAAAAATCCTGGAAGACAATCTTACTCGGTCACGAGTGATCGCCTGACTGACTGACTGACTGACTGCAACCCTTGCAACCATCTGGATCTGGGTACCTGCAATAAGGGTATCAAACCTGTCTCGGGGGAATGACATCCCACTCCCCATGCATGATCAGTTACACCACAGGTTGGGGAACCTGTGGCCCAAGAGCTGCATGTGGACCTCACCTCTCTCTGCAAACTGCACCCCCTTTGACTCTTCAGACCAGGGATGGGGAGCCTCCAGCCTGTAATAAGGCCCACAGGGGTCCCCCCATCTGCCCTGGAAGCTGCTTCCCCCCCACCCCTGGCCCTGCCCCCTCAGCCACAGAGGGATAGACACTTATCTCCAACCAGCACATCAGAGATAAGACCTTTCCCCTGCCTAGCACTGAAAAAAGGCTCCCTTTGTCCGTGCTTAGCCAGGAAAAGCATCTGCTGATTTGAAATGAGGTTTTCCCTGTGGGGGTGGGGCTAGGGGAGGAAGCTGCTGAGTGATACAGTCCTGCTTTCTTCTGAGCCTTGTCCAGCTTGCTTCTGAGTAGCCATGCAGGGGCTTGTCCTGCGTACTACTGAGTAGATGTGGATGCTTCTGAGTAGGCTTTGTGTCTAAGATGCTATTTGAAAGTGCTGCTGAGTGATTCTTTCCTGAAGTTGCCTTCCAGGCAGGACCATCTGCCTAGGATAGCCTTCCCCAACATAGTGCCTCCAGATATTTTGGACTACAGCTCCCAGGATTCCTGACCACTGGCCATGCTGGATGGGGCTGATGGGAGTTGAAGGCCAAACCATCTAGAAGGCACGAGGCTGGGGAATAGTGGCTTAGGAGGTCTCACAGAACTTCAGTCTGAGGGACCTGCAATTCCCCTAAGACTTCACTGAGGAAGAGAATGAGCTACCATGAGGCTCTGAGCCTGGGGTGGAAGAGGGGCCAGCTAAAATCTTAGGAATATGAATCGGGCTACCCATCACCCAGGACAGTTCGCTCTTCAAAGGTCCCCAGCAGCATAGGCAGAAGGTCCAAATGAAGACAAGTGAGAAGCTGCAAGCCAGCTTAAGGCCCTTTAAAAAAAAAATCCCTGCAACTTTGGTTGAGACGTGGCGCCTGGCTCTGGCTCTGGCAGTGATCTGGACCTGCTGGGTTTGGAGGAGATGGGCTCACTTAAGCTCTGAACTCTGTCAGGTCAACGTCTGCCTCCCCTGGGACTGGAGCTCTCCTCCTCCAGCGCTTGCAGAGCCCAGATGGCATCACTTTGGTGAGGTGGAGATTTTTACATGAAACCTGTCACCTGCCAAGGAGCAACTCCAGCAGAATGCCAGGACCTGGAGGTCTGTTTGGGATCATAAATTGGCTGGAACCCATGTCAGGTCACCAAGGCTGGCTCTGTGTTTTGGAGTCTCAGAGAGCACACCCCTGGGGTATGGCCCCTTTGATCAGCAGCGAATGAGATTCAACTGCCGTTCTGGTCACCTTTTGTCCATGGATCAGGTACCATTTTGGGCCGTTGCCTCAAGTAGCAAAATGTCTAGGGCCGGCCCTGTCTACTTGCACATGGTAGGTTGTTACACCAATGAATTTCTTTGATTCCCGCATCAATTCTAGAAAGGTTATACACTAATTTCATTCCTCTGATGACGTAAACCCTGTTCCAACTTACATTTCATTTAAAACGGAGGCTTCTGCTTCTCTGTTGTTTACATCTCTCTCTTTCGCTCCCCCACCTCCTCTCTTGCGATACCAGCACTTCCTCTGTCCTCTTTCCCCAGGTGTCTGTCTCTCTTCTTCACCCGCCACCCCGCCACCCCTCCTCACAGATATCCCATTTCCCCATATACTAATTGCTTGGCAGAATTTCTCACCCTCCACCAGCCTATTTCTACCTCCGTCTCCTGGGCATGACCAGAATACGGCGAGGCAATTTGGCACTTTTCATTTTGCCTCTTGGGAAGGCTGAACTCGAGGCCAGCTGGAGACTTTTATTAAGTTGAGAGATGTGAGGCGTACGTCAAAAAGCTTTCAAAATAAATCCTGTATGTTCTGAAGCGGATCAAAAGCTTCAGTGTCTGATGTGACATGGGGTAGGATTAAATTTGGACCATCCGTTTTTCAGGTGTGAGGATTAGGGAAACTAATAATGGCAAACTTTGAAGGAAAGCAGAGCGTGTGTAATTGTTGTATTTACACTGTTAGTCCTGCATCTAGGACAGTGATGGCGAACCTTTTTGAGCCCGAGTGCCCAAACTGCAACACAAAACCAACGTATTTATTTCAAAGTGCCAACACTGCAATTAAACCTGAATACCGAGGTTTTAGTTTTAGAAAAACAACTCATACAGTTGTCCGAACTAATTAACATCTTTTGTCTTTAAAGAAAAACACAATAACAGAGCTTTCAATGATACAAACAGTTTTTTGTTGAAAAAAAACATCAACTCAAAAAATTATTATAGTACTACATTGTACACATAGCCTGAAGGGAATTTATACAAACTTTTTAAATAATTAGGCACATGTATTTTTGGATAAGGGCTTCTCAGCTCGAAATATGATTATATGCCAGACTGAAATTGTATCGGGCAAGCTTTACCCCGGGTCCTTTCCCTGCTTCTACAGGTGTCGGATTAGTAAAAGTAAAAGTCAACCTGTACTAGGATGAGCAAGATAAACAAGAAAACTAAACGTGCTTAACACATTTTAAGCACTTTATGTCTTGGACTGCAAACACTGCATTAGGTAAAAGTTTGCATTGGGCATGCTTTTGCACAATTAATGTGATTTTTGCTATTGCATGCATGCTGATAATTTGTCAAACCTTGGCTCATACTCCGTTAGTTTGAGAGCAACACATGCAGCACTCAGGTCAACTGTTAGGGCTTTACATCCAAGCCATGCTCTGTGCATCATTCTTCAAAATCTTTTAAATGTGATAACAATGTAGAAAAGAATTCTGTAACAGGAATTCTATAATAAAACCATTCTATTCCACACTGTGAGAAAGAACAAAATCATTAGTGTTTTGCAGAAGGGGACAGTCTTTTCGCGATCTGGTGACCAATGGCTCGAGTGCCCACAGAGAGGTCCCTGCGTGCCAGCTGTGGCACCCATGCCATAGGTTCGCCATCACTGATCTAGGAGGTCTTGCGGAAATTTAGGCAAATCCTATGCAGTGCCAGCTGCAGGTTTTAGGGGAGGGGCCTCAAGCAAGACACATTCAGTGGACCCCCTTAGTTTGGGAAGGGCAGATGTGAAAACCAAGAATTCACTCTCACACGCACGCCCTGCCACGTTTCTGGGTGGCAGGGCCGGTGCTACCATTAGGCCAACTAGGCAGCTGCCTAGGGCGCAGGGCTAAAGGGGGCGCCAGAAATGCCTTGGGGGAAAAAAAAACAGCGCTCTCAAGTGGGAAGGGGGGGGCGCTAAATATCTGACCTTGCCTAGGGCACCAAACTGCCTTGCACCGGCCCTGCTGGGCGGCCCTTTTAGCAAGCGAAGTGAGAAGGGCGGTGCTTTTGGGGAGGCGGGCCCTTTTCTTCAGGACCTCACGAACGGCTGACTGACCTCGCCACCCTCTGGAGAATGATTCTGTTTCTTAGCAACCCCAAAGTGACAATACCTGGGAGAAAGCAAACCAATATACTGCAAAGGTCAAACGAGATGCAATGTGCCTGTAAGTTTTTTCCAATGGGTGAAACAGAAGCTTGCGGGAAGGGGATGATTTTCAGTGGGGAAATGGCATGGGAGGAAAGGGTTAAATCCCCCTTTTCCTAATAGTGTGGCCCTGCTCTGGATTCCCCTTCCCCCCCCCCCATGGCTTCTTTTAATAAAAGAAAAAGAAAGCAGGGGGTCCAGCCATCGAGCTCCCACATCAGGCCTAGTTTGACCCTAAGAGCAAGGCTGGTTCTCAGAGAAATACTGCCTGAGGTGAGGAACCCCTTCAGTGCCGCCACACACACACCCCAATTCACCTTACAGTTTATTTTGTTATCTATAGCCCTTTATAATATTTGCAATCCTTATAGTGCTTGGTAATATTGCCTCAAAGTAAAGTTGTGTTCTTCTGCTGATTTTTATCTAGAACAAATGACATTAAGCTGGAGATTGAACATAACAGCATCAGAAGAGCCCTGCGGGGTCAGACCCAGGGTCCATCTAGTCCATCATTCTGTTCCCACAGTGGCCAAACAGCTGCCCACGGGATCCCACAAGTGGGACACTTGAAACGGGAACAAAGAATCATAGAATCATAGAAAAGTAGAGTTGGAAGGGGCCTACAGGGCCATCGAGTCCAACCCCCTGCTCAATGCAGGAATCCAGGTCAAAGCATCCCTGACAGATGGCTGTCCAGCCGCACCTTGAATGCCTCCAGAGTGGGAAAGCCCACCACCTCCCTAGGTAGTTGGTTCCATTGTCTTATTGCTCTGACAGTCAGGAAATTTTTCCTGATGTTCAGGTGGAATCTGGGTTCCTGTAACTTGAGCCCATTATTCCGTGTCCTGCAAACTGATCGAAAAGAGATCCTGGCCCTCCTCTTTGTGACAACCCTTTAAATACTGGGAGAGTGCGATCATATCTCCCCTCAGTCTCCTCTTCTGAAGGCTAAACATGCCCAGTTCTTTCAGTCTCTCCTCGTAGGGCCTTGTTTCCAGTCCCTTTATCATCCTTGTTGCCCTCCTCTGAACCCTCTCCAGTTTGTCTACGTCCTTCTTAAAGTGTGGTGCCCAGAACTGGACGCAGTACTCAAGATGAGGCCTAACCAGTGCCGAGTAAAGGGGAATTATCACTTCACGCAATTTGGAAGCTATACTTCTATTAATGCAGCCCAAAATAGCATTTGCCTTCTTTGCAGCCACATCGCATTGCTGGCTCATATTCAGTTTGTGATCTACCACAATCCCAAGATCCTTCTCCCTTGTAGTATTGTTGAGCCAAGTGTCCCCCATTCTGTCACTCTGCATTTGGTTTCCTTTCCCTAGGTGCAGCATTTGGCATTTATCCCTATCAAATTTCATTCTGTTGTTTTCGGCCGTGCGCTCCAGCCTATCACTACTACATCATGCCTCCTTGAAACATGCTTTAAAGCTAATTGATGGGGATTCATTTTTACAGTTAGTACCCAAGCAACCTGCAGAACTTGGGTGGGGAGAGATGTTAAAGACGTTTGCTGCCTTCCGTCGCCCTCGCTCACTGCGCATGGCGCACTCAACAGGCACCAAATCGCCAAGCCCAGCTTGGCGCCCCCTTCAGCTTGTGCTCTGGGCAAGCGCCCAGCTCACCCAGCCCTGCAGCAAGTTTTCAGATGCAGGCAGGACTGCCAAAAGAATGTTCAGGGACTGGCATAAAATTACATACATACACACACACACACACACACACACTGCTGGGTCATCTGTAGAAACAGATCGGAACCTAAGCAAGTTCCAAGCTACCCCATCCCCACTTCTGCCCTGGCTCCAGATCAGCCCACCCTACAAAGTTTTGGGGGTATTTTTTTAATTTAAAAAAAATTACTCTCACACATAGATGTGGGACGGCAGACCCAGGCGCCCCACAAACTGAGAGCTCCCGCCGAGTTCCCACTGCAAACACGCCCTCTCTCCAGGCACTACAATGCAAGGGTGCCCTGAGACACGTCCACATACTGCTGAGGTAGCCACACCACATAGGAAGCTGCCTTATACTGAGTCAGACCATTGGTCTGTCTAGCCCAGCATTGTCAACACCGACTGGCAGCGGCTCTCCGGGGTTTTAGGCAGGATTCTTTCCAAGCCCTACCTGGAGATGCCGGGCATCGAACCTGGGACCTTCTGCCTGCAAAGCAGGTGCTCTCTCGCACTGAGCGATGGTCCCTCCCTGCAGCCCCTGGTATTCCAAGGCAGTCGCCCATCCAAGTACTAACCAGGCCCGGCCCTGCTTAGCTTCCGAGAGCAGACGAGATCGGGCCGTTCAGGGCTGTTCAGATGTAACATGATTTGCAAGCAGCATACGAACCTCTTCCATGACATTTCTACAGTCTCCCGGGGCACACTGCTCAGGGCTTCATGCAGCACCATTTGGTGCCTTTAAAAACATTTTCTGCCCCCAAGTGACCGCTTGGGCAATCAGGCCATCCCCGAGTGGATGAGACTTTAAAACTGCAAACGTCCCTCTCCCAGGACACAAGGGCATAAATCACTGCTAATTCCCAGCATTCTGTCCCTTATTGATTTCTTTCGCGAACCGAGCCAGATGGGTTCAGATATGAGCATGATCTAATATTCCTCTTAGCTTGATTTATAGATTTCTTTGTGAATTACCTGACCACAAATGAGTCGTGTTATTTCTCGTGTGCCTGTCAAATTACAGAAAAATATTCGTCTTGACCTTTAAACTTGGAGGCGGGGAGGACGACAAGGATGAGCCAGAGCAATTGGCATGCGGTGCTGCAATCTGAGCTTCGTGCGCGGTCGGTTATATATGTGTGTGATTATGGAACAGGTCTAGTAATCTGTGTTGTGTATTTAATGATTTCATTTGGGGGGAAAGCACGCAGGAAATGTAAAGAGTGCAGATCAAGCCGGAGGAACAATTTGGCACAACTCAGAACCTTAATTCACGACATCGGCACAAAATACTGAGGATAAGGTTTGGGGCCAGGTTATCTAAAGGAACGCCTCATCCCATACATGCCTACCCGAACCCTGAAATCCTTCTCAGAGAGCCCCCTCCAAAAGAGGTTAGGAGGGTGGCTACTAGGGGAAGGGCCTTCTCAGTTGTGGCACCCCATCTCTGGAATCAACTTCCCAAGGAGGTGTGCCTGGCGCCTACCCTTTATTCCTTCAGGTGCCAGGTGAAGACCTTTTTATTTACCCAATATTTTAATGGCTAGATTTTTATTCCCATTTTTATTACTGCTGTACCTCTGGTCTGATTCATCTGGCTGCTTTGTTTTATTGTATTGTATTATATTGTATTTGTATTTCTATTTTAATGATATTTTTGGGTTAAAGATTATTGTTTTTATCCTGTTTTTCTTGTAAACCGCCCAGGGAGCCTTTTGGCTGATGGGCGGTAAATAAATATAATAAATAAATAAATAAATAAATAAGAACTGGCTCGCTGGTGGCGGTGGGCAGGGGTGGAGGGGCTTCCCCATTCCACTAAGGAAGAAGAATGTCTTCTAAAATGTAAGTTACAGTAAGACAAAAAACATAAAAACTGCTTCCATTTCAGAATGCATGGATACCGTCAACCCTCAGAGAAGGAGTATTAAGCACAAACCAGCCTCAGATCCCTCCTGCGCAAATAGCACAGAATTAAAGGTTGGAAGGAATGCAGAGCAGTGATGAGGTGGCAGCTGAAAATGGGGGTGGATTTCGGAAGCCTGCCTCCAAGACACATTTCAGGCCAGACCAGATTCCTAAAACGGACCAGAGTCTTCTATCAAATCCAACCAATGATCAATCTAGGTCTAAATGATCCATCTAGTCCAGGGCTCTTCAACCTTGGGTCCCCAGATGTTTTTGGCCTGCAACTCCCAGCATGCCCCAGCCAGCGTTGCTGGCTGGGGCATGCTGGCAGTTGTAGGCCAAAAACATCTGGGGACCCAAGGTTGGAGAACACTGTTCTTCTAACCAATAATCAATCCAACGTTTGAACACAAACGTTGAAGTGGGATCATCATGAGGGATCATCCACTTTGCAGCCTAAGGCGGGAATCTTCCTCCTTCTGCCAGCCTCTTCTCAATATCCACAATGTATACTCTCAGCCTCCAAGCATTAATAAAACGCTGATGGTTTTGCTTGTCCAGGGGCCTGAAACAGAAGCTATGAAGACTGGTGGGGGCTTGCCTTGAAATGAGCCTTGGAGCCAGGTAGCTCAGCACCATTACCGTTACCAGATGGAGAAAAGCACCGAATGCTAGGTGGGGTGGTCTTCCATGGGCTGATATTCAAATTAATGCCATCTTGAATTTCATTTATCATCCCAATTTGACACGGGAATCCAAGATGGCTGGCACCAATGGAAAGAATAAATGATAGAACAACACAGCTCTTTGAATATCCAAACCAAAAAGGTGCCTGCAGCCAAAAGTGGCTCATTGTCACTCGTGTAGAAGACACAGCTGTGAGTGTGCTCTAGACAAGCTTTCTCCTGCAAGAAATCTGCTGCTCCATCTGTGACTGGCACGGCATGCAAGTCCATCCCAGAGGGGCAGATCGGGACCCAAGGAGGGCCAGATTTGTCCCCCTGGGCCTGAGCCTCTGCGCCCCTGGTCTAGTGGGCCCACAATTCCTGGTTCTTCTTGCATATAGACATCAGGCCGGTTCGCACGACCCAGGCTGTGGGCGGGGGAGGCACCACGGGGCGATCCGCGGGGCGCCACAGGCGACCTGCGCCCCGCGCACGTGGGCGGACCCCGCAGTCCCCGCACCGTAGTGCAGGCCTCCCGGCACTAGGGGGCAGGGCCCCGGGATGCCCAGAGGGGCCGTTTGCCCCTACAGGCTGGAGCGGCAGCAGCTCCGGCCAGCCAACTCTGTGCGGACCCCGCGGGAGGGCCGCCCACTGTTCGCACGGCACGGTGGCCACGCACGGTAGGGGCTTACCCCTCTACCGACCATGGTCACTTCGCGTGCGTCCCGCGCGCGGCCCTCCCGCGGGGGCACCCCCGGTCGGTGTTCACACGACAAGGGAACCACGTGGGACTTCTGCTCCCCCGCGGTTCCCGTGTCGTGCGAACAAGCCCAGCATCTCTGTTCACAAGTTATCCATGTGTGGACAATGTGCGCATGCAGCAGTGGCTGGTGGCTCCAATATCAGTGGGGCAGTGGAGCCACTCTTTGAGTTTTGGTCTGAAATTTAAAGGAGCTATCCATGGTCCTGATCCTAGTTTGGCTCCAGGGTTCTGCACCATGGAGAGCTCCTTAAACGTTCATGCTGGAGCCCAGAGTGGATACACCACCGCCCCAACTGACACTGTATGCGTGGAGAAGAGGTCATGCCACTGGCCTCACCCTTGAGATAAAAGGCGCCACTCACTCAGCCCTGTCCCCTGGAGGTCCGCACATTTGGGGCGTTCCAATCACACGGAGCACCTGCACACATTCAGCTGACATGAGCAGGTATCCCTTTGCAGACGGCAGGTGGGCAGAGCCAGCGATGTGTTGCACTGATCAGGGTTGGGGCCAGCAAGGCGGCCCCTCTTCGCTTTGTGTAGCTTGTACAGAGAGATGGGCAAATCTGTCACGTTCGTCCGGTTTCTCTCAGGTTGTCATTTTTCCAGTCTTAAGCTTGGCTTATCCCCAAACTCTGAGAAAAAAAAGTCTCCATGAAAATGTGTGTGTGTTTTTGTGCGGATTTCTCCTCGTGCGTGCATTTTTGTTCACAATTTTTGGCAAATACACATATTTTTTGCATGCTATTTTCCTAACAATGTTTGAAAGTTCTTCTCACTAATATGCACATTTTTGTGTGCACTTTTCCATAAGTTACAAATTTTGTGTGCATTTTTTAAATTGGACAACTCGGTCGGAAAAGGGCAAGTTTCAGAGTATAACTGAGTTTGGCTTCGCATATTGTTTTAGAAGTGCAAAATTGGGCATGTGAACTGAATGATTTTCTCCCCCATCCCTAGGTTGCAGATAAGTTAATGCAAGTCATTGATTCTACTTCAGAGAATCATCATCTTCAGAATCTACTCTTGGGACAGGATCTCTCCCTCCCTCCCTCCCTCCCTCCCTCCCACACACACACACACACACACACACACACGGTGGACTGTTTTTTGCTTTGTTTTTAGAAATGCTAAAAGTTTAACATCTGGATCTGCACAATAAAAGAGGGGATCAGTCAGGCAGCATCACACAGATGCAGGAAATACAAAAGCTAATTGAACTGTGTCTTATGAAAATACACAGGGTTTTATTTTTGCACCAATAGAAACAGACAGCAGGAGGAGGAGGAGGCGTCCTTCCTGTTGAGGACACTTGCTATCTCTATAGGACAAGCGACTAATGTTTTTGGAACTCGGATTCCAGGGTCGATTGGGATGCAGGTCCTCCTCTCACAGCCCGCGCTCTCCTTAGAAAGGGAGTGAAATCCAGCCAGCAGAATCCCTCCCTTGCCTGCCGGACAGCTGCACAGGAAGCATGTGGCAGGCTGCCTGGCATCTCAACAGTAAATAACAATTCGCTCATATTCCGCAGGGTACCCCACGAGCAACAATCCAGTTGGCTCTTGAACACATGCGGGTATAACTTTGGGGATCCTGTTGCTACCTTTGGGAGCCTTCTAAATCCCCACTATGCAGCTGATGCTACAGAGCCGGCCAATCACAAGCGCACCGTGGCTGGCATCTTCCCCAAATCCTTCCCGTCTGGAGTGAGGCGGAGCAGGACTGTGCCATCAGTGCCAAATGCGAGTGCTTTGCCACACTGCATGAAATCTCTTCCTTCTTTCCCAGTGCCGTGTAAGAGCAGCCGCCGGTGGGACCGGGACCTTGGAGCAGGGTTAGCAAGTCAGGCTGCAACCTTAGAGACGGCACTTTAAATTGTGCACAGAAAAATAAGTGGGATATCCAGAGTCCCGAGCACCCTTCTCAAAGAACTAGGATACCCCATCCCTTTCAATACTCTTAGTGCGGTCTTATGCATGCCTACTCAGAAGTAAGAACGATTGATTTCCATGGGACATGCTCCCCCAATACATGCTGTTAGGATTGCTGCCTAAGGCTACAATCCGGTATAAACATGCCTGGCAGCAAGTCCCATTGAACTCAATGGGACTTTCTTCAGAGTAGCTATTTATTTTATTTTATTTATTATATTTATACCCCGCCTTTTTTCCTGCAAGGAACCCAAGGCAGCTTACATTATCCTCCTCCTCCTCCTCTCCATCTTATCCTCACAACAACCCTGTGAGGTAGGTTAGGCTGAGAGTCAGTGGCTGGCCCAAAGTCACCCAGTGAGTTTCATGGCCGAGCGGGGACTAGAACCCGGATCTCTCGAGTCCCAGTCCGACACCCTCACCACTACGCCACACTGGCTATGCATTGGATTGTGCTGTTACTCTCTTCCCAAAATAGCATTTGCCTTTTTTTGCAGCCACAACACATTGCTGGCTCATATTCAGCTTGTGATCTACCACAATTCCAAGATCCTTCTCACTTGTAGTATTGTTGAGCCAAGTGTCCCCCATTCTGTAACTCTGCATTTGGTTTCCTCTCCCTAGGTGCAGCACTTGGCATTTATCCCTATTAAATTTCATTCTGTTGTTTTCAGCCCAGCGCTCCAGCCTATCGAGGTCACTTTGAATTTTGTTTCTGTCTTCCAGAGTATTAGCTGCTCCACCCAGTTCTGTGTCATCTGCAAATTTGACAAGCATTCCTTGCACCTCCTCATCCAAGTCATTAATAAAAATGTTGAAGAGCACTGGGCCCAGGACCAAGCCTTGCGGTACCCTGCTTGTTACCTCTCCCCAGTTTGAGAAGGTACCATTGACAGTACCATCAAACTCTTTGAGTTCGATTCTGTAGCCAACTGTGGATCCACCTGATAGTTGTTCTATCTAGTCCACTTTTGACTAGCTTGCTAATCAGGATATCATGAGGCACTTTGTCGAAAGCTTTGCTGAAGTCAAGATATATTATGCCCACAGCATTCCCACAGTCCACAAGGGAGGTTACCTGATCAAAAAATGAGATCATATTGGTCTGGCAGGATTTGTTCTTGAGAAATCCATGTTGGCTTCTAGATATATGAATTTTTATACACATTTTTTCATTGGACAACTCCATTACAACATTTGGAGAAGTACAAATTTTGAAGAATAACTGAGTTTTGGTTCGTACAGTGGTTCTAAAGTGCAAAATTAGGTAACTTTGCATTAAAATGTGAACTGAATGAATGTCTTTCCCCATCCCTAGTTTTAGGACGTTGTTACAGAAGATGCTCACTTAATGTTACAGTCTAGTCTGGAGTTTAAAAGTAAGTGATCAGGTGAACTCCAATTCTCTGTAAGATCCAGAACCACCAGCAGCAGGTAAATCAACAAGATGAATACTACAGTGTAAATCTATCAATTTTTTCAAATTGTTCATTCATTTCTGGCAAATTTAGCCTCAGCAGTTGATGGGAGGTTGCATGCAATTATAGCTCCATTGTAGCAATCTCAATGGGAAGTGCCTTAGCTTGATATAATTTAAATGCTATTTTACAGAAGCGCTTCATAACTCAAACTTAGATCGTAATTTTTCGTCACTTAACCACCACGCTTCGTTATTTTATTATGCAACATTAGACACGGGGCAGGGAGGGGGGGAAATGTAAGAGAACAATGAATAATATTTCAGCCTTGTACTCTGTTTCTGTAGCCAGAGGAGTTTTCTTTTTTAAAAAATCAGGACTATCTTATTATGAGTTGCAGGTTGCAGAATATCAAGCAGGGATTCTAGGCTGACATTTTCCTCAAATGCAAACAAGAACAGTGTGTGAACTCGAGAAGCCTAGATGGTGTAAAGGTGCCAAGGTGGCAACCAAAATCAGCAAGAAGAACTATAAATTGCAAAGGGCTGGATGGCAGCCCAAGGTCTGGGGAAGAAGCCACATTTAGCATTTTCCCAGAGCAGCAGGATGAAACCTTAACTCACTTTAGGATGGAATTTGAGTGGAATCTGTTAGAGGTGCAGCTTGGTTGAAATATTGCTCATAGTTTTCTCTTGAAAACCCTGAGAGGTACCAGAGTTTTGCACAGTGGTAAGGAAGAGGAGGGCAGCTTCTTTGGGTAGCCCAAAAGCATGCTGGGGAAGGAGGCAGGAGAACCATGAAAAATAATTATGAAAAGCACAAGGATCTCTGGATCACCAGGCTGACCTACCTTGCATGTGTGCTGCAAAGATTATTGAGGTAATGCATGTGCAGGGCTTTGGATGCTCTAAGTCTAAAGCAGTGTTCTCCAACCTTGGGTCCCCAGACGTTTTTTGGCCTACAACTCCCAGCATGCCCCAGCCAGCATAGCTGGCTGGGGCATGCTGGGAGTTGTAGGCCAAAAACGTCTGGGGACCCAAGGTTGGAGAACACTACTCTAAAGTACGTAGAGATGACAACAGTGATGATGAATAACTAATGATAGTAACCTTCCGATTGAAAACCTCTATATGTCTGTTGCCCACTCGTCCCTACAGTGCGCTGTGTGAGCTATAAATTAAATAATTAAAAGCCTGTCACCACTCTGGCGTGGGCTCCATGCTACCAGACTTCACTGGCTGTGCGTGTGTCATCTTTGCATTGGGTGAAACTGGATTCTTCAGTCTGGATCCATCATTCTTGGTGCAGCTTGCCTGCTGGTGCTCTGCAGGGCCAGATCAGGACTGGTGCAAAAAAGCAAAAAAAGAAAAGAAAAAAAAGCTAAGCTCCTGTGAGGATGGGTTATTCTTAGTTTTCACACATGCAGAGTAAACCACATTAGGGTGGTGAGTGTGCCTCTCTTCTCCTCCTTTTTTAGTTCAGAAAACGATGCACCTCAGCTAACAGGAGTTTGCACAGAGTCGGCAGGGATGCAATTGGGCACTTTAAAAATTCAGGGCTCAGGCCCGTAGGACACAAGTCTGCATGAAGTCTGCAGATGATAACTTATACCTGTGAGAGCCAGTGTGGCGTAGTGGTTAGAGTGTTAGACTGGGACTCAGGAGATCCGGGTTCTAGTCCCCGCTCGGCCATGAAACTCACTGGGTGACTTTGGGCCAGTCACTGCCTCTCAGCCTAACCTACCTCACAGGGTTGTTGTGAGGATAAAACAGAGAGGAGGAGGAGGACTATGTAATCCGCCTTGGGTTCCTTGTAGGAAAAAAGGTGGGGTATAAATATAATAAATAAATAAATACCTATATACCATAGAATCATAGAATAGTAGAGTTGGAAGGGGCCTATAAGTCCAACCCTCTGCTCAGTGCAGGAACCCAAATCAAAGCATCCCTGACAGGACAGAAAGTCAGCCAATTTGTTTCTCATCCAAATCATCTCAAATAAAATAAATTATTAAATTAAATTGCACCCTGATCCAGATCATCCCAAGCCAATGGAAAATGTTTTTTCCTCAGCTAAATTGCCATGCAGGGGGAGATTGGTGGTGGTGGCGTTGCAGCATGTGGGAAAGGAAGAGTTAACCCATCCCTCCCCAGCTGCAATCCCCCTTTGAAAATTGCCCCTTGCATGGCAATTAAGCTAAAGGGGGGGGGGGACCAACAGTTACTCAGAACTCTGGGAAATAGGTCAGGGGGGCTGAGAAATAGATGCAGGGCTCTGGGACAATGGGCCATAATCCTAGAATTAGTGATGTATTGCAATCACAGTCATCTCTGTGGCTCTTGTCATGGCTTTGAGAATATTGCATAAGTTTTCTTGAAAAAATGCTTGCACAAAACAACTCTCTTCCTCCCCCCCCCCTTTCATAGGCAGAAATGCCTATGTTTCATAGGCAGAAACATGGGGGTTTGGGACAGCTGCAAAAGCAGCAGGGATGTATTTCTAATGCAGAAATGTAAGAGCATGTCAGGAGAGTGGGGTTGCGAGAGACGTGGGTGGATGTGGCCGGTATTGGATCCTCCTTCTTCCCCGTTGATGGTGCATCTGTAACGAACCAACCGACAAGGGCAATTCTCCTAGTTAATACATTATCATGCATTATTGAACAATTATTTTGTGAGCTGAAATGGCAACTCACGTTACCAGGAGAATCTTTGGATAGTTTCTTATGGCCGCCACACTAGGCCCCGGGTCGGCCCCCAACCAAAGGTCTTTCTCTCGCCCAACTCTAAGAATCAGAACACATCCGAGATCTCAACCCCATGTTCCCTAGCCGAGTCTGAAGTCCTCACCTGTGACTACCCCCAGGAACTTCATTCACTCCCTTGCATCCCTTTCATTTCTGGGACGCGCTTCCCCTTCCTCCCTCTCCTCATTACCAGACTCCTGCCACCGTCAGGCCTGCCCGGCCTTCCTCATCCAGGTCAGGGCTGGCTTCAAGGGTAGGCAAGACCGGGCATCTGCCAAGGGCCCACACTCCAGCACGGGGCTACTGACAGGAGCCCCCTGGACTTGCTCCTTCTCTTCCACGTTCACCCGCCTCTCGCTCTGGCCCAGACAATGGCGGTGGTGAGAAAGAGGAGCAGGAGATGCCAGGGATGTTGAAGAGTCCTTGGTCTCGAGTCCCGAGTCAAGTCTCGAGTCCCATTAAAAATATTGGGACTCGAGTCCGAGTCGAGTCAGAGGGGGGACTCAGTCCGACTCACAAGTCGAGTCCTCGAGTCCGAGTCCCCATCCCTGGGAGATGCCACAGCCTCCTTGCTCCCTGGCTCTCTGCCTGTCAAGGAAAGAAGTGGTGACAATGATGAGAACGAGAAGGAGGAGCAAGGGCAGCTGGGGACAATGGTGGTGAGAAGGTAGAGTCACGGAGGGAGGGGGTCCATGAAGGGTGTCTTGCCTAGGGGGGGCAGGTGCCCTCTTTTACAGAGAAGGACTGCCAGAGGACCATCCTCTATTCCAGTGTTCTCCAACCTTGGGTCCCCAGATGTTTTTGGCCTACAACTCCATTATTATTTGGCTGGGGCATGCTGGGAGTTGTAGGCCAAAAACATCTGGGGACCCAAGGTTGGAGAACACTGCTCTATTTGAAGGGCTGCCCAGTCCAACTCCAGTTTAAAGATAAAGAACCGTAACATCTGTTGCCCATCATCAACAGTTTGCAAACTGGAGAGCAGCAGACTGGACAGGCAGGCACCCCGGTCACCTGGTCACAATCGTCGTCCACACTATGGTGTGAGATGTACTGTATTCCTATTTAAATTATAATAATTATTTCTAAAATTGTACCTGTGCATACAGATTAGCATATGATGTTATGCAAATCGCTGTCCTCTTTTTTTGTGATGCATTTCCTCTTTTTTTGGTTATTCATAAGTGGCTGCCCTGGTCTTGTCCAAAGGCACTCAAAAACCTGGAGGCGCCGGCACCAGTCCAGGGACTCAGTGTGCCCACACTCAGCAGACTAGAGCTCGCCAGCTCTTCTTGTGTGGGTCCCGTCTCGTGCAGATCCCACACTTAGCTCTGCAGGAATCTTCAGTCCCTCTCTAGAGAAACCAAGTCAATACCGTTCTGCTCCCTGGAATCCGAGCAGCTCTGTTATGAAAAAGGCTTTTGTTTTCTTTCCTAGCACCTGGCTAAATGGAAAATATAATTACACTTCTAACTCCCTGTGCAAAGAATGGACTCACAACGTCCTAGCAGATTTGGCATGCCTCAAGGCTCGTATGTTTTATTGGCCTGGATTCTACCTTCCTATTTCTCCCTTTTGTTCTGTCGTATTATTATCCTTCCCTAAATTAATTATTTTGTAACTCCTGAGAAATGCCAAATCCTTAAAAAAAAAGAAAAGAAAACAGCATTCTTCTGCTAATCTGCTTCTACCCAAAGGAAATACAACCAAAGGTGTTCCATTTGTGCCTCAGGCAGAGGTACATGGGCTTGGAAGCAGTGTTATGTGGCTACTACGAAGCCCCTCTTCAACTAGTTGAGAAGTTGTGGTACCCGTCCCCTGTGCCTGTGGTGTATTAGCTACACAGCCTGCCCCAGCCTTGTGTCTTCCAGATGTGTTGGACTACAACTCCCATCATCCCAGCCAGAATGGCCAATGGAGCTGAAGTTTGATCTAGAAGACAATATCATCGGCATCAAGAAAACACTTTGCCCTGCTTTAACAGGTTTAACATTTTGCCCTGCTTTAAAAAGCTTTAACAAAGCTGGGCCTGAGCACGGAGCTGAAACTGAGGAGAACTTGAGCTGGGTTTGAATTCCTGCTCAGCCACGAAACCCAGTAGGTGATCTCAGGGTAGTAATTAATATCTTTGCTGAGTGGCTTTTTTGAGCAGAAAATGGAGGTAGAATACTACATATGCCATCCTGAGCACGTTGGAGGAAGGACTGCATAAAGGTACAATAAATGTCTATTTCACTCAGAACGTCAGAACAGCCAATAGCAGCTCAAACAGCACAAAAGCAATATGAGGACAGCAAAAGAAAAGGGGGAACATTCCATTCTGCATCCAAATCCTAATCATGTGGTAGCCTGGCAGACCTCTGGGCTTCTGGTTCCGAAGGTGTGGTGTCACCAGCAGAAAGAAAGCTTCTGCCCCAGGAGGTCTACACAAAAAGATCCTTCATGGGATCCAAGCAAGGCCTCCCCAATGGATCTCAAACACCAAAGAGGTTTCTGTATAGAATGTGTGAAGGTTGCATTTTGCTGTTGACAGACCTCTCACCCTCCATGCATCTGATGAAGTGGACCCTAGTCCAAGAGAGCTTGTGCCATAATCATAGAATCATAGAAAAGTAGAGTTGGAAGGGGCCTACTGGGCCATCGAGTCCAACCCCCTGCCCAATGCAGGAATCCAGGTCAAAGCATCCCTGACAGATGGCTGTCCAGCCGCACCTTGAATGCCTGCAGAGAGGGAGAGCCCATCAGCTCCCCAGGTCATTGGTTCCATTGTCTTATTGCTCTGACAGTCAGGAAATTTTTCCTGATGTTTATTTATTTTATTTTTATTTATTACATTTATACCCCCCTTTTTTCCTGCAAGGAACTCAAGGCGGCTTACATCCTCCTCCTTCTCCTCTCCATTTTATCCTCACAACAACCCTGTGAGGTAGGTTAGGCTGAGAGTCAGTGACTGGCCCAAAGTCACCCAGTGAGTTGTATATTTATTGTGCATATTACACAATATTACATGAGAGCCAGTGTGGCCTAGTAGTTAGAGTGTTGGACTGGGAGTGTTGGAGTGTTGGATCCGGGTTCTAGTCCTCACTCAGCTATGAAGCTCACTGGGTGACTTTGGGCCAATTACGGACTCTCAGCCTAACCTACCTCACAGGGTTGTTGTGAGGATAAAATGGGGAAGATGAGGAAGATTATGTAAGTCGTCTTGGGTTCCTTACAGGAAAAAAGGCAGGATATAAAAACAATATATATATATATATATATATATATATATATATATAATATCGGGTCGCATCCAGATTTACGCTAGATCTAATGAAAGTGGATGTCCCCACCCCTCCTTCCCACGGCAGCCTCTGCAGCCACCTGGAAATGCTGCATGGAGGGTCAAGGGTCCCCCTTCTGAATGGTGTGAGCTGTGGCATGGGAGGAGGGGTCCCCCAAGAATTGGGCCGCGAGACCTTCCGCGAGACGAGTGGAGTCTGCCTCTTGCAGCAAGCAGGTTCTGGGTCCAACTGTTTCTTGTGGTTTTTTATGTGCTCCAACCAGCAAACATTGGATCCGGGCCAGCATTGACAAAACGAGAATGATTCTTTTTGTTCAAAGAAAATGATTATTTTTGTGCTTACTATAATTAATTAATAAACAAACAACCAAACAGACAGACAGACAAGGGAATGGATGACTAAAATGAGATTCTGCACATGCAGATAATAGTCTGCTAATTTAAATCTATTTTGGTGGCCAAGTTCTGGACATTAATCACAACCCAGACAGAGCTAAGTAAATGCTCCCACGGGATTATTTTTAAGGCTTCCAGAGACTATGAGTCAGCCCAGGAAATCTCCCAAGCCTAGGGAACAAAGTGCTGCACAATCCTCGAGTTTGTCTGAACAAGCACAGAAAAACTCTCTGATCCAGATGTCCGACCGCTCATACAGAAATCCTTTATATGCTCATCATTAGCACACACCCCAGCCTCTCTTTTCTTGATCTTTTTAGCTCATGATGATGCCAGAAACTTTCCTCCCAAAGGTCTGAGTTAAAAAATGCAATTTCAAAATATTGTAATTAGATTTGGGGTAGGGGTCAGCCTGGAGGATGGTCCTCTCAAGGATCCCCCCCCCCCGCAACGCTGTGAGTCGCAAAAAGAGATTGGTAGAATGGGTCGAACAGATTGGGCAAGTTTCGCCTGGCAGATTCCCTACTGTTGTTCATAGATTCATAGATCATAGAGTTGGAAGGAGCCTACACAAGGCCGTCGAGTCCAACCCCCTGCTCAATGCAGGAAACTAGAGGAGGGGTCTCCCATCCAAGTAATAACCAGGCCTGACCCTGCTTAGCTTTCCACACTCAGACAAGCTGAGCCAGCAGGCTATTCTGGAAGGGGGCTTACCTTTCTCCTCCTGCCCCCTAAGGAACATGCTACTTTCAGTTTGCAGCAGTGAGAACATTACAGACTAAATCTGTAGCAACAGTCCATCTGTGCTGGAACGGGATCTGAAAAGGAGGCAGACAGCTTATACCACAGTAATGCCATAAGATTCCAGTAACCTCCTTCCAAAGGAAACTGAACTCTGAGTGAGTGCCAGGACTGCTGAAACCTTTTCATCCCTTGGAAGTGGGGTGCACACGCATACCAGTATGTTCCCCACCTGAAGTCTGAAGTGATATAATGCAGTTGAGAATCCTATTGCCTCATTCCGCACGATATGCCGATTGCTCATATGTCATAGTCTTCTAGAAACCTGCTAGGATCAAGGAATGGATCTGTCAAAAACATGACAACAAGTTCCTCTTGGATCATGCCAAGCGTTAGAGGGAAATGCAAAGTTACCTCCACCTAAGCTGCCACTGTTATTCACTTATCCTCCCCTCCCTGTTGTTTTGTGGGGCAATTGTATGAAAACGGCACACGTCCTAGAGGTGTCTCTTGGCAAGGAGCCTGCAAGGTTTCCGAAGGATCGGTGCAGGGTCTAGGGAGTTCTGATGATTGAAAACCAGTTTAAGGGATCTTCTACTACAGCATATAAAGTACCTGCCTATTGTGATGATGAGAGCATATTCAGACGCCAGCACAATCCTATATACATGTGTACTCAGAAATTGAGTTCCACTGAGTTCAAGGGGGCTTACTACTGAGTATGGGATTGTAACATTTTAGGAATTAGGAACAGGGTGTCATTTTATTTAATGGACTGCAATGTTATGTCCTCTGTGTTTTGATTAATAAAGCTACATTTTTAGGTAGTGTTCTGATCTGGGAAGATTCCACATCATCGTAACAGAAAGGGGACAATCACAGGAGAAAGAAAAGCAGTAATTGCTGGTGACTGTCATCTTAATTCCATCTTGTATGAAGGGAAGTTTTCAGCATTCGGTACTGTGAATTCTACTTTTTTAAAATTAAATAGGTCACTTTAATGTTATTTTATTCATATTATTCTCCTCGTATGGTCCCTGGGCTAGTCAGTGCATATTGTTTTATATCAACAGCATTACAAAGATATGACTCTTTCTTCTGTTGCTTCCTTCTCTTGCAGCCAGGTCAGCGCTGTACAGAATGTGGTTTGGCCCCCCCGCTCCACGTTAGTGGGTTAAGGTTAAACCTCACAAAGACACATAGGCATGGGGGGGGGAGAGAAATCACAACAATAACATGCAACACATTAAAATCAAAACTCACAGAGAAATCTACAACCATTAAAAGTGGCAGCAAAAAGTGCATAGAAAACATCAAGAACAGCTAATGTGGGGGGGAAGAGACACTTCCAAGAAGATTACCTTCACTGGCTTCCTAAAAACCAACCCCATCCCAGCACCCCCTGCTGAACATTTCCTGGGAGTGAGTTCCATGTGCGTGTCCTTGCCCCTTTGCCAAACTAGGGGCACCGTCCTATACATGTTTAGACAGAGCAAAGTCCTACAACTCCCAGCATGCCCCAGCCAGCATGGCTGGCTGGAGCATGCTGGGAGTTGTAGGACTTTGCTCTGTCTAAATACACATAGGACTACGCCCTAAGAGACATGGGTAGCCTCATAGCCCAGTAGACCAAAGACGGGGAACAACGCCCACCCTGCAGGGCAGATGTGCCCGCCAGCTGTTTTGCCAGGCACTGCCCTTGCCCTCCAACCCGCGGGGTTTCCAACCATGCAGAGCTGCAGAAAGGGCTGCCTGATAACCCACGTAATGAATATAGGATATCAGGAGGCTCCTATGGAAGTAAGCAACACTTGAGAAATCCCGGGCCCAAGCCATCTGAAAGTTACGTAAAACCACACTTTAAATTGTGCACAGAAAATAGTTGGGATCCAGAGTCCCGAGGACCCTTCTCAAAGGACTAGTGAGTAGTGATAGCCCTCCTCCTGAACAAGTAACTGACAAGGGAAGGAAGGGATTGTGTAGCCCATCAGCAAGGCCCCTGCCCAAACAGGGCATCTTCCTTCTGCCCTTCAGGGGAGACGCTTCAAGCTGTGTGGCAGCTCCAAAAACCACTCCCTCTTCTATTAGGTTCTCACAGAGAGGCTGCCAGCTTCCTTCCCTGCCGAGGCCGGAGCTAGCAGCCAGACAGGAATAACTTAACTCTGAAGAGGTGACCTCGAAGGTGGGGTGGAACAATATATGGGATAGACGGATTGTGAAAATGATGTCAATTAGGATAAAGGAAAATTTTTATAAACTAATTTGGAGATGGTATTTAACTCCAGTAAGATTAAATAGAATAGATAATAATTGTTCTGCATTATGTTGGAGAGGATGTCAGGAAAAAGGGACATATGCTCATATGTGGTGGAGTTGTAAAAATGTATTGGTGTTTTGGCGAGAGGTTTTTACAGAAATATCGAAAATTATTGGTACTAATTTAGAGGTCTGTCCAAAATTAGCATTGTTATCAATAACTGAGAAGCTTATTTGTGATCAAAATACGAAGGAGTTAATTGTAAACTTGTTAACTGCGGCCAGGCTAATGATAGCGAGAAATTGGAAAGTACAACATGCTTTCCTAATAGCAGACTGGTATAAGGAAGTTTGGGACATAGCCCTAAATGATAAACTAACTAGCAGTATCAAATGCAAAAAAAGGATTGCTAAAGAAGAATAATTTTATGGAGATATGGAATCAATTACTAGACTATGTATTAATAAAGGGGAAGGGTAACATGCCTTGTCAGGATATGTTATATTTTTGGAATTTAGAATTTATTTGATCAAGAGGATAGAAGTATATTAATTGGTCCCTTGGAGGGTGGGGGGGAGCACTTTATGATTTATTGTATGTTGATTATGTTATATTTGTGTGATAATTTTGTATTTTGCTAAATATATTTTCTGTGTTATAATTTGTTTTGAAAAATAAATAAAATATTTAAAAAAAAAAAAAAAAAAAAAGGAATAACTTAACTCCCGCCTGTTTCCCCCTGAGAACACTGACAGAGAGAAGCCCACACTGATTCTGACATTCCACAGGCTGAATAGGCCCAAACCCTTTTGGGCCACTTCTGATCAGATCCTGCCTATAGTAGACTATAAGGCTCACCACAGCACTGGAGCTGGGCCACAATAACCAATTGCTGGGGGACATGGGCGGGAGGGTGCTGTTGCACTCCTGTCCTGCTTGTGGGACCCGGTGGGCAGCTGGTTGACCATTGTGTGAACACAGAATGCTGGACTAGATGGACCACTGGCCTGATCCAGCAGGGCTCTTCTTAAGTTCTTAGGATACTCCATCCCTTTTAACACTCTTAACAGTCCAATCCCATGTATGCCTACTCAGAAGTAAGTCTGATGGATTTTAATGGGATGTGCTCCCCAATAAATGCTTTTATTATTGCTGCCTTAGGCTACAATTAGGGAAGTACAGACGTCAAATCCATTCCATCTGCGTTTCATGGGATGTATTTTGTTCTGTTGTCCGCTTGTTGACGGAATAAGATTTTTTTAAGGATGTACAATCATTTTGTTCCACTTCTGCTAATGCTAATGAGCATTTAATGCAAGTGCAAATCTGCAAAATTCCTCCCCCCGAAAAGCAAAAAAAACGGCCCTTGAGTCCACAGAATCTGCCTGACTTTGAGAAGCCCGTCTGTCCGTCCGCTGCGGCATCTGCAGGTTGGATTCATAGAAATCCAAACTCATTTAAATCCACTACAGAGTTCCCCAACATTCCCAGCTACAATCCTATACACACTCACCCGGGAGAAAGCCCCACTGAATACAGTGGGACTTACTTCCAAGTAAACATGCATAGGATTGCACCGCTGCCTATCTCTTCCCTGGTGTCATTGCCCAGAACTGTGAAAGAGTCTCGCCCCAGTGATTACCAGTGACATTTGTTAATGGGGAGTGGGGGGTGGGGAATCTACATTCACCATATTTCTTTGTGATGGAGAGCTAAAAAATACCATTTACGCCTAGTTCTCATGAAGGTGACTAAGCTGTGTCTGAGTTCCACCACTTCAGCCTGGCGGCTCAGTTAACTAAATGTTCCTCCATATAAAGCAAAGGTCTGAAAATAGACAACTAACATGTTTGAGAGCAGCGTTCAAGCAGTGCCTTCTCTCTGAACATCCAGCCTTGTATGGGGAGGATTTTTTTTTTTCTTCTGGCTGAACAGTGGGGCTACACCCTATTTATTTATTTATTACATTTATATTCTGCCTTTTTTTCCTCTTGCAAAGAACCCTCACAACAACCCTGTGAGGTAGGTTAGGCTGAGAGTCTACGACTGGCCCAAAGTCACCCAGTGAGCTTTGTGGCTGAGTGGGGAACTAGAACCCGGGTCTCCCGAGTCCCAGTCCAACACTCTAACCACTATGCTACACTGGCTCTCCCATTTACTCATACAACTCTACTTCTGAGTAGACATTATAGGATTGCACTGTACATCATGTGAAAGCCCAGAAACAAAAGATGGGAAAATCCATCTATTTCCAGACCATGTTACTTTTGCATCTGCTCACCCACAATTTATTTTATTTTATTATGTATGTATGTATGTATTTATTTATTTATTATATTTATACCCCGTCTTTTTTCCTGAAAGGAACCGAAGGCGGTTTACATAATCCTCCTCCTCCTCTCCATGTTATCCTGTGAGGTAGGTTAGGCTGAGAGTCAGTGACTGGCCCAAAGTCACCCAATGAGTTTCATGGCCGAGCAGGGACTAGAACCCGGATCTCCCGAGTCCCAGTCCAATACTCTCACCACTACGCCACAAGTGTATTCTGTCCCATTTCCACATTAATCTGCAATACATTTATTTTTTTAAAAAAATCAGAATGAAAACTTGCACTGAAATACATATTTAGACATGTATTTCTAAATATATTTTCTTTCAAATTCTGCATTTTTAAAAATGTATTTGGATGGGTTTGAACTACAAAAAATGTGTCCAAAAAGTCAGAGAAATCCAGGGGGTAGTAAGTGAGTTCCAATCTGTGCGCTAGTCCAGGAGCTGTAGATCAAGTCAGCTTGTATCAGAATTCACCAAGATCAAATTCCTCAAGCATAGCCACTGTGTGAGAACTAGGTCCGAGATATATATTTCAAATGAAGTGTTTTGAAAGGTGTAGCGCAGTTATCAATTTGGCATACTTAATGGCCCTTCTGGCTATAAACATTGTCAGAAATGTGTCTGGTTAATATCATTTTGACATGAACTTGGCATGAGGCAGCCATCCAGGGCATCAAATCATCATTGATCTGAAAAATGGCAGTGAAAGGTTTGTTAAATATGCCAAGTCCTCCGATCAATCCGTGGCTTCTTTCTTTAAAAATGTGGCAAGCCTTCCCAACAGCATTTCTTGGGACTTCCAAGAGATCACATCAAATATGTTAATGTAATGATTTCTCTCAAAGTGTGACAGAAGGAGGACACGCCGTCAGTCACCGGCGGGAAAAGAGGGTCAGGCGGGGCCGAAGAGCAGCGCGCGGCCTGTCTCTCGGCAGCGGGAGGGGACACGCTGCAACTTCTGGGGCTGAAGAACTTGAGAAACGGGCAACACTTTCTATGGAAGGGCGGGATATCCTGTAGGGATTTCCCCCTAGTCTAATCAAAATTCTGTTTATTTTTATTATTAATTATAACATTTATATAACATCCTACAAAAAGATTTCCCCCCCCCTGAGTGGCTTAGAAATATCAATAAAATACAACCCGTTTAAAAAAATGCCGCCCCTTCGTGGGACGATGGCCTGGCAGGGATGGTGAAGAGGAGGAACTGCTCCTCCTCACTTCCATCAACCACTCACTCTCCACCCCTGCTGCTCCCCACCACCTGTTCCCAGCCCTCCTGCTATCTGAGGTGGGGTCCGATGACACAGGAACTGGGTTCGGGAACTATCCTCTCTGAGATAGCCACATTGCCAGTGACTCCTATGGAAGGGGAGCCCCAGGGACCAGGGAGGCCTCCAACCTCCACGGCCTGAGGAGCGATCCCTGCTCTCCACGCGCTCCTCTAAAAATGCATCTGTGTAGTGCAGGAGGGCACCCTTCCAGTTTCACACCACATCCGGGGAGCTGGAGGCCCAACACAGAGCGCTAGGGGCAGGCCACGCCGATTAAGGGGAACAAGGGATCGATGCTTAATATCTATCCCTTGTTCCAGGCCTGCCCAGAGCCAAGGGATAACTGGGGGGGGGGGGGTGTCTCCTCCCCCCCACCCTGTGTTTGCTGCTGTGTAATGCCAGGTCCATTACCCAAAAAACATCTCTCATCCATGACTTGATCCTGGATGAGGGTGTGGACCTGGCATGTATTACGGAAACCTGGCTGGAGGAGGACGATGCTCCAACTCTGGTGGCCTTGTGTCCAGCTGGATTTTCGTATGCCCAACAACCAAGGGTTGGGGGACGGGGAGGGGGAGTGGCTGTTATTTACCAGGAGTCCTTGGTCCTTACCAGACTACCTGTGGAGAAACCCTCCGGGAGACCAAGTTTATCGAGTGCATGTACTGGAGGTTGGGTCCAAAGGGCAGTCTGGGGATTCTGCTTGTGTACCGTCCACCCCAATGCACGACAGACTCCCTGGCCGAGGTGCTGGAGGTGGTCTCTGATGTGCGTGTGTGGTCCCCCAGGCTGTTGGTGCTGGGGGACTTCAATGTGCATTTGGGGGCTGCCCTCATAGGGGCACCTCGGGACTTCATGGAGACCATGGCTTCCTGGGAGCTGCACCCTGTACTAACTGGACCTACCCATGTAGCCGGTCAGGCACTAGACTTGGTTTTCGTTTCCGGAGAGGGGGGGGAATGATCTGGAAATCGGGGATATACCCACCACCCTCTTGTCATGGTCAGATCACTATTTGGTGGGGTTGGATTTCTCAGTGCCACAACCCCTCTGCAGGGGTGAAGGACCTATTAGGATGGTCTGCCCCAGGCGTCTTATTTATTTATTTATTTATTTATTATATTTATTATATTTATGAATCGCCCATCTGGCCAGACATCCGGCCACTCTGAGCGATGTACAATCCAATAAATACGAGGGGGGGGGGATGGATTCCTGAACACGCTTGGGGAACTGGAGCACACAAATGGTAGCTTGGTCGAGACCCTGGTGGATGACTGGAATGCTACAATCACCAGGGCATTAGACCAAGTGGCCCCGCAGCGCCCTCTTCACTTGAATAGAGCTCGCACGGCACCTTGGTTTACTCCATCGCTGCGAGCTCTGAAGCGGGAGGTGAGAAGGCTAGAGCGCCGATGGCGTAAATCCTGCTCCGAAGACGATTGAACACAGGTTAGAGCTGCATCCTCCTCAGCCTACCAGGTGGCGGTGAAGGCAGCAAAAAAGAATTTATATGCTGCCTCCATCGCATCTGCAGAGTGCTGCCCCAGGAGGCTGTTCCAAGTGGTCCAGAGCCTGGTCGGTCCAGTTGCTCCGGATCCGATGGAACAATCTAAAGCCTCCTGTGAGGCTTTAGCAAAGCACTTCGCAGATAAAATTGATCGGATTAGGAGTGGGATTTCATGCGTTGTGGACACAGGGAGAGAGCGGGAGGAGGCCAGTGGTAGACAAGGTGCTTTCATCTGTGAAGCCGACCACCGGCTTGCTTGATCCTTGCCCGTCCTGGCTCGTTATGAGCTGCAGGGAGAGACTGGGTGAGGGGATCAGGGCGGTGGTGAATGCCTTCCTCGAGGAGCAAGTGATGCTATCAGCCCTCAAGGAGGCCACAGTAAGACCACTTTAAAGAAGCCCTCCTTGGATCCCCAAGACTTAAACAACTTTTGCCCAGTCTCCAATTTGCCATTTCTGGGCAAGGTGATTGAGCAAGTGGTGGGGGCTCAGTTGAAGGCACACTTCGATGAAGCCGATTATTGAGATCCATGCCAGTCGGGCTTCAGGCCTGGACATGGGACAGAAATGGCCTTGGTCACCTTGGTGGATGATATGAAGAGGGCTTTGGATAGGGGCGAATGCTCTTTTCTAGTCCTCAATCTCTCAGCGGCTTTTGATACCGTTGACCACGGTATCCTCCTGGACCGCCTGGAGGGGTTGGGCATAGGAGGCACTGTATTGCAGTGGTTCCGGTCCTTCCTCTCTGGAAGGTACCAGAGGGTAGTTCTTGGGGAGGAGGCTTCGGACCCTCAACTGCTCACTTGTGGGGTGCTGCAGGGTTCCATCCTCTCCCTGATGTTATTTAACATCTACCTAAAGCCGCTGGGAGCTATCATCAGGAGGTTTGGGGTGCAATGTCATCAATATGTGGAGGACACACAACTCTACCTCCCTTTCAAGTCCTCGCCAAGGTTGGCCATTGAGACCCTGTCCAAGTGCCTGGAGGCAGTGGGTGGCTAGATGGGAAGGAACATGCTGAACCTGAACCCTGACAAGGCCGAGGTACTTCTGGTGGGAGACAAGGGGAGGTTAGGGGATGTTGACCTGGTGCTGAATGGGGTACATCTTCCCCTGAAGGACCAGGTCTGCAGCTTGAGGGTCATTCTAGACTCCCAGCTGTCCATGGAGGCTCAGGTGTCAGCTGTGAGCTGGGCAGCACTGTATCAACTCCATCTGATACGGCAGCTGCGCCCCTACCTTCCTAATCATCTGCTCCCATCAGTGGTTCATGCCTTGGTCTCCTCTCGCCTAGACTACTGTAATCCGCTCTACGTGGGGTTACCCTTGAAGACAGTCTGGAAGCTGCAGCTGGTACAGAACGCAGTGGCTCGCCTGGTTAAAGGCAGCCGCCAGCGTGATCACATCACTCCAGTGCTTAAGGAGTTGCACTGGCTACCAGTTGCTTGCCCAGCTGAATTCAAGGTGTTGGTTTTGACCTTTAAAACCCTACATGGCTTTGGTCCAGTTTATCTCAAGAAGCGCCTCCAGCAACATCAAGTAGGCCGCTCAACAAGATCTGCCATGGACGGCCTTCTCCTTGTCCCATCAGCCAGAGCAGCCAGGCTGGTGGGGACTAGGAAGAGGGCCTTATCTGTGGCGGCCCCCAAGTTATGGAACTCCCTCCCTAGTGACCTTCGCCATGCCCCCTCCGTGATGAGCTTCCGCTGCACATTAAAAACATGGTATTTCAGGCAGGAATATGGGGTGGGTTAGGATTTTTTTTTTAAAAAAAAAAAATTATACTGTTTTAACTGTGTGTGTGTGTTTTATTGTTGAGTGTACATCGCCCAGGGTGGCTGGATGACTGGCCAGATGGGCGATTAAAAAATGTAATAAAAAAATAAACGCCTTGCCAGAATGAACCGGTGCTTGCAGAATGTGGCACAGTTCAAGCCATTCTCCTCAGAAGGAGGAGAACTTGAAATCCCACCTTATTGCAGGAGTACCTAAGTTCACAGCCAGCTCTGAAACATTTCAAGCAAGCTGTCTCTGCGTCTTCTTGGCCAGCCTTATATGAAGATCCACCATGAGCTGACCATGGTCCTGGTCTCCTGTGACGTGCTAGGTGGGTACGCCCTTGCGACCTCCTACTACCTGGAACAGGATGTTGCTGCTCCTCTAGCAGGTGGCAACTATGACAGCGAGGAAGAGAAGCGGCAGCCGCTACCCGTACTCGCTCACACCCATGTTGCAGTCCTGACCCTGATCAGGAGGCCCGTGCCTGCAACGTACATTGCCAAAAGAAATCCCACGGGCAATGCAAATTGCAGCTGGGGGGGGGGTGATCCAGATTAAGGCCACAGTGGGTGGGGGGAAGGATAAAGCTCCCCTAGCACCCTCATGCTAGGGTCCCAATCCACATTGGGGGGCCCACACTGGCACCGAAAATCCCTGCTTGCAAGGGCAGAATGACATGATGGGAGTTACATGGAGTTTGGTTCAAACCGTGCAAAAAGATACAAGCTAACGTCAGTCATTGTTGTTCCTGTCTTCTTTTACTTCCTCGGGCCAAATAATAAACTTCAGCTTGTTGTAACCCAGCCTTCCCGAACCTGCTGCTCTTCAGATGTTTTGGACTTCAACTCCCATCAGCCTCAACCAGTATATCCAATGGTCGGAGATGCTGGGAGTTGTGGTCCAAAACATCTGGAGGACACCAGATTAGGAAAGACGTTCCTGTTTATGGAAGGGGGGTCGAGGCTGGAGGAGGTCCTTATGCAGAGTCAGATGCAGTCTGGGGTCAAGCCAAAAGGGTTCATACCAAGAGCACAGCACTCAACAAGATGAGTACAAACGCAAAGTCACGGAGCAATTCAAGGTCTAGGCCAGCAAGCAAAGATTACAGCACCAGGCAAGGAAAGGTCCAAACACAAAGTCACTAAGCCAGTGTTCTCCAACCTTGGGTCCCCAGATGTTTTTGGCCTACAACTCCCAGCATGCCCCAGCCAGCTATGCTGGCTGGGGCATGCTGGGAGTTGTAGGCCAAAAACATCTGGGGACCCAAGGTTGGAGAACACTGCACTAAGCAATCCAGGTTCTACTCCCAGTAGGCCCAGCAGAGGAAAGACGAGGTAGTCAGAAACAAGGTGATCAAGGCCCATTGTTCTAGGAACCCTCCATGCTAAGAACTGAGGCTTATAAACTGAAGTTTTCAGAGGCCCCACTCAGGGTTCAGCTGCAGAATATCAGACCACCTCCCTCTTGTCAAGTTCATCCTCCAGAGCAAAGGGGGGGGGAATTGACAAGTTCTTTGACAAGTACAGAATATGGCCCTGCTGAGCTAAATGAAGTCGTGTGTGGAGAGGATGAAACTGACAAGAGGAGAACTGCTCAGTCATACCACCCTGAACCAATCTTGTCTGATGATCTGATCTCGGAAGCTAAGCAGGGTCAGGCCTCATTAGTACTTGGATGGATGACCGCCTTGGAATACCAGGTACTGTCGGGAGGGACCAGAGCTCAGTGTGAGAGAGCACCTGTTTTGCATGCAGAAGGTCCCAGGTTCGATCCCCGGGCTCTCCAGGTAGGGCTAGGAAAGAATCCTGCCTGAAACTGACAAGAGTTAGGGTTAGGGTTAGGGTTAACCTAACCCTAACCCTAATAAACTCTGGAGAGCCGCTGCCAGTCAAGTGTCAACAATACTGGGCTAGATGGACCAATGGTCTGATGATGTTCCTATGAGAATATGCCTCTGCAAGGCTATATAGTGGACTTGCGATCATGTGCACTTGCACAAGATAGCCAATAAAAACATTATGACACCATTTGCTCAAATTTCAAGATCCCCCCCCACACACACACACAATGTGCATATTGTTGCCATTTTTAAAAATGGAATCCAAGTATTGGCTCGACTCACTACAGATCGAGTCAACACCAGCAGGAGCGAAATGGAATGAAATCTGCAGGGCCAAACTGGAGAGCCAGTGTGGTCTAGTGGTTAGAGTGTTGGACTGGGACTCGGGAGATCCGGGTTCTAGTCCCCGCTCGGCCATGAAACTCACTGGGTGACTTTGGGCCAGTCACTGACTCTCAGTCTAACCTACCTCACAGGGTTGTTGTGAGGATAAAATGGAGAAGAGGATTATTATGTAAGCTGCCTTCAGTTCCTTGCAGGAAAAAAAGGAGGGGTATAAATATAATAAATAAATAAATATCTGTCAAGTTTTCACACCCCAAATAGAATTCTCATACATCCCTATGAGCTATCCATGGTTCTACTTTCTTCCTGCCTTGATCTTGCTTGCTACCAATTTCAACTGCAAGCCTCAAGGAACTACTACAGAATGGGACGCTCTCCACATGGAGCGAATTTCATTTTGGGGGCCAAAACTTCATTGGCCATACATACAATGCAACTTTATGTGTTTCCTCTCAGTGGGCTCTCTTTGCCAAAACTTTTATCAAAACTGGAAAAAGTTTTTCTCGACTAGAGCACTCTTTTATGTGTGTGCCTGTTTTGTTCATCTGAAACACCAGTTCCTTCCTGATGACTAATTCTCACACATTTATTATTCTACCCAATTAGAACTCCACTAATCACTTGGTGGTGGATCATCCCTTAACACCTATGCAGCAGGTGTGAAAGCTTCGAGCTGCCACCTTGTGATTTGGTTTGCACAACACCCACTTTGAACAGCATGTTGCCAACTGAACGGGGGGGGGGGGGGGAGTTTCTTTGTTTCTTACAGTAGAGAGGATAATCCCCCCCCCCCCTGTATGTTCAGCCTTTGTTCATGTGCACTTCTTGGAACTAGGGATGAACACATCATCAGTCTATTTCTGGTCTGAGTCACTTTTGCACATGTTCACTCATAAATTTGCTCCATCCTATTTCCTTAAAAATAAACAATTCATCATTAAAAAATCTGAACAAAAATTCACGTGTTAATACATGTTTTTAAACTTATTTTCTCACAAAATGTGAATTTCTCAATGTATTTTCTTTTTAAAATGTACATTTTAAAATGCATCTTTTATACATTTTTTTGGAGCTGAATGCCTCAGAATATTCAGGAAGTATGAAAGTTGGTGGATAACAAAGTTCAGATCAGGACATTAGTCTGGGAGATAAGATTAGCTTGTATCAGAAGGCACAAAGGTGAAAATCCTCAAACATCCCTACCTGGAAATGAAATGAATTTGCTTCCCCAAATCCTCCTTTACACATTTAATGTCCAATATTCTCCAGTTCTCCATGTGCTCAAATATTTTCAAAATATTCACCAAATATCTGGTGTCTGTGTTAGACATATAATAACATGTAATTCCAATATTTATTTGTTGTTTCAACCATCATGGTTATATCAACCAGAAATACAATAGGGATCGGCGACCCGCCCAGCACTCAACTCACGGCACGTGAGCTGAGCACAAGCGCCAGCTGAGGTGCTCGCCGGACTTCTGGGTCCCCGACTTTACATGGTTGACGTAGAAAATGGCCAAATTTGCACAAATTTAGCCATAATTTGCGCAAATTTGGCCGTTTTCTATGTAAGCAATGTAGCGCTGGAACCCGGATGTCCCTTTCCCCTGCTCGGCTCGTAAGAATGCGAGTCGAGCAAGGGAAAAGGTAGGGTGAGCAATGCTCGGGGACTCAAGCCCGGCTAGTTCACTGGACTTCCACACACACCCCAATCAAGCGCTGTGCTCATCCCCAAATACATACACACAAACTCTTATAAAAGATGATAAAAACAGGAGTCTCTATCAAAGTCTCCGTTAAAAAACAGACAGAATACATCCGAACAATAAAATAAAACTAAGACAATACATACTTAGTTTAAAAATACAATTAAAAATACAATAAATACCACTTAATACTTTAAAACCATCAAATTAAATCCTTACAGTTCATCATATTGGCCTCAACAAAGCTTCTCCTCAGCTTTTGGGCAGCCACTTCAAATTTCACAACTTTATCTGTCACTAATTTGTCAGCATCAGATAGCAAATATATAGTTTTAGCTTGATCATCATCATCAGATATATTCCCTCAGTAAATTCAGAATAAATTTTACCCTAGGCTCAGAATACAAAGAACAGCATAATAAGTAATGCTGAAGATCCTCTATTGCTTGAGCTTTGCATACACAAAATCGCTGATCTACAGGTTTTTTTACAATAGCGACCCTCTAAATATTGCAAAGGCACAGGCTGGGAACGCAGTGCCAGGAATGCCTTGCTAAATGAAATCACTGACAACTCATGTAAATAATTCTCAAATCTATGAGTTACCTTTAGAAAATGCAACTGGGAGTGGGGGGATCCGTGATTTCTGAGTTGCCTCTAGATCTTGTTGGGAGTACAAATCCCCTAACTTATTTTTTATGTATCTATGAATCTGATCTAGAGGGCAATTCCAATATTTGATATCTGAGGTTGACATTTGTCAGTGTTTGATAATTGACCTACAATGACATTTATTATTTGGCAGTATTTGATCATCGCTATGTACTAGTGTTCTTGCATCTGATAAATGGAATCGTGGTTGGTATCTCACGGCATCTGATAGCTAGCATGGTAATAGCATTTAGCAGCATTTGACAGTTGAGAACGAAGGAGATTTCATATTTTAAGCCTGCCAAAATCAAAACCAGCCTAAAACATTCTGTTTCACATTCTGAGCTTAAAATAGCACACTCACAACACCACGAGGATTCAAATTCTGAATGTGCTGTTTCACATTCACAATTTAAGTGACAAAATAGGGACATCCGGCAAATTTCCGGGGGGGGGGGTTTCTCCAAAGAAATGTTTTGACTCTAGCTCCCAGGTTTTGAAGAACTCCTCCAGAAGAAGTGTTCTGTTTATACTGCTATGAACTCCCCACAGACACAGACACACACACAGACACACACACACAATGAATGGAAGGAGCCCTGCTACTGCTGCCATCACTGTGGCCGCCATGTTCCCTGCTCAGGGATATTCCCATCTCTGTCTGGGATCCGTTGGATTGGAGAAAGGTGAATTCTCCATGCTGCCTCCCAGTCCAGGGGCTGGGACTGGATTTTCCAACACTGGATCCTCCCACAGGTGGCCAAGCTCTAGGTTGGCATCATCTGGCAAGAATGGCCATCAGTAATTGTAGTCAGTCACTGTATATTGACTTATCTTGTGCCACCACTGTGCACGATGCTGTTCTGGGGAGATATAGTTATATAATCATCTGGTTGTGATTATGGCTCACAAGGAAGGCCACAGCAGACCCCCCCCCCCCAAAGGCAGTTGGGTAAGCTCGGGTTCATAGACATGATTAGCTAAGCCTTTCACTGGACTGGCCAGGCGAGAAAGGAGATGCAAATGTAGGTTTGAATGGAGAATGACTCAGAGACCCTGATTGATGAATGAATAGGCCATGGCCCAGAGTCTTGCTATGATTAGATTAACACACAAAGCCTCAAGACACAGGAGGGACTCTGCTAAGAAGAACCTAAAAATAGCCCTGAAAAGAGATGGCTCCCCGCCCCCTAGAAGGACTCAACCAGAAGCTTAAACCCATCAAGGTAGGAGAACCCACAAAAGGTTTTCCTATGACACCAATCAAGCCACCATAAGCACACAAAAGAACAGGGATTAAAGAACATCAGGGAGCCAAGGACAGCCCTTGCCCCCCCCCCCCATGTAGCAAGAGGTGCAGCAGAAAAGGTATAAGAATTCAAGCTTGGCCCAGAGGAGTCAGCAAGCAGGAATGCACGCATCTCTTGCTCCCCTCCGCCACGTAGGAACCCTTCCAGCACAGGACCAACAACAAGTCAGGTAGCTATGGATTCTTTCCTTCTTTCCTTTCCTTGCCAGCGTGGGGTGGGGGCCTTCTCCCGCCCCCTCCTGGCTGCCTATAGCAGTGGTGGCGAACCTATGGCACGGGTGCCACAGCTGGCACGCAAGGACCTCTCTGTGGGCACTCGAGCCATTGGTCACCAGATCGCGAAAAGACCGTCCCCTTCTGCAAAACACTAATGATCTTGTTCTTTCTCACAGTGTGGAACAGAATGATTTTATTCTAGAATTCCTGTTACAGAATTCCTTTCTACATTGTTAGCACATTTAAAAGATTTTGAAGAATGATGCACAGAGGAGTATGAGCCAAGGTTTGACAAATTATCAGCATGCAATAGCAAAAACCACATTAATTGTGCAAAAGCATGCCCAATGCAAACTTATACCTAATGCAGTGTTTGCAGTTCAAGACATAAAGTGTTTAAAATGTGTTAAGCACGTTTAGTTTTCTTGTTTATCTTGCTCATCCTAGTACAGGTTGACTTTTACTTTTACTAATCCAACACCTGTAGAAGCAGGGAAAGGACCCGGAGTAAAGCTTGCCCCATACAATTTCAGTCTGGCATATAATCATATTACAAGTTGAGAATCCCTTATCCAAAAATACATGTGCCTAATTATTTAAAAAGTTTGTATAAATTCCCTTCAGGCTATGTGTACAATGTAGTACTCTAATAATTTTTGAGTTGATTTTTTTTCAACAAAAAACTGTTTGTATCATTGAAAGCTCTGTTATTGTGTTTTTCTTTTAAGACAAAAGATGTGAATTAGTTCGGACAACCGTATGAGTTGTTTTTCTAAAACTATAACCTCGGTATTCAGGTTTAATTGCAGTGTTGGCACTTTGAAATAAATACGTTGGTTTTGTGTTGCAGTTTGGGCACTCGGGCTCAAAAAGGTTCGCCATCACTGGCCTATAGGCTACCAAAAGGCACAGGGATCTTTTCTATCTAGATTATAGAGTATGATTGAAGATGCAGTGGGTATATTTTGCTGCCTGAATTATGGTGTAAAACATTGTAAGACCAGGAACTAAGACACTGCACCTGCTTTATGTTTCTTCTTAAATAAACAGCTCTTCTTTCTTTCTCAATGCGTTGTGTCTCAAGTGCAGTGTTAGTTTGTCACGTCGTCTATGTTGTTTAGTGTTAAAGGGTGAAGTGCACACTTCACCCAACTGTGCGCGTCTTTACTCCAGCCAAAGATCCCGAAGCTTTCGTGAGAGTGTGGGGTTAGCCTCTTTCTTCTTGGAGAGAATCTAACACCCAGATTATCTGTAGTAACAATGCTTTATATAAAAAGTGCAAGATCAGGGATGCCCAACCTTTTTAGGTTGGTGAGTACTTATTTTGAGAGGGTATCATGATGAGTGCTCTCACAAAATGGCTACCATGCGGTACTTGCCTGGTCATAAAATGGGTACCATTGAGGCATGGCCAATCACCAAACACACATTTCCCTGAAGGCAAACTGGCAAAACTAAAAGGAATGGAACTTGCCCAAGAACATAAGAACAAGGCAGAGAGGGAGTCTGAACTCTTTTGAATTCCCGTCTTCTGCTCCAGCACCTGTTTCACAGAAGGCAAACTGATGAGGGTTGGAGGCAAGTAACTTGGCCAAGAAACTGAGTACACAGCAGAGGTGCGGTCTGTGCCCCAAATGCCAAATCACGTTTGCCCCCACAATGCACAATAAAGTGCCTGTTTCACAGAAAGCAAGCTGGTGATGCTCGGAGAAACGCAGGCATACTACACCATGCACACAAAACCCACACACACAATTGCTGTAGGCTGGAAAACCCGCAGTGTGCAGATACCTTTCGTCCAGTAATCAGAGGGAAGGTGCCTGCGCCAAGGGGCCTCCAACCTACAGTTACACACACGTGAATCTGTCAGACTTGATCTGGCCCGGGTTCTCATTTTTCCACACCCAAGCTGGGATTCCATCCCAGTTCCACGCAAGCATTTTCTTTCCTGTACAGAAATCCATACGTATTTTTGTGTGCATTCCTTGTGTGCCTTTTTCAGATACAGTATATGAGTGTTTGTATGCATACACCCATTGACTAAGATTTAGAAATGTACACATTTTTCTTTGCACATGTTCCAGACGTGTGCCTGCTGCCGAATGCTTTTATTTATTTATTTATTTATTTATTTATTTATTTTGGCTTTCCAGAGTGCTGCTGATCTCTTTTCATCTCGCTTCCCTGTGAAACCCGACCCAACCTGACCCCTGCTAAAGATCTGGTCCAGAACAGAGCCCTGCAACCCAGGCTACAGTGTAAGGCACTGACAGAACTCGCAGCCTAAAAAGGGACAAGGACAAGGACACTCTGCTCTGAGGTATGTCAGCCCCCCTCAGGGGAATGGAATGGACCAACCCCTGCCTTTGGGAACTATTGGGGTACACCATGGCAGGGGCCATGCCTAGGGGTGCCAGTCAGAGGCCATGGGTTCACACAGATGGAGCAGGCACAATGTGAATGTGTCCAACTCTGACAGGTGCGTACGTTTTGCTTGAAGGTTCACTGTTTCACACTAAGGGCTATTCCAACCCATGAGAAGCTGGGTTTGTTCACTAGTGAATACATAAAGCACTGTGTGAAGCCATTCTTCTTGGATGGGGCTGACTTATTATAGAGCTTGACCACCAGTGAGGTCAGGTTATATCACAAAATATACTCCAAGACGTTGCTGGGCTGCTGTCTGGAGTGGAGCACGGCAAATAGAAGCATTGGCCATCCCTGCAACATAGAATGTAAGACAAAGTGAGGGAGGAAATATAGGCCCAGGTGACTTGTGTAGTAGGTTCCGTTTGTAGATCCTCTTCCCTCCCTCTATGCTGATTGTCTCCCCCTTTTTTCAGTCCCTGTTTTTTTTTTTCTCCTCGTTTCATTCTCCTGCACAGCTAATTTAATCTTGACATTTCTAGAGCTCAAGAAATAAATAAGATGCAGTTCACATTTCAGCTTGACTGAGGATGGTTGGGTGAATCCTCTGCTGTAATTACACTGAGTGACAATCCAAAAACAAAACATTTCAGGGGGAAGCAAAGTGACTCCTGGTATCTTCCCATCAGGCCCTCTAAAGTTTTGGGGGCTCAGATTCCACACAGATTTTTGTGATCATTTTGGCAATGTTAAAAACACACACACACACACACACACACACACAAAACAACTCTTTTTAGTCACTTCTCTGCACTCCATGCAAAATGACCTTCCCCCGCATCACGCGCAGCTGTGGGCGGGGAGAAATTTTGCGGACGTGGTGGGAGGAGAGGCGAGACTTACCAGTTCTCGCAGGTACGCTCAGGTAGAGGGGGCGGGGTTACAGGAGCCAATATTAGGACCTGCAGCACCGCCCCACACCCTCTTTGTTCTTTGCAGCTCCCTCCCTCCCGCCCTGTATTCAGTATGGGCTCCTCTGGTCGCCGTTAAGGGGCCGAGTAGGAATTTTGGCTTATCCCTTTTAGAGGGGTGGGCGCGTTTCGCCTACTCCATACTACTGCAAGGTTGGGAGAATTTTTAGTTAGTGCACATAGGGGAAAAAATGGTCACAAATAGATAGTTGGCAGGTAAGTGCGGGTTAGGGTATGGATAGGGTGAGGTGAGCATCCCTGGCACCATTCAGGTGACAGGCGGTTTTAGGATGCCTCAGATGGATGGGTCAGTAGGCTCAGACAGCAGGGGGTCAGGAACGCCTGTGAGGCCTTTGTTCTCGCCAAGCTTGTTGTCGTGAGACTCCGAGAGGGTGCGACGCAACAAAGGCTCCCAACACTGGAAAGTGCAAAAGGGGGAGGCGGCGGAATTCCTCGCCACCTCCCGGTTTTGGATGCTCCGCCCAAGTGCATAACAGAGCGGCCTACCAGGCCAGAATAGAATAACCCGCACTCGATCCCTTTGCAGTTCTGTGTATGTAAATATGTAAATAAACGTGGCCCAGTTAAACACCAACTGATTGTCTCGGTTCTTCATTTCCCACCTATACGTCCGCAAATGCTTATCTATTTATTTGCATTGCTCTCATTTGCTCCCTCTCTCAATTGCCTTCATTTGCCCTCAGTGACATCATCATACAGCCAAATCTGATCAGCTATATAGCACCGTGATGACATCCCATTCACTATGTGGTCCCTGATTAGTTGGTATCACCTAGGTGACTAACCAGGAAGAAGAAAGAAGAAGTAGCCAGCAATCACAGCAAAGCAGAAATAGAAACATGGAGAAACAATGGTTCTTTAAAAGATTGAAAATAGGTCAATATTTGCAGCATGGGTAAAATTTCTGCCCCATCGGGGCCTATTTCCGCTGTCTCAGGACTAGCCTGGTTTACCTTATGCACACAATGCAGCCCTGTGCCCTTTTTTTGGCCCGGAAAGCACTGAACTGGAGCCAGCGCGCATTCAATGCTATTTTGCACCAGATAGCTATAAACGTTTATACAGAGCCATCCTGTCTGTGATCAGCAGAAACATAAAAAAAAGCAGGTAAGCCAATTGATTTGGGGCATTAATTGTGAGATGGGAAACCTTGGCTGTTTCCACTCCCCAAGTAAGGAAAAACCACATTACTGCTTTGAAGGGGATTCGTGAAGACGCTCAAAATGTTCTCCTTGGAGCAGTTTATTCCATTTCTTAAAGGATTTGCATAACATTTACATCGGTATGTTGCCCCCTATTTGGTGATATCCTGATTCTGTGGCTGGCACCAGACGTTGTGGCAAATGCACCAAAGACAGTGGCCCTGTGTCTCCGTCTCCTCTCTCCCAGGGAACACTTGGGGATACTAAGCAAGGAACAGGATGCCATCCTGCTGCAGGATTCATCACCCCCACCTGCTGTTCAAATATCTGCTTCATATAGCAGTGTTCTCCACCCTTGGGTCCCCAGATGTTTTTGGCCTACAACTCCCAGCATGCCCCAGCCAGCTACGCTGGCTGGGGCATGGTGGGAGTTGTAGGCCAAAAACATCTGGGGACCCAAGGGTGGAGAACACTGGACCGCTTTCAGCCTCAGGGCTGAATTCAATTTCAGAAAAGCTCTCGGGGGGCCACATTCCAGTGGCAGGCAGGGCCAAAGACAAAATGGGTGGAGCCCCAAGACCAAAGCCACCAAAAAATACCAGCTTATTTGAGAGCCAGTGTGGCATAGTGGTGAGAGTGCTGGACTGGGACTCGGCAGATCTGGGTTCTCTAGTCTCTACGCGGCCATGAAGCTCACTGGGTGACTTTGGGCCAGTCACGGACTCTCAGCCTAACCTACCTCACAGGGTTGTTGTGAGGATAAAACGGAGAGGAGGAGGAGGAGGAGGAGGAGGAGGTTTATGCAAGCCGCCTCGGGCTCCTTGCAGGAAAAAAGGCGGGATAGAAATATAATAAATGAAACAAATGAATAAATAAAGCTCTTACTGCCAGTAAATAAACCTTTTAGAATGAGGTGGAGGCACACAAACACTAGAAAACCACCAAGCATTTGGAGGTTGGGGGCAAGGGGCAGGGGCAGGGCCGTCCGGGGAAGTGCCAGATGAGGACCCCGGGAGGCTCAACACCCCTGATATAAAAAGTGTGTGGGGTTTTTTCCCCTAATTTTAACATCCCAAGCTGAAGCGCCCCTTGCCTTCCTCAAACCTCATCTTGAGTACTGCGTCCAGTTCTGGGCACCTCACTTTAAGAAGGACATAGACAAACTGGAGAGGGTTCAGAGGAGGGCAACAAGGATGATAAAGGGACTGGAAACAAGGCCCTATGAGGAGAGACTGAAAGAACTGGGCATGTTTAGCCTTCAGAAGAGGAGACTGAGGGGAGATATGATCGCACTCTTCCAGTATTTGAAGGGATGTCACACAGAGGAGGGCAAAGATCTCTTCTCGTTCATCCCAGTTTGCAGGACACGGAATAATGGGCTCAAGTTACAGGAACCCAGATTCCACCTAAACATCAGGAAAAACTTCCTGACTGTCAGAGCAATAAGACAATGGAACCAACTACCTAGGGAGGTGGTGGGCTCTCCCACTCTGGAGGCATTCAAGGTGCAGCTGGACGGCCATCTGTCGGGGATGCTTTGACCTGGATTCCTGCATTGAGCAGGGGGTTGGACTCGATGGCCTTGTAGGCCCCTTCCAACTCTACTTTTCTATGATTCTATGAAACCACATTTCATCACTTCACAGACTTTTCCCTCTGCCCATCATCCCCAGCCAGCGGCAAGCACTAATGCAGGGCCCCAGTCTGGGCAAGCTGCTTTAGGGGTTGGGCTAGCGATCCCCACACAGCAGGGGGATGATCATTCTGAGGTTGTTGTTGGGGCCAGACTGGGAGAAAAGTGCTTGAAGTGACGGGCCATCAGGGGGAGATCAGCGGGGGGGGGGCAGGTTGCTCCCCTTGCCCATTTGCCTCTCTTTGTCTTGAACACACACAGATCCACCGTGCCGCCCCCTGCTTTCTACGTGCACAAGACAGACATGTGAGTAAAAGAAATGTCCGTCCCTGCCATGCCTCGACTGGTCCGATCAGAGCTAGAAACTCGTCGTCCTAACTGGACGTAAGTCGTCTTCAGAGCATAACATGAGCCTTGGAGCTGCCGTCCCCCCGTGCAGTGTGGATAGTACTGTAGCCACCCATGCCCTAAAGCTGCCTTCCCAAGCCCGGGGCCCTCCGGATGTGTTGGCCGCTGGTTGGGGGTGAGGGTAGTTGTCATCCAACACATCCAGAGGGCACCCATTTGAGGATGGCTGCTGTAAAGCAAGTAATTTATTTTTTTTTTAATCTTAAAGATCAGAACAATTTAGATGAGCATGAAGATTTTTTCAGTAAAGATTTTGCTGGCTGCCGCAGAGGGAGAGGTGGGGCTGCACTGCAGGGCCGTCCCACCAGCCTGGCTGAGAGACCTGCTGCCATCCGGCTCCTCCCCTCTCCAAACTGTCTCCATTCATGCTGGTGGTCACAAGGAGAGTTAAGGACTGGTGCTTGAGTTTGCTTCCCCCCCCCCCTTCATCCCGCCTCATCCCTTTTCTTCTTGTGCTGTGTCTAGTCGACTGTAAGCCTGAAGGCAGGGGCAATCTTACGTCATTATTTTTAATCTTTGCACAGTACCTAGGAAACATTAGGAATAATAACCACAATAAAGACGGAGGAATGAAGGTGTTTCAAAATTGAATCCTCCCAGGAACATTGTGACTAGCAAGCAGTGCTTTTTTTCTGGAGAAAAGGTACTGGAACTCTTGGATTACATTTCCTCGGGAGTAGATGGCGATTAAATTGTAATGCAATTAATAGAAGAAAAGGTGCTGGAACTCAGTTCCGGTGAGTTCCACCAGAAAAAAAGCCCTGCTAGCAAGTATTCCGTGCCATTACTGAAAGGAAGCAGGCAACTTAACAGGCCTGTGGCTCACGCTGGCTCAGCTTGTCTGAGCGTGGAAAGCTAAGCAGGGTCAGGCCTGGTTATTACTTGCATGGGAGAACCCTCCTCTAGTTTCCTGCATTGAGCAGGGGGGTCGGGCTCGATGGCCTTGCAGGCCCCTTCCAGCCCTATGATCTATGAAATCTATGACACTTTTCCAAAGCGTCCCCATTGCGGCTGTGGGATTCCCTTGACCTTGTCCTTCTCCATCCCACGCGGAACTTTCACCAGTTTCCAAAGGTCAGGGAACTTGCAACCAACATGGTCTTCTTTACGCATCCCCCCCCCTCCCGCTCGAGCAACAACAAAAGAGCAAAATCAGAATTCACCTTTTCACTTTACAGCTCCATCAATTTATAAATAAATCATCCGCACAAGCTGATTGATGTCCCCCCATAAATAATTAAGCTTTGACCTTATGTTATGCAGCTGTCTCTAAGTTTTTCAGCCCTGGGAACTAGCGTGCAGTAAATTTTCACATTTTGGGAAGACGAGACAGAACAGGAGGTGTCAATATTCATTTATACATTTGCTGTAATACATTTGATTTTACTCGAGATATTGGCCTACTATTGATCAAGCATCCTCAGGCATCCTGGAAGGTGAATTGTTCCAAGCATTTTTTTGTTTCTTGAAAAGGCTCCAATAAAGCTGTGTTTGGTTTCTAGGAACTGAACTCTTAGTGCATTCTGCCATTAATAATTCTATCATTGCTTTTTAAAAAGGCACTTGGACGTGTGGGAGAGGCCCTGCCCTCACATTCGCAATGACATTTTCCCTCTCCTGGTCTAGGTAGCAGGTGTCAGCCAAAGTTTAATTTGGAAACCCATGAATTCAAAAGAGCTTATTCTCCAACACAGAGAGCTTTTCAAGGCCTCCTCCTGGAATAAAGAGCAAATCCCGCAGACATGAAGGGAATTGATGAGAAGGCAGTTGTCAGACAAAATGAGATCCTTTCATCAAATGGCAGCATCACCAATAAATAACAAGGATTTGGCCGGGACTGTTCCAATTTGGGAGAGCTTCACTTAGGTCAGTGGTTCCCCCAGCTGTGTGCTTAGGGCACGCTAGCGTGGCACAAGAAGAGAACCACTAGAGTGCCATGGGAAATGGAGACACTGGATAATTAAATCTTCCTGCGAGCTCAAAGCGTGCATGCACGCACAGACAGACACACACAGAGAGAGAGAGAGATGGGGCTGCAGTGCCCGCAGTCTCTCTGCATGAGTCACTGCTGTGGCCTGGGGCTGGGGAATTCTGTACAGTCCTGTTCGATCTGGTCAGTGTTCTGCCGGGTCTCCCACCTGCCCCCAAGTCTGTGTGTTCATGCTCATGCTGAAGGGCAAGTCCCCATGGGGGGGGCGGGGTCTCTGCACTGTGATGCTGCCCCGCTGGGTGGAGGCACTCTCCACACAGGAGGGGCATACTAATTTTGCTGCTCCACATCCATCCCATGTTTTCTTTCTCCCTGACACAAGGAGTCAGTGCTTCTCTGCCGTTGTGAAGCAAATTAAACTAAGGAGATGGAAATGCAACCAGAGCCAAACTTGCACTGCAGATTCAGATCCTCCCTCTGTCTCTCCCTACACCTTGTAGAACTCTTCTGACGAACGTGCGACGGACGTCAAGGTCGAGGATGCCTATGGGCCTGGCAGCACTCCACACAAATGCTCGCGATGGTCCCCGATGGCCATTTTTATGTTTGGAGGGGCGGGGGGGGGATGAACAGCAGCGCAGCAGTGCTGAACCTCAGCCCCGTGGGCTAAATCTGGCCCACCTGGGGTGCCGGTCCAGCCCCCTGAGGTTCCCCAGATAGCCGCGCCCTCTTCCCCTGGCCCCACCCCCTTTCCCGCAAGCACCTACTTTTTTCTGGCTTCCCGGCTTCTGTGCAGTTTTTCTTCCCGTCCTAAAAGGTCGAAATGCCTGTCCCGAGGCTGAGTTACGGGCAGTGAGAGCTTTAAGGTGAAATGTGCTGGTGCTTCTGGCATTTTGGGCCCACCCCTTTCGCCCTTGGCCCCTCCCACGACTGGAATGTGGCCCCCAGAGAGCTCCTCCAAACTAGAATTCGGCCCTTGGGCTGAGAGAGGTTCAGCACCCCTGCAGCAGGGGAGGAAGTGTGTAATCCTTTCCCCACCCACCACTCTCTGCTGCTCCAAATCTCCCTCCAGCGGCTTCCCGGCAGAACTCCATGAGAGAGGGCTTACCTCACCTGTTTCCGAGTCACCCCACCCTCCTTCCAGCGTGTTTTAGGAATGTGCTTACAGCAGGTCAGACTATTTGGCTGTCCAGCTCAGCATTGTGTTCAGTCCTGGCGTCTCCAGGATGGCATCCACAGGTGCCAAAGCACCCCTAAAGACCTCCGCCAGTGCCCATGATGAAGCTGCCAAGCCCCCCGTCTTTCTCCCCTTCCTTCGGAAGTGGGAAGGGAACGATCTCAGCCGTGTGAAGCGCACAGAGGTGAGAGAGGAGGCGAGAAGAGTGCCATTCTTTCCCACTTCTCTTTCAACTCTATAGTACTTTTCCAAAATGAGATGAGCAGCCAAGCAGAAGGTGAAGCAACCAGGATTTTAAACCCTGCAAAATGTTTTAAAAGAGAGTAAATGGTACGCTTATTGTGTGTGGGGAGCGGGTTGAGTGGCCCAGCTGGAGAGGGGAAAGGAAAGAGCGGAGCAGCTGTGCGTGTTTTTCTCTGGGTCTGTGGGATGGGGAGCTCACCCCACCCTGGGGCTGAGTCTGTGTCTGTGTGGCTTCCCCACATCCCCTCTCTGGGTCTGTGTATTTATTTATTTATTTATTTATTATATTTATACCCCGCCTTTTTTCCTGCAAGGAACCCAAGGCGGCTTACATAATCCTCCTCCTCCTCCTCTCCATTTTATCCCCACAACAACCCTGTGAGGTCGGTTAGGCTGAGAGTCCGTGACTGGCCCAAAGTCACCCAGTGAGTTTCATGGCTGAGCGGGGACTAGAACCCGGATCTCCCGAGTCCCAGTCCAACACTCTCACCACTACACCACACTGGCTTGGTGTGGTGTATTGGTGTCCTGGCCCCAGAGTCCAGCAGTGACCTGGATACAGACTCAGGGGCTGAGGAGCCAGCAGTACGGGTAGGCGAGGCACTGGGCCCAAGCACCACTGTGGAACCAGAGACCTCTGAGCCCAAGAAGCCAGAGGCCAGATCCTGGCTGAGATGCCAGAGATCCCTGAACCCAAAGTCCTCGATCCTGGACCAACAACTGTAGCCCTCCAGTGTAGCTCCCACATCTCCATGAGAGCCACAGTCCATGGAGCCACTGCACCTACGCACCCAGCATGAGCTCTCAGAGTGATGAAGGTGTGCTAGGCTCCAGGCCAGAGGCTTTCCACTTTGTAGGATGGGGTGGAGTCCGAGGATGGGTTTCTGGACTGAAGCATTACATGCTTCAATCTGGTCTCACAGGCCTCATCAGAGCAAGTGGCTCCCTGGGAGCTCTCCAAGGTCCTGAAACATCTGGCCTGCCTTCAGCCTGTGACGGTTGCTTCTGCTTCAGACCATCTGTGTTTTTCCCCACCCCATCCCCCTCTCTGGGCCCGTGTGTCTGTGTTGTTGTTGTTGTTGTTTTGTCACTGATCTGAGTCTGTGTATATGTTGTTCTTGTTCCTCTCTCCCGATCTGGTTGTGGCATGGTAGCCACTTTGTGAATGGACTTGTCCCTCCATGGCAACCATTTTGTGATGGCGCCCATGACACTCTCTCAAAATCTCAAACATGCCCATGGTCCCAAAACTGGTCCCATGCACCGCAGTGGGGCTCTCTAGGGCTCCAGACAGGGCTCCTTCCCAACCCTTCCTGGAGATGCCAGTTATTAAACCCAAGACCCTTTGCAGGCAAAGCTTGTACTCTCCCATTAAGCTACAATCCTTCCACCAAAAGGAAAGGAGACCATGCAGACATCAGTCTGTCCACTGTGGCCAGTGTGGACCTCAAATCTACAACCTATAGAGCAACACACTCTCACAAGCTGTGTTAGCTGGTTTTGTCGGTATAATGGAAGCTGTTGTGGTAGCGTCACACATATGCGCATACAATGGGTAACCAGACTCTAGCTCCAGCTGAAACAATTGTGCTTTTAAATCTGGAGCAATTCTGAGCCCATAACTAACCATGGGTGTTTTCAAAATTATCTTTACAAACATGAGAACCAGAAACCCTTTTCTCATACTGCAAAATAAATAAATAAATGCTAACATTCTCTGGATTCTAACATGAGTCCCAATTTAGGGCTAAGCTGAAATGACACCCCAGTTTCACTATCCCATTTGCAGGTGGGGAAATGGGAGGGGAATTTCATAAATTTGGGGGTTGAGGATGGTGGGTGAAAGCCAAGTGCGGAGTAGTTGCCATCTCTACAAAACAAACAGCAGTGAAAAAAGGAGGTGGTTGGCGGGCATCTCTCCCTCGACCCCCAATTTCAAGCTGAAAGTTTGGTGGAAGTTTCCACTCAGGTCTAGGGATGGGGGAGAAATTCGGTCAGTTCACATTTTAATGCAAACTTAACTAATTTTGGACTTTCAAACCAGTAGATGAACCAAAACTCCTTTGAAATTTGCACTTTTCTGAATTTTGCAGAGGGGTTCTGCAATCAAAAACTGCACACAAAGTCATGCAAATAACATTCAAAAATGCATTGTGTAAGCCTTACACAATGCATTTTTGAATGTTATTTGCATGACTTTGTGTGCAGTTTTTGATGACCCAGCGGGGTCATCCCATGAAGCTGAGTGGTAGGAGATTCAGGACAAATAAAAGGAAGGACTTCTTCACAAATGTTGAGATTTATTTTAAGTATGAGTGAAAATTCATAGGCCTTTTTGTGTGCATTTCCTCTAATATATGCATTTTTGTATGCAATATTTGCCTCAGATACCCATTTTTGCACTGTAAGGAAAATAGCTGGGTTCTAGCATTATGGGAGAGGGAGAAAAATGTTTCTCCACACCACGCATTATTTTGTACAGCTCTATCATATCTCCCCTTACTCACATTTTTTCTAAGCTAAACAATCCCAGCTGCTGTAACCTTTCCTCGTAGGGGAGCTGCTCCAGCACCTCGATCAGTTTACGTAGTTGCCCTTTTCTGCACCTTTTCCAGCTCTACAATATCCTTTTTGAGATGTGGTGGCCAGAACTGTACACAGTATTCCAAGTGTGGTCGCACTGTAGATTTGTATAAAGACATTACAATATTGGCAGTTTTATTCTCAATTCCTTTCCTAATTATGCCCAACATGGAGTTTGCCTTTTTCACAGCAGCCGCACACGGGGTCAACACTTTCACAGAGCTGTCCACCACAACCCCAAGATCTCTTTCTTGGTCAGGTCAGTCACCGCTAGCTCAGATCCCATCAGCTTGTATGTGAAGGTTAGACTTTGTGCCACAACAACGTGCATCTCAACGTTCACTTGCTTACACTGAACCGCATTTGTCATTTTAATGCTCATTCTCCCAGTTTGGACTGGAGAGATCCTTTAGCACAGTGTTCTCCCACCTTGGGTCCCCAGATGTTTTTGGCCTACAACTCCCAGCATGCCCCAGCCAGCTATGCTGGCTGGGGCATGCTGGGAGTTGTAGGCCAAAAACATCTGGGGACCCAAGGTGGGAGAACACTGGTCTAAGAAGTTCTTTCTTAAGGGTAAAAGGAAGAAAATCCCCCAAAGAAGAGCTGAAACACATGGGACTTTCCAACAAATACATTTCCCATAACACCTTTGGATACAACTGCTCTCTCTCTCTCTCTCTCTCCCTCTCTCTCTTTTTGTGTGTTGGATCAGTGTAGCTCTCTTCAAAACACAGATGAGGCATCGGATATACCTACACAGTAGCTGTTGTGCATTTGTAGTTTGCCTTGGCTTGAAAGGGTGACTGAATACAGGCATTACCCCAAGCTGGTGTGCTCCGGATGCATTAGGACTGCAACACCCATCATTCCCTGCCAGCATTAACAGGCCAACACATCTGGAGGGCACCAGGTCGGGGAAGGCTGGGCTGAGTGAGACACAACTGCGTGGCTCCCGTGTTGAAATTGCTATCGGGGTGCTTGGGTGATCAGGTGGACGACCCACATGGCCCAGTCAAGCAAACTGAGCCAAATATGAAAGGGGAGAAAGCCTCAAGCTCAATTCTCAATTATATTATACAGGACATTCATAAACACGGGATATCCATCAACAAGGTCCCTAAAAAACAAGCATCACCGTAGCTCTTCATTATCAGTCCAGTTTACCCACTGTCCATCTCCATCCTTGGATACCTTTGAACATCCCAAGGAAGAAAAATGTCTTGTTCATGAGGTCAGCAGAATGCCCTGACTGTGAACTACTCAATTTTTTAATTTTTTTTTAAAGGCATACAACAGTACCTTGGATTTAAAAAGAACACTGCCTCACGCATCAGGTGCAAGTAGTTTTTTTGTCTGTAAAAGCTCACAACTGCAACCATGTTTGTTTTTTCTAAGATGAGCACATTATTGTTGCAAACTTGGGCTGCTTATCTGCATGTTGAGCGATGGCACATCAGATGGAGGCAGTGCGGCAGCTGCATCGCTGCTCTCCATGCATTCACTGGACAGACGGATAGGAAAAAAAACCTTCTGGTCGCATTTGCAGGATATGTTTCTGCCCTGGGCCAGCTGGGCCATGCAGAAGGGTGGACCAACCACCTGCTTCAGGTGGCAGCATGGGTGTGGGGCAGGGACAGATGAAGGCAAGAGTTCATGTCTGAATGGCGCGGCAAGACTTTTTCAAGTATTGGTCCCATGGGGGTGGGGAGATTTGGGTTCTGCTTCAGGCAGCAGACTGCCTTGGGTCGGCACCAGTTGTTGCAGCAACACCAACAATGTGACCTAACTAATTGGTCTATATCAGTGTTCTCCAACCTTGGGTGCCCAGATGTTTTTGGCCTACAACTCCCAGCATGCCCCAGCCAGCTACGCTGGCTGGGGCATGCTGGGAGTTGTAGGCCAAAAACATCTGGGCACCCAAGGTTGGAGAACACTGGTCTATATTATCTGCGTTCCCCAAGCTGGTGCCCTCCAGATGTTTTCAACTTTCATTCCCATCAGCTCCAGCCCGCATGGCCAATGGCCAGGAATGCTGGGAGTTGTAGTCCAAAACATCTGGAAAGCACCAGGGTGGGGAAGGCTGGTCTATACTATACATGCCAGAAAGCAACCTTCCCTAGCCTGGCACCATTGAGATGTTCATCTATTTATTTTAAAATAATTGTTTAAAATATTTCTAGACCATCTTTCAGGGGAGAGAAGCCCTCCCCACCCGCCCAGGTGACCGATAACAATGAAACCCCATGTAGTAAAAATCCATACGGTGAAAAAACAGCAAAAGTGCATAAAATCAGCAAACACCAGCATTAAGACAACTGGCCTAGACAGTACTGAAATCCATATGTGGAATGCAACTGGACCAGATGTTGTCCAGATGGGTTGGCAGCACTGGTGGCCCTGCCAGCTGGCAAAGTAAAACAGTTGCCCCAGGAGGCAGATGCTGGGAGGTGACCGCAAGGTGTTGGTGGAGAGAACTGTGTGTCACGGGGTCCGCCCGTGTCCCCTAGGCTGCCTTCTGCCTTCTGGGGAACCCTGCCCGTCCCATTGCAGTGTTGGAGGCAGGTTCATCCATCAGCCCAGCCAGCTTTCATACACGGAACGGGAGGGGGCGCCATCTTGTCCTTCGCCTCAGGCAGCAAAATGTCTTGGGCCAGCTATGTGGGCTCGGCTACAACTCCCACCATTCCCAACCAGCATGGGCAAAGGGCGTGCTGGCTGGGGATGATGGGGGGTGTAGTCCAACGCATTGGGCATTTCACCAGAAATTGGGGAAAGTGGCGATAAGGTATTATAGGAGGACACTTCATAGGTTTTGCTCCAGCAATGCCACTTATAGAAGCACCAAGTTCATAGAAAAATACTTATGCTACTTTGTTCCCAAGGGAGACGGTTGAAAGGTCCTTGAACTTCTGGTGGTGGTGAGGTCAACGCACAAAACTCTCATGCACTTAGCCAGTGAAAAACTGGTTCCCTTGTCAAATGTACGCACACAAATATATAAAATAAAATAAATAAATAAATACACACACAATGATTTTGGGAGGGGAGAAACATCTAAAGGAGGAGTTGCCCGTAACCCCTTTCCTACCCTCCACTTCCCCACTCCAAACTGCATGACAAACTTCATGTGAGGTTCCATCCACGGGGGGGGGGAGCAGAAAGCTGGGGAAACATTTCAGCAACCCTCCCCCAACACCATGTTTTTGCTCTAAATTGCCCTGCCCCAAAACACCTTTACTTTGAGGGGGAAAGAAAATGTCGGCCTGAACTGAGCGGCAACTGTGCTTGCAAGTAACACAAATGTAGGTCCAAATTTCGGGTGAAAAGCTCTACCTATGGGAGAAGAGAGGCTGGGTCCAAATATAATTTCCCTTGAAAGAATTGTGGGAATTTATTTTAACGGAAGCATAAACCCAGATAGCGTGCTCCAGGGTGGAGTTGCCTTGTACCAGCACCATGGAAATGAATGGGGACCTTGCCCAGACCCCATTTGTTTCCATGGGGCTGGTGCAGGACCACTTACTTCCCCCTGCCTTTTGCCCAGTTGGCATGTGCCACTTTTCAAAAAAAAACAACCAGAAACTTCCTGAGATGTTGCATTGATACATGTTGTGCATTTAGAAAGGGCGAGTGTTGCAATGGAGCACCTCACTCGGCAGGGCTGTGGATGGACCATGAAAAAAAAAGAACTCACGGGGTTTACAAAAGGGGGGGGAGGATACTGGGTGATTTACTTTTGAGTAAACATGCACGGGATTGCACAGCAAGGCTGTAATCCTAGGCAGGCATACTAGGGAGCGAGTCCAACTGAATTCAATCAGACTAATTTCTGAGTAAACATAGATAGGATCAGGCTACTGGTCTGCAATACTACAGCCATGCCTACGCATGTGTGGCCCAGGGGCTGAGCGCCCTGGATGGATCCCGAGGCCCAGACTTCAAACGCCCACTCGCTGCCATGGACTCACAAGGTCAGCATTGGACTGCAACTCCCATCATCCCCAGATAGGATGGCCAATGGCTGTGCTGACTGCCAATGATGGGAGTTGCAGTCCAATGCATTTGCAGGGCACCAGGTTGGTAAAGGCTGGGCTAGGTAGTCCGGATCCAGCCAGCCACCCTCCGTCTCAGCCCCTAATCCGCACTGTGGGGACAATGCTACAGACCCACCTTACAGGGTTGTTCTAAGGCAGGGCTCTCCAGCCGTGGGTCCCCAGATGTTGCTGGCCTACAGCTCCCAGCATACCCAGCCAGCATGGCTAGTGGCAAGGGATTCTGGGAGCTGTAGTCCAGCAACATCTGGGGACCCAAGGTTGGAGAGCCCTGCTCTAAGGTAGTACATTCTAGACCACCATACATGAAGCATTGTAAAGGACTATACATGTCACCTACTTGGGACTTTTTAATAAATTTTAAATAAATATTAAAGAATATTATAATATTATTTATATAATATATAATTTTAATTTATTAGGGTAAATTATTGTTGTTGTTGTTTTGTTGTTGTTGTTGTAAAACGTCTAGAGAAATTTATTTTATGAAGCATTTAATAAATTTAATAAATAAATAAATAAATGATCCTAATAATAATAAATATTAATAATAAATTTATTATTATTATTATTATTACTACTACTACTACTACTACTATCATCATCATCATCATCATCATCATCTTTGGGCTCACCCCACCTCCTCGGGAACACAGGTGCCAGCAATTGCATACCGGTGCGCAGTGTGATGAGGAAGGGGCAAATCCTCCTAAAGATGCCTCGCGGGGTTCAGGGTGCTGCTGCTTTCTCATTTAGGGAAAGGCGGGTAAGTTCTGACCCAGGAGGACGCGCTGCTCTCAGGCACGCACGGCCCAGGGAACCTCGGTCCCCCCCAGTCCCTCCAAGCTGGCCTCGGTGGCCAGGAAATGCGCATCTTGCGCGCCCCTCTCCTTGGTGTCCCCAGCCAGCACCCTTTCCCGTGCGCCGCAGGTCAGGATCGCCCCACAGCTGAACTGGAGGTTCTTCTGTACAGTTTCGGGGGGGGGGTTGTCCGCGAAGTCCCTGCGTGGGCGCGGATGATTTTTCTCCACGAACTGCCCGCCCCCGCGCGCCCTCACCCTTTGATCCCTCTGCCCTCTCGCTTGATTGTTGCAAACTTTCTTTCAATCTCTCTCGCCCCGTCCGGCTTCTCTCAACACGTACAAGCCGCCTCCGCCGCCTCCCCCCACCACAAAGAACTTCGGACAGAACTGCACGTGTGGAGGAAACATCCGCGCAGTTCGCGAGAGGGCCTGGCGCTGGCGTCGCCCCGATTCCTTTCTGCCGTCGGGGAAAAGTTGCGCGAGGGAACCGCGGGGCAGAATAATTTTAGCCCACCCCGCTCCGCCTGGCTGGGAGCTTATTCCACCCGAGTCCCCGAGAGGGAAGTAATAAGGAAGGGGGGGGGGAGAAACCGACGTGCCTCTGGGCGCGTGCAGAGTGCTTCCCTCTCCGCTCGAGAACGGAGTTGGAATCACGCGATCCGGCGGGGCGGAAGGCGTGGCTCCCACGAAAGCTGGAGCCGGGCACCCCTCTCCGCTTGCCTTACTCAGAAGAAAGTCGGACGGAGCTCCAGCACCACCACCGCACCCCACCCGTGCGCGGCAGGCAGGCGGGTCGAGAGGCTCGGACTTCACGGGGAAAGAAGCCCCGTGGCGCTTGCCTAGGATCGGGAGCCGCCCGCCGCCCGGAGACGCGCCCGCCACTGACCTGGGCGAAGAAGCGCCCGTGCCGTCGGCGCGCTCAGCAGCCGCGCATCTCTCCGACCGCCCGGAGCCGTCGCGGAACCTCCGCCGCCACCTCCGCAGTGCCCGGCCCCGTCTGCGGGCGCGCCGCGATCCTTCCTCCTCCTCCTCCTCTTCCTCGTCCTCCTCGCCGGCCGGGAGATCTGCGAGTGGGGAGAGCGGGCACGCGTGGAGCGGGGCTGGGCTGGGCTGGGCTGAGGCGCCCTCCCTTCCTCTCCGCCGCGCCCGCCCCGTCTCCTCCTCCTCCTCCTCCTCCGAGGCTCCGGGCGAAGCGAGGCTCTCCCCCCCCCCCCGCCTGCAGGGCAGCGCCGAGGCGAGGCTCAGCCTCGAGCCGCCGCCTCCTCCTCTTGGCTTCCTCCTTCCCTCCTGCTCGGCTCCGCCATAGCAACATGGCAGGAAAGCTGCCAAGCCCGCGCGCACACCGCGGAGGGGGGAGGGGGCTGACACTGCGAGCCCCTCCCCGAAATAGAACCCCCCCCCTCTCCGGTCACCGGCTTGCTGGGCCCCGGGCGGCCAGGATGCCTCCCCCGGGCGCCGGACTCCGGAGACGCGGCAGCTCCGCGCGGTGACATCTTTGCGCCTCTTTGCCTTCTTCCTGGAAACTGGAGCGAGCCGCCGCCGCCGCCGCCGCCGCCCCCCAGGAGCAGGTGCGCGGAAATCCGCCGGGCGCCATGCCCCAGGCACGGACTGGATCGCGGCGGTATCCCCCAAGGGGGCAAGCCCGGCAGCGCCCTGCTTGGTGCGCGCGCGCGTGCGCGCGTGTGTCTGGAGGAGGGGGGGGGGACACACACAACATTTCCCCTCCTCTTCTAAAGTTTTACACACACACACTAGATATTGTTCACCCCCCGCAAAGTTGCCAAGAACTTACTAGTTGTGGGAAAGCATTAATTTCAGGCGGGAGGAGAAGCTACGTCCAATTAAAATACGTACAAGGAAAGTTTGCCATGCCCCCCCAGCGCTCTCCATGCAAGTAGAAGGCACGTACAGTAAAGGCGGAGGCAGGAACGAGTCCTCGTGTTCCACAGGCAGGTGTGGCGATGCCCGTCCCTCTGTCTGACTCTTGCTCCTGATATTGATACGGAGTGATGAACAGATTGTTGTACATCTCGACGTCACTCGGCGTGTGCATCATCCACCCTCACCGACCACAACATCACTAGAAATCCCAGCGTTATATATCTGTAGGTTTGAGCTACATCATTCACCATCCATAGTGAACCGCTCACTATCCATATGCACTCCCTGTAGAGGAAATTAATGAATCTTCATCCAAAGGGAGGGAGGAGGGCTGATCATTACATATATATATATATATATATATACAGTCATGCCTTGGATTGAGAGCATAATTCGTTCCGGAAACGTGCTTGTAATCCAAAACACTCTTATATCAAAACGAAATGCCCCCCAAAAAAATTTGTACAGAGATTTTTGATTTAAGCCGTACTACAGTACTTGTATTGCAAGACGTCGCTTGTATATCAAGTCAAAAAAAAATTAAATAAATATTTAAAATTTTGCTTGTCTTGCAAAACGCTCTCAAACCAAGTTACTTGCAGTCCAAGGTATTACTGTATACCATAGCTTGAACTGTTTTTGTGTATCATGTGCCAAGGAAATTAATTTTGATCAAAGGGAGCTGTTTATAAAAGTATATCTTTAAAATACGGAATGGGTTTGTTTGTTTTTTAATGCGGCATCCCCCGCCCACCCTCACGACTTACTATATAACAAACTGCTGAATTATTCATCGCCTATAGAGGAAATTAATTTTGATGGGAGGCGGTATATCCTTTATACATTAAAAAAAAAAAAAAATCTGTAATGGCACATTGCCTGATATTCGGCTTCAGGATAAAATAACCCAGAATGCATTGACTTATGGAAACATTTTAAAATCCCCAGAAAGGCAATCCCCCAGGTGGATTTGAAGTTTGTTTCTGGTTACCTGGGCAGAAAAATATGTCCTAGCCGGGAGCAGAAAACCTCAGTGAACTGTTTGTACTTGATTCCAGACCTAACTCTCTTCGCAATGCCACCTCCCACTTTAACAGTTAACTAAATTTTGACTTATTGTTATGAAACCGAATAACCCAGGATTTGTCCCCCAGAGGGTGTGATGGTGAACGATTGCCCAAAGCACAAGTGCAAGAAGCAGCTGGCGGAGAAGCAAAGGAGGAGGAGATGTCAAGCAATGAGGTGTGTAGAGAGGCGGGAAGTTTTGCCCAGGATTCATATAGATTCATAGATCACAGAGTTGGGAGGGGCCTGCAAGGCCATCGAGTCCAACCCCCTGATGAATGCAGGAAACTAGAGGAGGGGTCTCCCATGCAAGTAATAACCAGGCCTGACCCTGCTTAGCTTTCCACGCTCAGACAAGCTGAGCCAGCGTGAACCACAGGAGGCAAACTGGGTAAAGAGAGGATGGATGGAGATCCCTGGTCCACAGACTCTTCCCGCCGGCCTAGAACAGAAAACCAGCAGTGCTTGTTTCTCAGGCAGTGGGGAGAGAGCAGTCAATGCACCAGTTGTGTAAATGTGCAGGGGTGGGGCTTGTCAGCAACATGGCCCCCTTTTCACCTGGCACATAGTGGATCCTGGAATACTGGCAGGACTTAGACAATGCCTCTGAGCCTGTGCAAAGCACATTTCCCTCACCACTGAATAGCTGCTGCCTATCTGCATCTCTATGGTGAGAAAATCATTCCGTGCCCTTGGACGGAAGGGAAGTGGCGGCGGCGGCGGCATATTCCAGTGTGCTGCTATACCACTGCTGAAGTTTATACCAGTACGTGGTACCAGGAGATGCTTTCACCACTGACGCAAATTCTCTTGCTGTCCTCTCGACTGTATTCACTTGGGAACGCTTGGTGTAATCTGAGTCAGAATGAATCAGGCATAGCTCAGCCCTGGCACTTATGGGATAATAATGGAGGCTGTACTGCCGAAGAAGGGAAGGAGAGCAGGACCATTCCACCAGCCCTGATGAAATGCCTCCCCCATGAAGGCTCCTCCTCCATCTGTTACCACCAGGAGCCATTCCAGCAGGCGGAGCTGGGGGAGATGAGTGGGGGAAGCAGGACCACTCCATCAACCCTGCTGAGAGACTTAGTTATTTTCCTCTTCCCTCCCCATTCTTTTTCCTTGTGTGTCATGTCTTTTCATATTGTAAGCCTGCAGGCAGGGACTGTCTTGTTAGATTTTTGCCTTCGAGGGCTGAGGAGCTGGATAAAAATGCTTTAAATAAATAAATACTACTGCTGCTGCTACCAACAACCACAGCAGCAGCAGCAACAGAAGCTACTTCTGATGATGGACATAGCACTTTTCTCTCACCACCACTGAGCATGAGAACCCTTCTTCGTGAAAATTTAACCACAGGTACATGCAATTCTGTCAGGTGGGAGAGAGGTCTGTCTGGTGTGCCATTAAGGGGAGCAGAGTAGGAAACAGAAATATCTGACCCATCAATGGGCACAAACCTCCAGTGGATTGTGCCCCATGTTAATGAGGTGCAGGGAGAGGTGGGACACTCGGTCATCAAGGGCGTCGTGGGGCGGAGTTCCATCTGGTGACCCAGCAAGCTGAGAAATGCCTCCCTGCCCCCTCCTGCATTGATTAATTTGAAATATTGCTATATCACTATCCCTATTATAAAAAAAAGAAAGAAAGATCCAAAGCCGATTACAAAATCCAACAGAAAGCAACAATAAAAAACACTATAAATCAATCCCGTGCCAAAGTGTCATCAGCAAAAGCCATCTGAAATCATCTCAGACCAGGGAAGACAAAGGCAGCTTAAAAAGAAACCAAAAACAGCAGCCTGCCATCACATTCAAAAACCTCTGGGGAATGAGGAGGCCAAACTGCCAGAGCCAAGCCCCTTCTATGACTGGGGTGTCATCACCGAAAAGGCCCTTTCCTGGGTCATCATACACCTCACCTCTGATGGTGGGGGCATCCAGAGGAGAACCTCTGACATAGATGAGACAATTGGGGTCCCCTCAGCCCCCCCCCCCGGCAACTGGCACTAAATCCTCCAAGGCACATTTCCACTTGTATGATTGTTCACTTTATATATTTATGAAATTTAGAAGCCACCTTTCAAAAGACGTATGGCCACACAGTGACATACAAGAAATAATAAAAATAATTTACAGTGCAACCCTATCATCTAACCCAGAAGTAAGCCCTACAGAGTTCAATAAGGATTACTCCCAGGTAAGTGGGAACATGACTGCTGCCTTATTGAATTGTTGCATAAACACCAGAGTGGCTCAAGATTACAGCAGGTACCGGTAAATGCTGGAAAGCTACAGTCATGCCTTGGATTGAGAGCATAATTTGTTCCGGAAAAGTGCTTGTAATCCAAAACACTCTTATATCAAAACGAAATCCCCCCAAAAAAAATTTGTACAGAGATTTTTAATTTAAGCCGTACTACAGTACTTGTATTGCAAGACGTCGCTTGTATATCAAGTCAAAAAAATATATTAAATAAATATTTAAAAATTTGCTTGTCTTGCAAAACGCTCTCAAACCAAGTTACTTGCGGTCCAAGGTATGACTGTATCAGCTTAAATTAGCTAACGGCAAAAATAAAATATCTGATTTTGATACAATATGGCATGATTTTATTTCATATACAAATCAGGGACATACACGGCAACATCTATCAAGCCTTTCCTTGATAGAGACTAAATATAATTTGCTATTATGAAGAACCACAAAGAGATTCTCCAAGCAGCCAACGGATCCCAACCATATGTTTGCCTATATATACAATAACAGGGGATATATGTGGAGGGAGCAGACCTATGGTCCCTAGACAGCATCTGAGGGGCCACAGAATAGTAATTGCTACTTCGAGCCTGTTCAGACAAGCATCGTAGGCTAAACACAAGCCATGGTGCCTTGTTTAAGCTGCGGTGCGTGCCGGGTGCGATTTGCACAATCACCCGCCCGGCCGCAGCTTGTCATGTCGTGCGGACCTGAGCGGCATGGCTTGTTTGAGGGGGAAACCTATAGCAGTATTCTCCAACCTTGGGTCCCCAGATGTTTTTGGCCTACAACTCCCAGCATGCCCCAGCCAGCATAGCTGGCTGGGGCATGCTGGGAGTTGTAGGTCAAAAACATCTGGAGACCCAAGGTTGGAGAACATTAGCCTATGGCAGGGCCGGATTAACATAGGGGCGATTGGAGCGGCAGCTCCAGGCCCATAACAGAAAATAGGCCCACAATATAGGGACGCGCAGCAGGATTTGAGTTAGCTCTGATCGTTATCATTCAGCATAATTAATGATTTTTTCAAGATTAGAAAGGTGTTCTAAGCACATCTGCATTACAGGCTTGAGGCAAGACCTAGCAAGAACTGTTGTTCTCAAATTAGCATTTCGGTAAGTTTTTGCATTTCAATCACTGTTACTACATTTCTTTGAAGCACATGGGGGGCTTGCTAGGGTCTGTAATATTCAGATTTAGAAGGGACCTCTCTCTCCAGCCTCGAGCAAAAGATCTTTCTGGTTGGCAGCTCAATTGTTCAAATGCTAGTTTAACAAAAAGCAAAAACGAAAACGAAACAAAGCAACAAGAACAACACAATTATTCTTAGTCAAGCAAAGCTTCCTGGCTTTTTGTTGTGGCTGCTTTTGCTTTTTTAATAAATAAATTTGGGGGAAATTGGGAAGACCCTTACTGATGAGCTGCAGGAGTTTTTGAGTTTTGGCACTTTAATGGTAATTAAAATATTTAATTTGTTTTAATATAAAATTGCGTCTTCATTTTATTTCCATAAAAAGGCCCACCAAAATCCTCAGCACCAGGCCCATAATGCTCTTAATCTGGCCCTGGCCTATGGTGATTATGTGACTCATGCCCGCCCGGCATGTACCATGGCTTCAACAAGCCACTATGGCTTTTTTATCCTATGATGATTGTCCAAACCATCAATGTGTGATAGCAAATTCCATAGTTTAACTACTTACATGTCGTGTGAAGAAATATTTCCTTTTATTATCTGCCCTGAACCTCCCACCAATCAGCTTCATGGGATGACCCCCACTGGGTTCTAGTATTATGAGCGAGGGAGAAAAATGTCTCCCTGTCCACTTTCTCCATACACCATGCATAACTTTGTACACCCAACAGCGCAAACGTGAAGTTGGGATTTTTTTTTGCCCCAATGTGCATCACTTTACACTTGCTTACATCGAACCGCATCTACCATTTTGATGCCCATTTCCCCGCTTTGGAGAGATCCCTTTGGAGCTCTTCACAATCGCTTTTTGTTTTAACCACCCTAAATTATTGGGTGCCGTCTGCAAACCTGGCCACTTCACTGCTCACTCCTAATACCAGATAATTTATGAACCAGTTGAAAAGCATCGATTCGATCCCAATACAGATCCCTGTGTACGCAGAGCACCTGGTTACCATCTTCTGCACTGTGGCGAGCTGTGCTTTATCTGTTTAAATTATAATAATTATTTCTGCATATTTTATGCAAATGGGTGTCCTCTTTTGTCCTTTTTCTTTTGGCGATGTGCTTTCTCTTTGGGGGTAATTCCTAAGTGGACATCCCGAGCGGTGTGAGTCTTGTTTTGTGGTCATATTTTATGTTCCTTTTGCTTTTATGGCTTTATTTCTTAAATGCTACATTTAAACTGCTTTATGTTTGTTTGTTGTAAGCCACCCAGAGAACTTTATGTGGTTGGCATACAAATGTTATCCGTAGATAAGACAGGAAAAGAATCCTCCCTCAATCACAATAGTACAGGAAAGCAAAAGGTAGCCGTGTTGACCTTAAGATAAAAATCCAAACTTGGCATTAAAGCGATACCTTGATTAGGCCAATTCAAGGTCACAAAGTAGGGTGCAGACTTTGGAGTTACCCAGAACTCTTCATCAGGGAAGTTGGTAAACAAAGCAAAAAAAGAGGGGAAGGCGGAGGGGAAAGATGGCTGATACTGAAGCCATGGGGTCTGCATGGAGTCCTAAAATGGGATGTGCATGGTGGAGGCTGCAGACATTTAAATTAAGCTCCAGCAGGTGCTGGGATTATTTCAGGCGGCACCTCGGACTCTCCCAAGAGCTGCTGGAGTGGGGAAACGAACAAACTATGGTCGATCCTCCATTCTTGAAAACAGAAAATCCACCTGTTACTCAGAATGGTACATGTTATAGTTACCAGGTTTTAAAAGACATAAGGAACTGCACAGCCTGTGGTTGGTTCCAGATTACTACTGGACTACTACTACTACTACTATTTTGTTTATTTGCTTATTTATTACAGCATTTTTACCCCACTCTTCAGCCAAAAGAGGCTCCCAGAGTGGCTTACAAAGATTAATATTAGGCAGTCCCTACCCTCAGGCCTACAGTCTAAAAGACATGACACAAAAGGAAAAGGGATTGGGAGGGAGGAGGAAGAAAGCAAAACTCAGGCACCAGTTCTTAGTTCAAAGGTTCCTATAGATCAGTGTTCTCCAGCCTTGGGTCCCCAGATGTTTTTGGCCTACAATGCTGGGATGTTGTAGGCCAAAAACATCTGGGGACCCAAGGTTGGAGAACACTGCTATAGATTGTGTTTTTTCTTTTCTTCTCCTGGCAGGGAAGGGCAAAACAAGCTCCCTGCAGCTGTTCCTTCTTTGGCCGATGCAGGGGGCCAGGCTGGCCTCCCCCTTGCCGTGATGTTTCTCTTGGGAGGCAGGGAGTGCAGCCTCCCAGTGGCCCCCTTGGTTCTCTGGCCGATGGATGAAATTGCTGATCCTCTTTAAGTTATAATGGTCTGGAACAGGTGGCAACAGGGTATTCCTCTAACCCGCTAAATATCATGCATGAGCAAGTCCGTCCAGAGTAGATGGGATGATTTTGCAGTCCCTGTGCTGCATCTTTTGTAGTCGCTCACCGTAGCCTTGACAGAACAAGGGAACTGTCACTTTACTGGTCTTTGGATTATGGAGGGTTCTCTATCAGTTTTACAGCAGGTGCTGCTTTAGGAAGACATGCTATAAAGTAAATGTTTGTTTAAAGAAGACTTTGATTCATGTCTCATCTTTAATACGAGGCTTCACACAGTGAAATATGCCTTGCAGGATCAATTCTGCTAGGAGCAAGCTGCTTGATTATTCGGGGTGTGCCAAATAAATGGATTATTGATGTGTAATGCATTTTACTGACAACACTTGAGGCCGGTTCACACAGCTACGGGGGCATCTGCTTAATGTGAGTTGAGTGACTTGGAGGGTGGCCCATGTGTCACTTTTTACAGAGGACAGCCCTCTGCTTGAATGGCACCCAGAGGACTGTCCGCTATTTCGAAGGCATCCTCTGTTTGAAGGGCTGTCCCCAGTGCAAGCCCGGTTTAAGGGTAAAGAAGCGTCAGAAGGAAGAGCCGAAGGGCCTTGAAGGTGCCATCAATATTTAGCACTTGGACAGCAGACTGAGCAAGGCACACAGGGAGGTCGCCTGGTCACAATCTTCCACAGGATGGTGAGTTGTACTGTATTCCTATTATAATTTCTAAATTTGCATCTATTTATTTATTTATTATATTCATACCCCGCCTTTTTTCCTGCAAGGAACCCAAGGCAGCTTACCTAATCCTCCTCCTCCTCTCCATTTTATCCTCACAACAACCCTGTGAGGTAGGTTAGGCCGAGAGTCAGTGACTGGCCCAAAGTCACCCAGTGAGCTTCATGGCAGAGCGGGGACTAGAACCCGGATCTCCCGAGTCCCAGACCAACACTCTCACCACCACGCCACACTGGCTCTCATTTAAGTTATATGAGTCTATCTATGCATATAAGTTAGCATATGGAAGTCAGTGCCCTTTCTTATGGTGATTCTTTTTTTAAATAAATTTTATTTAGTTATTATAAACTACATACAAAACTATAAAACACAAACATACAACTAAAATAAATCATAAGGTGCACCCCCCACCTGCCTAGGGACCAACTAATGTACCTCCATCCCCTTAATCAATTAAATTCCACATTCCAAAAATATAACATATCCTGACAAGGCATGCTCCCCTTCCCCTTTATTAATACATAGTCTAATAATTGATTCCATATATCCATAAAATTATTCTTCTTTAACTGTCCCTTTTTGCATTTGATGATACTACAAGTTAGCTTGTCATTTAGGGCTCTATCCCAAACCTCCTTATACCAATCAGTTATTAGAAAAACATGTTGCACTTTCCATTTCCTCGCTATCATTAACGTAGCCGCAGTTAACAAGTTTACAATTAGTTCCTTCGTATTTTGGGCACTCTTATGGTGATTCATAAGTGGCCAACCTATACCCCGTTCAGCCTGCATGTGTGTGTGGTTCCTTTAGTGGAAACATACAACAAGGGACTATGTTTAAAATCCTGACAGAAACAAAGCATAGAAACTTAAAAGTCAAGAATTGTATATATAAAATATAACCGTAAAATATTATTATTAATATTTATTTATCGCCCATCTGGCCGGCAACCGGCCACCCTGGGCGATGTACACACAATAAAATACATAAATACAATAAAATACATTAAAACAATATAAAAATTTTAAAATCTTAACCCACCCCATATTCCCGCCTGAACAACCAGGTTTTTAATGAACGACGGAAGCTCATCAGAGAGGGGGCATGGCGGAGGTCACTCGGGAGAGAGTTCCACAGTACGGGGGCCGCCACAGAAAAGGCCCTCTTCCTCGTCCCCACCAGTCTAGCTGCTCTGGCTGAAGGGACAAGGAGAAGGCCATCCGTGGCAGATCTTGTTGAGCGGCCCACTTGGTGTTGCTGGAGACGCTCCTTGAGATAAACTGGACCAGAGCCGTATAGGGTTTTAAAGGTCAAAACCAACACCTTGAATTCGGCTCGGCAAGCAACTGGTAGCCAGTGCAAATCCTTCAGCACTGGCGTGATGTGATCCCGCCGGCGGCTGCCTTTAACCAGGCGAGCCGCCGCGTTCTGTACCAGCTGCAGCTTCCGAACCGTCTTCAAGGGTATAGTAAAATAGATTAAATTTTATAATGTAATGTAAAAATTTCCAGAAATGTTTTTTTAAAAATTATATATATAAAACATGTATAAGACAGAAACAATTAGACCTGTAAAATACAACGTCTTTAGGGCTGAAGATGATAATAATGTCCTTTCAGACTTGAGGACCTCTATCTCTAGATGGAGTATTATTAGTGCCAAAAATTTTTTGTTTGATGCTTCCAGAGAAATGTCCTCACAGCATGTAAGCTTTCTTTACTCTTGTGTAGAAGCCAAACGCGTTTCGGCCCAAAGGCCTTCTTCAGTGGCCCTGTAGTTTTCACTTAAGTCAATATACAAGCTAATGCTCTGTATCTCTCCAATTCAAGGTTGGTTTCATCTACCAAGCTCCTGAGGCAGTCTGTGTGTGTGGTTCCTTTCGTGCTCATCAGCCATGCATTTAAGCTTGCCTCCTGCAAACCTATTGGAAGTGGAGATCTATTTAGTGGCACGGCACGTATGGGTGAGGCGAGCATGTCGAGGCAATCACGCGGCCGCTTTCTGCAGCACACGCTGGGTGCCGTACAAAACGACCCAGCCAGCGTTCCGCAGCATGGCACTCTGCTCACGTAAAGCGGCCGGCGGCTCCTCCCACTGGAGCTGGGACCCTCCTCGGCATTAATGCGGAAGCTGCCTGGTGCCCTGTGGAGTTGTGACTGGTCCGCCCCCCTCTGCACTCAGGAAGGGGGTTAAGCAGGGGAAGCTGGGGTGACTCCTGTTTCGGCGGGGCTCCTGTTCCATTGCAGGTTTTATTTGGAACTCCATAGGAGCCATCCATGGTGCTGAGCTCCATCTCCAAAACAGGATCACCACCATGCAGCACCACGGATAGCTCCTACGGCACTCCAGATAAAACCTGCCAAACCTGCAATGGAAAAGGACTGCCCCGTCGAAACAGGAGTCACTAGTCACCAGCCTCCCCTGGGGTAAGAAGACACATCTTTATAACTTGGCTTTTTTAATCGTTGTGGTGGCCTTTAGGGTTGCTTGGTGGTTCCCCGAGTTTTGTGCAGATTTCCCCCCATTCTAGGGGGTCGGGATGCCTCTCCTAAGGCTGGGTGACTGGCAAGAAGAGCCTGGAGCTGCGCGGGGCTGGTATTTTGGCCCCGCCCACTGCTGGAAAGCGGCCCCGAGGCCTTCTCCAACATTGAATTCGGCCCTCAGGCTGAAGGATGGCCAACCCCGCTGCTGTAAGGGCAACTCACCCGCAGTCCAGGACCCCTTCACAAGAACTTCTTTGCCGGCCCGGATCTCGTGCCCTCCAGATGTGTCCCAACTCCCATCGTTCCTATGGGCACCAGCTTGGAGAAGGCTGGATTCGATCGCCTGTAGGAACATTCCACAATTCCTTCCCTGAAGCTCCTGCAAAGGCTGCTCTCTGCTTTCGAGCTAGTCTTCTGTTCTCTCCCTTCTGGTTATTTATTCTTCTCCCCCCCCCCCGCCAGCGAGTTTTCCCCTTCTTCCTCTTTGCTATTTTCCCACTGTTGTCAGACCCAGCGGTAATTATAGATCTATCACTACTGTGCTTCCTGTTGACTTCTCCGTCATTCCGCCACTGCTGTGTCTCTGTTGGCTTCCATAAGGGATGTGGAATGGAGTCTCCTTAAGAGGGGCGGGGGAGGGGACACCAAAGCAGAATGGAATTATTTTCATAACGCGGCATTATAAAACTGGCAACTGCCCACCACCCTTTTAGTCTTGTATGGCCCCATTAAAATCAGTGGGACTGCTTTGATTTAAGAAGCATGTGGCCACTCACTGTAATGTGTGCCCATGCGACACAAATCTTTTCTAGAGACAAGCACAGAAGGGATAGGTCATATTTCCAAATACCCAGTGTTCTCTGCAGGGGAAAGAAAGAAAGAAAGAAAGACAGACAGACAGAAAGAAAGAAAGAAAGAAAGAAAGGGACAGAGACATTTCCTGATTCCTTTTCCCTGAAGAGTCTGGGATGGCAAGCTAGAGGTTGAGGATTTTCCTTGGGGAAAGGCCCTGGGTACCTCCCCCAGCGCCTCCTCCCCATCTTCAAAGCAGCCATTTGAGGCTGCTAATTATTGTTATTTTTTTTTAAAAAAAAAACCTGCAGAAGATACTGCAGAAGAACGTCCTGAAACAACCTGGGACTGCCAATGGATTCCTCAGCAACAGCAATGGCAGCATACACGAACAGGCACATTTGATGCCGTTGCATTGCATCCTGGGAACTGTGCACAGGCCTTTAGAAGCCTCTATGGCAGCCTTCCCAACCCTGGTGCACTCTGGACGCCTTGGACTACAACTCCCATCATCCCCAACCTTTGGCCATGCTGTCTGGGACTGATGGGGGATGCGATTCAAAACATCTGGAGAGCACCGGGTTTGGGAAGGGCTTCCCTACGGGCTCCTCCATCCTCTCCTTGAGCAACAGCAACAGATTTCATCTATAATTTGTATTTATTATTCATGCTTAAGCCATAGGCCATTCGCATACAGAATAAATAAAAACAATATTAAAAAGTACGACAGTACGACAATAATAATGATGATAATAAAAAGTACAACAGTATGGCGGTTAAAATCTCAATTGGTGGACTTCTTGTGGAAAGGAAATCCGTTGCTGGGAGGTGGCTTGATGACCTCCAGTTTCTCAGGGAAATGTCCCGGTGCCTTAGACAGAGCAGGGTTTCTCTCAAGGGAACGTGGGAAGCCGTCTTCATAGAATCATAGAATCATAGAAAAGTAGAGTTGGAAGGGGCCTACAAGGCCATCGAGTCCAACCCCCTGCTCAATGCAGGAATCCAGGTCAAAGCATCTCTGACAGATGTCTGTCCAGCCGCACCTTGAATGCCTCCAGACTGGGAGAGCCCACCACCTCCCTAGGTAGTTGGTTCCATTGTCTTATTGCTCTGACAGTCAGGAAATTTTATACTGAGCCACACCATGATTTTCTTACAGTGGCTCTGCAGGGTATCAGACAGAGGTTTTCCCAGCCAGAAGAGCCATGCTGCATCAGACCAGAAGATGTGGCTTACGCTGGCTCAGCTTGTCTGAGCGTGGAAAGCTAAGCAGGGTCAGGCCTGGTTATTACTTGGATGGGAGACCCCTCCTCTAGTTTCCTGCATTGAGCAGGGGGTTGGACTCGATAGCCTTGTAGGCTCCTTCCAACTCTATGATCTATGAAATCTATGAAACCTCTCTTGCCCAGCATTCTGTTTTCCCAACCAGGTGCCCTTGGGAGCCCACAAGGAGGACATGAGTGAGTGCAACGGCATCCTCCCGCCTGTTTTCCCCAGCAACTGGCATACAGCTGAGCTCCAGTGTGGTGTGGCGGTTACAGGGTTGGCCTGGGGCTCAGGAGATCCAGGTTCTAGTCCCCACTTAGCCATGAAGCTCATTAGGTGACTTTGGGCCAGTCATGGACTCTCAGCCTATCCCACCTAACAGGGACGTTGCTAGGATAAAATGGAAAGGAGGAGAATCATGTATGCTGCCCTAAGCTCCTTGGAGGGAAGGCAGGATATAAATCAGAGAAAGAAAGAAAGAAAGAAAGGCAGGCAGTGGCAGGCTGCTTAGCCCTACCTGGACTGGAGGTGACAGGGATTGAACCTAGGACCTCCTGCACGCAGGGCAGCTGCTCTGCCACTGACCCATGGACCTTCTTAACAGAGACCTCATAATTCCTGGATCTCATTGCCACCCTCCATACCTCCCCCAGTAAAAAAAAAAAACACTGTGCAAGTTCTCATCTGCAGATCTAAGAACACACAGAGCACTATATGGGATGGGAGAAGGTCCTACGGGTGTGTCAAGGTTCCACTACTGCAGGGACCCCTTGATCTGTCCTTGGGAGATCTCTGCCTCTCCCCAAAGACCCAGTCCTTTGCCTGCTTCCTCCAGTAACGTGGGTGAAGGCTTTAGGCGTGTGAATAAGTCACTCCAAACACCAGGGTACACAACAAACTTTACTTATGGTAGTAGGGAAATTACTTAATAGAGTGGTTTTAAACAGGGCTTTTTTTCTGGTGGAACTCACCGGAACTGAGTTCCAGCACCTTTTCTTCTGTTAATTGCATTACAATTTAATCGCCATCTACTCCCGAGGAAATGTAATCCAAGAGTTCCGGTACCTTTTTCTCCAGAAAAAAAGCACTGGTTTAAAATCAAAAGCAGGTATGATAAAATAAAACAAACAAACCAACAATGTTCTCTAGTGTCACTTAAGTCTACCTAATTCCTGTGCAATCAGTTTCTCTTTCTCTCTCTCTCAGCAGCAACAAGCTTCACTGTCTGCTCTGCTCTCTATCCAGCGCTCTCTCTGTCCAGCTCTGCTCTGCCTCAGCTTCTAGCTCAGCACACACACACTCCGACTGCTAGCTGACCACACCCCACATAAATAGTCTTCCCAGGAATGGAAGGTTATGACCATGTGACCCTGCACTGGAGAACTGATTCTAAACTTCTATTGGGTAACTTAAAACTCTCAAACTCCCCCTCCCATCGTGGAGTGTTTGGGCCTTCAGGCTTCAACAAGCTGAAGCCTGTGTAGGCCTCAACAAACCGAATCCTGTGTAGGCCTCAAACCCTCGCAGGGTGACACGTGATCAAATTCTCCTTGCTGCTTGGGCGGCATGATTCACGGAACCAGGGATGGCATCAAGGGTAGCAGGCATGGTCGGGCACCTGCCAAGGGCCCCCACCCCAGCCGAGGCCCACAGACAAAGAGTCCCCTGGAGTTGCTCCTCCTCCTGACCGCTGCAACCTGCTCGTTCACCTGCCTCTCGCTGTGGCGCAGACAATGGTGGTGGTGGTGGTGGACCAGCAGGAGATGCCACCTTGCCTACTTGCTCCCCGGCTCTCTCTGCCTGTCAAACAAGCAAGTGGGAGCAATGACGGAAAAGAGGAGAAGGAGCCAGAGCAGCTGGTGACGATGGCGATGAGAAGGCAGGCTCACTGTGGAAGGGAGCCATCGAGGGCATCTTGCTCAAAGGCCCTCAGAAACCTGGAGCCGGCACTACACAGAAACTAACTGTCCAGGTGGCTACTAGTAGTAGGCGATCACTCGTGACCGAGTAAGATTGTCTTCCAGGATAAAAATTACAAAAAGAAAATTTTAAAAGGAGGAAATTCTAAAGAAAAATTGTGTAGATTCTAGCGATGGGTCCGTAAGTGACTGTGGAGGCCAATTCTAGATCCACACAGCTTCCCACAGTGAGGACACAGGTTACCAGATGGAAGATGGTCCTGTGTAAAAGGATTCGTTTGACGTGCTTTTCGCTTAGCAGGTGGCTACTAACATACAGTGTTAAACCTCAAAGTGCATGTTTTGAAATCCTGAGAGAGCCAAAACCATAAATACAATGTCTGGGTCTTTTTCTCATAAGGGCCAAGAGAAGACATTATCTTGTGGTGGAATCAGTGCTCTTGAGATGCCTTTCTCTCCCTGTGTGATTTGCATAAAGCTAAGCACAACCTTTATTCAATGAATGACAGAGTTGTTCATTGTATCTTGTGTCTTTATTCACCTCTAGAAAACAGCGCTGGGGGGGGGGGGGAAGGGAACAGAACATATGGTGCCTTCCATCGTCTTCATCACACCATGCTGGCGGCCCACAAATAGCAAAGAAGTGTGAATCTTTATTCTGAAGTGGGGGCAAAGAAAGAAGAAGAAAACTGGTTAGTTCTTCATAAAATTAATAAATATTAAAATAACTGCCTGTCTGTTGGAATACTTAATAAAACATAAGCCACTCTGCGATGCACAGAAAGAGTCTAAATGTCAAAACAGAATCTGAAACCTCAAAATGCAAAGCTGGAGCAGAAAGTCTTGGATTCCTCTGAATCTGATAACTAAGCCTGAAATATTGATGGGATGCAACCTCCTGCCCACTCCTTATGAACGTTTCTCCGCTATTTAAGGCACTCAAATGGAAAAAGCTCAAACAGAAACTGAGGAGTGGAATGTAATCATTTGTCTCAGGAGCCTCGTGAAATCCTGGATCTCCTTTTAGGCAGAGGTCTATTTTTTTAAATCATTTAATCCCAATCATGTAGAAGTTTGCAGCCTTGTCCACAAAAGCCCCGCAGTGGCTCTCCCACAAAGACATATACTATGTGAGGAAGAAGCTGTGGAAAAACTTTATTAAACCCCACGCTTTAGAACATCTATCCTAGTTTTGGAAAGGAAATTTCAACATGAGACTGGTTGAAGTGGTAGTTATGATGGAAGAAATCAAGATCTGCAACTGCCCAGGGTCCTAGAGGCCAAAACAGAGCTGGCATTGCTAGGCACTTAAAAAAAAAAAGCAGGGCCCAGGCCCATAGGAGTGAGGACAGAAACGTGCATATGCTAATTTATATCTATATATGCAAATTTAGAAATAATTACTAGGCCTTATTTACATTTCACTGTAGGCAACGCCAGCCAATTAATTTCCTCATCCAAATAATCTCAAATAAAAGAAATTCTTCAGTTAACTTGCATTTTGGCCCAGATCATCCCAAGCCAATGGAAAATGGGTCCATTCCAGGGCTGGATGAAGGCGGGCGGATGCCCTGAGCAGATCCCCCTCGGCCCTTCCATTGCTTAGCTGGCAAGACATGAAGACTCAAGAAGTGCCGAAGGTGAAATAAGACTAGACAGCAGCAAGCAATATAAGCCAATTACTTACTTATAACTAGGGCAACAGAAAGAAATACAAATTCTCATCACTGTTTTATGAAATTTTTTATTAAACCGTTATAAGGGGGGAAATGCAAATGCAAGAATTTGTGGTACTCTGGCACTCTGTGGTGCCCCGCTTCCCTTGGTGCCCTAAACACGTGCCTATATTGCTTAATAGTTAATCCAGGGCTGGTTTATTTTAATCTTTGTTTATTTATTTATTCATTATATTTATACCCCGCCTTTTTTTTTCCTGCAAGGAACCCAAGGCGGCTTACATACGGTAATCCTCCTCCTCCTCCTCCTCCTCTCCATTTTATCCTCACAACAACCCTGTGAGGTAGGTTAGGCTGAGAGTCCATGACTGGCCCAAAGTCACCCAGTGAGTTTCATGGCCGAGCGGGGACTAGAACCCGGATCTCCCGAGTCCCAGTTCCAACACTCTCACCACTGCACCACACTGGCTCTTGATTGCCATGCAGGCGAACATGGGGGGGGGTGTTTTTGCATCCAATAGCCTTTGAAAATTGCCCCCGCAGCATGGCAATTTAGCTGAGAATGACATCTTCCTTTGCTACCAAGGGGCACTCAGGGCTCTGTGGAATAGATCCAGGGCCCAGGGAAATATATTAGGAGCGGGAGCCCCATTTAGCCCAGGCTGAGAAACGTGACGTCCCAGTTCATAGGAGGCAATCTTATACTGAGTCACTGTATACATACACTGACTGACTGGCAGTGGCTGGGCAGGGTTTCGTGCAGGAGACTTTCCCAGCCCTACCTGGAGAGGGGACAGAGCACGCCAAAGGATCCTTCTCGTGGCCTCTGGTAAGACTCCCGTTGTCAATATGGGTGGGTGCTGATAATAGTGGCCGACCTTACAGGGTTGTCATAAGGATTACAACACAGTGATGTTTGTGAAGTGCTTTGACTACTCCAAAGTGCTATATAGTTGGTAGGGATTATAAGACTGCAGCAGTAGGCCCTCTTCCGCAGGGAGGTTTAGAAAGGTTCTGCTCAGAAATGCAGCATATATAAATGTGTGTGTCTGTGTGTGTTAATGTGAGCTGAACAGAGAATGTCGATGTGCATAAAGAGTGGCCACTGTGCACACTTACCGGACATGGTGGGAATGAGCATAAGAAACAGGGGATTTCACAATTTGTCTGGTCAATGTGCAGAGCGTCCAACTGATCACAGGGAACGCGCAAAATGTGACAGCACAAACATGGCATTTCATGCACTGCTCAGTCACTGCCCATGTTCTCCACTTGGACATGATACACTCCCACCCTTCCACATGTGGCCAAACAACGAATACAGTTGCCTGTTCATACTGTCTTTATGTGCATATTCTCCATTTCTTCAGGTCTGTTTGCATAATGGCGGGTGTTTACACACTCTGGGCCTGTTCTCATGATCACGATGGGAGGAACACGCCACACTGGCTTATTTCCCTGGCTGCCACACTACCAGCACAGCTTTCCGTGTCATATGAACCCGGTGAGGGTGGCTTGTTGTCACAGTTAACAAGCCAGCCCAGGACCCTAAAACAGCCTTTGGGATCTGGGTGGCTTGTTAACCACAGCAATAAGCCACCCTCACCGGGTTCACACACCATGGCAAGCCACACCAGTGAGGATAATTATGCAAATCCCCTCAGCACCCATTGAGGAGGTGCAGGGAATGCTTATCAGATTTGCAGATGACACAAAGTTGGGTGGAACAGCTAATACTCTGGAAGACAGAAACAAAATTCAAAGAGCCCTCGATAGGTTGGAGCGCTGGGCCAAAAACAACAGAATGAAATTTAATAGGGATAAATGCCAAGTGCTGCACCTAGGGAGAGGAAACCAAATGCAGAGTGACAGAATGGAGGACACTTGGCTCAACAATACTACAAGTGAGAAGGATCTTGGAATTGTAGTAGATCACAAACTGAATATAAGCCAGCAATGTGATGTGGCTGCAAAGAAGGCAAATGTTATTTTGGGCTGCATTAATAGAAGTATAGCTTCCAAATCGCGTGAAGTGATAATTCCCCTTTACTCGGCACTGGTTAGGCCTCATCTTGAGTACTGCATCCAGTTCTGGGCACCACACTTTAAGAAGGACATAGACAAACTGGAGTGGGTTCAGAGGAGGGCAACAAGGATGATAAAGGGACTGGAAACAAGGCCCTATGAGGAGAGACTGAAAGAACTGGGCATGTTTAGCCTTCAGAAGAGGAGACTGAGAGGAGATATGATCGCACTCTTCCAGTACTTGAAGGGATGTCACACAGAGGAGGGCCAGGATCTCTTCTCAATCATCCCAGTTTGCAGGACACGGAATAATGGGCTCAAGTTACAGGAACCCAGATTCCACCTAAACATCAGGAAAAATTTCCTGTTAGAGCAATAAGACAATGGAATCAACTACCTAGGGAGGTGGTGGGCTCTCTCCCAATCTGGAGGCATTCAAGGTGCAGCTGAACAGCCATCTGCCAGGGATGCTTTGACCTGGATTCCTGCATTGAGCAGGGGGTTGGACTCGATGGCCTGGTAGGCCCCTTCCAACTCTACTTTTCTATGATTCTATGATTCCCCTTTACTCAGCACTGGTTAGGCCTCATCTTGAGTACTGCGTCCAGTTCTGGGCACCACACTTTAAGGACGTAGACAAACTGGAGAGGGTTCAGAGGAGGGCAACAAGGATGATAAAGGGACTGGAAACAAGGCCCTATGAGGAGAGACTGAAAGAACTGGGCATGTTTAGCCTTCAGAAGAGGAGACTGAGAGGAGATATGATCGCACTCTTCCAGTACTTGAAGGGATGTCACACAGAGGAGGACCAGGATCTCTTCTCGATCATCCCAGTTTGCAGGACACGGAATAATGGGCTCAAGTTACAGGAACCCAGATTCCACCTAAACATCAGGAAAAATTTCCTGACTGTCAGAGTAATAAGTCAATGGAACCAACTAGCTAGGGAGGTGGTGGGCTCTCCCACTCTGGAGGCATTCAAGGTGCGGCTGGACAGCCATCTGTCGGGGATGCTTTGACATGGATTCCTGCCTTGAGCAGGAGGTCGGACTCGATGGCCTGGTAGGCCCCTTCCAACTCTACTTTTCTATGATTCTATGATTCATTGCCTGGTCACCTCACATGAATTCCACCTGCATACACTGCAGTCCTTACAACAACCTTGAAAGGCTGCTCACTATAATTTCCCCCATATTGCAGAGTGGGAGGGATAGGGTGAGAGGCAGACCAACTTCTCTAGTGAGTTTATATAGCAGAGGCAAGATTTGAATTCAGGGCTTCCTGATTTGCAGCTAGTCTCTTAGCCATGCCATAAGTCTATACCATACAGACATGCCACAGTTTTCAAATTCTGAGCTTATTTTGTCATCCACATACATTTGGAGTCCAGCTATATGAAAGAAGAACTGAAGAACACTTTATTTGGTGCCTGATGTAAATAATAGATTAATGTATGACTAGAAATGTCATATTTCTCAATGTTCTTGACATTCATAGTTGAATTCCCCCCCCCCCTTGTTTTCTGTATCAGGGTGTTCTTGTTTCAGAAAACATGTAAAATGGAGGGTGTTGCTCAAGCTGCCTTCATTTTAAATGCTCTGATTGGATCCTCCGAATAATTACCAGCCTGTGGCTAATTTGCCACTCTTGAGCAAGGTGTTCAAACTTCAAACCCTTGGTGGCAACTTCTCCAACCTGGTGCCCTCCAGATGTGTTGCACTACAACTCCCATCTTCCCCAGCCAGCTTGGTCATTGGTTGGTGAAGGCTGATTTAAGAGCTAATTGGGTTCAAGATTCAGGATACAACATTACGGGACGACAGTGAAAGGCTGCCCTTAATTATTGACCTTATCAGCTGCTGATCTTCAACGCAGGATTATTCAACTTTTAAAAAACAAATTCTCATTGTTTCCCCAATATATATATTTTAATATAAGCCTTAAAAAAAGGCAGGGTGGGGGTGAGGAGACAACTGCTGTAATGGCGGTGGTCCACAAAGGGACTCTGGTGCATAAGACATTGACTTGCAGCATTATCAGATCTTTTGCGGGGACGTGTAACTGGCAGAATGGATTCTCATGGGTTTAAATCTTAAAACTGGAATAGATCCCAGTGCCCTGAAAGCTCCCCAAACCTTCGGTACCTTGGTTTGCCAGTGAGTTGTTTGAAAAGAAGCATATTATTTTACTGTTCTGGAAGTCAAATCCTGTGCCGCTAGTTGAAAATTGGGTTGAAAACCTCTTAAACATGACCATCAAAAAATAAATCATGTATTGCTGGAGGGATAAATACAAGAAATTCAGTGCAATTGGGGCTTTTTTCCTAGAAATTTTCTCTAATTGAAAAGTGATATTTTACTGGTAACTTACCCATATACAAACATTTCCTCCTTTCCCCCAATATCCTTTTTCGTTGTTTCCCTTTCTTTTTCTGTTCTAATTTACCACGTTCACAATCCACATTCCCTCATAAAAGTTGTTGTTATTGTTGTTATTATTATTATTATTATTATTATTATTATTATTATTATTCACAAAACGGAATGTAATTCATTTAAGAACATTAACTAGGTAGGGGAATCCAGCAAGGAGAGCTTGAGAAATCAGGAGGTGGCAGCTATATATGGGACCTAGACCATTTAGAGCAGAGGTGCAGAGCCCCCGGCCAGGGGTTCAGATCTGCCCTTCTGGGGTTCCTCAGAGGGCCAGGCCCCTTCCCGCCCCCGACCACAGAGCATTTGGTGGTTCCCCAAATTTTGCACAGTTTTCCCCACATGCTAAAAGGTTAAAATGCTTCTGCTAAAGCTGAGTTCGGATTTTCCCAAGTCTGGCCATGGTTTCCCAACACCATGCAGATGTGTTGAACCGCAACTTCCATAACTGGGAATTCTGGAGTTGCAGGGCAGGAGGTTCGGGGAGGCCGGCTGAGTTACTGGAGAGAAGGGCTTTCAGTTAAAATATGCCGGCGGGCTGCATTATGGCACCGCCCCCTCTTGCCTTTGGCCCCGCCCCGCCCCCACTGGAATGCGGCCCCTGAAAGCTTATCTGAAAATAGAATTCGGCCCTTGGGCTGCAAGAGATTCTGCACTTCTCTATGACTTTAAAGGTCAAACCGGCACTTTGAACTGAACCTGGAAACCGATTGGGAGACCATCAGGGGCGGTTTTAGGGGCTGGCCCGCTAGGGCTGGAGCCCCGAATCTTTCACGTGCAGCCCCGAATCTCTGGGAGCCCCCCTGCCCCACCCCCCTGCTACTGCCCCTGGGCACTTGCTGAAAGAAAGGCGCGGGGGCCCTGGTGATCTCTGTGGCATCTGAGCCCCCTGGACTAGCTGGCTTTGGGCCCACAGGTGCTTCCCCTCCTGCTGTCACACACCCCCTTGAATCTTTCTGGCTGAGGTTTTCCCCCCTGAGATCAGATCAGATGCCCTCCTCTCCCCTGTCCATACATCCCTTTTTACATAGGGGTGTCCTTAGGAGACAGCGTCCTTTACAGACGTCTGAGCAGGGCTTTTTCTCTGGTGGAACTCACCGGAACTGAGTTCCAGCACCTTTTCTTCTATTAATTGCATTACAATTTAATCGCCATCTACTCCCGAGGAAATGTAATCCAAGAGTTCCGGTACCCTTTTCTCCAGAAAAAAAGCACTGCGTCTGAGCATATGTAAATCAGCATGCATGTGCACATTTGTGCATATATTTTTTTGTCCTCTGGGCCTGAGCCCTTGATCTTTTCATCAGTACCTACCAGCGCCCCTGGAGACAATGTAATAGTGGCAAAATTGTTGTAAGTTACTCCAAGAGGAAAGCCAGCGCAGTGTAGTGGTTAGCATGTTCAACTAGAATTGGGGAGATCCAGTTTCAAAACCCACTCATTCATGAGTGACCTTCGGCCAGCCCCAGTCTCTCTCAGACTAACCTACCTCACAGGATTTTTATGAGAATAAAAGCAGGGGAGAAGGGGGTAAACCATGTATACTGCCTTCAGCTCCATGGAGGAACAGCAGGATGTAAACTCAGTTTTTAAAAAATGAACCTCCAGGTAATAACCTGGCGACTGCATTCTGTAACAGTTCCCATTTTCAAGCATTTGTCAAAGGTATTGCTAATCTTCTAACACAGCCTTCCACAACCTGATGCCCTCCAGATGGATCAAACTGCAACACCCATCATCCCCACCCAGCATTTATTAAAAAAAATAAAACTCCGGGTAATAACCCGGAGTTTTAGCTGCATTCTGTATCAGTTTCCATTTTCAAGCCATTGCCTTCCCCAACCCGGTACAGCTTTCATCGCCTGAGTCAGCATGGGATTGGGGATGATGGGAGTTGTAGTCTGACACACCCAGGGGATGCTGGACTGGGGAAGGCTGTCCTAGCAAGAGAACAACTTTGACATCTCCTGATTTGCCAAGCCCTTCTTGTCTGATTCCACGATCCAAACAACATCCCCCCGTGAATTGTAATCCAATTAAATCAAATATTAATAACAGCGACAACAAGGATTTCCCTCCCAAGTCAGTGTGCCTAGGACTTCAGCCTGGAACTTCATTTTTTGCCACTTTAAGAACATAAAATGCAATATAGATAACTTACTTAGCAGATAGCACAGAAAATGGAACTTTTTTTTTTTACAAGGTTAACAGGTAAACTGTTCAAAGAATAATTTCTAATATACCCCTTGTTAGAGATGGAGCTTTGCACCCTGAGGAACTAGAGCACATTTTTGCCAGTTGGCAAGTGGGAAAAAATAAAATACAAATTGAAAATAGAAATATTAAAGTAAACAAAAAGGAAGGTTATATTATTTGGGCTTAGAAATAGACTATTATCATACAGCCAGAAAGAGAAAAAAATCCTTGTACCATGGGAGAGATGTATGAGAAATTTGTTTCAATTCATTTTTTATCAGGATTTACCCACTTCACGCCTTCTGGACCAAAGACGGACTCAGTCGCAATCTGTGGGCGAAGTCCGTGCATTTCTGAGCTCGCAGTGTGATTCACAGAACAAAAAATGTGTTCAACAGCAGGCATACATTTGAAAAATGTTCAAGAAAAAATGTGTACTTATGCACACAAATATGCCTTAATCAATGGGAGAAGGATGCATACATTTCAAAGATGCATACAATTGTTGCAGGCAGTTGGAAAAATATGCAGGGAAATACGGCCAGATTTTCAAGGGAAAAGGAAAAAACAAAGCTCGCAATCTGATACAGGCTTGAGTTGGAATGAGCTTCAAGATGGAATTTGGAGAACTTCAGTGAGCTCGAGCTTTGCTGATTCACACAACACAAAGGGGGGCAGTGAACCTCCTCAAAACTGGATGTACTTATAATACAACTAACAGCAAAAAAATATTTCATTTAAAAAATCAGGTTTTCTTAATATTTTCAGTTGTTCCATATTTTCCATATCTGATTTTTCCGTGAGGATGGATGGAACAGGGGAAAATCTCTTTCCCCACACAATATTTCTGCATACCCATCCCAGGCCTTCACATATATCCAAGATGCATGTAGAATTTGCAGGCTTATTTCTAAGCTTATTTATTTATTTATTTATTATATTTATACCCCACCTTTTTTCCTGCAAGGAACCCAAGGCGGCTTACATAATCCTCCTCCTCCTCTCCATTTTATCCTCACAACAACCCTGTGAGGTAGGTTAGGCTGCTGAGAGTCAGTGACTGGCCCAAAGTCACACAGTGAGTTTCATGGTCGAGCGGGGAATAGAACCCAGATCTCCCGAGTCCCAGTTCCAACACTCTCACCACTACGCCACACTGGTTTTCAATAGCTTAAATCTATTAAATAGCTTAAAGCTATTTAAATAGCTTAAATTAGGTAAAGCACCTGGAAATGATAACATTCCATCCGAACTGCTTAAGTCAAGACCAACATGGAGTGGTGGGCCCCGGTCCTGGCAGTCTTATTTACTTGTATCGATCAGACAGCATTTATACCAGAGGATTGGGACCTTGCCACCATTATCCCGATTTATATAAAGGGGAATAGAGCGTATCCCGCTAATTATAGGCGAATTAGTCTATTGAGTGTTGTCAGCAAGTTGTATGCTAGTCACCTCCTTGAGAAACTTTTAAGCTGGATGATGGAGGAGGAGACTTTGCTGGAGGATGAGCAGGCAGGCTTTCGACCTGGGTGTTCTGCAGCTGACCAGGGACTTGTGTTACTTGGCTGAAAAATACTCTTCTGTCCCTGGGGGCGGGGCGGGCACTTTATACAGCCTTCATTGGTTTTAAGTCTGCCTTCGATTTAATTCCAAGGGACAGGCTTTGGCAAAAACTTGAGGCCACTAACATCGATAGGCGTTTGCTTGCTCTTATTCGCAACCTTTATGATAAAACTTGGCTGCAGGTAAGCTGCAACCCCGATGGCCATTTGACTAGACCAATTCCAACTTAAATTGGTGTAAAACAGGGCTGTGTTCTTGCCCCTACCTTGTTTAACATTTATATTAACACCTTGGTCAAAGGGCTCTCTGAGACAAATTCTCACCCTCCCAAGCTGGCACATACAGTAATACCTTGGATTGCAAGTAACTTGGTTTGAGAGCGTTTTGCAAGACAAGCAAATTTTTAAATATTTATTTTAAAAAATTTGACTTGATATACACGCGACGTCTTGCAATACAAGTACTGTAGTACGGCTTAAATTAAAAATCTCTGTACAAATTTTTTTGGGGGAATTTTGTTTTGATATAAGAGTGTTTTGGATTACAAGCACGTTTCCGGAACGAATTATGCTCTCAATCCAAGGCATGACTGTAGATCTTTGTCTATTCTATTATATGCAGATGATGCGGATGGTACTCCTCTCTCTGACATGCATTGGCTTGTGTCAGTTACTAAGAGCTTTGGACATTTATTGCAAATCTGAAAAGCTGGTGATCAATTACACTAAATCTATTTTTATTTATTTTTTATTTATTTATTATATTTATACCCCGCCTTTTTTTTCCTGCAAGGAACCCAAGGCGGCTTACATAATCCTCCTCCTCCTCTCCATTTTATCCTCACAACAACAACCCTGTGAGGTAGGTTAGGCTGAGAGTCAGTGACTGGCCCAAAGTCACCCAGTGAGTTTCATGGCCGAGCGGGGAATAGAACCCGGATCTCCTGAGTCCCAGCCCAACACTCTCACCACTACTTAGTTTTCTCTCAAAAACAGATTAGACATCGCTGACAGATAAATGCCCATTCAATTGAACAGGTTAAATCTTATAAATATTTGGGAGTTGTTTTTCAGTCATCTGGCTCTTGGAGAACCCAAATCTCTAATGTCATTGCAAATGCACAGAGGAGTGTTAATCGCTCATCACTTTCTTCTACACTAAAGGGGGTCAGCATATTCCAGTGGCCTTACAAGTTTTCTCTGCCAAGGAGCTAACACAACTGTTATATGGTGCACAACTGTGTGTTTATAGCAACTTTGCTACTATGGAAACCACTGAAACAAAATTTTTGAGAAGCATTCTCGGTCTTCCGAGCTGTGTGCCTAATGTGCTCTTACTTTTAGAGACAGGCCAAATCTCAATTGAATCCCAGGCCTGGATGCACAAGCTAAATTTCTGGCTAAAAATGACACTCCCCCCCCCAAGGTTTAGCCCCCTTGTCCTTAACTGATGCATTTCAGTCGAAATGGAAGAGGGCTGTGGACAAGAAACTGTGCGATTTGGGTTTTTCGCGGAATGCCATTTTGTCCCTGGGCTACATAAAAGCCAAAGAGGTTATATGCCAGCGCATTAGGAACATCGAGCTACAAGATCAAAGAAAAGCAGCTACCCCGTATCCATAATTTAGAGATCCGGGGCTGGTTTTTTTACCCACATCCTATTTATCCTTTCTAACCATTCCAAAATACAGAAAAGCATTCACATTGGCTAAGTTTAATGTGTTACCCTCTGCATTTTTGGAGGGTAGATATAACAGAACCCCATACACTGAGCGTTTATGCCTCTGTGAAGCTGGCATGGTAGAGACTGTGGGTCATATATTGCTGTACTGCTCCTTTTATCGTGAATTTCGGCACATTTTCATTACCCCTATTTTGCAACGATTACCTGGGAGATCTGACCAGTTTTATATAGATTATCTATTGGATGGTCAGAATCTTCAGGTAACTTCTGAGGTGGCTAGATTTTGCGCAGCCGCAATCGCTTGTCGATGAGGGATGATGTTGACTGTTTGAAAATGTTCTAACTTGCTAAAATCTTGATTTTTATGAGTGGGACACATGCCAGTTTTAATCAATATTTTAACTAATAATTATCTTTTTAAAATATATATTATTGTATTCACTGTGTATGTCTTTTTGGTCTTCTGAATATTATTGCTTTATTTTACTTGCTGGTCTTATGACCGTAATAAATTGAATTGAATTGAATTGAATGTAGAAAGAGCTCAAGAAGGTGTTTAAGGACATAACCCTGGAACACAAGAAAAGTAGACAAAAGTGCCACAGAGCAGATGCAAACCACATTTCTCTTCTCACTGAGAGACAACAGAGAGACTGGGTTCACACACAACACAATAACCCACACTCAAGGGTTGAGTATGGGTTGAGTGTAGGTTGTCATTGAACCATGGGTTGTTGTTGAAACATGAGTTATCATGTTGTCTGAACTCAGTTGAATTAACAAACCATGGTGAAAAACCCACAGTTCACAACCCAACAACAAACCATGGGTTTTCTTCATCGGTTGTTCATGATTAACAAGCCATAGAATCATAGAATCATAGAAAAGTAGAGTTGGAAGGGGCCTACAAGGCCATCGAGTCCAACCCCCTGCTCAATGCAGGAATCCACGTCAAAGCATCCCCGACAGATGGCTGTCCAGCTGCACCCTGAATGCCTCCAGAGTGGGAGAGCTTACCAGTCCCTAGGTAGTTGATTCCATTGTCTTATTGCTCTGACAGTCAGGAAATTTTTCCTGATATTTAGGTGGAATCTGGGTTCCTGTAACTTGAGCCCATTATTCCGTGTCCTGCAAACTGGGATGATCGAGAAGAGATCCTGGCCCTCCTCTGTGTGACAACCCTTCAAGTACTGGAAGAGTGCGATCATATCTCCCCTCAGTCTCCTCTTCTGAAGGCTAAACATGCCCAGTTCTTTCAGTCTCTCCTCATAGGGCCTTGTTTCCAGTCCCTTTATCATCCTTGTTGCCCTCCTCTGAACCCTCTCCAGTTTGTCTACGTCCTTCTTAAAGTGTGGTGCCCAGAACTGGACGCAGTACTCAAGATGAGGCCTAACCAGTGCCGAGTAAAGGGGAATTATCACTTCACGTGATTTGGAAGCTATACTTCTATTAATGCAGCCCAAAATAGCATTTGCCTTCTTTGCAGCCACATCACATTGCTGGCTCATATTCAGTTTGTGATCTACCACAATTCCAAGATCCTTCTCACTTGTAGTATTGTTGAGCCAAGTGTCCCCCATTCTGTCACTCTGCATTTGGTTTCCTCTCCCTAGGTGCAGCACTTGGCATTTATCCCTATTAAATTTCATTCTGTTGTTTTCGGCACAGCGCTCCAGCTTATCAAGATCACTTTGAATTTTGTTTCTGTCCTGCAGAGTATTAGCTATTCCACCCAAGCTTGTGTCATCTGCAAATTTGATAAGCATTCCCTGCACCTCCTCATCCAAGTCGTTAATAAAAATGTTGAAGAGAACTGGGCCCAGGACCGAGCCCTGTGGTACCCCGCTCGTTACCTCTCCCCAGTTTGAGAAGGAACCCATAGAAGCTGGGTTCAGACAACATGATAACCCCCAGTCCAACAACAACCCACAGTTCAACCACAACCCACACTCAGCCCATACTCAACCCTTAAGTGTGGGTTATTGTGTTGTCTGAACCCAGTCATAGTGTCCAAACATCAGAAGCCTGGGGTCTTGGGGGACTTCCAGATCATATGCTGGGGTTTCCAGATATCTTTAAAACCCAGTACCTCCAGTTCAGACATTATTTTATTTCTTTCAGATAAATGTCCACCCGGCTTTTCTGTACAAGAGAGCTGAATGTGGTTTTTACAAATGCAACACTCAAAATATAAAACAGAACATATAGAACAGGGATGCAGAAACTCAGGTTCTGGGACCATGCCATCGGGAGGTAGGGCAGAGTGCAGGGGTGTGTGTGTCCCCTTGCTATATCTGCTCACAGATCAGAGATCACAAGGGGATTCCTCTCCCTCTCCCACCTCCTCCCCAAGCCCCATGTAGCCTCCAAGGAGGCAACCCAAGCCTCTGAGGACCAGATGGAGAACCTCCATGGGCCAGAGTTTCCCCTCCCTGGTATAGGGCTTTAAATGTCAAAACCAATACTTTGAACTGAGCCTGGAACAAACTGGTAATTAAGTAGGTACTGCTCCCTTCCACCACGTAAAGTATGATGTGGTTGGGCAAACAGTATCTATCTGTGCATGCTTGCACACACCCATGATTTCATGTAGATTCAGCCACTAGGCATGTACTGTTAGCATGCCGGGGATCTATAGTCTCGGTAGGTGCTGTGCTTCCACTGCAGGCCATAGAGCTGAGGGCCCACTTTAGAGAAGACATGGGTAGGTTCTTCTTGCCACACCTTGTCACATTTCATAGATTTCATAGATCATAGAGTTGGAAGGAGCCTACAAGGCCATCGAGTCCAACCCCCTGCTCAATGCAGGAAACTAGAGGAGGGGTCTCCCATCCAAGTAACAACCAGGCCTGATCCTGCTTAGCTTTCCACACTCAGACAAGCTGAGCCAGCGTGAGCCACAGGCCTGTCTTTTTATTCCATCAGGATTCCATTTTGCATGGCTTTTATTAATACACTTCTGTGCTCCTGCAGATATGTAGCTTTTAAGTGGGGGGGGGGGAGTCATCAGTAATTAAATTGGAGTCCTTCTGCTGAATGCATAAAATCTAGGGCCTAGCTGAATGGCATTTGCATTCACTTTTTTGGCTTGACAGTTGTGATTCCAAGGGGGCGCGCAACTCCCGCAGACCCCTGAATTGAATTCTACCTTTTCTATGGCTGTTCGCTGCTGCTCGCAGCCGCCTTCCCCGCTCTGCTGTTGGGCCAGTCAGAAGGACCCCGGCAGCATCTCCAGATAGGGCTGGACAAAAAACCCCTGCCTGGAACCCTAGCGAGCCATCGCTGCCCACCAGCGTCAATAATACTTGGCTAAATGGAAGAAGGGTCCGACTCAGTATGAGGCAGCTTCCAATGTGCCTACTTAAAATCAGCCCTTGATGAAGAACCGTGAGGATGAGAACATTACTTTATGATTAAGGGAAGGGTCACCGCTCGCTGGTAGAGCACCTGCTTTACCTGCAAAAGGTCCCAGGTTCGATCCCCAACTGCATCTCCAGAAAGGACTGGGAAAATTCCTGCCTGAAACCCTGGAGAGCGGCTGCTGCCAGTCTGTGTCGACAATACTGGGCTAGGTGGTCCCAGGCTCCGGCTCGGCAGAAGGCAGCTTCCTGTGTTCCAGTGCTGTACGATGACGCAGACAGTCAGCTCGGAGGCTCACATTTTATTTATTTTTATTTATTATATTTATACCCCGCATATGGTGGAAGAGAGGCTTGCCTAGTCATATGCCACTTTGTGTTCATATCCAGCAGCCATTGATAATATGTGGAAGTGATTTAATGCTATTTTGGGCTGTATTAATAGAAGTATAGCTTCCAAATCGCGGGAAGTGATCATTCCCCTTTACTCGGCACTGGTTAGGCCTCATCTTGAGTACTGCGTCCAGTTCTGGGCACCACACTTTAAGAAGGACGTAGACAAACTGGAGAGGGTTCAGAGGAGGGCAACAAGGATGATAAAGGGACTGGAAACAAGGCCCTATGAGGAGAGACTGAAAGAACTGGGCATGTTTAGCCTTCAGAAGAGGAGACTGAGGGGAGATGTGATCGCACTCTTCCAGTATTTGAAGGGATGTCACACAGAGGAGGGCCAGGATCTCTTCTCGATCATCCCAGTTTGCAGGACACGGAATAATGGGCTCAAGTTACAGGAACCCAGATTCCACCTAAACATCAGGAAAAATTTCCTGACTGTCAGAGCAATAAGACAATGGAACCAACTACCTAGGGAGGTGGTGGGCTCTCCCACTCTGGAGGCATTCAAGGTGCAGCTGGACAGCCATCTGTCAGGGATGCTTTGACCTGGATTCCTGCATTGAGCAGGGGGTTGGACTCGATGGCCTTGTAGGCCCCTTCCAACTCTACTTTTCTATGATTCTATGATTCTATGAAATAGCTTGGTATCCGGCATTTGGGACTTCACCCGAGCCTCTCTCTTTCCTTGGAATATTCAGGTTACAAGGACTTTTAGAAGGCAAACCTGCCTGGTGTTTTCCTCTCCCACACCTCCACGTTATTACATCAGCAGCTCTGCTCACTCATCATGACCTGACAGGACGAAATGTAATGAAATGCGAAGGGTGAGCAAGGCAAGGAAAAAGAAAAGGCATCGCAGCATCTCAGGCTGGCTGTGAATAGACACTTGTGGTATTCTGAGGCAGAACTCCTACCAGATTGGGAGATTGGGACAGGGGGAGAGCCGTGTTTGGCCCAAACTCACGTTTCCATCCTCGGCACTAGAGGCGGGGTCTCCAACATGGTGCCTGTGTGGGTGCCGATGTGCCCACGGACACCTCTCTTGGTATCTGCCTTACTCCCTGGCTGGCCCTCTTGATTTTTATTTTATTTCTTAAAATTTGTTTAATTAAAAAAAATTAACTGGGAGGCTGGCTTGCTGCAAAGTGAAGTGCTGCCCTCTAGTGCCATCTTGATTTGGGTTCAAAAGAGTGGTTTGGAGTTTTGGAGCTCAGACCCCACCTCTGCCTTGGACTTAAGGTTCCTCGGCAAGTTACTCTTCTTTTAGTCTCACCAGTTTGGTTTCTGGGAAAGGAGTGTTCTGTAACCAGGCATGCCCACCATGGCAGCCATTTTGTGAGAATGCCCATAACACTCTCTCAAATTTCCACAACGTGCCCCCCAACCCAGAAAGGTTGCTGGGACCTGGACTAGAGTATGGAATGGAAGCTTCCTGAACCGCATCTCTGCTCTTCCTTCTGCATACAATGGCAGGGGCATCTCCAAGGTAAATATTTTACCGCAAACCGTCTTCTATCTATTTCAGAAGAGATCCTCCCTGAAACTCAAAATGGTTTCCGCCCCTCTAGAGGGACAATAGACATAATTTTTACTGCACGTCAGCTCCACGAAAAATGCCGGGAGCAAAATCAACCCCTTTATATGGCATTTATTGATCTTGCTAAGGCCTTTGATACTGTAGACCGAACGGCTCTCTGGACTATCCTTATGAAAATAGGATGCCCCAATAAATTTGTGAATATCTTGCGACTTCTCCATGACAACATGACGGCAACGGTTTTGGACAACAACGGCTCTCATGGTGCTCCATTTAAAGTGGGATCAGGTGTTAAACAGGGATGTGTTATCGCCCCAACATTATTTGCTATTTTCATCGCCATGATTTTACATCTTGTCGAGGGGAAACTTTCCACTGGTGTGGGAATTATATATCGAACAGATGGAAAGCTTTTTAATCTCAGTAGGCTGAAAGCAAAAGGTAAGGTAATTACAACCTCCATTGTGGAACTTCAGTATGCTGATGATAATGTAGTCTCCGCACATTCAGAGGATGATCTCCAAACTATCCTAAATGCTTTTGTAGAAGCATACAAAAAACTTGGTCTCTCACTTAACATCAAAAAAACCCAAAGTGCTTCATCAGCAAGTGCAAGTTAACCCTTTGGTGATGCCATCTATCCAGCTTGACGGGGCAATACTGGAAAATGTTGATCATTTTCTCTATCTTTCTGTTACAGCTAACATCGACAGTGAAATCCAGCATCGTTTGAGCTCCGCAAGTGCCACATTTTTCTCGAATGAAACATAGTGTTCAAGGATCGGGATATCTGTAAGAAGACCAAAACGCTGGTTTATGAAGCCATTGTATTACCAACTCTATTGTATGCCTGCAAAACATGGACTATCTATAAACGTCATTTCCACCTCCTTGAAAGATTTCATCAACGTTGCCTCCGGAAAATCCTGCGAATTACTTGGGAAGATAGGCGAACAAATGTCAGTGTACTGGAAGAAGCAAAGACTACTAGCGTTGAAAAAATGATCCTTCAACGCCAACTTCAGTGGACCGGTCATGTTGTTCAAATGCCTGACTGCCGTCTCCCAAAGCAGTTACTTTATTCCCAACTCAAGGATGGAAAGCGGAATATCGGTGGTCAATATAAGAAGTTTAAAGATGTTCTTAAGACTAATCTAAAAAAATATAAACATCAAAAACTGGGAAGCTCTGGCCCATGAACGATCTAACTGGAGGTTGGCCTTTCACAAAAGTTCCATGGACTTTGAAGAAGCTCGAGTGCAAGGTGAAAGGGAGAAACGTGCTAAGTGAAAAGCACGTCAAATGAATCCTTTACAGGACCATCTTCCATCTGGTAACCTGTGTCCTCACTGTGGGAAGCTGTGTGGATCTAGAATTGGCCTCCACAGTCACTTACGGACCCATCGCTAGAGTCTACGCAATTTTTAAAGAATTTCCTCCTTTTATAATTTTCTTTTTGTAATTTTATCCTGGAAGACAATCTTACTCGGTCACGAGTGATCGCCTACTACTACTCCAAGGTCACTTCCTAGAACCCCACTGGATTTCATCACCTTCAACCATCTGAATTTGTTGGTCCAGGTAGGGCCAGCCCTACCACTAGGCAGAGTGAAGCAGTCACCTCAGGAGGCAGCAATGTTGGAGGAGACATCTGTGCGCCATGCAGCCGGCTCTGCACCCTGCAAGTTAGACTGCTACCTTCGGGTAGAGCGCAGGATGGCATCCCATCACCAAAGCTGAAGACAGATTCATCTGTCAGTCCGCTCAGCTTCCGTATGTGGAATGAGAGGGGGCACCAAATCCAGGCAGCAAAGTGTCCTCGGCCAGCCCTGGATCCAGGTACCCCAACAGGTCAGGAAGTCTTTTGTGAACACCTCTCCATAGGACAGCGGGATACAGTTTGCCATTCTGAGGAAGATGAAAAGGAAGATCCAAGAAGCGAGTCCTTGGCTTTGTTCAGATGTGATGACAAGCTATGGTCTGTCACTATGAGCATTACCTGCTGTAGCAAGCCGTTGGCTCATGCATTCCCGCCTCCCCTGACCTGCTCTTTCACACAAGGGGGAGGTGAGAAGCTTCCGCCTCTATGTTGTGGCAAACCATAGTTTGCTGTTTCATCCAAATGTGGCAAACTATGCTTTGCACAAATCATATTTGCAAAAAGCTGCATTCAGCTGCATTCAGAAAATGAGAGTTTGCTGCAAATTCGATGAGGAAGCTTCTCGTCTCCTCTGTGTAACTAGGAACTAGGAAGTTTGTCTTTTAGCAAAACTTTTCATCTTCTGGAATGGAACCTATTTTGCAAGGTATGCACTGAAGTGTGCCTTTCCAGTTTTTCTGGAACTGTGTTGAATTTCTTTCTTTCTTTATTATATTTATACCCCACCTTTTTTCCTACAAGGAACCCAAGGCGGCTTACATAATCCTCCTCCTCTCCATGTTATTCCCACAACAACCGTGTGAGGTGGGTTAGGCTGAGAGTCAGTGACTGGCCCAAAGTCACCCAGTGAGTTCCATGGCTGAGCGGGGACTAGAAGCCGGATCTCCCGAGTCCCAGTCCAGCACTCTCACCACTACGCCACACTGGCTCAGGGCATAGGCTAATGCCCATAGACTGAGGCCCACATGCCACATCCCAGGGCATAGACTAATGCCATGCTTCATAAAAAGAGCAACCAGACGTTGGTTCCACCTGATTTTTCTAGCACTACATAGCCAACTGCTGTGGCGACCTGGTGCCTGCGGGCACCCCGGCTATGGGCGCAGGTCTGGTACAGCCGTGCCGACTGGTACTGGCTGCCACCACCGAGAGTAGATCAAATCCAGTCTCCTCAGTTCCCAAACGCTCTCAGTCCCTCAGCGACGACTGGCCAGAGACGCAATGGGGACGCTTGCATGGGCTTCTGCTCAGCCCTACCATGTCCTGGTTAGGGGAGCACGGCCTAGATTACAGGCCTCGCCCAGCATGTTGCATGAAACCTTCATGAGATTGAAGGAGGATTATGTAAACCGCCTTGGGTTCCTTGCGGGGAAAAAAGGCAGGGTATAAATATAATAAATAAATAAATTGAAGAAGCTGTTTTGTTTCGATTACTATAGGAAAACAAGGCTTAGGCTTTTTCCTACAAAAACACTACAAAGTGTTGGGCTTAAATAAAGTTTTAAGAACTCCCCGTTGGCACCTGGGATCTTTTCCCCTCCTCGCCTTGGCTCCACAGTGCCTTCCCCCCCACCCCGGTTTTTTTCTTCATGCAACCTGGGCCTTAAACCAGCTTTAGCATGACCAAGTCACCCCCAAAGCACACAGTCTGGGTTAATAAAAGATTTATTAAGGATTCAGGCAAAAAGTACAGAATGGAAACGTGCCACAACGTGCCCCCCAAACCAGAAAGGTTGCTGGGACCTGGACTAGAGTATGGAATGGAAGCTTCCTGAACCGCATCTCTGCTCTTCCTTCTGCATACAATGGCAGGGGCATCTCCAAGGTAAATATTTTACCGCAAACTGGTTCAAAACAAAAAGTAACAAGCAGTTTTGCCTTGCGATTCAGCGGCAAATGGCAAAGGAACAGGAAGACACAGACTAGCTACACATTGCTCTGCAGTGAGCTGCCTCCCTGGTTCCTTGAAGAACCCTGGTCTCCGTGGTGGTTCAATTTCCTCTGGTGCTTGGGTCTAGCCCTCCCTCCCCTTTGGGAGACTTGCACCCCAGTGCCAGTGCCGAAGAAGGGGACCCCCTGTGGTGCAGTTCCTCTGACGCCTGTGCCAGGCCCTCCCCCTCTCTCTGGGAGACCCACACTCCAGCACTTGTACCGAAGAAAAGACCTGGGACTCCCTTTCCCAGCAGAGTTTATCTCTTTGGTTCCCCAGCCCTTCCTGGGTGGAGATTCCCCAAAAGCATCTAGCTGATTCTCTACTCTCTGCTCATCCTCAGCCCAGAGATGGGTTCTGGAAGATTCTGCTTTGTTTGAGCACCTGAGCGATTGACCAGTCGAGTCAATAGATCTGAGAGGCATTCTCATTGCGTTGGAAAGCCTTCTTATTGGGCTAAGTGGGGCACTTGGCATTTAGATGACTTCAGCCAGGGCATCTCAATGCCAGTGATGTGGCTTTTCAGCAGAGACATGCAATTGATTGTAAAATGGAGGTTTCTGCCTCCTGGACCTGAGTAAGATGGAGTCAGTATGGTCTGGCTGAGTGGGCCGCTCCAGGCCATTCCAGGCCGACCATAACAACTGCCTGCCACTCAGTCCCCATCTTCCCTGATGTTGCATGCCACAAAATGATCTACAGCATAAAAGTGCAGGAAAATGTTCCAATTGTTCCTTTCCTCCACAAATTCTCCTTAATCTACACCAAGCCTACATGGCTTGTAGCCAGACTGATGGTAGACCCCTAGCCAGTTATGGTGCTCACCAGGTCAGCCTCTTGATTTTGGTGGTAGTAGGCGATCACTCATGACCGAGTAAGATTGTCTTCCAGGATAAAAATTACAAAAAGAAAATTTTTAAAAGGAGGAAATTCTAAAAACATTGTGTAGACTCTAGCGATGGGTCCGTAAGTGACTGTGGAAGCCAATTCTAGATCCACACAGCTTCCCACAGTGAGGACACAGGTTACCAGATGGAAGATGGTCCTGTAAAGAATTCGTTTGACGTGCTTTTCGCTTAGCACATTTCTCCCTTTCACCTTGCACGGGCTTCTTCAAAGTCCATGGAACCTTTGTGAAAGGCCAACCTCCAGTTAGATCGTTCATGGGCCAGAGCTTCCCAGTTTTCGATGTTTATATTGCAATTCTTAGATTAGCCTTAAGAACATCTTTAAACCTCTTATGCTGACCACCGATATTCCACTTTCCATCCTTGAGTTGGGAATAAAGTAACTGCTTTGGGAGACGGCAGTCAGGCATTCGAACAACATGACTGGTCCATTGAAGTTGGCATTGAAGGATCATTTTTTCAACGCTAGTAGTATTTGCTTCTTCCAGTACACTGACATTTGTTTGCCTATCTTCCCAAGTAATTCGCAGGATTCCCAAGTAATTCGCACTTGCTGATGAAGCACTTTGGGTTTTTTGATGATAGGTGAGAGGTTAAGTGAGAGACCAAGTTTTTGTATGCTTCTGCAAAAGCATTTAGGATAGTTTGGAGATCATCCTCTGAATGTGCGGAGACCACATTATCATCAGCATACTGAAGTTCCACCACGGAGGTTGTAATTACCTTACTTTTTGCTTTCAGCCTGCTGAGATTAAAAAGCTTTCCATCTGTTCGACCTAGAAGCGCACAAGATAAGGCTGGTGGGCTGCATTTAGGGTGGCCACTTACACATTGCCAAAAACCAGGATTTATTTATTTATTTATTTATTATATTTATACCCCGACTTTTTTCCTGCAAGGAACCCAAGGCGACTTACATAATCCTCCTCCTCCTCCCCCCCAGTTTATCCTCACAACAGCCCTGTGAGGTAGGCTAGGCTGAGAGTTAGTGACTGGCCCAAAGTCACCCAGTGAGTTTCATGGCTGAGCGGGGAATAAAATCCGGATCTCCCAAGTCCCAGTCCAACACTCTCACCAGTACGCCACCCAAAAAGAGCACAAAAGAAGATGCCACTTTGCATAACATTTGCATATGCAAATTTATATGTATAGGTCCAAATTTAGAAATAGTAACTATAATTTAAATAGAACTACAAGACATCTCACCATAGTGAAGAAGATGGAGTGTGTGAGCCGTGTACCTCTGCCGTTAAGGTGCTAACTATTGTTGGGCCACTCCAAGGCCCCGGACTTCTCCCCCTCCTTCTGCTTCTTCAACTTAACCCAGACTTGGACTGGGCGACCCATCAAATAGAGGACACCTCCAAATAGAGGACTGTCCTCTGCCAGCTCTCCAAAATAGAGAGCTGTCATCTGCAAAGTAGGACACCTGGCCATCCATCCCTAGCTGCTTTTAGTGGGTCATAAATTGTGCAGGCCTGATTTGCCCCATCAACTGATACTGAACATCAAACAGTAGAAGGTGGTCATCAGTCATGTTATTGAGGACATGCTCCATTTCAGCACCAGCAAATGCCAGGCCACAAAACAAGAAAAGACATCTTGACACCGAATGTCATCTTCTCTGATGCAACCATTCTCTCATTGCAGAGCCCTTTTGCACCACCTAGATAACACCGTTGCTTCAAATATTGATAGAAGAAGCTGCACTCCAATAAGAACAGAAGTCCCTGATTCACAGGGGAGGAAATGATTGCATGGTAACCTTTCATAGGATTGCCAGAACAAAATGAGCTGATTCCCCCCTCCCCCGGTGTCATAGAAATCTGTTCTTTCGGAGGAAAGAAACTGTATTTCATTAGAGGGCATTATTCCTCTGAACGGAAATAATCATTCGACGAGGAGGCAGGCAGCAGATTGTGGGGATCACAAGAAAAATCCTAGTTTAATGAATCTCATCCAAGCAAGTTAAAATGGGCGAGGCGTCTCTTCCGCCACCCCTCCCATCATTTCCTCCACTGCCTCTTCACATTCCCAGCCTATGAGTCAATAGCATAGCAATATATGTAGCACCCTAAGCAAGTTCCCCCAACCTGGTACCCTCCAGAAGTGTTGGACTACAACTCCCAGCATCCCCAGCCAGTATCGCTTCCTCCCACATTCAAATTTTTTAAAAACTCTTCAGTTCTTTCTCCCCCAAATTTATTTATTTATTTTATTTATTATATTTATCAATCGCCCATCTGGCCGGTCACCCGGCCACCCTGGGCGATGTACAATTAAAATACAGCAAAACAACACAATAAAATATAATAATTAAAACAATATAAAAAATTCTCATTAAAAACCTAACCCACCCCATATTCCCGCCTGAACAGCCATGTTTTTAATGCACGGCGGAAGCTCATCACGGAGGGGGCATGGCGAAGGTCACTAGGGAGGGAGTTCCATAATGTGGGGGCCGCCACAGAGAAGGCCCTCTTCCTAGTCCCCACCAGCCTGGCTGCTCTGGCTGATGGGATAAGGAGAAGGCCGTCCGTGGCAGACCTTGTTGAGTGGCCTACTTGGTGTTGCTGGAGGCGCTCCTTGAGATAAGCTGGCAAATAAGAAGAGCTTTGCAAATTTTGGGAAATTCTTATACCGAAATGAAATTCTCATCCACCCCTGGCAGGATCCCCGCCCTGTTTAACTTCAGGTGGGGAGGGCTCTCAGGGGGAGGGCTCCAATGGTGGCTGAGAGCAGCAGCATCCCCCAACCCAGCACCTTCCAAATTCGTTGGAACATGCCAGCGCCCAGGAAGACTTTGTTGCTCCAGGAAGGCTCAACTGGAACAGGAAGCTCTTTATTTATTATTTTATTTATTATATTTATGCCCCGCCTTTTTTCCTGCAAGGAGCCCAAGGCGGCTTACATAATCCTCCTCCTCCTCCTCTCTTGTTTATCCTCACAACCACCCTGTGAGGTAGGTTAGGCTGAGAGAGTCAGTGACTGGCCCAAAGTCACCCAGTGAGTTTCATGGCCGAGCGGGGACTAGAACCCGGATCTCCCAGGTCTTAGTCCAACACTCTCACCACTGCGCCACACTGGCTTTCTTACTGTTCCTCCCTCTTCAGGAGGATCCAATGGGCAGCCTGGGTGGGCGGAGGCAGGGCAGGGCTGGAGGGCACTTCGCGGAGAAGTGGTCACCCGCAGTTCATTGGTTCGCCACGAGGGGAAGCTGCACATGGATCCCGTCGCAGTGGCTGCTCCTGACAGCCTGGAAGGTGTGAGCTGGTTCACCTGAACCCCTCTTATCATATCGTGCTTCTTTTCAACTACACATGCCGGGGGGCGGGTTGGAGGTGGGGGACCTTCAGGTAGACTATGTCTATCAGTGTTGAAGTGGAGCCAGGGCTCACAGGGATGCAGCACCAGGACCTTTAGATTAGCAGGGATGCGGGTATCAGGCTTCCTGGGTCCCTCTCAGCATAGTTGCAATACTCGTGGTAGCTGAGTAACAATGGATTTCCCCAGAAACAATATACAGTAATACCTTGGATTGCAAGTAATTTGGTCTGAGAGCGTTTTGCAAGACAAGCAAAAAATTTTTTAAAAATTTGACTTGATAAACGAGCAAGGTGTTGCAAGACATTGGATGTAACCGTTCGCCTCAAGCGGGCGTAGCGGGCCGAAATCGGCCCCGCTCACGCCCGCCAGAGACTCGCTTTGATATAAGAGTGTTTAGGATTACAAGCACGGTTCCGGAACGAATTATGCTCACAATCCAAGGTATTACTGTAGTGTTGTGAGCTGCAAAGTATTTTGGGGTAATTAAGACCCATTAGCTTTACAAAATGCATACATACGGTACATATTTATTTATTTATTTGTTTATTTTATTATATTTATATCCCACCATTTTTCCTCCTGCAAGGCACCCAAGGCGGCTTGCATAATCCTCCTCCTCCGCTCCATTTTATCCTCACAACAACCCTGTGAGGTAGGTGAGGCTGAGAGTCAGTGAGTGGCCCAAAGTCACCCAGTGAGCTCCATGGCCGAGCGGGGAACAGAACCCAGGTCTCCCGAGTCCCAGTCCAACCACTCTGACCATGATGCCGCACTGGCTCTCATACATCTCACACGCCCACACAAATCAACACGGCGGCCTGCATTTTTGGACTCTCCTCGGGGGGGTGGCACTGCCATGGTGAGCACCTCCACTTCAAAACTGACCACTACACCACCGATGCCCCATATATCAGTGTTCTCCAACCGTGGGTCCCCAGATGTTTTTGGCCTACAACTCCCAGCATGCCCCAGCCAGCGTAGCTGGCTGGGGCATGCTGGGAGCTGTAGGTCAAAAACATCTGGGGACCCACGGTTGGAGAACACTGCCATATATCTTCCCTAAACTGCAATTTGTGCGTGGCCTTACAAAGACTTGCATCTCCAACCGCTCCGTCCCCAGCACCACAGAGGCTTCCTTTCATAGGAGTAAGAAGGAGGCAAGAAGGAAAGTAACATCAGAATAAATTCTGTTGAAGATCAATAAGTAATGTTGCACAGAGGGAGTACAATTTTAATGATTCTCTTACATCTGTGGAAGCATTCCATTTCTTCTTGTTCAAACAACATTCTTTGTGGGGGCCCACAAAATGTTGGCTGCCTCCTGGGAGAACGGATCAATGTGGGGGGAAAAAGGCTCTCAAATCTGTCTGCAGGACATCTGTCTATTCACATTCTGGGATGCTAATTTCATGTTCTGCTCGCAGAGCAGGCCTGTAAGCAGAAGGGTGCCGACTAAAACTGTTGCTGTCCATGGTACAGACCTGTTCCTTTCAGTGCAACCACAAACAGCAAAATTAACGGGAAGATGCATTTACGTTTGAGTGCCTTTCAGCTTTCAAAGTGCTTCATGTACATTCACTTCTTGCGACCCTGACAACGAGTCTGTGGGGTTGGCCGTTATCATTATCCCCATATGACAGATGAGAGACCGAGAGAGAGGGGGGGGGAAGGCTTCACTCAGGCTCCCTAGCAGGGGTGAAATTCGGGGACTTCAGTCTCTTAGCCTCTACACAACACCACGTTTTCAAGGTAGGGCTGTTTCACACATTGCCCAACCTGGGTTTGCTGCCAAGTGTGTAACTCAACATGTAGCCACGTGCAATCTCTGCGCTCCAGTTAGTGCAATGTGCTTGAATAATGCGCTTGTTCCCACACACTCATCATCACAGTCCCCCTTTAGAAATATTGGCCGTAAAGCTCTAAGGGAGGGGTGTTGACGTTCAAGTCTGCAAGACAAATCTAGCAGGGATGTTGAAGAGTCCTTGGTCTCGAGTCACGAGTCGAGTCACGAGTCTTTGGGCCCGAGTCTCGAGTCCGAGTCCAAGGCCTTGGTCCAAAATGGTGACTCACGAGTCACGAGTCACAAGTCACTCCCAAAGCAGACTCCACGAGTCCCTATTAAAATCAATAGGTTTTTTCCCCAACAAAATAAGGCTACTTCAGATGTGTGGTTTAAATAAATTCTACGCACAAGTGTGCCTTTTTATTTCAAAACTCTGCAACTGATTTTGGCAAGAACAGACCAGGCAGAAAAACCCAAAATAACCAGGCAGGCAGAGGAGGCAGGGAACCCCAAAGCAGGCAGGCAGAGGCCTTTGTCTTGGACAATTCAACTGTTGAACTGGTCAAGAAGAGACCAGGCAGGCAGAGGAGGCAGGCAGCCAAACCCAAAATGTCTGAAAGGTTGCATTTTAGAAAAATGATTTTAAAAAATAAACTTGCTGTACTTCCTAAAACTTATCCATGTTGCATTTGAGGAACATGATTTTTTCTAAATGTTTGGCCCCCATTCTGGAACGGTGAGATCTCATCACAATTCCACCCTCACTGAACACCCGCTCCACTGGTGATGAACTTGCTGGAACCAGAAACACACTCAGAGCAGCCACACAGAGTAATCTCAGGTCCTTCTTCTGCCTCTCCCAAGTACGCAACACATCAATCAAAATAAATCTCGACACACTGTTGGGGCTGCACTCCTGGTAGCCGTCCATAGTGGCCGAGCAGCGGCACACCTCGCTTCCATGTGCTCTTCGCCGGCAATCACGCTCCTCTCCACTCCTTCTGGCACAGCCCAGGGATGTTGACGAGTCCTTGGTCTCGAGTCCCGAGTCGAGTCTCGAGTCCCATTAAAAATATTGGGACTCGAGTCCGAGTCGAGTCAGAGGGGGGACTCAGTCCGACTCACGAGTCGAGTCCGAGTCCCCATCCCTGAAATCTAGGGTTGCCGGCTTCACAGTTTTACTATCTACCTGATTGGTACCTGCTTAAGTCCAAGCTGTCAGCACTGATACCGCCTCAAAATGTAATTTGTTAAGAGGCCCTTTAGCGCACAATCCTATGCATGTTTAGGCAGAAAAAAAGGCCTACAACTCCCAGCATGCCCCAGCCAGCATAGCTGGCTGGGGCATGCTGGGAGTGGTAGGCCTTTTTTTCTGTCTAAACATGCGTAAGATTGCACCTTTTGTCTTTGAAGCCAGGGCTTCCACAACCCATAGAAAAGTTTAGTAGTAGTAGTAGTAGTATCATAGAATCACCATTATCTTTTCGGCTCTAGGGCGGTACGGAAGTGAAATAAATAATAAATAATAATCTCTGACCACTGGGCACTCAGAGCAGCATACAATGGAGAAAAAATTGAGAAAAAGCTTGGCCACAGTGCGTACAGATGCTAGAAACCTCAAGGCTGGATTACTGCAAAGCGCTCTGTTGTGGGGCTGCCCTTAAGGCTGCTCTGGACGCTGGAGCTAGTGTAAAATGCAGCAGCTCGGCTATTGTTGGGAGCTGCCTCTTTTCAGCTTGCAACTCCTTTGCTGAAGGAACTGCAATGACTACCTATTCGCTACCGGGTCAGGTTTAAGGTTCTGGTACTTGTGTACAAAGCCTGAAACAACTTGGGACCAGGTTACCTGAGAGAGTGCCTTCTCCTTAACCATCCTGCCCGGTTGCTGAGGTCATCAGAGGGCATGCTCCTGGTGGTTCCTCATGGACCTTTGGCCCGATTGGAGTCCACCAGGAGAAGGGCCTTCAGTGTGGTGGCTCCGTTTCTTGGAACTCCCTGCCTCTGGAGGTCAGGCAGGCTCCGACATTGTGCTGCTTTTTTCAGCACCTGCTGAAGACCTCCTTGTTCCGGGAAGCCTTCTCTGCTGTCCAACCACCACCATAATGGTTGCTTTGTTTTCAATGTATTGTTTTTGTTTCTTTTATCCGTTTTTATCTTTTTATTGTTCACTGCTCTGGAATCTGCTTAGATGTGGAGCAGTATACAAATACTGTAAATAAATATATAAATGAAAATAACATTAAAATACCATGTAATATACAATATAAACACATGCAAAAAAAACAACAACACAGAGAGAGTCTGAGAGAGAGATTGAGACCGAAAACAACAAAGAGTCCTTGTGGTACCTTAGACTAACACATTTATTCCGGCATACGCTTCCCTGCACTGCTTGGCTTTGGTCCTGCCCAGCACTGGAATGCAAGCCCTGAGAGCTTCTCCAAAATCAAATTCAGCCCTCGGGCTGAAAAAGGTTCAACCCCTCTGTGCTATCAAGGAGGACCTGAGATTTGATGTGCAGCTGCCAGCTGGAGGAGCAACTGCATCTAGCATCCCCTGCATGTGCCTCCTTCAAGACCAGCTCTCTCCTTTGCAGTCCGGCGGCTAGTGGCAGGGAGCCCCAGAGTGTAACTTGCCAGGGGAGTCGTGTGACTCCTGTGTCAGTGGGCCTCCTCATCCATTGCAGCTTTTATTCTGAGCTTTTTAGGAGCTCTCCGTGGTGCTCCGTGGTGGTGAGCTTATTTTGGGGGGGTGGAGCACAGCACCATGGAGAGCCCCTGTAAAGCTCAGAATAAAACCTGCAATGGATGGGGAGCCCCACTGACACCGGAGTCACCCGCCTCCACGCCAGCATCTCTTGCCACAGTTCCAAACATTCCACTTTTGGCCCTCGCTGGCCCTTGATGTCTGAGCACAACTCCTGCCGTGTCTCTTTCTCACACACATCGTAGGGAACATCACCTCCCGTGTGACTCCCACTCTAGAGACTGAGATTGTCAGAGGGGATCCTGCTCCAGGCTCACTTTCTGTCAGAAGCTAGACTGCAGACGACAAGGAACAGGGCCCTTTTTGTAGAGGCACCTGCCTTGCGCAACTCTCCCCACCAATCCAGCTCAGTTTTTATTTTTAGATAGATTTTTTAAAAAATCATGTTCCAATGGACCCTTGGAGGATAAGGCCTCGTTGGCTGCATGGGCTGCCATAGGTCTCTATTGTTATGTTTTACCATGCAATCCTATGCATGTCTACTCAGAAGTAAGTCTCATTGGGTTAAATGGGATTTACTCCCAGGTAAGTGTGTATAGGGTTGCAGCCTTAATTTACTAGGCAGGTCTTGCCTTGCCTTGCCTTTCTTCTATCCTTCCTTCCTTTTACTACCACTTCAACCTGCGATAGATATTCCTATCCTCCTTTGTTGCTGCTGCTGGTGCTGATGTGTTGTTGATATGTTTAATTTAAAGTGACATTGCTTCATATTATATTGCTGGCTTCCCTCAGGGCTTCATGGTGCCATGTCTGGGAAGGGTAGAAAGTTTAACATAAATAAACAAGAAGGTATGTCCTTCCTGCTCCTGAGACCCTTCTCGTGTGGTTAAGCGTCCTTGTAAAGATGCCAGAGAAAGGGAGAGAGAAAATCAGACTGACCCTTTGCCACGTGGTCGTAACTAAATAACTTTTTTTTTTTTTAAGTCGTTAAAATCCTGGTGAAATATAAATCTGACCACATGAGGTCACCTTCCAAAAAAGGAACATCATCAACCACAGGAGAAGAAGTAGCAGCATTGCACACGGTGCTCTTGGAAGCTAAACTCCTACTCAGTCAGGAAACAATTTAAATTGGTGGGAGGGGGGGCATTTGCTGTATATTCAGGTAGGCTGAATCTGTCAACTTCAGTTTCCCTCAGTGTGTCAGTTTTCCAGTCTTAAATTGTGTTGGTTCATTTTTTTTCCAATCTTAAATTCATGAGGAACAGAGGGGAATATGCGGACCTTCAAAATATAAATGCTGATCTTGCACCTGTTCATCTGATACCCCCAGAACGTACAACCATCCCTGCAAATTTCATCCAGCTCTGCCAAGAATTAAATAAGTTATTGGCACTTCCTTTAAAAGCAAATCGGACTATAAAGGTGCAGAGCACAAAAACCCGTGCACCTATCCCCCTGAAATTTGGCACAATTCTCTCCTATGGGGCTACTATGCCTGAAAATCTAATCCAATTAGGACAACGATTTTTTAAAAAAAAAAAAAAAAGTTAGAGCCATTGTTTATTTCCAATGATAGTCAATAGGAGACGTGAAACCTCAGATTTCCAAATCTCGAGCCAGGCATGGTACCCAAGTTGAAGTGGATGGCCTCTGTATCAGCCTCAGTGGAATTAGGCCATTACCCAAAATGCTGAATTGGGGTCCAATTCGAATCTATTATATGTACGAAAATCTAAGGAATCCCACCAAAGGTTTCACAGCAGGTATGAATGTTGAGCTTGTGTTTGAAGCGAGAGAGGGAGGGTGGCTGTTACATGGTCGATATAATGGACAACTTCCAAAGAAACATGCAAACAACAGTGCATAACCTATACATGTCTATTCAGAAGTAGTCATCATTGAGTTCAATAGGACCTACCCCCATAAAAATGTGTTTAGGAATGCAGCCTAAGTCTGCACACCCAGCAGAGGTGGATTGTGTGGGATTAGTGTTTCTCAAAGAGCAACTGGACAAGTTCCAAAACAGCATGAGACCAGGGTCTGCTGTTTCCCCACCAAAAGAAAAAGTCAACAGTCCCTCTAGGGCCAGAGAAAGTAGCTCTTTGGATCCTGGCCAGCATCTTCTATATTTAACGAACTATATTTTCTGTCTCTCCAGGGCATCCAAAAGTTATTAGCAGGCCTGAATAGCATAGAGCAATGCTATGTGTCAATTGATGCCTTTCCACATTGGATGACGCTCCTCATTAATATATTCATCATGACTGAATAAATCATCCTCACCATAAATGGCGTCTGGAGCTGCTACAGAGTGCCCAAAGGGTCAAAAGTAGTTTTTTTTGCAAGTTAATCTTGACACTTTGGGGACTCTGTACCTGCTACAGGGTCCAAAACGGGTCAGCATTAGCTTCTGCCCTGGAAGGGAGGCAAGAAATATTTTAAATAAAGGTCAAAAATAGCTTGCAAACAAACTAATTTTGACCCTTTGGGCACTCCCTAGCAGTTCCAGATGCCATTTTGTTTACAAAAAAGATGGTCTAACTTTTTGGGGTCCCCCTGGAGGGCTGCGGGGGCCACATGTGGCGGGTGGGTGCATCCTGCCCACCCCTGCTGCTAAACACCTTGGTGCTGGGGTGATTGTAGGTGGTCCTTGGTGCCTGAGCTCATTTCTCTGCTGTTTTATTAGATTTACCAGCTTTTTATTTTGGATGTGGCTGGGGCCTTTTTTTCAATTGCATGTCACTTTGAGTGCCTGATCTGGGCTGAAAAGATAACTCTGATGTTTTTATACATAAAATAACCTATAATAAAAAAACAAAAACAAGAAAGAGTCTTATGGCATTTCAGAAACTAACACATTTATTCCAGCATGGGTTTTCATGGACACCATCCACTTCATCAGAAGCATGGAGAGCTACCCTCAAATTGGCATGTGGGGGTTGGGGCGTTGGGGGGGGGCAGGGAGATCATAGAACCATAGAAAAGTAGAGTTCGAAGGGGCCTACCAGGCCATCGAGTCCAACCCCCTGCTCAATGCAGGAATCCAGGTCAAAGCATCCCTGACAGATGTCTGTCCAGCTGCACCTTGAATGCCTCCAGAGTGGGAGAGCCCACCACCTCCCTAGGTAGTTGGTTCCATTGTCTTATTGCTCTGACAGCCAGGAAATTTTTCCTGATGTTTAGGTGGAATCTGGGTTCCTGTAACTTGAGCCCATTATTCCGTGTCCTGCAAACTGGGATGATCGAGAAGAGATCCTGGCCCTCCTCTGTGTGACAACCCTTCAAGTACTGGAAGAGTGCGATCATATCTCCCCTCAGTCTCCTCTTCTGAAGGCTAAACATGCCCAGTTCTTTCAGTCTCTCCTCATAGGGCCTTGTTTCCAGTCCCTTTATCATCCTTGTTGCCCTCCTCTGAACCCTCTCCAGTTTGTCTACGTCCTTCTTAAAGTGTGGTGCCCAGAACTGGATGCAGTACTCAAGATGAGGCCTAACCAGTGCCGAGTAAAGGGGAATTATCACTTCACGTGATTTGGAAGCTATACTTCTATTAATGCAGCCCAAAATAGCATTTGCCTTCTTTGCAGCCACATCGCATTGCTGGCTCATATTCAGTTTGTGATCTACCACAATTCCAAGATCCTTCTCACTTGTAGTATTGTTGAGCCAAGTGTCCCCCATTCTGTAACTCTGCATTTGGTTTCCTTTCCCTAGGTGCAGCACTTGGCATTTATCCCTATTAAATTTCATTCTGTTGTTTTCGGCCCAGCACTCCAGTCTATCGAGATTGCTTTGAATTTTGTTTCTGTCTTCCAGAGTATTAGCTGTTCCACCCAACTTTGTGTCGTCTGCAAATTTGATAAGCATTCCCTGCACCTCCTCATCCAAGTCATTCATAAAAATGTTGAAGAGCACCGGGCCCAGGACCGAGCCCTGTGGTACCCTGCTTGTTACCTCTCCCCAGTTTGAGAAGGAACCATTGATAAGCACTCTTTGAGTCCGATTCTGTAGCCAATTGTGGATCCACCTGATAGTTGTTCCATCCAGCCCACTTTTAGCTAGCTTACTAATCAGGATATCATGAGGCACTTTGTCGAAAGCTTTGCTGAAGTCCAGATATATGATGTCCACAGCATTCCCACAGTCCACAAGGGAGGTTACCCTATCAAAAAATGAGATCAGATTAGTCTGGCAGGATTTGTTCTTGACAAATCCATGTTGGCTTCTAGTAATCACTGCATTGTTTTCAAGGTGCTTGCAGACTGACTTCTTTATAATCTGCTCCAAAATTTTCCCAGGGATTGATGTCAGACTGACTGGCCTGTAGTTCCCAGGTTCCTCCTTCTTGCCCTTTTTGAAGACGGGAACAACATTTGCCCTCCTCCAGTCGTCTGGCACTTCGCCTGTCCTCCAGGATTTCTCAAAGATATCTGTGCCAGCGCTCCGACCTGGGAGGGGGGGGATCTGAGCTCTGTCCCCCCCTCCCCCCCTCCCCACCGGTGCAGAAAGAACTGTACCGGCTGCCCCCCGAGGTCAGGAAAGCGACCTCAAAGAGGGTGAGAAGACATGAGTTATCCTGAGGCCTCCCCAGCCTACTCCCCTCCCCCTCCAAAACACCTTTGCTAGATCTGGAAAAAGGCCCGTCCGGCGAAAAATGCAGGGCGGGAGGACAAGGAGGCGAAGATCACCTCCGCTGCTGCTCCTGCTCTGCACAGGGATGACCAGAAGCCTCTGAGCTTGAGGGCTTACAATCATCAAGGGTGCAACCCACAGGATTTCACCCTCAGGCTGGCAGCCATTTCACCTTCACTCTGCAGCCCAACTTTGCTCATCACAAGGAGCATGAATGTCCCCCGCCCCTGCCGTGCCAGTTCTAGTCCCGGCCATTCCCGATACCAACTTTTTATTTAAGAGCAAAAACAGCAAGCCTGGTGCCTTGAGTCGTGAAGCATGACACACAGCGTTCCCCTGTTTTTGTAACTGCCTGCCTGCCTGCCTGCCTGCCTCTCTCTCTGGTTCTCTTTCTCTCTTGCTTTGTGACACAACCTTTCAGACCCTTCAGGAATACTGGCTGAGCAATTGTGCGCTTGCTGGGATCAACCCAGCTTCAAAGGTGAGCTGGGGAGATGGATGACAAAGAGGTCTCAGCACCAAAGGGAAGCATCTAAAAACCGTCCAGCTCAATAACTGCTCCTCCTGCACCAGAAATATTTCTAGTGGAGGGGCCCATTGTCTGATTCCTGAGCAAAGAGACAATGGCACAGATAAAATGATTCCATCCATCGCCGGCATATTTCTCTTTCTCTCTCTCTCTCTCTCTTCTCATTTAATTTCATTTGCTCCCCATGTTCTCCTTTTAGATGTGGCCGATCCCTGCTGTTTTGTTGTTTAATGTTAGAGGGGCTATAAAAGCCAGCTCTTATGAATCCAGCCATTGTCCTTCTCTCGCTTGTTGATTAAAAACTGATATAGATTTGTGGCTGTTGGTTCCCAGCTCTGCTCTGCTTCCACCCAGCTAGAATCTGCAAGCCTTTTCCAATCTGCTAACTCAACATTTGAGTGGACCTTATTGAAGGCCTGTTTTGTTCTCTCTGCTTTTGAATCCATTTTTTTGCCACGAAGAACAGTTAAATGTATGAGACTCTGGTCCTCGTCAGACATGGAATGTCGGTGGATAATGAACATGCCTGAAAAGTGTGCGGGTGGGGTGGTGGGTTGAGGATGGCACTCTCATTAGAATATCTGTAGAGGGCAAAAGAACTACAGTAATACCTTGGATTGCAAGTAACTTGGTTTGAGAGCATTTTGCAAGACAAGCAAATTTTTAAATATTTATTTAATTTTTTTTGACTTGATATACAAGCGACGTCTTGCAATACAAGTACTGTAGTACAGCTTAAATTTAAAAATCTCTGTACAAATTTTTTTGGGGGGGATTTCGTTTTGATATAAGAGTGTTTTGGATTACAAGCACGTTTCCGGAACGAATTATGCTCTCAATCCGAGGCATGACTGTACTAGGATGTCGTTCCAAGGCCACAAGCGCCTGTCCCTTGCCAGCAGAGCCAATACAGATTTGCTCCCAAAATGTCTCCACAAAGTTCTCCTTCAGAAACTTTCAAGGGCCATATTTTAAGGTTTAAGGTTTGGGTACTTGTTGACAAAGCCCTAAACAACTCAGGACCAGGATACTTAAGAGATCACCTGACACTCTGTCTGCCTGTTCAGTTGCTGATCAGGAAATATCCTCCTGGTGGTACCCAAAGATTCTGGAGGGCCTGGAATGGGGCCTTTAGTATTGTGATAGCCACTCTCTGTAACTCCCTACCAGTACAAATTAGACAGGTGCCAGTCCTTCTGGGTTTTTGCCTACCAGAAACATACTTTTTTCAACAAGCATTCCCAGGAAGGTAATATTGGCTTCTGTATACAGTAATAATATACAGTATTTCATTATGATCTTATACAGTATTTTTGTACATTGCTTAAAAATTCTCTATTAATGCAAGTGATTCATAAATATCAGTAAATAAAGAAAAGATTTTTTTTTTTTTTTTTTTTGCAACAGCACATACAAATACTGAATTCCAACAGAAAGTGGCTGATAAAACTGCATGGATATAATGTCACGGCTGGGCCTTGGGCCTTGGCCACTCTGGAGAGATTCAGGGGCTGGTGGTAACTGGTAACCAGGACGAAAGAGCAGTCAGGATCAGATGGCGAAACAGAAGGCAAGGTGGCAGAGTAAGCCAGGAGTCAGGACTGAGAGCAAGACCAGAAACACAAGACACACTAGAGCTCAGGTAGACCTTGTTGCTCAAGCAACGCTCAGCTGGAAAAGGAAGTCCTTCATACTTCTTCTTACCCGGGCAGAGCCAGGCCAGATCTGGAAGGTTCTTCCCTGCGCAGCTACAGTTACATGGCTGATCACATGGGAGAGTGATCAGCAGTTCCTGACAGCAAGCTCCATTGGTATGAACGGGAGCATCCCCTCCTCATCTTCTATTCAATTCAATGGACCTATTCTTTCTTCCCTCCCAGCAGGGTGCCAAGTGCATTTTTAAAAATACGTTTAAAGCTGTGTTTTAAAATCATACTTTCCCGTGCTTTAGCTCCTTTGTTACTTATCTCTCATTTAAAAACTATTTTAAGTTACTGTTGCTGCTTTAAAATTCTTTTAACGTGTATTATTGTTCTTAATTTGTCCGTGTGTCTGGCTTCTTTCTTCAGTTAAGGTGCAATCCTATGCTCGTTCAGACAGAAAAAAAAGGCCTATGACTCCCAGCATGCCCCAGCCAGCTATGCTGGTTGGGGCATGCTGGGAGTCTGTCTAAAACATGCACAGGATTGCGCCCTTAGGGACCATTAAGTCTAAACCCAACTACTAGGGCAGTGATGGCGAACCTTTTTGAGCCCGAGTGCCCAAACTGCAACACAAAACCAACTTATTTATTTCAAAGTGCCAACACTGCAATTAAACCTGAAATTTAGTTTTAGAAAAACAACTCATACAGTTGTCCGAGCTAATTAACATCTTTTGTCTTAAAAGAAAAACACAATAACAGAGCTTTCAATGATACAAACAGTTTTTTGTTGGAAAAAAAATCAACTCAAAAAATTATTATAGTACTACATTGTACACATAGCCTGAAGGGAATTTATACAAACTTTTTAAATAATTAGGCACATGTATTTTTGGATAAGGGATTCTCAACTTGTAATATGATTATATACCAGACTGAAATTGTATGAGGCAAGCTTTACCCTGGGTCCTTTCCCTGCTTCTACAGGTGTCGGATTAGTAAAAGTAAAAGTCAACCTGTACTAGGATGAGCAAGATAAACAAGAAAACTAAATGTGCTTAACACATTTTAAACACTTTATGTCTTGGACTGCAAACACTGTATTAGGTAAAAGTTTGCATTGGGCATGCTTTTGCACAATTAAAGTGATTTTTGCTATTGCCTGCATGCTGATAATTTGTCAAACCTTGGCTCATACTCCGTTAGTTTGAGAGCAACACATGCAGCACTCAGGTCAACTGCTAGGGCTTTACATCCTAGCCATGCTCTGTGCATCATTCTTCAAAATCTTTTAAATGTGATAACAATGTAGAAAAGAATTCTGTAACAGGAATTCTAGAATAAAATCATTCTGTTCCACACTGTGAGAAAGAACAAAATCATTAGTGTTTTGCAGAAGGGGACAGTCTTTTTGCGATCTGGTGACCAATGGCTCGAGTGCCCACAGTGAGGTCCCTGCGTGCCAGCTGTGGCACCCGTGCCATAGGTTTGCCATCACTGTACTAGGGAGTAGGCCACATTGAATACACTGGGTCTTACTTCTGTGTAAGTGTGCATAGGACTGCACTGTAAGGCAGATGAATTGTTTCATTGTGTGATGCAGTTCTCGGCTCAAGACGTTCACCAGAATGTATATATAAAACATACATTTTAGGATAAAATGCATTTAAAAATGCATACTTTGAGAGAAAATACTTTAGAAATGTGCGTATTGTGAGAAAATACATTCAAAAATATGTATTTAAATACATATTTTTGTGTGGATTTTTTTTTTTTTTAATTGCAGATTAATGCAGAATGGAATGGTTTCGAATGAACACATGCAAAACTCACATGGACTAGAACCAGACTGATCTGTCCATTCTTAGTTAGTGCTCCAGGCAGGGCCAGCTGTACCATTAGGCAGAGTGAGGCAGTTCCCGCCGCGGCCAGCCTAGCACAACCTCTGTTCTCCTCCCAGCGCCAGGTTAAGACTGCCCTCCATGCTGAGGCATCTACTGGCACCTAACGGCTCTTAATGGCATACGGTGTGTGTGTGTGTGTGTGTGTGTTTATGTCTGCTGTTTTTTCTATTAACAGGTCCAGTTATATTGAGCTTGTTTTAGTTGTTCAAGTTGTTTTAAATTCTGTTTTAGATTTTGTATTGAAACGTTCATGTTGTTTTTATTGTATTTGTATTTTTATGGTATTGTGTGAATTGTTAACATCAAAAAAACCAAAGTGCTTCATCAGCAAGTGCAAGCCAATCCTCTGGTGATGCCATCTATCCAGCTTGGCGGGACAATACTGGAAAATGTCGATCATTTTCTCTATCTTGGCAGCTATCTTTCTGTTACAGCTAACATCGACAGTGAAATCCAGCATCGTCTGAGCTCCGCAAGTGCCGCATTTTCTCGAATGAAACATAGAGTGTTTGAGGATCGGGATATTTGTAAGAACACCAAAACACTGGTTTATGAAGCCATTGTATTACCAACTTTATTGTATGCCTGCGAAACATGGACTATCTATAAACGTCACTTCCACCTCCTTGAAAGGTTTCATCAACGTTGCCTCCGGAAAATCCTGCGAATTACCTAGGAAGATAGGCGAACAAATGTCAGTGTACTGGAAGAAGCAAAGACTACTAGCATTGAAAAAATGATCCTTCAACGCCAACTTCAGTGGACCGGTCATGTTGTTCGAATGCCTGACTGCCGTCTCCCAAAGCAGTTACTTTACTCCCAACTCAAGGATGGAAAGCGGAATATCGGTGGTCAATATAAGAGGTTTAAAGATGTTCATAAGGCTAATCTAAAAAAAATGCAATATAAACATCGAAAACTGGGAAGCTCTGGCCCATGAACGATCTAAATGGAGGTTGGCCTTTCACAAAGGCTCCATGGACTTTGAAGAAGCCCGAACCTAGATTCCACCTAAACATCAGGAAAAATTTCCTGACTGTCAGAGCAATAAGACAATGGAATCAACTTCCTAGGGAGGTGGTAGGCTCTCCCAGTCTGGAGGCATTCAAGGTGCGGCTGGACAGACATCTGTCAGAGATGCTTTGACCTGGATTCCTGCATTGAGCAGGGGGTTGGACTCGATGGCCTTGTAGGCCCCTTCCAACTCTACTTTTCTATGATTCTATGATTCTATGAATGCAAGGTGAAAGGGAGAAACGTGCTAAGCGAAAAGCACGTCAAATGAATCCTTTACAGGACCATCTTCTATCTGGTAACCTGTGTCCTCACTGTGGGAAGCTGTGTGGATCTAGAATTGGCCTCCACAGTCACTTACGGACCCATCGCTAGAGTCTACACAATCTTCTTTAGAATTTCCTCCTTTTATCCCGGAAGACAATCTTACTCGGTCACGAGTGATCGCCTGATGATGATGATGATGATTTTTATGGTATTGTGTGAATTGTTAACTGCCCGGAGAGCTTCGGCAATTGGGCGGTATAGAAATTAAATGATCATGATCAAGATAGGCAGCATCGAGGCGTTGGGGGAGGGGCTGTGGGCCATGTTGTGGCTTGCCTCTTTGCACCGCCTAAGCTGCCCGGCTGCCTTCTGGTGCAGTGGAGGATGTCGTCCGATGGCCTGTGTTGAAGAACGAGTCAACTGCTGATCCAGTTGGCTCTTCTCTTGTACATGCAATGGAAGGGGTCGCTATCCTGTCCTTCGCCTCGGGAGCAAAATGTCTTGGCCCAGCCTTGGTTCCAGGACTATTTGCAGGTTCTACACCAGTGGAGTTCATTCACGGCCCAGAGTCACACCTTAAGAACATAAGAAGAGCCATCCACCTAGTCCAGCATTCTGTTCACAGCTTGAAAGACCTCTGGATGCCATTATTAGACCTGTGTCATGAAGGGGTCAGGTGTTGCATCTGGCTAGCGACAACTTTGCCCATTTCTGCTTTCCTATTAGCCAAGATGTAGTAAGCTGCTGAAAAGTATACACCATTTTCCTCTATGGAAAATGCAGTTCAATGAACTTTCTCCTATTGGCAAGCTGCCGAAGACAGCATCTTAAAGTGGGGGCCAATTTGTGAGCATTTATCTGTTATTGGAAAGTTATGTGTATGCAGATATACTCTGTTCTGGCACTTGTATATTCTTCCTATCATCATCATTATCATCATCATCATCATCATCATCATCATCACCACCACCACTACTACTTCTACTACTACTACTACTACTATTTAGTGGTAGTCATAGTAAAATGCCCATATTTACAACCAAAGCTGGCTCCAAGATTTTGGGAGATGCCTCACCTCTTCCAGGTTATGGGTGCCCACTGGGAGTGGATGGAAATGCAATGGAACTGGAAGGGGTGGGACCATCGAACATGGCTACACAGCCTACACTCTTCTCCCGCTTAGATGATTTTAATTGCAGGGGGGGTGAAAGTCCACACAGGGCTTCATTTGCTCCCGGAAATTATCCTCTTGATTGTCCTTTGCAAATTTGTATCTCTCACATTCTCCAACCACGATCTGATACGCCGCTACTGGAGATGATTTCATGCACAGCCCCCTACTTGCCCGAGCAAAAAGGAGAGGTTTTGACACAGTGGAGTGTTGTTGTTGTTGTTATTGTTTTTAAAGAAAAGGAACTCTGGTTATTAGAAACTTTGCTACTTATTGCAGTTGCAGACGAGAGATCTGCAGGAGAATCCACTTTTATTGAAACTGGAAAGGTCAGAGATGTTATGCGTCTCCATGGTGCAAACAGTACATTAGACATATACACGATGACGCTTGGGGTCTGTTGGCCCATACATGGGGAAGAACAAAAACAAAAATTGGGGGGTGATGAAGGGGTGGAATGCTTAAGCAGAGTCCCAATTGTACTTGCTAAAATTCTAATTTTTCAGCTTTTAAAAAAAAAAAATGTATCGCTTTTCGCAGACTGAGGAGCGGGGAGGGGGGGTTTACATAAAAATGCAGCAGACATTAAAAACTACAGTGCAGCCTTCCCCAAACTGGTGCCCTCCAGATGTGTTGGACTACAACTCCCATCATGCCCCAGCCACTATGGCTGGCTGGGGCATGGTGGTAGTCAAACACATCTGAAGGGTGCCAGGTTGGGGAAGGCTGCTGTAAAACAATGGTAGTCCATAAATGATCGTGTTGGTGGTGCTCCCACGGCCATTAACCTGTGGAGTGCCACAAGCCAGGTTCCATCCTGTCCCCATGCTTTTTAACAGCTACATGAAACCGCGGGGGGAAGTCATCAGGAGGTTTGGGCTGAAGTGTCATCAGTATGCAACAGCTCTACCTCTGACGATGCTCAGCTCTAGCTCTCGTTTCCATTTTCCCCTCCCCAGGGAGGCTGTGGAATTCTTGAACCAGTGTCTGGAGGCTGTTTTGGGGTAGATGAGGGTGAACAAGCTGAGACTACAGACAAGACTGAGGTACTGTGGGCTGGGAAACCAACTACTCTGGATGGAGGTTTACAACTGGTCTTGGATGAGGTTGCACTCCCCCTAAAAGACCAAGTGCATCATCAGGGAGTCCTCCCGGACCCTGTGCGAACGAGGGAAGCCCAGGTGGCTGCAGTGTCCGTCAGATCATGTATTGCCTACACTGTGCCAGCTGCACCGGCTACCGGTGTGTTTCCGAGCCCAATTTAAAGTGCTGGTTTTGACCTCTAAAGCCTTAAACAGTTTGGGAACATATTACTTGAAGGTCCGCCTCCACCCATAGCAGCCTGCCCACACTTGAAGATCAGCAGGAGAGGCCCTTCTCACTTGCCCACCTGTGAGGACAGTTAGGTGGGCGAGTACATGAGGGAGGGCCTTTTCTGCAGTGGCCCCACACCTCTGGAATAAGTTGCCATCGGGGCTCCGCCAGCCAGGCCCCATCATTGCAGGTTTTTAGGAAGGCCTGGAAACCTACTCCGGCCTTTCCCCTGATTATGCTTTATCAGACTGGTTGTAGCTGCAGCTGTACGTGCAGGTTTTGTTTTTATGCTGGTGTTTACTGTTTTTAGGATATTTGCTGCTAGTGCTGGTTTTACAGTTTTTATTACCATGTCGGTTTTTATTATGTGAGTTTTATCGTTGTGCGCCACCTTGGGAGGGCTGCTGTACTGAAAGGCGACCAAGAAATATGATAAATAAATACATAAATCAATAGCAACAAAACAACAAACTCAACCGCTAAAACATAACAATTCAGATCACCCCACCCTCCCCATCATTACCCTCCCCAAAGCCCCCCCCCCCAAATACATAGGTCTTGCAGCCAAAGTTATTCTGCCAGTTCATGTGAAATTATGAATGCATTGAAGCTGGGGGCAGGGGAGGGAGAGGCATGCCTTAGGGAAAGCACCAGGTGTAAAAACAGCATTGAGTTTGATGAATTGCTGCATACCGTAATATGCTCTTTAAATATTCACAAATCCAGATTTGAGATATGCAGCCAATGCGCTGCACGTCTGCTCAAAAGCCCGTTCAGTTCAACTGAACTTACTCCAAAGATTGTAGCCTGAACTTTTAAAGAAATATCCCTCAACGTTCCACTTTGAAAACAGGACTGGGGCATTTCCCGTGTTTCCAACAAGGCCGGATCTACTTTACACGGTATATCGTCAAGTTAGCATTGCAGTCCTGCTATATATTCACATTCTGGAGTCACTACTACTCACAAGGGCCACGCTTTCATTAAATGTACCGCAGTCGTTCCGTTTTGCTGCCCCACACCTAACTCCATAGCAGTAATATTGGGTGTTGCCTTGAACATGCCGGGGAAATGACCCTTTAAGAGAAAGGAGTGTTTTTTGCGGGGGGGGGGAGGGGTTCATCATCTACTTGCAGGAGCGAGCGAGCGAGATTGCTTTTTAAAAAAGAAGGGAAAAAGTTCCCCCTGCCTGCCCCCTCACAAACTCCGTAACAGTTATACTGGGGGTGCTGCCTGCCTTACACGTGCAGCGGAAACGGGCCCTTTAAGGAAAGGAGTTTGTTTTTTGGTTCATCATCTATGTCAGTGTTCTCCAACCTTGGGTCCCCAGATGTTTTTGGCCGACAACTCCCAGCATGCCCCAGCCAGCATAGCTGGCTGGGGCATGCTGGGAGTTGTCGGCCAAAAACATCTGGGGACCCAAGGTTGGAGAACACTGATCTATGTGAATGTGCACACGAGCGAGGTTGTTTTTTTTTTTAAAAAGAGGGGGGAAAGCTCTTCCTACCTACTGCCCCCTCTCAAAAAAGAAGGAGAGGGAGGAAGGGATGAGGGGGTGCTGCCGCCACCATCCTCCCATGGGGTGAAGCCGGTAGGATCAGCACGCCCACTCCCCTCCACCCAAAACCAATTCCCCAAAGTAGTCTTCCTCCTGTGCTAAGTTTAATGTGATTTACTTCTGAGTAGACATTCAGAGAAAAGCCATGGTGAAGGAGGGCGCGCGGTGGGAAAGCAATCTCGGAGTTGCTGCTGTTTCAATAGGTCTTACTCACTTTGTGATCTACTTCTGCATAATAAGGCCATTGAAGATAATGTGATTTACTTCTGAGTAGACATGAATTTTGGCTCGTTTACAGAGTGGGGAAGCACTTACTCTTCAGCTCAAGTTTGCAAGAGAGAGAAGCCATGCAGGGAGAGGGGGAGAGGCGGGAAAGCAATCTCTGCTTGGACTTAGCCCAACGATACAGCTTCGGGAGACAAAAGCTGAATGTTCCCCACCCCTCGAAAACAACTGGCTAAGACAGGCAATGACGACAGCGCCCAGTGAGCACACACATGGCCACGTACTGCGATAGTGAATTGCAATAACAGGAAAAACCATAATAAAGGAACCCCAGGAAATTACAGAAGAACAGAGGAATGAGGACGCAACCGGAACTGAAAAGTGAATGCGATCCAGAAGCGATCCAGTACTGCAATAAGTGTTCGGTGTAGATCTGGCCCCAAAGTCAGCTATGAATGCTGACATTTTGCCACGTTATACTGCCAATGGAGTGAGGGGACATTTGCCCAAAGATAATGGTTTCTATGCACACACGGCTATAACTGGATGGGGATTTATGTATGAAAAGAGGTGCTGCAGCATGCACCATTCCTCAGTCCAGTCCAGCACCTGGAGCTTTGCACATGTAGCCCGGTCATGTCATCAGTGACAGCACCAATCAGAAGGACCTGAATTTAGCCTCTCCTGCTGCCTCCTCCCTGCAGGTATGGTTGTCAGCTGCTACACAGAGAGAGAAACAGACAGACAGACAGAACAGGGACTATGAATTTGTGGAAACAACCTTTTAGTTCTAGTCTAGAGATGAACTATTCAGGTCACAAATTAATTTCCCCCGTCTAATATTTTTAAAAACTTCTAAAGAAGCTTACAAGTTCATTATTATTATTATTAAAACAATGCACTACAATACAAATGTTATAAAACAAACAGCAGAGCAGATAAAATAATCAAAAGTAGCTAAAAGCAGCAGAACAACAATCAATAGAATCAAAGATCTATCTACAGTTAGTTAGTAGCTGGGATAGGAAGGAAGACTGTCAGGTTTGATTGCTGGAGCTCGTCAAAATCCTACATTCGATGGAAGAGAACTGTCACATTGTTACAGCATTTATATTTATAAGTCTGACATTTGCAAATGAATTAATAAACCACATGAATAATTGGCTGTTATATCCACTTCATCATAATCGCCAAGGACGTTCAGCTTTCTTGTCACAATTTTGGCCTTTGAGGGTTTGTTGGCTTAAAATTCATTACCATCAGTGAGCTAACAAGACAAAGTGAGGAAGTGACTAAAGAAAATGGACAGAGAAGTAGCATCAGGCCTTGAACCACATGAAATCCGCCTGCTGTTGTCAGGGATCAACCCTGAAGTTGGTCTTGAACCGGCAACGCGAGGCACGGATCTCAACTGTGCAGCACCACCCAGACCTGGCTATGGGAAAGAGCAGGAAGGAGACCAGATGCCGAAGAAGGCTCCTCCCACCAGCAGGCCAGAGCCGGGCGCAGTGTGATCAGTGGTGGAGTGGTATTGGTTGAAGAGCAGACACTCATCATAACAGCCCCTACAGCTAAGCCCCTCTTACAGAAATATCGGGAATTATTGGTATTAATCTAGAGGTCTGTCCTAAACTTGCATTTCGGTCCTAAACCCCAGCCAGTGTGGCGTAGTGGTGAGAGTGTTGGACTGGGACTCGGGAGATCCGGGTTCTAGTCCCCGCTCGGCCATGAAACTCACTGGGTGACTTTGGGCCAGTCACTGACTCTCAGCCTAACCTACCTCACAGGGTTGTTGTGAGGATAAAATGGAGAGGGGGAGGAGGACTGTGTAAGCCGCCTTGGGTTCCTTGCAGGAAAAGGGGCGGGGTATAAATATAATAAATAAATAAGATACCAATAACCGATAAAATCACTTGTGCCCAAAATATGAAGGAACTAATTGTAAACTTGTTAACTGCGGCTAGGTTAATGATAGCAAGGAAATGGAAAGTACTGTACAACATGTCTTTTTAATTGCTGATTGGCATAAGGAAGTTTGGGATATAGCCCTAAATGCCAGACTAACTTGTAGTATCAAATGCAAAAAGGGACAGTTAAAGAAGAATAATTTTATGGATATATGGAATCAATTATTAGACTAAATAATTAGTAATAAATTAATAATTTATTAGATTAATAAAGGGGAAGGGGAGCATGCCTTGTCAGGACATGTTATATTTTTGGAATGTGGAATTCAATTAAGGAGATGGAAGTACAGTACATTAGTTGGTCCCTAGGCGGGTGGGGGGTGCACCTTATGATTTACTGTAATTGTATGTTTTTGTTTTACAGTGTTGTATGTAGTTTATAATAACTAAATAAAATTTATTTTAAAAGATAGCTATGCCCCTCAGGAGAGTCCAAAACTGCAGGCAGCAGCTGTGTAGATCCATAACTGTATATGTTATGTGTGTATAATATGTGTGTATAACACATGCATACACATGCTTACACACACACTCAAGATTTTTCAGGAGTTTCTTTTCCCAGTGTCAGGAAGAAACATTTGATTTCAGACTCAGCAAACCAGTTCTAGCACTTTTCATCTCCACCAGGAGCAGGTCTTTCGTAAAGCGAATGATCTTAATTGCCCGTTCAAGACCAAGTCATCCCAAAATATGTTGCGATGCAACGGGGGTAGATCACAACAATACGTTGTTGCTGGGAAAATCCATTTCTCCCCCAGCTACTGTGAGGATTGCAGCCAAGCTCAGAGGGAACAGAGAAGCCTGAGGGGGGCGGGGGGCAGTTGACATCATCATCCCCGCCGATAAAATAGTCCCAGCATTTCAACCCTGTGAGCCCCAGCTCCACTACAACACAGGAAAAAAGGCGGGGTATAAATATAATAAATGAATGAATGAATACAACACTGCATGCACTACCCTCTGATCTCTAAAAAGATGGCTTCTGGTTTAAGCTTCCTTGCTGGTCACAGCAACCAGGGGATCTGCTCTTGTTGTATTCAGAACGTAAGAACATAAGGAGAGCCCTGAAGCTGGATCAGACCAGGGGTCCATCTCGTCCAGCATTCTGTCCACGCAGTGGCCAACCAGCTGCCCACGGGAAACCCACAAGTAGGACATGGGGGCAACAGGACCCTCCCACCCATGTTCCCCAGCAACGGGTGTACATAGACATACTGCCTCTGATACTGAGCATATATCCATCAGGACTAGTAGCCACTGATATCCTTCTCCTCCATGAATTTGTCCAATACCCCTTTAAAGCCCTCCAGACTGGTGGCCCATCACTACATCTTGTGGAAGTGGATTCCATGGTTTAATTTAACTACTATGTGCTGTGAGAAGAAATGCTTCCTTTGATCTGTCCTGAATCTCCCGCCAATCAGCTTCATGGGATGACCCCTTTGGGTTCTAGCATTATGGTAGAGGGAGAAAAATATCTGCCTATCCACTTTCTCCACACCAGGCACAATTCTATCATGCCTCCCCTCACTCACCCTTTTTCTAAGCTAAACAATCCCAGCTGTTGTAACCTTTCCTCATAGGGGAGCAGCTCCAGCCCCTTGATCATTTCAGCTATGTACTCCCAGTAGGGTCACCCATGGCGGTAAGGTCCGGGGAGAGGAACCAGACAAAGAACAATCCAAAACATAAAGTCCTCAACGGCAGAACAGGCGGAAGATAATTAAACCTAAATTACAACGGCTGTGAAGGCGGATGAAGGCTGCAGCAGAGAATGGCTTTCCAATCGTCAGGGTAACCGTGCCATTGGATCTCTGCCGTACTCTGTCAAGTTTGTGTGGTGATTCGTTGTGCACCGATCTCCCCACATAAAACAGTTTCACGCACAGGCGTCTTCCAACCCAACCCATCCAACCCAACCCAACCCAACCCAAACAAACAAACAAAAAAAAAGAGAATTTCCTCCTTTTATCCCGGAAGACAATCTTACTCGGTCACGAGTGATCGCCTGATGACACCAGAACGGAGTCTGACTGCTCCCAGGGTAGCTGTCAGATAGCTATATGACTATAGGGACAACTGACCGAGAGCATGTCCGCTCACACAAATGGATGTCTTCTTTCACCGGAAATCCATCTTGCACGGGCCTGGTTGAACCGGATAGGAGCTGAGCACGGGGCCAGGCAGGAGGAATTCCTCATAGACTGTCGCCATCATCAATGGCCCTTCTCTGCATGACACCCTCCCCGCTCTGAGAGAAGCCACAGAGGTGGCAGTTCAGAAACGTGCCTTCTCTGTGGTAGCCCCACTTTTATGGAACACCCTCCCCAAGGAAGTTTGTCTGGTGCTAATACGATCATCTTCTTGGTGCGAGGTAAAGATGAACGTATTTCTTTCCCAGGTACAGTAATACCTTGGATTGCAAGTAACTTGGTTTGAGAGCGTTTTGCAAGACAAGCACATTTTTAAATATTTATTTAATTTTTTTTTACTTGATATACAAGCGACGTCTTGCAATACAAGTACTGTAGTACGGCTTAAATTAAAAATCTCTGTACAATTTTTTTGGGGGGGATTTCGTTTTGATATAAGAGTGTTTTGGATTACAAGCACGTTTCCGGAACGAATTATGCTCTCAATCCAAACCATGACTGTATTTGAACATTAGTTATGACCTCAAATAGCAGTAGCACCTCCAGAGTTCTGTCTGCTCAGATTGAAATCCACTGGCCAACACTGAAAATACTTTCACGATCCCTGGAGAGGCAGGCAGGTGAAGGCACACACCTGCTCCTTCAGTCAAAGAATATTTCTGCCAGGGCAGGAACAACAGGTGAGCGAGGCTTGGATGCCGCTTCTAGATGTTTGTGCTGGGAGGGCCACTCTTCTTGCAGGCCCCTCCCTCAAGGAAGGCCTTCGGGAAGCGGGGAAAAGCCACTCCCCTGAAATTAGAGTGGCCACTTACACAATGGCAAAAAAGAGGATGAAAGCGGGCACCGCTTTGCATAACATTTGCATATGCACAGGAGATCCAGCGTGGCATAGTGGTGAGAGTGTTGGACTAGGACTCGGAAGACCTCCCTGTTCAAGTCCCCACTCAGCCATGAAGCTCACTGGGTGACTTTGAGCCAGTCAACATACTCTCAGCCTACTACCTCACAGGGTCATTGTGAGGATAAAAATGGAGAGAAGGAGGAGGATTATGTAAGCCATCTTGGGTTCCTCGCAGGAAAAAGGCAGGACATAAGTATAATAAATAAATACATAAATAAAATAATATAGGTGCAAATTTAGAAAAAATAAAATTAAGACAGAGCATCTCACCATTGTGGACTGACCAGGTGACCCGTATGTGCCTGCTGCCAAGTGCGGAGGGGCCACTCACTCCAAGGCCCCGGCCGGCTCTCCCTCCTTCGGGTTCTTTGACTTTAAACCAGACTTGGACTGGGCAGCCCATCAAATAGAGGACACCTTTGAATAGAGGACTGTCCTCTGTAAAGTAGGATGCCTGAGCACCCGGGGTGGGGAGTGTTGGGGATTAAGCAGCAGGGCAGAGGTTCCTCACTCTTCCCTTAATCCATCCTCTTTTATATTTTCCTGAATCATCCAGAAAACAGAGGGGAGGGTTTAGGAATTTCATTGGGCCGTTGCAACATCCGTTCACCAAGAGAGCTGCAAGAGCTTGCAAAGTACAGGCAAGTGAGGCAACCCCCCTGCGGTTGAATGGTTTAAAAGAGTTGCATACCACTCTTTAGCAAAGCTACAGGGCAAGTTTATGAAAACAAGATAAAATACAAAAATAAAATGTAATAAATAACAGCAGATTAAAACAACAACATTAACATTTATTTTTATTTATTTTTATTTATTATATTTATGAATCGCCCATCTGGCCAGACATCCAGCCACTCTTAGCGATGTACAATCCAATAAATACAAGAAGGGGGGGGGGGACACACACACACGGTATAAAACACAATTAAAAACAGAACAAAACTTAAAAATCCTAACCCACCCCATATTCCCGCCTGAAAAGCCATGTTTTTAATGCACGGCGGAAGCTAATCAGGGAAGGGGCATGGCGGAGATCACTGGGGAGAGTGTTCCATAAATTGGGGCTGCCACAGAAAAGGCCCTCCTCCTAGTCCCCACCAGCCTGGTTTTTCTGGCTGATGGGACAGGGAGAAGGCCATCCGTGGCAGATCTTGTTGAGCGGCCTACTTGATGTTGCTGAAGGCGCTCCTTGAGATAAACTGGACCAGAGCCAGGGTTTTAAAGGTCAACGCCAACACCTTGAATTCGGCTTGGCAAACAACTGGTAGCCAGTGCAACTCTTTGAGCACTGGAGTGATGTGATCACGCCGGCGGCAGCCTTTAACCAGGCGAGCTGCTGCATTCTGTACCAGCTGCAACTTCCGAACCATCTTCCAGGGTAACCCCACGTAGAGCGCATTACAGCAGTCTAGGCGAGAGGAGACCAAGGCATGAACCACTGATGGGAACAGATGATTAGGAAGGTAGGGGCACAACTGCCATATCAGATGGAGCTGATACAGTGCTGCCCGGCTCACAGCTGAGAAAGTCAAAATGTCTTTGCCTAGTGCCGAAAGGATCACAACTTTAGCAACCAATATTAGGAAGCAATTCCACAGATGGGGTGCCACTATTGAGAAGTTTCTCGCACCTTGGTCACCACCCTTGCTTTGAGTGGGGGCACCTGGAGAAGAGCCTCATTGGGGCAGTGGGGTCTCATGGGGTCTTCGGTCTCAGAAACTTCATTGGAAGAGGAGGAAGTGACCTGGCCTGAGCCGAGGTCAGACGTGACGCTGACCTACCTTGCAACAGGAGTGGGCAGATAGTAGCTCTCCAGACTTTCTAGACTTCACCCTCCAGCATTCCTGACCATTGGCCATGTGGGCAGAAGCTTCTGGGAGTTCAGACACTGCTGCTCCAGACGGGGCCGACCGGGCAGCTGAAGAGGTGGCACTGGCAGGCCCCTCTGGCATGACCCGTGGGAGTTCCCCAGCCCGGGAGGAGTCAGAATCAGAGCTGGAGATGGTGCAGGTCCCGAGTCCCAGACAGAGGAGGAGGATGAGAAGGCGGGAACAGGTGCAGGCCCCTCGACACAGCATCCGGCTGCAAACCAGGACGGCGGCCTTGCAAGGCTTTTATAATCAGCCTGCTGCGAAGGAGCTCCAGCTGCGGGTCGGGCGTGCCCAGGCAGCAGGCAGTAGAAAAACGCTCACTCACTGAAGCCTGGGTATCGGGAAACAACGTCCTCCTTGACTCTTGTTCCTGATCCCTGACCCTGCTCCTGAACCTTGCCTTGAACCCTGGACTCTTGGACTCTACTTCAGACTGACCCCGACAACGGCTTTGCTTGATCCTTGGACTTTTGTAAGAACTTTACTGGCTAAAATCCCTGGACTGTCTGACTACGCTTCTCCCTGCTAATCTCTTATCAGCTGGACTTTGGGCAGTGCTCCCAGAAGCAAGGCCAGCTGCTGGCTGCCGGCCAGCCTTAAGCAGGACAAGCAGGCTCACCTTGAGGCTGAGTGCCCCACTGCAAGCTACAGCTGCCCCCTATTAAATCTGCTGTATCTTTAGCTTGCGGAGGGGAGCTCTGGAAGTCGTCAGGTCTGTCCAGGATACGAAAGGGCTCATCTGAAAACGAGACAACCACTTGAGGCCTTGCCCTCTACCTGTTGGCTCCTGCCCCACCTAGTACGTAACATGATCAGTCATTGCATGTGCATGCTGGAGAAACATCCTGGTTGGTCCAGAGATGGAGTAGAGTCGGGAATGACACTGGATCCTTCAAACTTACATGGCGGAAGAACTTTGCTTCCCTTGCCATCTACAGCTTTGGTGAATGAGGGATGGATGAGAATTTCGGTTCAGTTCGATTCTGGTAAGAATTTACCAAAATCCACAAATTTCTTCATGTTTGAAGTGGAAAGTACTTCAATTTTTTAAAAATATATATATATATCAAATGTGGGGCGGGGTGAAACTGACAGATTTGTCCATCGGGGGCCCAAAGATGTGAGTGCTTTGCTCTTAATTATTTATTTTTATTTATTTATTTATTTCTTAAAAGCCTGGGCTTGCATCCCTGTGTATTCAACCCTGTTAATGCTTCATTGGGGTTGCCACCTCTTTTTTGTGACAGGCCCATGGTAGGCAGGTCCATCATGGTCCTCTCCATACTAGGAATAGCTGCACCTATGGAATTTGGCTGGTGCAGATGGGTGAGAATTTTGTTTCATTTCATTTTTGAGTAGAATTTACCAAAATTTGGACATTTCTTCATATTTGGGATGGAAAGAACTTGCAGGTTTAAAATAAAATAAAATAATGCAGTACAAATGAAAAATTCTAGCCACTTTGCTCCAGCAGATTGTATTGAGGAGTCACTCATTTGCAGCTCGGTAGGTTTACCGTAACCTCTCCCTTCCCTCTCCCATAGTAAATATGAAGCACAGAGCCATGTAAGAATAAAGCTATTACTGAACTCCATCAGATGAAGTGCTTATATTGTCCCCGCTTGTGAAAATCACAGCTTCAATTTCAGGGCAGCCAACATTACCCTTTCTAAGACAACCTTTGGTGTAAAGTAAACCATTTTGGTTCCATCTTCAAATTACTATTTGCTCACCGCCCTGAGAAACAAAGGCAAGTCCCCAAAGTTAACACAGTTAATCAGGCAATTTTAAAGCAGCTCAGCATATATCTGCTTGCACAATGTCACAATGTCCTGACGATATTTAAACAGGAGGCTCCCATTTCCTGGCCAGTTTCACAGCCTCTTCAGCTGTTGTCTTTCTTTGCCCATTCCTGCAAATGTTTAGCAGAAAGTAGAGCGGTTTCCAAGGCTGTGATCCCATGCAGTTACTTGGAAAGACATCCTATTGAGTCAAATGTGACTTACTTCTAAGTAAACATGCATAGAGCTGGACTGCAGAACATAATGCAGGGCGAAACTGGAAGGATCTGCAAATTATGAAATTGTTGGTCAAGGAAACAGGTTGTGGAACAGAATTCCAAGAGAGCCTGTGAGGAAGAGGGTTGCTTTGCGGGTGGGGGCCGGAAAACCCATGTTCACATTCCCCACTCAGGCTCTCTGGATTGCCTTGGGAAATTCATTATCTCTCAGCCTAACCTACCTTACAGGATGGTCATGAAGCTGAAATGCTGCCCTGAGCCCCTGTGAAGAAAAGGGTGGGATTAGATCAAGAAAGGGTTCAGAGGAGGGAAACAAGGATGATAAAGGGACTGGAAACAAGGCCCTATGAGGAGAGACTGAAAGAACTGGGCATGTTTAGCCTCCAGAAGAGGAGACTGAGGGGAGATATGATTGCACTCTTCCAGTACTTGAAGGGATGTCACACAGAGGAGGGCCAGGATCTCTTCTCGATCATCCCAGTTTGCAGGACACGGAATAATGGGCTCAAGTTACAGGAACCCAGATCCCACCTAAACATCAGGAAAAATGTCCTGACTGTCAGAGCAATAAGACAATGGAACCAACTTCCTAGGGAGGTGGTGGGCTCTCCCACTCTGGAGGCATTCAAGGTGCGGCTGGACAGCCATCTGTCGGGGATGCTTTGACCTAGATTCCTGCATTGAGCAGGGGGTTGGACTCGATGGCCTTGTAGGCCCCTTCCAACTCTACTTTTATATGATTCTATGAAAAGCCTAGCCACAGTGATTCATGCACCGGTAACCGCAAGGCTGGACTACTGCAATGCACTTTATATGGGGCTGCCTGTGAGGCTGGCCCGGAAGCTGCAGCTGGTACAAAATGCTGCAGCTGGGCTGCTGAGTGGGGCAGAAACATACTGCCCCAGTTCTGAAGGAGTTGTACTGGCTGCCAATAAGCTACCAAGTCAGGTTCAAGGTGCTTGAGTCAACATATAAACCCCTGCATGGCTTAGGACCTGGAAACCTGGTGGAACAATTTCTCCCTTATATACCTGCCCAGATATTAAGATCAAGTGGGGGCGCCCTCCAGACATCGTCGCATTTGCCTAGAGATTGAGATGCAGCGACACAAAAGGGGGCATTCTGATACAGGCTGTGGTACTCCCTCCCCTCTCATATACGGTCACCATGAAGTCTTACAAGTTTTTGGCACCTACTGAAGACCTCCTTGTCCCCCCAGGCTTTTGGATGAATTTGGTTTTTCTGCATCACGTAAACCATTATTTATCTGTGCTACTGTTCTTGCCTGTTTGTTTGATTGTGGCATAATGTTATTATGTTTTTATTGGTTGTACCCTGCATTGGGGATATTTTATAATGAAAAGTGAGTCATACATTTCACAAATAAATAAATATTTGGGAGCCGGTGTAGTGGTTAGAGTGTTGAACTGGGACTCAGGAGACCCGGGTTCTAGTGCCCACCTGGCCATGAAGCTCATCCCCCATCATTACTGCCACCCACCACTGCTTGCTCTGCTGTTGGTGGGACAGCAGAGGTGCTACAGAAAGTTCATCCACCTGTCCCCTCAAGTTGGATGTAGGAGATTGGTCTAGGCCAGGGGTGTTCAACCTCTTTCAGCTCGAGGGCCAAATTCCATTTCAGAGCAGTTCTCGGGGGCCACATTTCGGTGGTGGGTGGGGCTGAAAGCAAAAGGGGTGGAGCCAAAAATACCAGCCTATTGTAGCTTAAAGCTCCTCCTGCCAGTTACTAAACCTTAGGGGAGGGATTTCTACTTTTTAGAATGGGGAGAAATCTGCACAAAAGCCAGGAAACCATCATAAGATCGGTAGTTGTGGGGAAGGGGCGGGGCCAGGGGATCCCTGGCTGGCTGGCTTGGGACTCAGGGGGGCCAGTTTTGGCCCACGGACCTGATGTTCTGCAACCCTGGTCTAGGCCTCTCCAGGAGGAACTGTTTGGCCTCCGTGTGTCTCACTTCTGCCCTGGTCACCTAATAGGAAGCTCCATGGAGCTGTGCAGGTGTGCTGAGGAGGTGGGTATTCTGACTCCCCCGCCACATCTGGATGAGCGCAGTATTATCCCCACCACCACTGGACTGCTCCAACCAGCCATGTAAGAGGCAACATGTCTCCAGGACACACCGATCTCTCTTGAGATATTCAGAGTTCTGCAAAGAAAAAGAAAAAACAGACACCCAAGATTGTAATCAGAAGGCATTATGCAAATCAAGTCAATGCACGTGTGTTTGCATAATAGGTTTGGAGCACACACACACATCTGATTTTTGGCACAAAGCACAGCCAGTCCTGCCAATGTGCATTTCCCTTTGGAACTAAATGAAAACACTATTTTTAAAGGCATTAATATGCATACAATGAGAACGTATCTGGGTCGTCAAGTGAGAGGCTCCACAGTTCAGCTTTCCCCCTTTTCCCAGCTTGTATGCTGTCGTCAGAGGTGTTAATTTCTTTAACGAGTCTCTTGCATACACACACACACACACACACACACAGAGTTGTGTAGAGAATATCTGTTAGTTTTGCTGCCTAAAGTGAAAATTACATATTCATATCTGCAGGACACTGTCCCCCAAAACAAAAAAGGTTTTCTGGAAAGTTGTTGCAAAACTGTCCCCCAAAGATATGTGTGTGTGTGTGTGTGTGTGTGTGTGTGAGTAGGGGAAACAGTGACTTGTTGCACAAGATTGTGCACAACTAAGCTGAAACTGAAGTGGATTTCTTGAGCAGTATAGGTGGGATATAAATTGAAATTATTATTATTATTATTATTATTATTATTATTATTATTATTATTATTATTATTATTATTATTATTAGAACCCTGCAATAGCAAGCCACTGGGGCCAGTTCCTGGGGACACCCAGGTCAGCTCTGCCATTTCCACTAGGAGAGAATTCCTGGCTTGCATGCCCCACCTTTTCCCAGGATGTCTTTGTTGGGACCACCTCTCAGGTGGGGCTGGGCTTAAACTGGGGGCCTTTGGAACTTAGGTTGGAGCAGATGCCTTGGCAGTGAAGTAGCACTGCCCCTGCTCACCAAATCTGGCTTTTGGACCCTCCTGGGCCAGAAGGGTTATAAAACGCAGGGATGGGGACTTGGACTCGAGGACTCGACTCGTGAGTCGGACTGAGTCCCCCCTGTGACTCGAGTCAGACTTGAGTCCCAATATTTTTAATGGGACTCGAGACTCGACTCGGGACTCGAGACCAAGGACTCGTGTTCCAAAATCTTGTTTCTCAAATGCAACATGGATAGGTTTTAGGAAGTACAGCAAGTTTATTTTTTAAAATCATTTTCCTAAAATGCAACCTTTCAGACATTTTGGGTTTGGCTGCCTCTGCCTGCCTGTTTGGGGTTCCCAGCCTCCTCTGCCTGCCTGGTCTCTTCTTAACCAGTTCCACAGTTTGAATTGTCCAAGACAAAGGCCTCTGACTGCCTGCTTTGGGGTTCCCTGCCTCCTCTGCCTGTCTGGTTATTTTGGGGGTTTCCCAAAAAAATAGCCTTATTTTGTTGGGAAAAACCCCCATTGATTTTAATAGGGACTCGTGGAGTCAGCTTTGGGAGCGACTCATGACTCGTGACTCGTGAGTCACCATTTTGGACCAAGGACTCGGACTCGGACTTGAGACTCGGGTCCAAAGACTCGTGACTCGACTCGTGACTCGAAACCAAGGACTCTTCAACATCCCTGATAAAACGGGATTCCCACGTGCACTGCTCACGCTCCATAGACAATGGTGTAGCTCGGCTATTTTAGATCGTGGACTTGCCTTACTGAGCCATGTGCAGGAATCCTCTGAACATGTGCAGTTTTGCATTTTAAACTCACTTAAGTCATAGCACCATCATGATTACAGGCATAAAATGCAGTTTGCTTCTGCTCCTCTGATTTACTTTGGAATAAGCAACATAGAAAAGGATATAGAGGATATTTTAAAAGTAAAAATAATACAACAAGCATCTGTAACCATGAACATACCTGCCCAGCCACACCCCACTATAAAATATCTTTAAAAATAAGAAGCAAGGATGCTGTGGCCAGCGGAGTCAGACCCGGTGCCACCACCTGGCCTCTTTGCTGTTCTCCCCAGCACCTGCTGCTCTCTGGGTCAGCACAGGGGCGGGGGGTGAACTTGGCCCAGAGGTCCAGTCTTAGCCGTACACCACTGCCCATAAATACTGAAAAGGATCTAGATAATCAGTTCCCAGGAAGACCTGAAGTTTTAATAATTTACTGCAACCGTGAAGTAGAGACTCCATCAGTTCTGTTCTGTAATTGTTGGGATCATGACATCCGTTTGGTTCCACTCCAGCTGAATTCCAGCAGGACACCTGGATGCTGGATCTTCTCGATGTGAAGCTGGAATGGAGTTTGTGCATGGGCCTGAAATTGGGGGAAATTATAAAGAATTACAAAGTTCAAAAACTACAATTCCTCTTTATAATATAAATATGCTTTTCTCTAAAAACATTTGTGCGTGTGTACTGTTACACGATTTCACATTTCACTATTGTGCACTTCTGCAAATTTAAAAAAAAAAATTTTTTAACTGGAGGGTGCCTTTTGCAGGCCGGAAGTTTGTTTCTTAATTTACTTGATGCTTTTTGTTTTTACTGAAGAGAGACAGAGAGGGAAGTAGAAATCCTCCCCGCCACACACACACACACAGCTTTCAAAATTCCAGAAATATCTCCAGAACAATAATGGATTCTGACATTTTGAATTCTGCTCCTGTAAACATATCCAGTACAGCGGAACCTCAGAATCCAAGCTGGAGTCTGGCAAAGGCATCTCTGCAGTCTGTTTATTTAGGCTATGATCCTATATGCACTTACCTGGGAGTAAGTCCAGGGCCGGATTAACATAGGGGCTATTGGAGCGGCAGCTCCAGGCCCAGATCCCAAAATAGGCCCACAACAAATAGGGACGCCGCGCCGCGCCGGGGAAATGAGGACGCTCAGAGCGAGGTGACGTCCAGTCGCTCACCTGCGTGGGGCGTTGCCGGAGGCGAGCACGACGGGGAGCAGAGGTTGCCGCCCATTGCCACCACGCTGGGCTGTAGAGAGCGGAGCGGCCCAGACGCCGGAGAAGGGCGCAGCAGGGCGAGGACTTCCACCGCTCGCCACTGCCAGCCTCGCCTCGAGCGCACGCACCCACCAGCGAGGAGGACATCTCTGACTGGAAGTGGAAGGAACTTCAAGGAAGAGAAGTTCCTCGAGCGGAGCAGGCAGCTGCTTCCCAGCCCGCCCCCGGCCCCGCCCGCCTCGGCCTGCCGGGCCTCGCCTTCGCCGACAGCAAGCTCCCCCGCCTCCGCCGACAGCAAGCTCCTCCTCGCCTCATCTGGCTCGGAGAGCCAGCCAGCCAGCCAGCCAGCGACTCCGGTAAGGGTTGCCCGCACGCGCGCGGCGCGCCTGCCTCTGCAGCATGCCTGGCTCTCTGGCTGGGCGCCGACGGACTCCCCCGGGTCAGCCTTCCCCAACTGGGTGCCCACCAGCAGTGTTGGACTACAACTCCCATCGTGCTGGCTGGGGGTGATGGGGGCTACAGACAGTCCAGTTCACCTGGAGGGCGCCAGGTTGGGGGAGGACCCCCTTCACTTGCTTCACCCCCCCCAGGGGTGGGACCTCGCTTTGCCGCCTCCCCCTCAAAATCAGATGTCTACCCCAGAGTCTTGCCCCCTCCCCGGGAGATCCCCCTATGCCCCCTCCCCCAATCAATCGAAGAACGACCCCCTGCAAGGTCTGTTTGCCTCGCCCCCCCATCCACTTGCTTGCACCCTCGCTTTGCTCCCTCCCCCCCAAAATCAAATGGCTACCCCAGAGTCTTGCCCTCCCCAGTCAGATGGGTTCCCCCTCCCCAATCAATTGAAGAACGACCCCCTGCAAGGTCTGTTTGCCCCCCCTTATCCACCCCAAGCCCTCCCCAGGGTGTGTGATCCCGCCATACACCCTCCCCCCATCAAATGGCTACCCTGTAGTCTTGCCCCTCTCAGTCAGATGGGTTCATCCTCCCCAGGTGATTCTCCTCCCAATCAATCAAAAAACGACTCCCTCCAAGGTCTGTTTGCCCCCCCCATCTTAACCTCCCCCAATTCTGCTCCCCAGGATGTTGTGTACTCCCCTTCACAGGGGTCCCCCTCTGGTCCCCTGCCAATCAAAGGATGATCCTCCCCGCAGGGTCTGCTGAAGTTTGTCAAAGGGCGCCAGGTTGGGGGAGGCTGGCCGGGTGGTGGGGTGGGTGGGGACTGGGAGTCTCTCGCTTCGCTTGCTGGCTGCGGCGCCTCGCCCCACTCTGCCGCCCCAGCCGGATTCTTGCCTCCTTGGGCTGCGCCGCCTCTCCTTGCCGCTCTGTAATGAGGAGGCCTCGAGGTTTGTGCAAGAGACTGAGAGGAGAGTCTACTTTCGTGAGGAAGTTAGTTTGCCTTTCTTCCTCCATCCTCCCAGCCCAACTTTCCTAGGCTTGCATAACTTGCTTACTATGTCTTTTTTGCACCTCCCTTTCTTCATGTGTCCAATACTTTTTCCCTGTGCCATTCAATTTTATTACACATAACTTCATTTCTGAACTTCTTGGTTTATGTTTCTGTTTTGGCACTTCAATGGTAATTAAAATATTTAATTTGTTTTAATATAAAATTGCGTCTTCATTTTATTTATTTCCATAAAAAGGCCCACCAAAATCCTCAGCACCAGGCCCATAATGCTCTTAATCCAGCCCTGAGTAAGTCCCATTTCACTCAGCGGGACCTACTTCTGAGTAGATGTGCACAGGATTGCGCTATTATTTATTGATGTATGAATAGCAATGTAGGGATTTTGTTATACCGATTCTGTCTGTGCTTCACGGATTGTCAAGGCATCTTTCATTCTGCCATCTGCTCAGTGATGGAATCTGGTCACTGACGTACAAGAATTTTGTTCCTGTTTGCAAATGCACAAATATGCATTTGCATGCACACACACACACACCCAAAATTTTAAAAAAATGGTCCTGCAGGTCCACGTAATCTGTGCAACTTGGAGAAAGCCAGCCCACTGTGGAATCTGCAAGTTGGATACATAAAAACCTGGACTCATTTGAATGCACTGCAGAGTTCTCTGACATCCCTATAAATTATAAATGTACGGGCCACTTTTCAGCCTGAACAAGGCCTCCAAGGTGACTTACAATTAAAACTGAACACAATTTTGAAATTTTGAAAAACAATGTTAAAACATGGACAATTTAAAAACTGTCAAACATCACCCACCGCAGAATTAAGAACAGGAGAAAATCTTGAAAACACAGTGCAGAGCTAAAACATTTAAAATACTAAAAACAAAGAAAACAAAACAAAAATACCTTTAAAAGATTTGATTTAACAGCCCACCCGAAATTGAATAAATTCAAGGGGCCAGTCTAGCCTACCTTGGGGGAGAGTCTGAGGGGCTGCCACAGAGAAGGCCCTATCCCGTGTTCCCAGCAACCTGAGCGTTTGAAGAGGATCTTAAACTGCAGACGGGTCCATCTGGGAGGAAGCGGTGTTCATGATATCCTGGCCCCCATGCCATTTAGGGCTGCAGAGGGAAGCACCCTTGAGTTGTGCCTGGAATCTGATTGGCAGCCAGTGCAGTTTATACAAGTAACATGGTCAAAAAGTCTGGGCCAGAAAGTAATCTTTGCACTAAATGCAGTTTCCATGCTGAAAGCTGCAGACAGGACTAGCTCCATTTTCCAGTTCCTTGCACTAGGTTTTATTTTGCTTTTAATCTCCTAATCCAGTGGTTTTGAAGCCATGTTCCAGAGGATTCCTTGGGAGCTTATTACAGATTCCTCAATGAGAAGGTCAGTAGTGACAGACATGCTCACCACTTCCCATTGTCCACTGGAATCCGCAGCATCAGGAGAACCGGCTGTGTTCCATGGCCCTTCCTTCCCAGTGCCCCATGTGAACCGGGTGTGTGTCCTAGAATCTTCTCCAGTGAGCAATTGGTGGCAGAGAAGCCAATGTGGAAGGAGTTCTCTGAACGAAGGAGGGTTTGAAAAACACACCATTAAGTCCAGCCTTAAGCCTTAATGGATGTTTTAACAATGAAATATCCCAACCCTCTCTGCATGAAAATGTATTCCTGTAAAAGATTGTTGACCCAACTTTCAGGGTGCGCCGTCCTCACAGGGCGGCTTACAGTGTTATAAAATAAAACATGAACATACAAATTACAATTACACACACATCTGTAGCAGAAGCAGCTAACAATTTTAAAGCCTGCTTGGGCAGGCTCATATAGGTGTAGGTGGCCCTTCAGATGATGATGATGATGATGATGATGATGATGATAATTTTAAAAAATTATTTCTTACCTGCCTCTCCACTTGTGGTCCCAAACCATTTAGAGCTTTAAAGGCCAAAACCACCTCCTTGAATTGGGCCTGGACACTAACAGGCAGCCAATGTAAATGATACAGAATAGGGGTAATATGATCCGAACACCTGGCTCTCACAAGTGTTCTAGCTGCTTTCTGTACCAATCGCAGTTTCCGAATCATCTTCAAGGAAAAGCCCTGAGTAGAGCACATTACAGTAATCTAACCTGGATGTAACCAAGGCATGTGTCACTATGGCTGGGTCATCTTTCTCTAGACAGGGCTGCAGCTGCTGAGCCAGCCTAAGATGGGGGAAAGTACTCCTGCTGGCAGCTGACGCCACTTGTGGCTCCATGCACAGTGCTGAGTGCAGGAGTGCTCCCAGACGGTGTCCCGGCTGGCCCTTCACAGGGAGTATGACCCCCATCCAGATTCAGATATCTGTTCACAAGTCCAGAAAGCACAAACTGGGGTGAGAGCAAACTCGGACCTGCTCATAGTCTGGATCTTTAAGTTTGATTGGGGAGTAATAAAATTCTATTGCGGGGCAATGAGAAACTTCCTGGAGATCAGCTAAGCCTTGCCGGAGGCATTCTGTCCATATGCAATGTGATGGCCTCTGTGATGGTGTTGATTACCCTTCTTGCTCATTCTCCTCTTCTCCCCTCTCCAAGCAGGATCTGGCATTGCTGGCTGGCAGACACATTAGCTGTTTCATAGTCATCAAGAGCTGAAACAGATTTTCTCCCTAAAGCTCCTGAAATTCCCCACTGAAATTCAGTGTTGAATATTTTCCAGATGCTCCTTGCTGTCATGGTCCATGACCCCAACCCCTCATCCTTGGAGGATGAGGCTCTGAAGTTAATGGATCAGGGAGAGGGCTCGATTATAGAAGGGCATCACCTCCTTATGACCTAGTTCTCCAAGAAGGCCCGAGGGATCAGCTCCCTTGTGTTCAAAGAAGGTCACATTGCTGTCCTCAGCTTCTGAAGCTTCTCCACCATGCTGCAGCCACATCTGTGTTCTTGCAGCCGGGCGGGCTGCTGAAACAGACCAGGCCCCTTTAAGGGAGAAGGCCTCAGTCAATAGGGAGGCAGGGCTAACCAGCCTAAAGGAAGCCAAAACCATACTTAAAGGCTCAGCCACAATCTGCTGCTTGTTGGAGCAACATGATACAGGCAAGCTCGCCTGGCTTCCAGCAGCAGCATCACTTGGAGCTCTCCATGGTGCTGCTCTGTTTCCTATCTCTCCTGCAGGAAACCTGACTCCTGCTTGGTGAGAATGCACTGAACCTACCATATTTTTCCCTCCATAAGACGCACTCCCCCCCCCCCAAAAAAAAACTAGGTGGAAATGTCTGTGCATCCTATGGAGTGAATACAGTAAAAAAAAAAAAAAAAATTAACTTTCCTCTGCTGGTCCAGAGCAGAGGACTCCTGGGCAGGGCGGGGGAAGCCCCTGCCAAACAGCTGATTCCCGCCGAACAGCTGATTCCCGCCGAACAGCTGATTTTTTTTTTAAAAAAAATTATTTATTTTTTAACTTTCCTCTGCTGGTCCGGAAGAGCGGAGGACTCCTGGGCAGGGCGGGGGAAGCCCCTGCCTCTCAGCTGATTCCCCGTGGAACAGCTGATTTTAAAAAAAATAAAATTATTATTATTATTATTTTATTTTATTTTTATTTTTTAACTTTCCTCTGCTGGTCCGGAAGAGCGGTGGACTCCTGGGCAGTGTGGGGGAAGCCCCTGCCTCTCAGCTGATTCCCCGTGGAACAGCTGATTTAAAAAATATATATATTATTATTATTATTATTATTATTATTATTATTTTATTTTATTTTTATCCCAGTCCAATGTGTGAACCAGACAAATCTCATCGTGCCCAGCAAGGCCAGGCCCTCACTGTGACAACCAGGGCTCGCTGGCTGAAACAGAACAACTGTCTACTGAAATGTAATCTATATCTGCATTTGCCAGCAATTTATGTTCGATTTTAATATTTAATGTTTGACCATTGACATGCAGTGGTATTTAGCTGAATCACAATGGTATATCAAAAACAACCAAGAAACCTTAAAGCAGGGCTCTCCAACCTTGGGTCCCCAGATGTTGCTGGACTACAGTTCCCAGAATCCCTTGCCATTAGCCATGCTGGCTGGGTATGCTGGGAGCTGTAGGCCAGCAACATCTGGGGACCCAAGGTTGGAGAACCCTGCCTTAAAGACTAATAAATATATATGGAGAAATATCTTGTATTTCTATTTAAATTGTAGTTATTATTTCTAAATTTGCACCTATAAATATAAATTTGCATATGCAAATGTCATGCAAATGTATGTCCTCTTTTTTGGTGATGCAGCAATTCCTTTTGGGGGAGGCAATGTGTAAGTCCTGAGCCAGGACATAACCAGGAGCCAAGGCTCTGCAGCTGGATCTTCCTCTACTGACTTGTTTGAATAACTTTTGCTTACCTGATGAAGTAGTTCCGCATCCAGAAGAGGGAAGGCAAGCAGAAGTGACAGGGAGGAACAGGAAGGGAGCATGGAAGGCACAAATCGGTTCAGGGCACACGTCAATGCAATATCCAATCAGCATGGGAGTACCCTAAGATTCTTGTGATTTTTCAATAAAAAAAATATTTATTCACTTATTTATGGACTGGATTTATATAGCTGCCCCATAACACAAGTTCTCTAGGTGGCTCACAAAAAACACACACACAACATTAAAATGCAATATTAAACAATGTTATTAAAAAAATAAAAATCCAATTGAAACACAGACTTTAAAACCAAGAGGCCCAGACCATAACACGTGCGTTATTTAAAAGGCCTGGGAGAATGAAAAGAACGTTGCTTGGTGTTTCACCCTGAGGCACAAGATGCCCGGCGTATCCAGCACCAATCCTGAGATGCCAACCCTGACTAGCTCTGGAAAGGAGACTCTTGGGCAGCAGGGTGGGCGGCCCACTGGCTGAAGCAGCATCCGGTCAGAACTGGTAGGATGCTGGCTAGCAAGGATGAGAGAACCAGGGACAGGAACATCGGAAGCTGCCTTATGCGGAGTCAGACCATTGGTCCATCCATCCCAGTACTGTGGACACTGACTGGCAGCAGCTCTCCGGGGTTTCAGGCAGGATTCTTTCCAAGCCCTACCTGGAGGCTCTGCCGGGGATCGAACCTGGGACCTTCTGCCTGCAAAGCATGCGCCCTCTCACACGGAGCGATGGTCCCTCCCTACAGCACCTGGTGTTCCCAGGATTGGTCACCCATCCAAATACTAACCAGGCCCGACCCTGCTTAGCTTCCGAGATCAGACGAGACTGGGCTGTTCAGGGCTGTTCAGATGTTAGATGTTCGAGCTTCCTGAAGTTCTCTGAATTTCCACTTCAAAGTTCAGTTTGGCCCACTCCCGTTTCCATTTGCAACATGTTTTCGATTTGTTCAAATGTGAAAAGTGCACATTTCCAACAGGAGGAATGAGCATTCCTGTGCGCATTTTTCAAAAGTGTGCCCTCCCCCCCATTGACTAAAGTGTGAAAATGTGTATATATTTCATATATATATATATATATATATATATATATATATGTAAAAATGCATATTTCAAAGGGCACTTTTTTCAAATGCAATTTCAAGTTTGGGAATGTGCAAACATTTTTTGGAAGAAAAAAAAAATCACTCCCATTTTGCGTTCGGGGTTGTGTGAACAGGGCAAGTCTGGATGACTTACAAACTGAAACAAAATTTGTGTACATCCCTACGTTTAATGGTTTTTTAGAGGCTGCTGCCACTCTGCCTCCCTCCACCACCACCCTTTCCAGTCTCAAGCACAGGAACAGACTCTTCATGCGTGATCATTTACACAGGTTCTGACTGTCTTGGAAAACACGCCTACCCAAAGCACCTGCCACCTAGATCAGTTCTGGGTACAGAGCAGGGATGCATGAGAATTTCAGTTCAGTTCATTTCGGACCAGAATTTCCCCAGTTTGCATCTCCTGGAACCAAACATGGACCTGAACTCAATCTGCAGTCAAAGTCAGTAAGGACACAATCCTCTGCTTCTTTAGAGAGAGAGAAAAGGCCGATGCTAGCTGGGAGATGTATTCCTTTTTTCTGTCTAAACTTCCATAGGATGGCACCCTAAATTCCTGAGCCTGCCGTGCAATTCACAGGGGGGGCGGAACGTGTTTGAAAAATGCATACAGTTGAAAGGTGTGCATGAAAAAATGGTGTGCTCTTTTTAAAATGTACACAGATATGTTTTAAGCCAGTGGAGAAGATGTGTACATTTCAAAACCGTGCACAAATTTGATGTGTACATTTAAGAAAATGTGCACAAAGAGAGACATTTTTTTGTGTGAAAGGAAAAACAACAACCTTGCTATCTCATACAGACACAAGTTTGAACACGTTTTCAGGTAGAATTCGGAGAACCTCAGTGAGACTGGGGTTTTGCTGATTCGCACATTCCTAGCACAGCACAGATAACTGTGCCCGGGGTGTAGGACGGAGCTACTCCTGCAGTTACACAAGCACTTCCATGATTGGAGGGGCCTTGATGAAGCTGCCTTTCTCCCTCACAATTGTCAGGGGCGGTTCTGGTTGACTTGGCCTCAGCAAAGAACAACCCCTCCCCAGAAGCACCGGCCCCTCGATCGGACCCAGGAGCAAAGTAGATAACCTGTTTCAGTGAAGGTGGGAGAAAAACTGGGAACTTAGCAAAGGAGACAGAAACAAAAAACATCTCAAAGTTTGAAACAGACTAAACTTAAGATTGGAAAGATTAGAAATGGAAAGAAACCAAAATTGACAGATTCATCCATCCCTAGTTATAGGGAGAACTGAACTAGTCCTCCTGGTCCTGGTCTATCCAGTACGCTGCACTGGTTTACTTCTGTGCCTTTTCCAGCATTGTCTGAGTCCTGACTCTCTTGGGTTTTGTGCAGCTGGCTGGGAAGAAGCAGGCTGAGAGAGAGAGAGAAGGGTTTTTTCCAGTGTTTGCTTTTGGGGGAGCTGATGCTATCCTACATTCTGCGAGAGCATCCTTGCATACATCCGTGCGTTCTTAGGAAATCATGGTAGGAAATACCGTGAAGACACAACCTGGTCAAAAGATGCTCCGAATAGCTGCCACAATTAAAATACAATGTAGCAGGCTGCCTTGCCGACACTTTGCAATCAGTTAAAAGTGGCATTTGGGCATCATTTTTGCCGCAAGTCCAGTTCAGCAGAAGCACAAGTGCCTTTGGGATGCTGAGCAGTGAAATAACTTGTGTGGCTGATGGAGAAGGCAGGTGTCAAGACACAGTGGAAGATGACACAGAGGGAGAAATTATTCTAACAATGACATGTCTAGCTACAATAAATGGGAGTCACGGAAGATTATGATAAGGGGCTGGGACTATCTGACACATATTAGAAAGACAGCATAACTCCTAGAAAGATTTAGGAGATACTGTCAGTAGTTCACATTAACGGGTCTGATGAGGAAATATGGCAACACCAAAAACCAAGAGAGTCAGGACTCAGACAATGCTGGAAAAGGCACAGAAGTAAACCAGTGCAGGGTACTGGATAGACCAGCACCAGGAGGACTAGTTCAGTTCTCCCTATAACTAGGGATGGATGAATCTGTCAATTTTGGTTTCTTTCCATTTCTAATTTTTCCAATCTTAAGTTTAGTCTGTTTCAAACTTTGAGATGTTTTTTGTTTGTTTGTTTGTTTGTTTATGTTTGCATAAAAATTGATGGGCAATTATTTTTTTGCAAATTTCTCCTAATACGTGCATTTTTGTACAATTTTGCCTAATACACACATTTTTGCAAACAAGTTCCCTAATATAATGCATTTTGACATTATTTTCACTAATATTTGCATGGACTTTCCCCTAATATATGCATTTTGTGTGCTTGCTTTTTTTTTTAAATCGGAGTACTTCATTGCAAAATTCGGAAAAGTGTAAATTTCATATAATAACTGACTTCCAGAAGAATGTAAGAAGAGCCCTGCTGGATCAGACCAGCGGCCTCTCTAGTCCAGCATTCTGTTCTCCCATTGGCCAACCAGCTGCCTGTGAGAAGCCCACAAGTAGGACATGAGTGCAATGGCACCCTCCCACCCATGTTCCCTGGCAACTTCTATACAGAGGCATATGGTCCCTGATACTGGAGGTAACATAGAGCCAGCATGACTAGTAGCCATGGATAGCCTTATCCTCCATAAATTGACCTAATCTCCTTTTACACCCATCCACGTTTCAGTTCCGTATTGGTTAAAAAGTGCTAAACGTAGTCTGTTCACCTTAAACTGCAAACCAAACAAATGTCTCCCCCATCTCTACCTGTAACATGTGGTTCCTGAAATGCATGACATCATCATGTCACGTGACCCTCCACCCTGTCCCAGGTGCAACCAGCAATGTAGGACAGGTAGACATTGAGCATGATGATGTTCATGTTGCATATTTCAGGAAGTAATCATTATAGCAGTGGTAGGAAACCTTCTGCAAGCTGTGGGGCGAATTGGTTCCAGGCAGGCATGTCAGGGGTCACATGCCTGCAGTGGGTTTGGCTCTCATGCCCCCACTGCAGGAATCCTCCGAGGCGGAGCTAGAGCTCCCAGAGATGGACAGGGCCAAGGAGCCACCCATGTTAGGAGACTTGGGGGAGCCCGGGCCCTTGGGGGAGATGACTGCAGGTCTGTCCCCACAGGAGGAGGGGAGTTCCGTCTCTGAAATGGATGTTGTGCGAACCCGTAGCCTCTGAGAGCATTATCACCTCAAGAGGGAGACCAGTCGGGCTCCTTCGAGAAGAAGTGCTCAATGACAAAGGAGGACTCCTCAAGAGCAAAGGACTTCTTGGGAGCCAGGCCCTGCTCTTGCCAGGGGGCCTGTGACTAAGTGCATTTGAGCCCTGGGTGCAGCTCAGGAAGCTCTGGCTATATAAACCTTCAGGTTTGGCTTAGCCATTGCTGGAAGAATGTCTTACCTTCAGCTCCAGTGTCCTGTTTTCCTGACCTCACGTTCTGTTTGAACATCTGCGCTGCTGACCTGCTGCCTGACCCCGCTTTCTGGACAGTGTTTCTCCTTGACTTTGCTCCAGCGTTTTTGACCTTTGGCTGTGCCTCAGTGTCAGACCTCTCTTCTGGAAGCCACCTACTTGCCTGGCAATACTGTGTTTTGACCATTGCCTGTATCTTGACCTCTGGTGCCTTAGCTTGATCCCAAACGGGACTGGAACCTTGGTGCTTGACCGTTTGGCTGCTTCACTGACTCGCCTCCTGGATTTGCCCCTGTGTTTGCCGAGCATAGAGTCTGACCCAGCTAGAGCAGAACAGGGGCCACAGTCCAAAGTAGATGCCCCCACCACCGCTGCTGGCATGTGGCCCCATGACAGGATTGCCCCCAAGACACACGTATGCATACATTGCCCCTCCCCCACTGCAGTCAGGCTCTTAATAATGCCCCCATTGGTACCAGTGGAGGGTTTTTTCCTCCAGCCTGGTTGCAATGGGGGAGGGTAATTTTTCAAGGGGAGTTGCCGTGTCGGGGAGTGGGGAGTTTGGCCTTCCCTCCCCAGCAGCCCCTCCTCTTCACAAGTGCCCCCCTCCTGCTGCAACTAGGCTTTTTAAAAGCCTCCATTGGCACTAATGGACGCTTTTTAAGCACCCGTGGGAGCTTTTAAAAGGTCTTAACGACGCAGTGTGGTGGGCAGGGGAGCACGGAAGCTGACCGGCCAGATGGGGGCTCGCAAGGGCTAGGGGTCCCCCGTTCCTCCATTATAGGAAGGCGGGGATGTGGGCTTGCCATTTGGGGCAATAAATCCACATCTGGTGTCACATAAAGCTCCACACTCGGTCTAATCAGGCAGGAATGGAGGCTTCTCTCAGCAAGGTGACACATGGAGAGCTGTTGCATATTTCATAGGAAAACTTAGAAAGTGGTAAAATAAACTATCAATATATGCAGAAGTGTATCTCCTGCTATTAGAAGATGGTGCAGTGGTGCTGAATAATTTCTCAAAAGGCATGCAGGCCATGATTTTTCACAGACTTTCCTCACCAATACGCTTCAGCTCATTCTGATGTGCAGCACGCAAACAGAACATTTTTTGATCACTTACATTTTCAGCTTGGTTGCCGTAAATTGTTTAGCTATGTTTGCATTAAAATGTCTCCATTTTATCTACTGTTTTGCCAGCTTTCAGTGAGACACATGTCATTTGTATTACATTTTATTCCTAAAGTGTCTGGTTTAATTTATGCCCTTGGCAGATCTTTCAAAGCAGACAGTTCGCTTTTTTAAAAAAACACACAACACACACGCACGCACACTCGCTCGCTCTGAAAATCTTCCTGGGCTCTGCAGTTTATTCCTTTTAGCAGTGCCTGTTCCTCATCTCCTTCTTGGTGGTTTTTACTTGATTATTGCCCGGATAATGTTGCAATGAACTGTAAAAGCTGGTGCTGATGCACTGATGATGGGTCATTATTAATGAAAATAGCTTTTCAGAATCCATCTATATGTTTTGCTGCGGTATTTTGAACTGTCCTAGAGAATGGGTGTCCTCTAATTTGAAGCACGACTCTGATGCTTACTTAGCCAAACGCAGCAATCTTAACTGACAATCTCACCTCACTTTCCCTTCAATTTCAGCGTGTGTGTGTGTGTGATCATCCATTATAATGGGCATGTGGATGTAGGATTGCATCTTGCAAGGGCCCTTGAACATGGAAAAATTGCATCCAGAGGTGCAGCTGGGTAATTTTAGAGCCTGGACCTGATGGCGTGTCTGTGTCTGTTTGTGTGGGTGGACCGTGGATGTCTTCAGATGGCCATGTGCATTGCTTCAGTCCTGAAGCACACAACCAACACTTCTCTTCCCAGCACCACCATCGGCATCGCATGCTTTGTGACTGCTTCTACATTCCTGATATGTTGAATATGTTAGTCAACTGTGATTGTGATTATGATGATAAAGAAGAAAGGAATCCTCTGGGCAGGTGCAGTTTTGCATTTTAAACTCACTTGAAGCACAGCACCGTCACGATGACAGGAATAAAATGGAGTTTGCTTCTGCTACTAAACACATTTCCTTGGGAGTAAGCACCATTTTGTTGCAGGAAAGGATAATACATTTTTAAAAGTCAAAATAATAACATGATTGCCACCTTGGATCCTGACCCCTGCGTAGATTTGAATTTGAGAATCAAGTGATTTGAATCACTGAGGATCAAGTATGTTCCCATTTTCAGAATTTATTTATTATATTTATACCCCGCCTTTTTTCCTGCAAGGCAAGGCAGCTTACATAATCATCTTCCTCTTCTCCGTTTTATCCTCACAACAACAACCCTGTGAGGTAGGTTAGGCTGAGAGTCAATGACTGGCTCAAAGTCACCCAGTGAGCTTCATGGCCGAGCGGGGACTTGAACTCGGATCTCCCGAGTCCCTATCCAATCCAACACTCTAACCACTAGGTCACACTGGTCATTTTCTTGGTCACTCTAGAGTCAGGGTGTTGAACCTCAGACCCAGGGGCCAAATCCAGCCTGCCTGGGCTCCCAATCTGGCCCTCCAGGGTTCCCTAGGTGGCCACACCCCTTCCCCCGACCACCGACCATTTGGTGGTTTCCCAGCTTTTGTGTGGTTTTTCCAAAATCGGTAAAAGGCCGATTTTCCTTGAAATGAACGTGTCCTGAGCCTTGTTAGATCAGAATTTTAGGTTTCTGAGTGGCCTGGAAGTGCCATAACCTCTTGGGCTACACTTTTTGCCCTTTGTTTCTAGCGTGAGATTTGTAGACATCTCCAGCCCTTTTTAAAAGTGTCCCTGAGGAAGGAGTCAAATTTTAGAAATGGATAGATGGCATGCCAGCCCCACCCCCACTGTTAATGAGTCCACTAACTCCTACCCACTGACCTTCACATGTCTGGTGGAAGGTCTTGAGGGAGCCTAGCCTATATACCAAGGGTGCAGCAATATTTTTAATGGGACTCGAGACTCGACTCGGGACTCGAGACCAAGGACTCGTGTTCCAAAATCGTGTTCCTCAAATGCAACATGGATACGTTTTAGGAAGTACAGCAAGTTTATTTTTTAAAATCATTTCCCTAAAATGCAACCTTTCAGACATTTGGGGTTTGGCTGCCTCTGCCTGCCTGCTTGGGGTTCCCTGCCTCCTCTGCCTGCCTGATCTCTTCTTGACCAGTTCCACAGTTTGAATTGTCCAAGACAAACACCTCTGCCTGCCTGTTTTGGGGTTCCCTGCCTCCTCTGCCTGTCTGGTTATTTTGGGTTTGTCTGCCTGGTCTGTTCTTGCCAATATCAGTTGCAGAGTTTTGAAATAAAAAGGCACACTTGTGCCTAGAATTTATTTAAGCCACACATCTGAAATAGCCTTATTTTGTTGGGGGGAAAACCCATTGATTTTAATAGGGACTCGTGGAGTCAGCTTTGGGAGTGACTCGTGACTCGTGAGTCACCATTTTGGACCAAGGACTCGGACTCGAGACCCGGGTCCAAAGACTCGTGATTCGACTCGTGACTCGAAACCAAGGACTCTTCAACATCCCTGCTCAGGACTGCAGGCCAAATTTGGCCCTCCTGGGGTCCCGATATGGTCCTCCGGTGTCATGCTCCCACTGGAGGAACCCTCCTCAGAAGAGGAGCTAAAGCAGCCTAAAGCTCCCAGAAACCAAGAGCACCACAGATCGAACACTGTGACCAGAGCAGGAGGAGCTGGGGGCCTCGGCGGAGATGGCTGCAGGTCCACCCCTCTCGGGGGGAGGGGACTCTGCCTCTGAGGTGGCGGCTGAGCAACCCCTGGCCCACAGGAGGGTTGTTGCCTCAAGCGGCAGGCCAGTAGGACGCCCATGAGAAGGAGTGTCCACTTGAAAAGAAGGACTCCTTGGGAGAAAGTGACTCCTTGTGGGTAGGGCTCTGGCCAGAGAGCTCTAATGTACTACAGCTGAGCCCTGGATGGGCCTCAGCAGGCTCTGGTAATAAAAGCCTTCAGTGCACGCCCAGCCAGTGCTGGAAACAATGCTGTCCTTTCAGCTCCAGCACCTTGTACCTTATCTCCTGGATGTTGCCCTGTGATTGATGTTCTGTGCTCCTGACCCTTGGACTCCTGCTCAACTCTGCTTCTGGACTGCGTAATGTATCTGACTGCTTACCTCTGCTTTGACTAGACTTGCCTCCAAGGCCGGGTCGCGCCCCCCGACCCGATTCTCTGCGGGGGGCGCCGACCCAACCCGCTCTTTTGAGCAGCGCGGAGAGGTTCTCCGCGCCGCTCGATCGGGCGTCTTCTTCCCCGTTGCGTCACTTCCGAGACCGGAAATGATGCGACGGGACCCTGCGCAGGCGCAGAACGCGCCACAGAGGTCCAGCGCGCCTGCACAGGGTTCCGTCGCACTCTGCTTGCTGCCTTGACCACTCCTGCCTTAGCCTGATCTCCACTGGACTGGAACCTTTGTGCTTGAACATCTGCCTGTTTTGTGACCTGGCTTTTTGGATAGCCTCTTCACTCAGAGTCTGCTTCAGCCAAAGCGGGACGTCTGGAGCTCCTGAGATGGCCCCACCTCCTTCCACTGGCCATTTCCTGACTTGTGTGTGATTTTTTTTCCCATTCTAAAATTTTGAAATGCCTCTCCTAATGCTTAGTGACTGGCCCATCACTGGAATGCAGTCCCTAACAGCTTCTCCAGAATGGAATTCAGCCCTCTGACTGGAAGAGGTTCTACAGAGCTTCACATTTATAATATGTACATTATATGTGTACAGCGGTACACTTATAGGCTCCCCTGTGGGATCAGGAACCCTGCATACGAGTTCCCACATTCAGATATTCTAGCAACCACACAGAGCTCAGGAGGGGTAGAGCCAGCAGGCACATTGACTCACAGCCATGTTCCACTTCCATGGGGACAGGGAACATGTGGATGGACACTGGTGAAAAGGGCTTCCTGTTCAGACTCTTCTTGTAAGTCATGGATGCCAGTTCTGTGTGTGCCAAATTTCAGTTTTTCGGATTACCTGGAAATACTTTAAGCATTTGGAGTTACACTTTGAATTCCATCTTTTGAGGAAGTGGTGTATGAATACCTTTTCAGCTTTCCTTTAGTATTTGGGATGCTTTGGATTATGGACGAACCAAGATTCAATAGTTCTTTTTCTCCTAAATCACCACTGAGAAACTTGGGATGCAGTCCTATGTGTATTTACCTGGAAATAAGCCCAGTTGAACAAAATAATACTTCTGAGTAAATATGCATAGGATTGTGTTGTTGTCATTGTGTCATCAGGTGCTATTGGGCTTTGTGAGCCATAGAAATTAAACGTGTGTGTGTGTGTGTGTGTGTGTGTTAACCTCACCAAGAAGAATATTCTTACAATGATGTACTTACTGTACTTTTCCTCTATCAGAAGTAAGTAATTTCAGAACTATATCCTGAAATCCTGTGATCCTATGCTTAAATAAAGGACAGCTCTTTCTGAAATTTCCATCCATAACTATGTACTTTTTCATGCAATTTATACATGTGTCCATTTGCGGTACGCATATTTGAGCATGAATGAAATCTGGAATCTGGAAGTCATGAGCCGGAAGAGACGCTGCACCCAGCCAGCTGTAATGGGAACATTCTGTTGACTTACATGATCATCGCTATGTGACGTCGGATGCTCATGGTAATCATCCAGTGCCCTGTTTCAAGAATCTTCAGGGAAAGTGATTCCATCATTTTGATGGCTCCTCTGTTGATGTCGTAGCTCAGACCTGCCTGACATGACCTTTCAAGCTAAATGCAGCTGACCAGCCATGTATCGCAGCTCGCCAGGAGTAGGGCTGCGGGCACCTCCAGTTTTTGCTGTCCACCCAAGATAGCAAAAGATATGAGATTGTCAAGTGCCTGACAAACTGCAGCACACAGACTGGTGAGTTGCATTCAGCTCAGTGGGTTAAACTTGAGCAGGCCTGTGCTAGACCATCAACAAAGAATACCTCACAGAACAGTAGCTACTAGGTATTTCTTTATTGAACAATATTTATGAATTCCCTACTTTAGAAAAAAAAACTTTAAGCAATGTAAAAAAAAAACATGTCTTCAGACAGAGGGCAAGATTACCTTCCTGGGAATGCCTGTTGCAAAAAGTATGTTTTCAGGAGGCACCAAAAATCCAGAAATGTCGGTGCCCATTTAATTTCTAGTGGTAGGGAGTTCTAGAGAGCGGCCGTTACAACACTAAAGGCCCTATGCAGAGCCATCATGGACAGGACCTCCAAAATCCTTGGCGTTACCAGGAAGGTATCTCCTGATCAGGGCCGGCGCTACTGCTAGGCAAACTAGGCGGCTGCCTAGGGCGCATGGCTGAAGAGGGCGCAGAAATGCTGCGCTCCTTCCGGCCGACTCTTCCTCGCCGCCGGCGCGCTCCTGCCCCGCCTCGCCAACAAAGGCACCACCAGGTCAGTGCGGGGGGGATTGCGGGCGCCGGGCGGGCTCGGGGTCGCGCTTGGCTTTCCTCGGCGCCCGGAGCTAGGCCAGGTCAGGAGCGTGCGTGGCGGCGGCGACCGGTCCGAAGATGCTGCGCGGTGGGCGAGGCCAGCTTGGCAGTGGGGAAAGCGGCGGCTGGAGGCGGCCGGCGGGTGGGGGGGCGCTGGGCAAGCAGGCATTTCCCGGCTGCTTTGCTCCAGAGCCCCCCCCCAGCACGAGAGGGGGGCGCTAAATATAACTTTGCCTAGGGCGCCAAACTGCCCTGCACCGGTCCTGCTCCTGATGAGTGCAGCAACAGAGGATCAGGCAACCTCTTCAGTGTCCTGAGTTGCTTAAGGCTTTGTAAACAAATATTGAACCTTTAAGCCTGGCCTGGCAGCATATAGGCAGCGGTTGCAGTTTCCTCATAGGTGTAATATGCCGGTGATGAGCCACTCTCATTCTGCACCAACTGCAGCTTCCAGACCAACCTTAAGGGCAGCCCCACATAAAGCACATGGCAGCGATCCAATTTTGAGGTTACTAATGCATGGACCACAGTTCTCAAGCTATCCCTGTCCAGGAATCGCTATAACTGTCCTACCTGCCAGAGGTACCTTTAATTCTAGTGACAGTGCAGGATCAATGAGCACCCTCAAGACTATGCACCTACTCCTTCAGGGTGTGTGTAGCGCCATCCAGAGCAGACAGCTGACCCAGTTCCCATACATGGGAGCCATTCACCCGCAGAGTCTCCATCTTGCCAGGATTTAGGCTTGGTTTATAGGCCCTCATCCAGATAGCTGAACCATTTTTGGGGGGCGGGAGAAGAGCTCTTGGATACCGACAATTGGCTGCACTGCCTTAGCTGAAGGCTTGTCTTAGCTGAATTTTGGCCATGGTAGAGCCAGCATGGAATTGTGCTGAGAGTGCTGAACTGGGGCTCAGGAGATCGGGGTTCTAGTCCCCGCTCGGCCATGAAGCTCACTGGGTGACTTTGGGCCAGTCACTGACTCTCAGCCCAACCTACCTCACAGGGTTGCTGTGCAGATAAAATGGAGAGGAGGAGGAGGATTATGTAAGCCGCCTTAGGTTCCTTGCAGGAAAAATGTGGGGTATAACCAGTGCTTTTTTTCTGGAGAAAAGGGTTTTTTTTAAACTCTTGGATTACATTTCCTCGGGAGTAGATGGCGATTAAATTGTAATGCAATTAATAGAAGAAAAGGTGCTGGAACTCAGCTCCGGTGAGTTCCACCAGAAAAAAAGCCCTGGGTATAACTATAATCAATCAATAAATAAATAAATAAATAAATTGTAGGCATCTTCTCCCCAACAACTCTCTGGGACATGGTGACTCTGGCTCTAGAAGGCCTAGGGGCAGATAGAGAAGATGCAAGCAACAGAGCACTAATTGCAAGGCAGAATTTTGAAGAGGGAGGAAGAATGCTGTGGCACTGATGAAGAAATCATTATTCTCCACTAATTTTGCATCTGAAAAGTGTCACCCAGTGGAGTTATTCTGGGCACTGGGTGGTTGAGTCATGCTGAGCTCATTGGCAAGTTTCCTACCAATTTTGCAGAGACATTTACTTGTTCAGAAGAAACTATTAGTCTGACTACAGTTAGAGCCGGAGGTAGGGGAAATTCTGTCTTTTGTTCACTCATTAATGCCCACAGGAGCAAACTAGAGCCATGCCCGTCTTGGCTAGTAAAAGCCAATCAAGAGAAAAACTGGTTTGCTTATTTTTATGGTTGAGGTTCATAAGGCTAGAGATGGAGGAGAAATTCTTTCAGTTTGCATTTTAATACAAAATTGTCTAATTTCACACTTTTGAACCACTATGCGAATCAAAACTTAGTTATTCTTTGAAATGTGCATTTCTCTGAATTTTGCAATGAAGTTCTGCAATCAAAAATGCTCACAAAAATGTGTGTATAAGGGAAAATAAGGAAGATAAATGCATCATATTAGGAAAATTGCATGCAAAAATTCATATTTTAGGCAAAAATGTATGTACTACACAGAGAGCCAGTGTGGTGCAGTGGTGAGAGTGTTGGACTGGGACTCGGGAGATCTGGGTTCTAGTCCCCGCTCGGCCATGAAGTTCACTGGGTGACTTTGGGCCAGTCACTGACTCTCAGCCTGATCTACCTCACAGGGTTGTTGTGAGGATAAAATGGAGAGGAGGAGGAGGATTATTACGTAAGCCGCCTTGTGTTCCTTGCAGGAAAAAAGGCGGGGTATAAATATAATAAATAAATAAATACTAGGAGAAATGTACACAAAAAGGCTTATGAATTTTCATGTGAACTTGGGGGGGGGGGAACCCTCAACATTCAGGATGAACCAAACTTAAGACTGGAGAAGTTCTCAAAGTTTGAGATGAACTGAATTTAAGATTGGAAAATTGAGAAATGAGAGAAACTGAAATTGACAGTCATCGTCGACCCTAATTAAGACCTACCTTAAGGAGGCCGGGATGTAGAGAAGCCTCACATTCGTAGTTGTTTTTGACCCCCATATAAAAATGTACATCTCAGAATAAATTCCCCAACCTGTTGCCCTTCCTCCTCCCCCCCCCCCCAACTTCCAATCTTTTATTTTGGAGAATGTTGTGAACGGGGATCTGTTTATTAGTCTCCCGGACACTTGGATGCTCTTGGTTTCACGGGCCCAGCCAATCTGACGTCCAGCCTGAACATGGTACTGTGATGATGCCCTTGGCTAACCATTTGCAACCTGAGACTGGAGAATGAAATTGTATCCTGATGATCCCATTCAATCTTCCAGTGATTCTGTTGACCTGAGGAGTCATGACCACGTCTGGTCCACGGGCAGCTTACATGAGCGGTGTGTATGCAGTTTCCTTTATTTGGCTACTTACCTCCAGCGGCAGGCACAGACTGAATATATCCTCTCTGAACTGGGACATGCGAATGGTTGTACTCCTCCTCTTGTAAGGTATTCTAAAACTTTGTTGGCAGTAAAATGTGCAGTACAAGAAACCCCCACCCCTCTAAAGCAGGGGTGCTGAACCTCAGGCCTGTCAGCCAAATCTGCCCCCCCCCGGGTCCCAATCTGGCCCTTGTGGTGCACCACATGGCCACGCCCCCTTCCCCGGGGCCCGCCCCTTTCCCATGATCACCAATAGTTTGGCAATTTCCCAGCTTCTGCACAGTTTCCCCCCATTCTAAAGGGTTGAAATACCTCCTTTCAGGCTTAGTTACAGGCAGTAAGAGCGTTAAGCTAAAATGTGTTGGTAATTTTGACCACACCCCCTTTTGCCTTTGGCCCCGCCCACCACTGGAATGTGGCCTACGAAAGCTTCTATGAGACTGAACCGGGGCCTTGGGCTGGAAGAGGTTCAACACCCCAGCTCTAGAGTCCGGTGGGCTGCATGTTTAGTAAATGGCTTTAAATGTTGTAATGATCAACCCCGCACGTGGCATACAGCAAAAGTAAATGTATGGTCCACATTATGGGGGATCTCAGACCAGTGATATCAGTCTCAAGCCTTTCCCTGAGCAAAAGTCCATCTAGCTGGTTGCTCAAGCCATTGCCCATGCTGGCTGGGAATCATGGGAGTTGCAGTCCAACACACCTGGAAGGCACCAGGCTGGGGAAGGCCACCCTAGACCAAGCCCTCAGTGGCAACGTTGTTTTTGGTTCTCCTTGGAACCAAAGGGTTGCTGTCCTTGGAGGATCTCTGTCAGGAACCTACCTGGCCCAGATTCTGATGAGACCTCCTTCGTGGAAGAGATGTGGGATCTGGCAGAGAACCTCACCACAACTGGGGGCTCAGAAGAATCTGTCACAGTCCTAAGACAGCCCAAAGTAGGGATGTCAAGAAATCAGTAAAGCTTGAGTTCATCAAGGTTCTCCAATTTCTACCTCAAAGTTCATCCCAACTCATGTCACATTGCAAGCTTCTTCTTTTTTTTCATTCACAGAAAACTACATGCATATGTCGGCATTGATTATTATTTTTTTTGAAAGGTGTGCATTTTTGTGTCAATTTATAAATAGTATACACTCTCATTGATTAAAGTGTGTTAATGTACATTTTTCAAATGTACACTCTCTTTTCATGTGTACTTTTCAAATGCATGTGTTATCAAATGCACTTTTCTTTTGTCTGCAAATTACATTGCAAGCTTGGAAATGTGCAGACTTTGGCTGCAGATTGCGTTCGAGTTGGCAAGCCCAGAGTCAGCATAGCTGTACCTGTTTGATCTGCCAGGAGGCTCAATTGTCAGGGGTCTCCTTGGGAGGAAGGCTCCCCTGCAGAAGAGGGAGAAGATCAGCTGTAAACAATGATCCAGCAGATACTAGCAAGAGGAGTCGGCCCTGTGAAGAGGGCTGGCTGTTCATTGTTTTTATTATTTATCTGTGTTTTTATTATTTAAGCTTTATTGTTATCTTAGAAGCTGCCTTGAGAGGGTTTTGGCCTAAAATGCAGCCTAAAAATGTTTAAAATAAACAACTGTAGGCCTCTCAGTCTCCTTGTGACCCTTGCTGGGTTAACAGTTCCCTATGGAGCTCCAGGCCTCCCTTGCTTAGCTCCAACTGCCAACTCCCACACTGAATGCTGGTCATGGAGCATCCCCTCGCCTCCCATCCTGACCCTTGTTTGTAGGCTTGCAACACATGCACACCTCTAGGTAGGATCTGTGTGCAAACACATGCCTTTGAATACCTGGCGGCAGCCAGAGGGTGCTTCTAGATGTTACAGTGTACTTGCCGCCCTGTGTGACCAGCCCTGGCCCCGGACCTGTCACTGCCCCTTCTAAAACCCTCAGTAGCGTTTTCGACCAAAGTCATTAAGCATTCTAGCCATGGTTGGAAGAACAACGAAAATAACAGTTTTTATTTGTACAGGGATTTTTATACTGTTAACAGGTTCCAGTTTATTGCCTTTTCTGTTACCGAAATATCTTTCCGCTATCTCGTTCTCACAACCTCAGGTACTGCTTGGGTACCTCTATATGTAGGAATAATAAAAGCCCAAATCACCCAGACCTTTCTTAGTGTTCCCACACACACACCAGGTAAGGAAAAAACAGCTCTAACAGTTTCTTCCCTTCAGCCTTTTTAATCCCTCCCTTTCCAGGTATCAAGATAGGCTGATTACATAAACTACCCAACCAATCAGGTTTCTTCCCTTTCCCGGTTGCTGGGCAGACTTGCTAGAGGTTCCATCACACCCTGCCTCATTTGTTGAATGCTATGAGGTCCACATGCCGCCATCTTTCACCTGTAACCCACCTGTATTTGCCCACTGCTTCTTCCATTAATTTATTATTTAATTATTTATTATATTTATACCCCGCCTCTTTTTCCTGCAAGGAACTCAAGGCGGCTTACATAATCATCATCATCCTCTCCATTTTATCCTCACAACAACCCTGTGAGGTAGGTTAGGCTGAGAGCCAGTGACTGGCCCAAAGTCACCCAGTGAGTTTCATGGCCGAGCGGGGACTAGAACCCGGATCTCCCGACTCCCAGACCAACACTCTCACCACTGCGCCACACTGGCTCTTTTTTCTTTCCACTAAAACATTTGTTCAGGAAGAAAAGAAGGGTAGTCCTAAGAGCCCTCCATCTGGAAGCACCCAGAGAGTGGCTGCAAGTTAGCTGACCAAAGCTGAACCCCAGCAAGACTGAAGTACGTCTAGTGGCCTAGGATCACCAGCTATGCCTTCTCCAGCCACCTGGGATTGCAACTTTGAGATGACTGTGCATCCACAATTGTTCCTGCAATTCCAGGCATGGAATCCCAGGTTGGCTGGGGTGGCTTGCATATGACAGGCAGACAATTTTATCATAATACCACAAAACCTGGGCATTTTGAACTGGACTCAGGGCATTTCAAACTCTGTTCCAGAATGAGCTTACTAACCTGCAGGCCCAAGACTCTCGTGTCACCTTCAGGGTAAGAATTAGGCCCTTCCCCCTCTGTCCCCCCCCACCCAGCTTCACATTATTTACTGAAAGTGTGGGGGGTGTATGGGGAGGGTTCCATTCACAAGCAAAAGGGAACAGCAGAGTCTTTTCCACACATGAGAGTCGGGGGAAGAAGACTCACTGTCTGCTCTGGGTCAAATCAGCACCTTGGTTAGCACATTGGCTGGATTACTGTCCTATAAGGAGCTGTTGTTCCAGCAAAAGACCATGAAGCCTTCAGAAGGCTGGCACAGCCTGGTCTTTCAGTGGCTCCCCCCCTGCTGAATGATGACTACAGGTCTTAAAGGGCCAGAATCCATTTCTGCAGTCTCATGCTCCTGTGTGGCTGAGGGACAGGAGAAGCTGCAGGAGAATCCTCAGAGTCAGACATTGATGGGAGAGCTATGTGCTCAGGCCAGGACAGCACAGAATGGGGTGTCAAGGGCTCCCTGCCTGTGCCCATCGGAATCTGATTCCTTCACAAGGTAATTCAGCACCTCAGAACAAGGGGATATGACACATGTAGGGTGCATCCGAATAAGCTAGGGATCCTGCAACTTTAGTCTCCCATGCCTCCCAGTTTCCCCAGAAACAGTGCAGAGTGTGTCCCAGGCCAAGCATTGGAGTGTGGTGCTGGAAGAGCTGCAGAACACAATGTCAGTGCTGAAAACCTAGTGCCAGATCGCATGGCCTGCTGCTGCTAAACAACAAAGCACAGGGCTGGACCGCTAGATCCGTAGCATTGCAGCCCATGACAACAATCAATACCTTTCCCCACCACCACCACCACCACCGTTTGCTAGGACAACAAGACTCCTTCTCCTCATTGGATAAGAGTCTTGTGAGCCACAATGATTTATTTATAGGACAAATGGAAATGCACTTTAGCAGAGGGGATTGACTATGCAGCGTGATACGGCAAGGTTATCCTTTATGCCGCAGAGCCAGAAGCTTTGTCATCCAGCATTTGAAAGGTCTTTCTATTGTGCGGATAATATTCCATGTGCCTATTTCTCACCCCACCCCCCAATAAAGAATAACTCCATCCAAGTCACTGTATCGTGTGTTGTCATGGGTACTTCAACTTATTCAGAAGCACATTTGGGAAGAAGCAAACACTTCAACATCTGAAATATGCATGTGGGCAAAACCCAACGGATGTCTCTCTCAACACAATGCTATGAACGTACAGAGGCCCAGCGATAGCTCCAGGTGTTGGGGGGGCCTTGGGTAAGACACCCTCCATGAGCCCTCTCCCTCAGTGAGTCTACCTCAGTGTTCTCCAACCTTGGGTCCCAGATGTTTTTGGCCTACAACTCCCAGCATGCCCCAGCCAGCTATGCTGGCTGGGGCATGCTGGGAGTTGTAGGCCAAAAACATCTGGGGACCCAGGGTTGGAGAACACTGGTCTACCTTCTCGCTGCCATGGCCACCAGCTGCCCTTGCTCCTCCTCCTCCTCTTTCTTATCATTGCTACTGCTTGCTCGATGGGCAGAGAGCCAGGGAGCAAGCAGGCCGCAGCATCTCCTGCTCCTGCTCCTGCTCCTGCTCCTGCTCCTGCTCAGCACCACCGTTGTCTGGGACAGAGCGAGAGGCAGGTGAGCAACAGGCCTGTGGCTCACGCTGGCTCAGCTTGTCTGAGCGTGCCGAGCTGGGCGGGGTCGGGCCTGGTTGTCACTTGGATGGGCGACCCCTCCTCTAGTTTCCTGCATTGAGCAGGGGTTTGGACTCCATGGCCTTGTAGGCCCCTTCCAGCTCCGTGATCCATACAGGCCTGTGGCTCACGCTGGCTCAGCTTGTCTGAGCGTGGAAAGCTAAGCAGGGTCAGGCCTGGTTGTCACTTGGATGGGAGACCCCTCCTCTAGTTTCCTGCATTGATGGCCATCAATGGCCTTGTGGGCTCCTTCCAACTCTATGATCTATGAAATCTATGAAAGCAGGCTGCAGTGGCAAAGAGGAAGAGCAAATCCTTTCGTCAGTGGGCCTCTGCTGGGCCTGCCCACAGGTGCCCAGCCATGCCATTCTCCTCACGCCAGCCCTGACCTGGCCCAGTCTGGTCTCCTTTGGGTGGCTGCAGCTCTCCAAGATCTCTTGCAGTCCTACTACTGAAGATCCTGTATCAGGCATCGAGCCTGCTGGAATCTTCTGCCTACAGAGCATCTCCTCTTGACTTCCACAGCACTTGGGCCCCACCCTTGCAGACTGTTGGCCTCTGGGCTCCTGCTGCACCACTCTGCTAAGGGCAGAACTCTGCATGATGGGGCATACAGCACAGGCTACCCAAGCTAATGAGGCATTTGCAGGTTAATCCCCTTCCTCACGATTCCCCCTACAATTGTCCCCCTCTCTGTACTGAAGACAGCCCAGAAGCTTCCACTCTTTCTGAATGTAGCTGCCAGTGCCAGGGGCTTGGCTGGACTTAGCGGATCAGTCACAGCACACCGATCTTTTGCCAGCTTGTGGGCATGGTGGCTGCTTTGTTTCCAGGCTCAATTCAAGGTGTTGGTTTTGGACACTGAATCCCTAACTGGCCTGGGACCAGAATATCTCAAGAATCATCTCCCACATATGAGCCTGCCCAAACGCTTTGTTCCACTTCAGAGACCTTGCCATCAGAGGTGCAGTGGGTGAGCAGGAGAGACGGGGCCTTTTTGGTTGTTGCACCAAGACTCTGAAACAGCTTTCCAAGAGAAGTCCGCCTGGCCACATTGCTCACTTTGCAACAAGTGACAAAGAGTTCTATTCCAGCAGGCTTTTCCTGGATTCTGCTTTTAACAATGATTTGTTTATTGCTGCTTTTACAGCTTTTGCTGATGTGTTTTTCGATCAGTGGTTGTGATTTCATTATGTTTATGTTTGTTTCACTGATTGCTTTGATTAGTTACAAGCTGAGACAAGCTTCCCATTGAAATTAATTTCAGCTCTTTATTAGCTCACCTGGGCACCACGTAGGGATGGGTGGGGTGAGTATTTCAGTCAGTGCAGTTTTGATAAGAATTTACCAAAATTTGTGACATTCTCCAGAACTGGAATAAAAAGAACTTGAAATTGAAAACATTCAAATATGGGAGAAACCAAAATTGACAGACGCATCTGCCCAGGGCTGGGAGTGCTCTGCTCTTAAAGGTCTGGGTTCGAATCCCTGTATATTCAACCCTGTTAATGCTGAATTAGGGCGGCCACCTCTTTTTTCCTGACAAGCTCTTCATCCTTAACAGGTCCATGGCAGGCAGGTCCATCATGGTCCTCTCCATGCTGGGAATAGCTGCACCTATTGTATTTGAGTGGTGCAGATGGGTGAGAATTTTGTTTCAGTTCATTTTTGAGAAGAATTTGCCAAAGTTCTCAAAGTTCTTCATATTTGGGATAGAAAGAACTTGAGATTTAAAAAAGAGGAAGAAAAGAAAACAAACAATCAAAAAAAGGAGGGGGAAAGCAAAACTGACAGATCCCTAGGCACCAGCCAACCCTGCTGCGGACAAACTTCCTCTTCCTCCTCCTTTCCCAGACTTCAGTTGCAAAGAGTGAGGAGGAAAACAAGTGGCAAGGAATGCTGGGGACAATGGAATACTCATCTTTAAGTTTCTACTGTGTTCCTGGTGACATTCAATTTAAGAGAAGAATGCAGTATTCTTGAATATCTATCTTAGCCACCTACCTTATCTATCTACCTATGATAACTCTCCGATACTTCTCAAAAGTCTGTCACAAATCACAATACAGAACCCAGGATGGGGGCTGTGCAGATAAGTGACAGACTTGACTTTCAATGGCTTGGGGCACTGGAGACAGGGAGCAGGATCAGCCCCCACCCCAATAGTGTCCATAAGGAACCCAAGGCAGCTGACGTGATCCTCCTCCTCTCCAGCTTATCCTCACAACAACCCTGTGAGGGAAGGCAGGACAAGGCACCGGCCATTCCAGTACGAAAAGAAAGGCAGAAACATAAAGGGAACAGAGAACTATGGAAGGAAAGGAATCTGCAGTGGTGGTGGCCTGCAGTGTGTGTGCAATGTTTGTTTTCCTGCCTGAGGGCAACATGGCCTACACGTGCAACAAGTGCAAGCTGGTCACGCTGTTGGAAGAAAAGGTCAGAGGACTGGAGCAGCAAATGTCAACCCTCAGGAGTATAAGAGAAATGGAAGAGTTCTTAGACAGAACGGTGGGTCTACAGCAGCAAAGCGTAGTACAGGAGCCAGAAGGGCAACGGCAGGATGAGGCAGAGTCGGAGAATGCTGAGGCAAGGGAAAATAACGTAGGGGGAACTCCCTGGAAAAGGGTGACTGTTAGCAGCAGAAGAACTAGAAGACATTCTGCGCCTGTGGAAGCAGTGGAGCTATGGAACCGCTTCCAGGTACTTGAAGACGAGAGCGGAGGACAGCCTGCAGAGGACGAATTATCTGGCACCCAACGTGACAGCGAGCAAGAGGCTGAAGGTCAGTCAAGTGGAGGCAAGCAGACCAAGGCCTACAGCAAGAGAAGGAGAAGGGTACTAGTAGTGGGAGACTCCCTCCTGCGGGGGATCGAAGCCAAAGTATGCTGCGAAGAGGAGCTTGGCAGCCCCATTGAGAGCATCTGGGTTACAATAAAGGGGGCAAATAATAAAACGAATATGGCTGTTGGAGTCTATGAAGGTGTTTTGACACAACCCTGAAGGTGCACAAGCCTCCTGGAAAAGCAGAGCGCTTCACTTGTGTGAGATGGAAGATTTAAAATCCTGCTCCCGTGTGCAAACACCCATAAATCTACACACAGAAGTTCAGACCTGTCTCTCCCACTCCACGCAGCATTCCAAGCGTATCGGATGTCAGCCAACTCAGCCTCCTCCTTGCAGATCCCAGTAATAAGGAAATAACTCTGTAGACTCCACAGGTTATTGTTCTACCTGTTTATTACTATAGCAAGTATATCCTACAGAGTATACATCTCCTAATTACAGTCCATGTGCAGAGAACAATGCATAGCGAGCATTAATCCAGTGGAGCAAGTTGTTTATCACTCCACCTCAGCTTAAGACGTTACATGATTGCATTAAGTCCAGCAAGCACTAGTCAGAAGACCAGAGAGAAGAAGAAAGCAATTCCACCTCTCTCCAAAATGACTACAGAACAGAAAGCTAACAAATCAGTACGTCACCAGAAAGTACAAACCATGTGACCAGCTCGTATTTCTTTCACACCTACTTTTCCCATGAGAAACAGGCAGGAAGTAGAAGACTAAACATGACTTGTTTACCAGCCATTCTGTACCTTACAAATGTCAACAATGTGCCACAGCTGGTGTTTGTGCTACATGTCACAACAATCTACTACCGACCACCCAATCAAGGAGAAGACGAGGATGAAACTTTTGAAAAGCAAATTGCTATTGTTTCAAGGAGGCACGATGTGGTAGTAATGGGGGACTTCAATTTCCCTGATATCTGTTGGGAGACTTATTCAGCCAAACATGGCCCCTCCAAGAAATTCCTGAGTTGTGCTGCTGATAACTTCCTCCTACAGAAAGTGGAGGAAGGAACTAGAGGATCGGCTATCCTTGACCTGATTCTAACCAACAGAGACGAGTTAGTGGATAAAGTGGCAGTTTCAGGAACTCTGGGGGAAAGTGACCATGTTATACTTGATTCTAAGGGGAGCAAAAGCTGAGTGTAGCCAAACGTGTACCCTGGATTTTAGGAAAGCCAATTTTAACAGACTCAGAACAATGATTAGTAAGATCCCATGGCAAGCGACTCTAATGAGAAAAGGAGCCCAGGATGGGTGGGAGTTTTTAAAAAAGGAAATTCTAAAGGCACAATGGCAAACAATTCCCACAAGGAAAAAAGGCAGAGGGCAACAGAAGAAGCCAATGTGGCTTCACAATAAACTCAAAGATGACCTGAAAACAAAAAAGGACACGTATAGGAAGTAGAAGGAAGGACAGGCTACAAGGGAAGAGTACAGGCAGGTAGCACAGAACTGCAGGAATAGTGTCAGGAAGGCTAAAGCTGAGAATGAGCTAAGGTTAGCGAGGGATGCTAAAAACAACAAGAAAGCTTTCTTCAGATACATGCATAGTAAAAGACAGAGGAAAGAAATGGTGGTTCAACTACGCAATGAGGATGGCAAATTGAGAAGACAAAGAAAAGGCAGAAGTGTTCAATTCCTACTTCGGCTCGGTCTTCTCCCAAAAGAGGGTCTATGACCCCCACTGGCAAACCTGAAGTGCAGACTGTAGGGGCAGGATTGCAGCTTGAGATTGATAGGCAAATGGTCAAGGAGCACCTGATTACTCTGAACAAGTTTAAATCTCCAGGGCCTGATGAGCTGCATCCTAGAGTAATAAAGGAACTGGCAGAAGAACTCTCAGAACCACTGTCTATTATCTTTGAGAAATCATGGAGGACAGGTGAAGTGCCAGACGACTGGAGGAGGGCAAATGTTGTTCCCATCTTCAAAAAGAGGAAGAAGGAGGAACCTGGGAACTATAGGCCAGTCAGTCTGACATCAATCCCTGGGAAAATTCTGGAGCAGATGATAAAGAAGTCAGTCTGCAAGCACCTTGAAAACAATGCAGTGATTACTAGAAGTCAGCATGGATTTGTCAAGAACAAATCCTGCCAGACTAATCTGATCTCATTTTTTGATCGGGTAACCTCCCTTGTAGACAGTGGGAATGCTGTGGACATAATATATCTGGACTTCAGCAAAGCTTTCGACAAAGTGCTTCATGATATCCTGATTAGCAAGCTAGCTAAAAGTGGGCTAGATGGAACAACTATCAGGTGGATCCACAATTGGCTACAGAATCGGACTCAAAGAGTGCTTATCAATGGTTCCTTCTCAAACTGGGGAGAGGTAACGAGCGGGGTACCACAGGGCTCGGTCCTGGGCCTGGTGCTCTTCAACATTTTTATTAATGACTTGGATGAAGAGGTGCAGGGAATGCTTATCAGATTTGCAGATGACACAAAGTTGGGTGGAACAGCTAATACTCTGGAAGACAGAAACAAAATTCAAAGTGATCTCGATAGGCTGGAGCGCTGGGCCGAAAACAACATAATGAAATTTAATAGGGATAAATGTCAAGTGCTGCACCTAGGGAAAGGAAACCAAATGCACAGTTACAGAATGGGGGACACTTGGCTCAACAATACTTCGAGTGAGAAGGATCTTGGAATTGTGGTAGATCACAAACTGAATATGAGCCAGCAATGTGATGTGGCTGCAAAGAAGGCAAATGCTATTTTGGGGTGCATTAATAGAAGTATAGCTTCCAAATCGCGGGAAGTGATAAACATTGTAACTTTTTTTCCTCAGAGGGGAGTTGCTCCAGCCCTTTGATTATTTTGGTTGTCCTTTTCTGCACCTTTTCCAACTCTACAATATCCTTTTTGAGGTGCAGTGACCAGAACTGTACACAGTAGTCCAAGAGTGGTTGCACCCTAGTTGTGTATAAAGACAGTATGATATTGGCAGTCATTTTCTAATTATGCTCACAACATGGAATGTGTGCAGCAATAATATTTCCTGTTTTACTTTCCCTTCAAATGTTTGCAAAAAGATGAAGTCAGTATTCCAAGTTTCCAACTTGTATTGTGTGCAAACGGTGTTGCTGCAATTTATATTAAAAGTTTTACTAAAACATGTTGCCCAGAGGGGGTGGGCGAAGGAACAGAGTAGGCTTGAACTCAAAAGAAGAGACACTGCAGAAGAGAAGAAAGAAAAGAGGAACAGACCAGCAAAGAACAGGCCAGCCCAGAAGGACTAGATGCAACGCAAACTTGAGTTCAATTGATATATTCCCATCCATCACGGCAACTGAATCAAGCATCACCATCATGTTCTTTTTTCCCCTCATCCCGCCCAGTCCCTTTCCTTGTGTCTCCCTCGTGTCTTTTTCAGTTGTGAGCCCGAGGGTAGGGACTGTCTGATTGCTGATTTTTGTAAACCACTCTGGGAGCCTTTTGACTGAAGAACAGGATAGAAATTCTTTGAATGAAGAAAGAAAGAAAGAAAGAAAGAAAGAGAAAATCATCTTGGTATTTTCACAGAAGGAGGAAGGGAGCAGACTAATAGACTTATCATACTATAGTTGCTGCTGCCCTTTTTGGATATGATAAAAATGGAGATCGGAAAAAATTATCACTGACCGAACAACAACACCTTGCCTCATGGGCTTCTTATCAAGATCAGGCCAAGGCATTGCCATTGCTTTTAGCTCAGTAAAAGCTGGAAAACAAGTGATTTGCCTCCGCACCGTGACTTGGTTTGGTCTGTGCTGGCCCCTGTTATCAGAGATGATCACCCCTGCATTGTCTGTTGACCTCGAAGTTGTTTCAAGGGAGTTAAGGGGCAGTCACTTCTAATCCTCCATCCTCATCTGTGACTTCAGTCAGTCCCAAGTTTGGGTTTCCTTGGACTACTATTTTGAAATCCTAATTTGTACGAGGATCTAGTTTATGTATTATTATGGGCAGGGCCGGATTAAGATAGGGGCTATTGGAGCTGCAGCTCCAGGCCCCTACCACAAAATCGGCCCACTGCGGGGCGTTGCCGGACTCGCGGGCGTCGCTCTCCTCTTCGTCTCTCTGGCTGGCAGGTTGTTGGCGCCTCGCCCGGACGGCGGAGGAGGAGGGAGGGAGGGAGGAGGGACTTGCCCCTCGGATGGGCAGGTGGCTTCTGCCTTTGGGTTGCACGGAGGGAGGGAAGGAGAAGGAGGGAGGCGGGCTGGCGGGGGGGGGAGCCGCGGAGGCGGGCTGAGATTGGCTTGCGGACTCGGGAGAAGCCAGGTGGCGGCGAGCCGTCCGCGGGGTGGGTTTCTCAGCCCCGACGGGGTGGCGGCGGCGCTGGGAGCCCTTCTCCTGGCTGACTGTGTCCGTCCGTTCGGTGGATCAGGACCGGCCCGAGGCAAGAGCCGCCCCCCCCCCCGGGTGGCTGTCTAGGGCAGCAGAGCCCAAGAGGGGCTGCGCGGGAGAGCGCGCAAATCCCCTTTCCAGGTCTTTGGGGCCAGGGGCTTTGGAGGCGCAGGGCAGCTCTGCCCCACCGACGGTCTTTTTCTCCATTGCAGCCCCTTCTCCGTCCTCCATACAAGGGAGTGGACGGATCCATTCACATCTTACACGAAGCAAAGGGAAGGGCGGCCAGTTGGGGAGACCTTCAGTGGGGGGAGGGCGCGAATCTCCACCCCAGCTGCTTCGGAAACAAGTGTGTGGTTGGCTCCCCGCTTTGCCCCCCCGCCCCCGTGCCTGCCTTTTACGGAGGGCTCTGCGCTGGAAAGCTTTTTTGCAGGCAAAGCAACCCCCCCCTTTCCATGCAGCGAGATGCAGAGACCTCTGCAAAATCAATTTCTCTAAGACAGCCAGGTAGCTTAAAGGACCCTTATGGCAAGCCTCAGGATCTCTGCATGTTCTCAGAGGCACTCCTCCTGGCATTAGAATTAAATAGGCTCCAGGCTTAAATAGTTTGTGGATCACACTTTAAAATGGGGCCCGGCTGTAGCCAAAATAGTGGGGGTGGCAGAGAGGGCATAGTAGCAGGGAGTATATTAGAAGGTCTCTTGTTCTACCTTACTATTCTATTATAAAACTTCATTTTTAAAAAAAGCACCAAAGGGCTTGTTGTCAGTCTTCTCAGTGCCTTTGCACTCACTGACCAGCATGATGAAAGGCGGCCTGAGCGAGCAGGGTCTTCATGCGCAGTCGGGCAGAGCAGCCTTCCCCAGTGTGGCACCCTCCAAATGTTTTGGACTTCAGCTCCCAGGAGCCCCAGGCGGCATGGCCAATGGTCAGGGATGCTTTGAGTTGTAGTCCAGTGCCAGGGAGGGGAAGGCTGTTACAGAGTGACACATCATCCCGTATTTAAAAACACATCTAATGACCAACTCTCATAAAAGCAGCAGCCAGGAGAAACCAATATTAACATGCCAGATTGGAGTAACAAAAATAATAATAGAGGCCTAGCGTTAAATCAGAGGAGCCAAAAGGACTGGAAAGCGGTACGTCTTTTGATGGGTGAACTGTCCAGCTTGCTCCATGGAACGGCTGATCTGCTCCAGAAGAGCACTGCAGCCTGCTGCCTAAAACAGCAAGCATCTACCCCTACCTGCAAGTAGAGCCTGCAGGAGAAAGCATCCACCCTTACCTGTGTGTAGAGCCTGCAGGAGAAAGCATCCACCCCTACCTGTGAGTAGAGCCTGTAGGAGAAAGCATCCACCCCTACCTGTGAGTAGAGCCTGTAGGAGAAAGCATCCACCCCTACCTGTGAGTAGAGCCTGTAGGAGAAAGCATCCACCCCTACCTGTGAGTAGAGCCTGTAGGAGAAAGCATCCACCCCTACCTGTGAGTAGAGCCTGTAGGAGAAAGCATTCACCCCTACCTGTGAGTAGAGCCTGCATATGATCAGTAAAGGAAGACAGTCCCTGCCTGCAGGCTTACAGTCTAAAAAGACACAGCACACAAGGAAAAAGGAATAGGGAGGGATGAGGGATGAAAAATAACAATGCAATCCTGTGCATCTTTAGCCAGAAGTAGTAAGTCCTTCAAGTCTCAGCATCTGCCAGCTGGCCATGCTGGCTGAGGTATTCTGGGAGTTGTAGGCCTTATTTCTGTCTAAACCTGCATAGGACCTTTTTCTCCTTGGGGGGCTAATGAGCATGAACATGTTTTTTTCAGGTGCAATTTTGACTAGGGGAAAGACTTGGATTAACTCTGTCTCTGTCTCTCTCTCTCTCTCTCTCTCTCTCACACACACACACACACACACACACACACACACTTCCCCCATCAAATTTATGGAGGAGAAGGATATCAATGGCTACTAGTCCTGATGGCTCTATGCTATCCAGTATCGGAGGCAGTATGCCTATGTACACCAGTTGCTGGTGTGAAGGCTAAATGCAGGTTGCTTGTTGCTAGTTGAAAGCAATATTTGGAGTTTGTGAATGACCTTAACTTTGTTGACTGTGTAACTTCTTTGCTGACTGTTCTTCTTTGCTGACTAAAATATTTAATTTGTTTTAATATAAAATTGCGTCTTCATTTTATTTATTTCCATAAAAAGGCCCACCAAAATCCTCAGCACCAGGCCCATAATGCTCTTAATCCGGCCCTGATTATGGGGCAAACTATAGTGAGGTTTCAGCTTGTCTAGTGGTGTTGAATGTATCTTAACCATTTTGGTTTACACTTCCTAGTTTCTGTTTGGTGACTTTCCCCCAGATTTGTTGTGGGGAAGACCTATCCATTTTATCCAATTGAAGCAAACTTTAATTTGTGCTTCTCTCCAAACTCATCTCCACTTCTTCTTTTAAAAAGGAGGGGGAGGAGGAGTGTTTTTTAGCCTTAACATATGTGACCCTACAGCGCGGATGGGTACACTTTTTTCTCTGTTACGGGCTACATTATCCTGTGGGTAATTTGTCAGGGACTGCATGCTGGCAGGTAATGGGGGCGAAGCTAGCAGTGGGCAGGGCTAGAGCCAAAGATGGATGGGTCACCCCTTTTCTCTTCATCTTTCTGCAACCTCCTTTCCTTTTCACGCTCTCCCTCCTCCCTTCCAGCAGCCTGCCAGGGAAGGGGCAGGTCGCACGACTTGCCAGAGGTCTGAAGTGATCCCATACAGAGGGGTTTTGAATTTGGGCTGAGGACCACATGGAAGGAAGCTAAAGGCCATATCATAGTCTCCAATTGCCCTGAGAATGCCGGGACCCCATCAGGAAAACCCTTAAGCCATCATAGAATCATAGAAAAGTAGAGTTGGAAGGGGCCTACCAGGCCATCGAGTCCAACCCCCTGCTCAATGCAGGAATCCAGGTCAAAGCATCCCTGACAGATGGCTGTCCAGCCGCACCTTGAATGCCTCGAGAGTGGGAGAGCCCAACACCTCCCTAGGTAGTTGGTTCCATTGTCTTATTGCTCTGACAGTCAGGAAATTTTTCTTGATGTTTAGGTGGAATCTGGGTTCCTGTAACTTGAGCCCATTATTCTGTGTCCTGCAATCTGGGATGATTGAGAAGAGATCCTGGCCCTCCTCTGTGTGACATCCCTTCAAGTACTGGAAGAGTGCGATCATATCTCCCCACAGTCTGCTCTTCTGAAGGCTAAACATGCCCAGTTCTTTCAGTCTCTCCTCATAGGGCCTTGTTTCCAGTCCCTTTATCATCCTTGTTGCCCTCCTCTGAACCCTCTCCAGTTTGTCTACGTCCTTCTTAAAGTGTGGTGCCCAGAACTGGACGCAGTACTCAAGATGAGGCCTAACCAGTGCCGAGTAAAGGGGAATTATCACTTCACGCGATTTGGAAGCTATACTTCTATTAATGCAGCCCAATTCAATTTGTGATCATGGCGTCTCACTTTGTCATGCAGAGTCCTGAATTCCCCTGCCTCCCACAACTGCAAGGTACTTAAAGGGGCCATGGGCAAAATTACAGCTAGGCTTGCAATTTTAGCTTAGCTGCAGTTTTGTCCATGGCCCCTTTAAGATAGCTCTGCTTAGGCTGGAACAGAACAGTAAGCAGGGAGGGAACAGATGCTGCTAAGCTGGGAGGGCCAGGCAAGGATGTGTGTGTGTGTGCACGCGCATGCATGCTCTACCTACTGCCTCTGCTGCACGTTTATGTGGGAAAGGGATTAGGTGGGTGAAAGCCCGGACCTACAGAGAGGTGAATGAGTGAATTTATCACATGCTTCCTATCTTTATATTGCCAAAGATTTTATTTCCTAACAAAGCTGACTCTTTACCTCTAACAGGCAAGTTTACAGTGTCAGAAGGAAATGCAAGAAACTTTCCCTTCTCTCTGAAGCTCCATGTTTCGGGGTGTGGGTGGGTGGGTAAGCTTCACCTCTTGAATTTGTGCCAATCCTGACAATTTTAAAACAAAAAAGAAAGAGTGCCCTGCAAGCACTGACCCGCCCATGAAAAACACCAGATATCAACAATTAAGGGTTTAAATAAGGTAAAAAAATATTACAAAAGCCACTTATAAAATATTATAAAATAATGTATAATATAATAATGTAATAATTATAATATATAAGATTTTGTGTGTTTCCTCTAATAACTTTTGTACCTGACCATGCCCTTTGGTTGCCTGGCCATACCCTTGGCCACGCCCTCACGTTGCCTGGCCGCGCCCTCTTGATCACACCTTCATGTTGCTTAACCATACCTCTTACAAATTCACATGTGTGTCCCTATTTTCATCTGTGAAATGTTGGAGGGTATGCCATATGCACCCCTAGGGCTGCAGGTTGCTACTTTCCTCTAGAGTATAAATGCACCTTCCTGATTGCTATAAGAATCAATCAATCTCTCTCTCTCTCTCTCTCACACACACACACACACACAGCTGATTCACAGTCCATATATATGTTATTTCATGCTCAGTCAGCTCTGTAGCAAAAGCATTTACACTTTTGTGAGGGAGCTGAGACAGGTTTCAATTAAGGGGGAGGTCTTTGATTGCTGTTTCTATACTGCTTTCAGCTACCGGGCATGACATAATCATCACTAAAGATAGGATCAGTCTTGGGGAAATGATGACTTGTAGTAATTTAATAATGATAGCCATTAAAAAAAATAAAAAATTAAAAAAAGGCAATTTGGGCTACAGTGTCATTGCATATAGCCGTCCCACTGTTCAGTTTTCATTCACCGAATAAAAAGATCTATGTTTACATCTGCCTCTCTTAATCTGGTCCCCCCCAGATTTCTTGGACTACAACGCTCATTGCATATTATTTCCCATATTATTATGGTCTCCCATCCAAGTAGTCCAGTGTTTCTCAACCTTGGGTCCCCAGATGTTTTTGGCCTACAACTCCCAGCATGCCCCAGCCAGCATAGCTGGCTGGGGCATGCTGGGAGTTGTAGGCCAAAAACATCTGGGGACCCAAGGTTGAGAAACACTGAAGTAGTCCGACACATCTGAAACACCCCAGGTTAGGGAGGCTAGTCTACATGATAAGTAGACCAGAGCCCCCTGGAGTTGCTCCCCCTCCTCTTCACCGTTCTTCAACCTGCTTCTTCACTTGCCTCTCGCTCCGGCCCAGACAAGGGTGGCGGTGAGAAGGAGGAGCAGCAGATGCCATTGCCGACTTGCTCCCTGGCTCTCTGCCTGCCAAGCAAGCAAGTGGCAGCCACGATGAGAAAGAGGAGGAGGACTCGAGGAGCAAGAGCAGCCGGTGACCGTGCCAGGAGAAGGCAGGCTCGCTCAGGGAGGGTGTTTTGTCCAAGGGCCCATCAAATCCTAGAACCAGCAACTGCTGCCTGCAACGTGAGACCACCGAATTACAATTGATCAAGAAGCTCGGTTCCATCACCTGTGGTTTGAATTGTGATCATAGGGGGTTTTTTTCATACTAGATGTGTTAATTAGCTTACAATGCCAGGATGTTTGTGTTATCAGCAAAACTGCTTTGTGAATGGTCACCCTTAACCTCTAACCGTGTCTGTACTTTCTGCCTTTCATTTCCCTTTGACCTCACTGTTTACAATTCCTCCACCAGCACCCCAATAAGTGTGTGTGTGTGTGTGTGTGTATGTATACACACACACACACACACACACACATATATATATATATATATATATATACTTGCAACAGGATAGCAGAGAACACTGGTTATTTGGTGGATTAAAAAATAAATTTAATTTAATTTAATTTAAAAATAAACAAAAACTTCGTGCATCCAATGAAGTAGACCAGTGTTCTCCAACCCTGGGTCCCCAGATGTTTTTGGCCTACAACTCCCAGCATGCCCAGCCCCCAGCCAGCATAGCTGGCTGGGGCATGCTGGGAGTTGTAGGCCAAAAACATCTGGGACCCAAGGTTGGAGAACACTGAAGTGGACTATAGTTTACCAAAGTTTATACCATAATAAATCTGTTTGTCTTTAAGGTGCCACAAGACTCTTTGTTGGTCTTTAACTCCCATCAGCCCCATCCAGCATGGTTAATGACCAAGACTGCTGGGAATTGTGGTCCAAAGCATCTGGAGGCACCAGTGGGACAATGCTGGTGTCCCCTTTCCTCCTTGCTTAGACTTGCTCCAGTCTTACAGCGAAGAGAAAAATATACTCCATGGATTCTGAAGATCTATACAGTAATACTTTGGATTGCAAGTAACTTGGTTTGAGAGCGTTTTGCAAGACAAGCAAATTTTTAAATATTTATTTTTTAAAAATTGACTTGATATACAAGCGACGACTTGCAATACAAGTACTGCAGTACGGCTTAAATTAAAAATCTCTGCACAAATTTTTTTGGGGGGAATTTCGTTTTGATATAAGAGTGTTTTGGATTACAAGCACGTTTCCGGAACGAATTATGCTCTCAATCCAAGGAGTGACTGTATGCATGTTCTTAAGGTTGGATCAGCTTGCTTCTGCTCTCACCTTGGAAACCCCTTCCTCCCATTGCTCTGGGAGTATCCATGACATCTAGTCAGTGGGCTGCAGGAACACAGCCAGCACGTTTATCTTTATTTACCATGCCCTCGAGCAATATGATCTTGTTTGCATTTTTCATTTTTGAACGCACACTGGCAAACCGGCACAGTATCCGCATTGTGATTCTCATATTCCTCTTCCCTGGGAAGGAGGCTCTGCCACAGCCTTTCGTATAATAGCTGCTCCTTCTGTTGCTTCTCAGCTCGGAGGCTCTAAAGTCTTCATTTATCTGCAATTGCCAGCTATTAGTCCCAGAGCATAATAATCAATCCAACACCTCCAGACTGTAAGAGTGGGGGACTGATTTTGCTGTAGTTTCATAGATTTCATAGATCATAGAGTTGGAAGGAGCCTACAAGGCTATCGAGTCCAACCCCCTGCTCAATGCAGGCAACTAGAGGAGGGGTCTCCCATCCAAGTAATAACCAGACCTGGCCCTGCTTAGATCTCATCTGCACATTTTGAAATGTAGCTTTTGCAGCTACTGCTTGTATCGTTTACACACACAGCAGCCAAGAAATGCAGTTCAAAAGTCTACACATCCAGCCCATGAACACCTGGTCTGTGTTGTTTTCGGGGGTGGGGGGACTGTCAAAAATCTCCAGGGGGGGGGCAGAAGGTTAAAGGGGCAAAAAAGCCACGGTGAGCAAAAAAAAAAAAAAGGGCTTGTGATCGCGGCAGTGGGGAGTAGTAGGAAAGTCAGTCCTGCTAGAGAGTCCCGCTGGGATACCCACAGGACCACCAGGGGGTGAGTAGCCCATGGTGAGCCAGTCGTCTGTCAGGTGCACTGTGTGTGGTTCGCACAACAACCAACCTGCCGTGGCTTATTGCCAGGGTGGGTTGGCGTAATGTGCGAATGCACCCACTTTGTCCTCTCACTTCTTTATGGAGAATCCAGGTGACATGACTTGCCTTCCAGGTTTTTCTCCCCGTTTATTGTCCTCCTGCTTTTGTTCAGCCCTTGTTCTGTGGCAATTTTTAGCCATTTAAAACAAAATTGCGGCACCAGACTGTCCAGGCAGGGTGGTCTGGGCAAGCACTACTGAAGCTGTTCGGGGATCTTGAACCTTTAAAAGCGTCCTGCTCGCTAATTCTGCCCATTGAATGTTTCCAGTTGAACTCCGCTGCGGGGCACTGGTGAACAACAGCGTTTTAAACGTCCCTTGAACAGCTTGTCTCAACTGCCCCCTTGTTGTCAGTTTTCGTTCCAGTGGGGTGCAGGATCCTGATTACTGGTTTCCCCTCATGTTTTGTTTTCTCTCTCATTTCATTTTCATCATTCCTATTTTGCTATATAAAGAAAGCAAAGAGGAAAATTATGAGAGGAAACTCATCAATTAAAGCCACCACACCGCGCCACAGTGGGGGAGCGATGAAGAGAAGCCATTAAGGGGGGAGAACAGGGTATCTGCTGGCAGACTCCACAGGAAGCAATAAAGGGGGCAGAACCTGCAAGCAGGAAGCTTCGAATTAACATTGAAAAGGGTCTTTATTGAATGGGATTTACTTCAGAGTAAACAGGATAGCAGGATCTTGTCCATGGGGAAGGTCACCGTGGGGCAATATTGTGCTATATTAAGTGTTGTGTAGAACCTCTGTTATAGAATCATAGAATAGTAGGGCTGAAAGGGGCCTACAAGGCCATCGAGTCCAACCCCCTGCTCAATGCAGGAATCCAGGTCAAAGCATCCCCGACAGATGGCTGTCCAGCCGCACCTTGAATGCCTCCAGTGTGGGAGAGCCCAGCACCTCCCTAGGTAGTTGGCTCCATTGTCATATAATTTCACTTTTGGCTTATTGAAGCAAAGCAGCATCTCAGCCACACTAAGAAGCTCTAATATGGAAGTCGCCGGACCTCGACTCGAGGTCCCAGTTTGGCTCTGCACAAAGCCTCCATCATGTCTATCCTTCTGCTTGACTTCTGCAATGCGCTGTACATAGGGCTACCTTTATACCTAGTCCGGAAACTTCAACTAGTGCAAAATATGGCAGCCAGACTGGTTACTGGTACACCTAGGGGTGCCCACATCACACCAGTTTTAAAAGCACTCCACCGGCTGTCAATCAGTTTCCGGGCAAAGTATAAAGTGTTGGTTATTACCTTTAAAGCCCTACATGGTTCAGGTCCAGGCTACCTACGGGATCGCCTTCTCCCGTACAATCCGCCCCGCACACTCAGGTCCTCTGGGAAGAATTTACTTCAGTCCAATAAATTATCATCATCATCATCATCATCATCATCATCATCATCATCATCATCATCATCTTGCCCTCCAGCTCCCTCCAATTTGGGACTGTGGGGGTAAAAAGAAACTTCTGGAAACCTCACTGCCTGCTGCTATGCTGTAGAAAGAGCAACTTCCGTGTTCTCAAGGTCACTCCATTCCATTTTCCAGACCAGTGGTCTGGGGGCCAGGAGTGCTTTTGTGGCATAAATTGACCCATAATCAATTTGACACCATCTGACATAAATGGTGTCCTAGTTACAGAGCACATGTGCTCACAGGCATAGCCTTGCCACCCATGCAACATTCAACATTGGTTTGTAGCTCTCACCGATTGTGTGTTTAACTATTGTGGAAAGCTAAATATAAATGTATTTCATGTATGTACACACACACACACACACACACACACAGAGTGGAAGCTGGTGACTCCAATTTTGGTGGGGCTCCTAAGAGCTATCCATGGTACTGAACTCCATCCGCAAAATAGGTTCACCACCATGGAGCACCATGAATAGCTCCTATAAAGCTCCCAATAAAACCTGCAATGGGTTAGAAGCCACACCGAAACAGGAGTCACCACCAGCCTCCACTGCACACCCATTAGCACATCAGAAGAGCCCTGATGCGGGATCAGGCCAAGGGTCCATCTTTCCCAGCATTCTGTTCACACAGTAGCCAACCAGCTGCCCACGGGATCCCACAAGCAGGACACGAGTGCCACAGCACCCTCCCGCCCATGTTCCCCAGCAACTGGAACACACACACACACACACACACACACTAAAGGGTAAAATATCTGTCCACAGTTTTCCCCTGGGCTGCACTCTTCTATTTCATACAAGTGAAATTCTGCAGCAAGCTTTTGCCACATCTGGGGCTGCCACAGTGGGGGCACTGAAGCGGGTGCCGATTTTGCTGGGGTAGAGTGCTGAAGCGGGTGCAGATTTTGCACGGTAGAGTGCTGGCTCTAGCTGGCCTTCCCTGTTTCATAGATTTCATAGATTTCATAGATCTATAGAGTTGGAAGGAGCCTACAAGGCTATCGAGTCCAACCCCCTGCTCAATGCAGGAAACTAGAGGAGGGGTCTCCCATCCAAGTAATAACCAGGCCTGACCCTGCTTAGCTTTCCACTTCCAGCCAATGTAATGTACAGTATATTTAAAGTACAGGGTCACCGGGAACTGAGGAAATCCCTATATTGGGGAATCCTCATTTAAAATCCTGAGTGGGGCCCAAGCAGTCTCAAGCATATAACTAAAATGTCGAGTGCCCTGTGGTTCAAACAAGGTTACAAATGGGACTTCTATTATTGAGTAACCTATATTATTTTTTGTTTATTTAGATTTGTATCCTGCTTGCCAGGTGGAATCCTCCAGGTGGCTTGTAATATTTATAAAATGCAATGGATATACAAAGAAGCGTATACTCAAATCAAAATGAATAGCCCCACTGCAGCAGGAGGTGGCATGTGATGTAGTAGTAGTAGGCGATCACTCGTGACCGAGTAAGATTGTCTTCCAGGATAAAATTACAAAAAGAAGATTATAAAAAGAGGAAATTCTAAAGAAAATTGTGTAGACTCTAGCGATGGGTCCGTAAGTGACTGTGGAGGCCAATTCTAGATCCACACAGCTTCCCACAGTGAGGACACAGGTTACCAGGTGGAAGATGGTCCTGTAAAGGATTCATTTGACGTGCTTTTCACTTAGCACGTTTCTCCCTTTCACCTTGCACTCGGGCTTCTTCAAAGTCCATGATGGAACCTTTGTGAAAGGCCAACTTTGTGAAAGGCACCTGTCTGGTACCTGCAGGTGGTGTCGAGAGCACATGATGCAGGCCACGTGCTGAAGCTGAGCAGGTACGAGCCGGGTCAGTGCTTGGATGGGTGACCGCCTGGGCTGCCCACATCTGTTCTCCTGCATTGAGCAGGGGGTTGGGAGTTGGACGCGATGGCCTTATAGGCCCCTTCCAGCTCCACTATTCTATGATTCTACACCTTCCCACAGCGTAGTTGGTGGTAGATGGCCCTTTGCAGGGAGGAAACAGCTGTGAGATGGGTGGATCATTCCCACTCCATTTGAACAGCTTGTTTTCCTTACCTGAACAGGTGTGCCTGTGACTCACCTGACCAAGAGAGAAAACTACAGCCACATAGGTAGACCTCACTCATCAACAGATTTATTAATCCCAGCTGAGTGTATACTATGCTTCAAGAATTAATTTATGGGTAGTGGTCCCTGAAGCATCTCTCAAGCCAGATAACACAAAGTGGTACCACAAAACATATATTCATCGCTCAGACAGTCTTAGGGAATAATAGAACTATGCCATGGTAAAACAAGCAAGATCCATCACTATATTGCAATATATAAAATTAAAGTTTGCATTCTTATTCCTCTTAACCAGTGTTTCTCAACCTTGGGTCCCCAGATGTTTTTGGCCTACAACTCCCAGCATGCCCCAGCCAGCATAGCTGGCTGGGGCATGCTGGGAGTTGTAGGCCAAAAACATCTGGGGACCCAAGGTTGAGAAACACTGCTCTTAACTAACAAAACAGTTATCTTTAGAATCTTATATTTACCTCTCTGGTGGGCATGGTTGGCAGAGCTTAGGTCGCCATGTGCGGTGGGCTTCTCATTTTCCTAGGATCTCTTTGCCCAACCAGGTCAAAATCTTACTGTTTATAAGGTTCTACCTAACATTAGCTCACGTCCTTTATTATCTTAAACAAACATCTATACGGCTTGACTTAAACAGGACCTAAACATGATGGGTCCTCCTACCCATAATGGCCTCCCCCCCAAGTGGGGGCTCTCATTAATACAGCCAGGATTACTGCTAACTTTAGAAGCACCCAGCTGTAGGCCCATGATCCTCTACTGCAGTGTTCTCCAACCTTGGTTCCCCAGACGTTTTGAGAACACTGCTTTATTGAGTTAAGGAGGTTTCCAAGATCTCACTTGGCTCCCTTGCCCCTCATCTAAGAACACATTCTGCACTTAAAACTAGCACATAGCAAGCAGGCTCCGAGGTCTTATTCGCCTCTCCTCACCCCCATCTCCTGTTTCCAGCAGTATAGGAGACGGAGTACATTCTGAAGTGCAGGCACTCATCATGACAGTTTGCATAGCCACAGCCCCAAGAAGAGTCCTAAAGTGCAGGAAACTACGCTGATCCATATTGTCGAAGAAATCCCCTCACATGAGATTAGGAGCCAAACTCTCAGAGACTTTTCCAAAAAATTATGCCACAGCTGTGGGGAGAGGATGCTCCCAGTCACAGGACACTGAGACTGTACAAAGCACCTCTGTGCTACCTAAGAATTGTTGAAGTTTATATAAGTTATCACACAAGCTTAAACAGAGTTCAGAAACAAGAGTTCAAAAACAGAGTTCAAAAACATTTTATTTTAGATAGGGGAGGGGTCATGCCGGTAGTGCTGACACATAGAATCATAGAATCATAGAAAAGTAGAGTTGGAAGGGGCCTACAAGGCCATCGAGTCCAACCCCTTGCTCAATGCAGGAATCCAGGTCAAAGCATCCCCGACAGATGGCTGTCCAGCCACACCTTGAGTGCCTCCAGAGTGGGAGAGCCCACCACCTCCCTAGGTAGTTGGTTCCATTGTCTTATTGCTCTGACAGTCAGGAAATTTTTATGCTTCTAACCACCGGACAGTTCTTTCCCAACTTGTTCCCACCCAGCCATCAAATTCATGTTGTGCTGCTCTGTTCCTAAGAATAACAGTTTTATGCCCCTTGCTCTGTTCCTTTCTACCACTCCTGTCTGCTTGCACATGCCTGCATTTTCCTGTAACATTGGGAAAGCTAACTAAACTACAGGCCTAGAATCTCTTCAGATCACTGGTTAGCAGACCCCCTGGAAGGGGTCTGCTTCCACAATTCTCTCCTTTGAGGCTATTAAATCAGCCTCACTCAATTTCAACTTGCATTACTCTTTATACGTTTCATCATCATGTTCTTGCTTCAACTCTACATACACTTCCTCTATTACCATTGGTGCATTGGATGAGGAGGTGCAGCGAGTGCTTATCAAATTTGCAGATGATACAAAAATTGGTGGAATGGCTAATACCCCGGAAGACAGAAACAAAACTCAAAGTGAACTCGATAGGCTGGAGCGCTGGGCCGAAAACAACAGAATGAAATTTAATGGGGATAAATGCAAAGTTTGGCACCTAGGAAAAAGAAACTAAATGCATAGTTACATGATGGGGGATACTTGGCTCAATAGTACTACAAGCGAGAAGGAACTGCATGTTTAGCTTCAGAAGAGAAGACTAAGGGGAGATATGATAGCGCTTTTCAAGTACTTGAAAGGTTGTCACACAGAGGAGGGCCAGGATCTCTTCTCGACCATCCCAGAGTGCAGGACATTGAATAATGGGCTCAAGTTACAGGAAGCCAGGTTCCCCCTGGACATCAGGAAAAACTTCCTGGCTGTTACAGCAATACGACAATGGAACCAACTACCTAGGGAGGTGGTGGGCTCTCCCACACTGGAGGCATTCAAGGTGCAGCTGGACAGCCATCTGTCAGGGATGCTTTCACTTGGGTTCCTGTGTTGAGCAGTGGGTTGGACAATATCAACAAACCAGTTCTAGCAGTTTTCATCTCCACCAGGAGCTGGTCTTTTGCAATGCTAATGGTCTTAACTGCCCATTCAAGAGCAAGCCAACCCAAAGCCCCTATTGCCAGACTTGATTTTGCCTGATCAGACTTGATTCTGTCTCACCCTTCAACTAACAGGACATTACACACACACACACACACACACACACACCAGGCAACAAACAAATAAAACTGAGCACACATTTTTGACCATAACAAGAATAATGAATTGAGACATGTGTTAACAAGGATAATTTATTTACTTTAACATGCCAGAATCTACAACAAACCTAACCGCTGTGTTGGACACTAATGCAAGAGCCACCTTGTAGCTATCCCTGCCTTGAATTATGGCAATAAGTTGGAGATAGTGTAACAACTATCCCTTTCACACTAGCCATACCTCTCCAGGTGTTGCAGGAGTCCTTCCTGAGTCATTCCCTCCATCAAGCCCCACAATTCTAGGTGGGTGAGAGAGGTTGTCCCCCAAGGGGTTCTGTATCTCACCTACCTGGGTCCAAGAGTCCTGAGTGGAGAGCCTCAGGAAGTCCCATCGTCTTAAATATGCCTCAGAGCACTCATCAATGCTCTTGACTCTCTGTGCTACTTTTCCTGCACAGCCCTGTCACTGAGGCAGCACAACTTGCCGAAAAGGACTACACACTCCCCTTCCTGCTTGGCCCGTAGGTAAGCTGCTAAGCCTACCCTGTAACCCACGAGTGTGTGGGGTGCCAAGAGACAGCAATAAAAGAGGTCTAGCTGGGGGTGGGGGGGGCTTAAACAGGCCACCTTGGCTCTGCCCACACTAGTGTTGGGCATGGATCTACATATCAGACTGCATGTGCCTTACCCCAACCCCAGCTGGCTACACAAACTTGCCTAGGGTGGCCACTTACAAATTACCAAAAAAGAGGATATGCATCACCAGAGGACAACAGAGGGCACTGGTTGGCATAAATTTTGCATTTGCTAATTTATATGTATAGATGCAAACTTAGAAGTAATTGTTATATTTTAGATAGAAATGCAGTATATGCATATCTCACCATAGTGCGGAAGGCAGTGACCAGGTGACCTGTGTGCAGGGCCGGCGCTACCGCTAGGCAGACCCAGGCAGCTGCCTAGGGCGCGTGGCGGAAGAGGGCGCAGCGTTTCTGTGCCCCTTCCTCGCCTCCGGCACGCTCCTGCCCTGCCTGCCGCCTCCGCCGCACCTCCCCGCCCGCCTGCCAGCCGCTGCCGCCGCCTCCACCGCACCTCCCCCCCCGCCCGCCCGCACGCCCGCCAGCCACCTACCTACCTTCCCGTCGTTTCTGGAGCCCCGCTGGCGTTGTTTTGGCGGGAGGAGGAACCAGGGCAACAGGGCTTAAACAGCCCTGTTGCCCTGGTTTCCCCGGCAAAAAAAAAAAAGCGTGGGGGTCCCGTCGCGTTGGAGGCGGCGGCGGCAGCAGCAGCAACAGCCAGCAGCGGGGGTGGGGGGAAGGTAGGTGGTGGTGGGGCGGCGGCGGCGCGGGGGGGGGTTGCAGAGCAGGGCTGCTTTGCTCCAGAGCCCCCCCCACGGCACGAGAGGGGGGGCGCTAAATATAATTTGGCCTAGGGCGCCAAACAGCCCTGCACCGTTCCTGCCTGTGTGCCCGCCCACTCAGTCCAGTGTCCAGCTGCTAACTGCTGATGGGCAACCGTTCTTCTGGTTCTTTATCTTTCAACCAGAATTGGACAGGTCAGCCCTTCAAACAGAGGACGGTCCTCTGTAAAAGAGGACACATGGGCACCCACCTAAGTCATCCCAGCCTGATCCTGATTGGGTTGGCCAGAGGAGCGCATCTCCCCTAGTTTTGGCCCTGAGTTTCTCAGTAGCATCGTAATTTGGGTTTTATTCAAATAAACAGCAGTGCTGTTGAGATTTTAATGTGGTATTTTTTATTATAGTTTTTGTATTTTAAGTCTTTTCAAATTTGTTTTAAACTCATTTATTTGTTTTTAATGCGTATATACCACTGAATAGAATAAAATCCCGTATGTGGTTTTACACTAAAATGCATATGTAATGCAATAAAAAGAATACAAAAATAATAAACAGTTAAAAACATTACAGTAAAGACAACCGTAAAACAGAGTCGTGTCATATAGTCCATTACAAGGCAGGGAAAGCCTGTCTAAACAAGTCAATATTCCAAAAGCATTTGAAACTTACCACAGTTTCTGCCTCTTGAACCATACATGGGAGCGGGTTCCAGAAGGTCGGTGCCACTAATGAAAAGGCCCGCTTTGGAGGATGTTACCTGGTGACATTCTGCTGGTACTGGAATGAACGATAAGGCCTCATCTAAAGATCTCAGGGGTCAACCGGGTGTAGAAGAAGGAGGTCTGCTAGGCATCCTGGTCCTGACTTGTTTAGGGCTTGGTACGTAAACAAGTCAGGAGTTTGAACATGGCCTTGTAGCGCACAGGCAGCCAGGGCAATTCTTATAACACAGGTGTAATGTGTGTACAGTTAGGGGTCGCGCTGAGCATCCCAGCGGCTTCATTTTGCATGAGTGCAGCTTCCAAATGAGTCACAAGAACAGCACCACGCGAGTGAATTAGAGAATGTCTTACAGCAGTCTAGCCATGAGGTTACCAGTGCATGGATCGTAGTGGGCAGGGATCCCTATCCAGGAATGGGTGTAGTTGTCACACTGGCCAAAGTTGGTAATGGGCACTCCAAGCTACTGAGGCTCTCGGAGCCTCCAGCGACAAGGATGGATCCAGGAGCACCCTCAAACAAAATACCTGTTCCTTCAGGGGGAGTGCAACAGCAACCCTGTCCAGAACAGGTAAACAACCCAGTTCCCAGACCTGGGGATCCACCCACTCGCGCAGGGTCTCTGTCTTTTCAGGATTCTGCTTCAGTTTATTAGCCTTCATCCAGCCAGATGTGGCTGCAAAGAAGGCAAATGCAATTTTGGGCTGTATTAATAGAAGTATAGCTTCCAAATCGCGGGAAGTGATAATTCCCCTTTACTCGGCACTGGTTAGGCCTCATCTTGAGTACTGCGTCCAGTTCTGGGCACCACACTTTAAGAAGGACGTAGACAAACTGGAGAGGGTTCAGAGGAGGGCAACAAGGATGATAAAGGGACTGGAAACAAGGCCCTATGAGGAGAGACTGAAAGAACTGGGCATGTTTAGCCTTCAGAAGAGGAGACTGAGGGGAGATATGATCGCACTCTTCCGGTACTTGAAGGGATGTCACACAGAGGAGGGCCAGGATCTCTTCTCAATCATCCCAGTTTGCAGGACACAGAATAATGGGCTCAAGTTACAGGAACCTAGATTCCACCTAAACATCAGGAAAAATTTCCTGACTGTCAGAGCAATAAGACAATGGAATCAACTACCTAGGGAGGTGGTGGGCTCTCCCACTCTGGAGGCATTCAAGGTGCAGCTGGACAGACATCTGTCAGAGATGCTTTGACCTAGATTCCTGCATTGAGCAGGGGGTTGGACTCGATGGCCTTGTAGGCCCCTTCCAACTCTACTTTTCTATGATTCTATGATTCATAACTGCATCCAGGTGTTGCTTCAGAACGTGCACGGCCTCTCCCGATTCAGTGGTTGTTGTTACAGAGAAATAGAGCAGGGCGTCGTCAGTGTGCCCTAGATTTCTTGATGAGTCTTTCAGACATCACCCAGAGAAATAACTAAAGAATTAGCTGGCCAAATTTCTGTGTCTGTCTCAATGCTTTGTAAAAAAAAGTAGGAAGCCTCCGCTATGGAAAAGGGTCTTTCCACAGCCCAGCCCACAAGTTTAAAATCCTCTTTAAAAAAAATAAAAAATTGACAGAAATTTTGAAGAGACAGCAGATCCAAGCCTTGCCATCTTCTACCATCTCGCTCCGCTCCTCTCCCTGACAACAACCCACAACACTTCGGATGCTAGGATGCCAGCTTCGGATGCTAGGAGAGCAGCATCGCATGCATGTGCTAAGCGCATTCATTTCATCAGTGGGAAAAGATTTGGACGGGAACCTGGGGCATTTGGGATTTGACTTTCACTCTGTGTGCTGTTCCAAAGCATCTTCCATTTCATGCAGCACCTGTCCCAACCATTGATTTAAAATGATTTGGACAAGAATCCCCCCTCCCCTTTCAAAATATGGTGATGCCTACTGTGGTGCCGTTTGAGCCTTGACAGGTGCAATTTATTTATTTATGTGCAGGGGCATCCCTTGAACGGCTGCTTGGAGTCCTTCCGTGTTTTGTTTTTCCCTGCCAAGAGTAGCAATTTCATTTATTTGCAGAAGACATGGTTACTTCTGTGTCCGGGCTCTCCTTGATAAAAACTGTCTCTTTGAAACTGATGCCAAAGAGCAGCAAATGACCAAAAGGAAGCAGCAGCTGGGTTCAGACAACATGATAACCCACACTCAAGGGTCGATTATGAGTTGCGTGTGGGTTGTCATTGAACCATGGGTTGTTGCTGAAATGTGGATTATCGTGCTGTCTGAACCCAGCTGCACCAATAAGCCATGGCTTGTTAACCTCACACACACAAAAACATGAAGAGAACCCATGGTTTGTTGTTGGGTTATGAACTATGGGTTGGGTTGTTCACCATGGTTTGTTATCTCAGCTGGGTCCAGACAACACAATAACCCACAGTTCAACAACAACCCACAGTTCAACAACAACCCACGATACTTGACGGAATGCCTCTCCCAACCGCAATCTACCTGGACACTACGCTCAACTTCTGAGGCCTTCCTCTGAGTGCTTCCTGTGAGGGAGGCCCAGAGGGTGGCAACAAGGGGTGGCCCCCTGACTATGGAATGATCTCCCCACTGAGGGCCACCTGGCGCCAACTTTGTCATCCTTTCGGTGCCAGGTTAAGACAACCCTTTGTGCTGAGGCATTTAAGAATATCTAGAGTTAGTTTTAATGGCATGATAGGGGCATGCATGTTCAGGTATTCATAACAGGTCTATTTAGTATTAAATATTGTTATTGTGGTCAATTTGTGGGTTTTTTAAATTAAACTGCTTTTAATTTCTTTATTATGGAATAATTGTATGGCTGTTTTATTGTATCATGGCCTTGTTTTAGGCACTGTTGTAAACCACCCAGAGAACTTCAGCTATTGGGCAGTATAGAAATGCAATAAATAAATAAACCTGTTGCAAAAACATGCTTGATCCTAATGTACCCAGTTCAAATCATGCACATTAGGAAGGAGAGAAAGACTGGCAGTGGTCCAACATTGCTTATTCTCGAGAATAGTGAGATACAGGAGTATTATAACACTGCAAATCTGCATCTCAACATGGATGCTGAAACCATATCAATTTATACAGTATCTTCTGACGCAATCCCACGCATGCGCTGTACTATCAGGAAAATTCTAGCTGAGAAAGGGAAAAATACAGAAAGGTAAACAAAATCTTAAACATGCATTCTAAGCAACTGGAACAGAGGTAAGTCAGGCTGACTTCTCCAGTCCTCTCTCACCCACTGTCCTCGCTAAAAGAGCAGAGTGAGATAAGCAAGAAGGCAACATTCCTCAGTCTCACCTCTCTGTCTCCATTTCTGGAACAGAGGTCAGTCTGAACAGCAGAACGTTACAGAGGGAAGCATTTTATTACTTTAAACATGCATTACTGAATTTTTACAACAAACCCACACTCAACCCTTTAGTGTGGGTTATTGTGTTGTCTGAACCCAGTCATCATGGTCCAGCAAGCTGTGTGAAGGAGTAGGATACCTGGAGTCCAGTCCAAGTTTCATCAGGACTCACTGGGTGAATAACACAGGGAGAGCACAAAGTGTGTTGGTTCAGCGCCCAATCCCCAAACATGTGTTAGCTGTTCCATGAACTGATCCAGCAAGATCACCACATATGCAGCCTCTAGTGCTGGATGTGGCTTGTTTCCCACCATGCATTGCACCCTTTTGCTTGATCAGGTTAACTGTATAAGAAATATTGTACAAATAACTTCAATTATCTCAAAAGAAATGGTGAATAATGTTTCACCCTCTCATATCAATAATACAATATCAGTTTCATTTAACTGGTCTGAAATGCAATCTGAGTGGCAGCGAAACCAATTCTTGGTGCGTCGCGTAAGACTGCTGTGTCTGCCAGTTATATTAAGCAGATCCATAATATCTCAGAAGAGGGTGATTGTGCATGCCCTAGTCTAGAGAAAGCTCACCATGCTTGTGCTCTTGAAATCAACGGGACAAGGGAAGTTCGTCATGACTAAATTTCTTTAAATAGGACGCAGGGTGGCCTAGTTTACAGAAGACAGTCCTCTATTTTGAAGAGCTGGCAGAGGACAGTGCTCTGTTTGAAAGTGCCCTTTGTTTGACAGGCTGTCCTATCCAGCTCCAGTTCAAAGATAAAGAACACTAAGAAGGGAGAGCCGTGGAAGCCGTGGATCTGTCCATCAGTACTGAGCACCTGGCCAGCAGACTGAGCCGCAACCTCACACCTCTTCCCCTTTTGCAGTAGAGGCTGGGGGCTCCAAGGTCAGTGGGGCAGTATATCCACCCCGGGGTTCAGTCTGAACTTTAAGGAGCTATCCATGGTGCTGAACCCTACCTCCAAAATAGGTTCAGCACCATGGATAGTCCCCTTTTGCAGCCACATCGCATTGCTGGCTCATATTCAGTTTGTGATCGACCACAATTCCAAGATCCTTCTCACTTGTAGTATTGTTGAGCCAAGTGACCCCCATTCTGTAACTCTGCATTTGGTTTCCTCTCCCTAGGTGCAGCACTTGGCATTTATCCCTGTTAAATTTCATTCTGTTGTTTTCGGCCCAGCGCTCCAGCCTATCGAGGTCACTTTGAATTTTGTTTCTGTCTTCCAGAGTATTAGCTGTTCCACCCAACTTTGTGTCATCTGCAGATTTGATAAGCATTCCCTGCACCTCCTCATCCAAGTCATTAATAAAACTGTTGAAGAGCACCGGGCCCAGGACCGAGCCCTGTGGTACCCTGCTCGTTACCTCTCCCCAGTTTGAGAAGGAACCATTGATAAGCACTCTTTGAGTCCGATTCTGTAGCCAATTGTGGATCCACCTGATAGTTGTTCCATCCAGCCCACTTTTAGCTAGCTTGCTAACCAGGATATCATGATTCATGAGGCACTTTGTCGAAAGCTTTGCTGAAGTCCAGATATATTATGTCCACAGCATTCCCACAGTCCACAAGGGAGGTTACCCGATCAAAAAATGAGATCAGATTAGTCTGGCAGGATTTGTTCTTGACAAATCCATGCTGGCTTCTAGTAATCACTGCATTGTTTTCAAGGTGCTTGCAGACTGACTTCTTTACAATCTGCTCCAAAAATTTCCCAGGGATTGATGTCAAACTGACTGGTCTATAGTTCCCAGGTTCTTCCTTCTTGCCCTTTTTGAAGATAGGAACAACATTTGCCCTCCTCCAGTCATCTGGCACTTCACCCGTCCTCCATGATTTCTCAAAGATAATAGACAGTGGTTCTGAGAGTTCTTCTGCCAGTTCCTTTGTTACTCTAGGATGCAGTTCATCAGGCCCTGGAGATTTAAACTCGTTCAGAGTAATCAGGTACTCCTTGACCGTTTGCCTATCAATCTCAAGCTGCAATCCTGCCCCTTCAGTCTGCACTTCAGGTTTGCCAGGGGGGACATAAACTCTATTTCGGGAGAAGACCGAGCCGAAGTAGGGGATTGAACACTTAAAGCACGTAACTGCCTTGGGAGGTGCTTCTCAACCTTCTAGATTGGGCAGGGGGGGGAGGGAGCCAGGAAACCATCAAATGATCGGCGTTTAGGGGAAAGAGGCAGGGCTGGTGGAAGGGATGCACCCGTCTGGGAAAACCCCAAGGGGAGGATGTGTCCCCAAGGTGGGCTGGATTTGGCCCATGGGCTGGAGGTTCAACCTCCCTGTTTTAAATGATTTAATTACAGTCATGCCTTGGATTGAGAGCATAATTCGTTCCGGAAACGTGCTTGTAATCCAAAACACTCTTATATCAAAACGAAATCCCCCCCCAAAAAAATTTGTACAGAGATTTTTAATTTAAGCCGTACTACAGTACTTGTATTGCAAGACGTCACTTGTATATCAAGTAAAAAAAAAAAATTAAATTAATATTTAAAAATTTGCTTGTCTTGCAAAACGCTCTCAAACCAAGTTACTTGCAATCCAAGGTATTACTGTAACTCTAAATGAATATCTATGCATATACATTGCAAATGTTATGCACATCGGCATCCTCGTTTTTGGTACTGCATTTCCTCTTTTCTTGGAGCCACCCTGAGCCATCTTCCATTTTATTTATTTATGTATTTATTATATTTATATCCTGCCTTTTTTCCTGCAAGGAACACAAGGCGGCTTACATAATCCTCCTCTCCACAACAACCCTGTGAGGTAGGTAAGGCTGAGAGCCAGTGACTGGCCCAAGTCACCCAGTGAGCATTGTGGCTGAGTGGGGACTAAAACCTGTATCTCCTGAGTCCCAGCCCAGCACTCTCACCACTACGCCACACTCCCTCAATTTAGACTTAGAGCTTGCCTTGTGGAACGGGCCAAGTCTGAGCAGGGCCCTCACATGTTCAAGGGAACGCCGGAGCAGGGCTAATTTCTCCTTCTTAGCTGGGTCAGGTGAGGCAGTGGACATGCTGCTGAACCAGTGCCTGGATTCAGTCATGAGGGCCAGGGCCAGCCCAAGACATTTTGCCGCCTGAGGCAAAGGGCAAGATCTCCCCACCACCGCCGCCCCATTCCCCATACAGAAGCAAACTGGACGGGCAGTTTGGATTGTACTTGAACAATAGTGTGTCGAGAGAGAGTGTCCTTCACTGCATCTGAGGGCAGCGGGCTAGTTTAGGGGCACAGGCCAGGCATGTAGCACAAACAGTTCTGGACCCAAACAGGCAGCCGGCGTGGTTCTTTCTATGCTCTGAAGGGCTCAGGAGAAATGGCCAGGGGGCTGTCACTTCTGCCCCAGCCCCCAATAGCTGCAGGTCCTTCCACCATATGACCTGCTGAGACTAAAACGAATGTCTGCAGGCCCCTCCTCCTCCCCCATTTCCTTCTTGAGACCCGGAACATGCAGGCTCTCTGACTTCACCATCAAGTCACGTTATTTTTCCTCCCCTAATTCCCAAATCTGCTTTTTGTAACATCTTGCCTGAAAGCCTGCACAGTAATCTATATTACTGTAATAAAAGATATTACCGTAATATAGATTTTGGATAGTTTTACTTATGGTCAACATGGCTACCTTAGCTTTTTTATTATCATTCAGGCTGTAGGTAAAAACATTTTTATTCCCCCAGACTTTTAGGTGAATTTAAATATATGAATTCTGCGATCCTATACCCGTGTACGTGGAAGGAAGCCCCAATGAACTTCATGGGAGTTCCTTTTGAGTGGGCATATCTAGGATTCCCACTATCAGTGTTTTAAATGCTTGGAGTTTCTGCATTCCACTGCCTTAAGTGTTTTACTTCTGAGCGACGAAGTATGTTCTCATTTGGATTTCTCTTGTGTATTATATATTTTATTATTTTAATTATTCTAAATCATCCTGGGATCAATGGATGAAGTGCAGTTAAAAAAAATAGATACATAATCTCTAAAATAAATACATGAATAAATTTGACTTTATCTGAGCAGAAGCTCACTGTGAAAACAGAATCCCTGGACTGTTTTGCTGCCCACTTTGTGATGCAGATCTATTTAGCGTTCCACCTCCGCCCTGCCCAAATAGTGCAATTTTCACGGTTTACCTTGAAGAATGCAGCGTTATCTAAGGAAACTTGCTAAGGAAAAAACAATTGAATCTTCTGTTCCAGAAGAGTTTTGTTCAGTCACAGCGGCTTCTTGTACCAGATGTTTTGTGCTGTCCTTTCTCCTCCTTCACAAGCTGCCTCACCGCATTACAGTCTGTCTCAAGGGACCATCTGAGATGGATCCGGGCAAGCATAATTGCTTTGGACCAAGGCGGAATGGCTGCTCCAGTCAGGAAAATATAAAATATGATTAGACCGTCTTACAGGCAGTTGCTTGCCACTTTGTTTCTAAATTGAAGACGGGAGGCAGCTGGGTTAAAATTTTCCATCAGATGAAAAGGGGATTAGGTGTTCAAGTTACATTAATGAGAAGTTGTGTTCTAGTACGTGACAGTCGGAGCCGAGAAATGAGCCCTCGCATTCATCCAGGGCCATGCACATTCACGGCTTTTGGTGAGGAACAGATGCGTTAGAGGCGCTCGCGTCTCCTAACTATCAAGGATCCATGGCAACAAGACTCTCACTCCACGGTCCTGTGTGTATGTGTGTGGACAATAGGAGATAAGAACAGCTGAAAGCTCATGTCAGCCATTGGGTTGCTTTTTAATTGCTTCTAATAGTACCAATCTTTTCAGATAAGCTGCCATGCCATGATCGCTGGTCAGGTTGAAAGGCGGCCTAGAAATTTAACCAGTGGAGGGATCTATATACTAGAATCTTTCCATTTATCAGGGAGCGCTCTTGCGGTATTTCTGCAAAATGCATCTACCACTGTTGGGGCACCGGCTAATGAATTACAGAGCAGTTTCCACTGTGTTGAAAACATGATCTTGTGTCACACACAAATGCAATTGCAGGAGAAGTAGGAGGAGTTGGAAAGGTGATGTGTGTCCTAGGTGTGTGTGGGGGGAAATGGCCCTTTAAGTTTCATTGTTTTATTGATCTTTTTAATTCAGTATGTGCACTGTTGGTTGATGCGAAGGAGTGCAGATTTTTAAAAAAGCAATTCACACAGCTCCTTCCCAAAAGCCAAAGCAACCCCATCTCTGGAATCAGCTTCCCAAGGAGGTGTGCCTGGTGCCTACCCTCTATTCCAGTGTTCTCCAACCTTGGGTCCCCAGATGTTTTTGGCCTACAACTCCCAGCATGCCCCAGCCAGCATAGCTGGCTGGGGCATGCTGGGAGTTGTAGGCCAAAAACATCTGGGGACCCAAGGTTGGAGAACATTGCTCTATTCTTTCAGGCACCAGGTGAAGACTTTTTTATTTGCCCAATATTTTAGTGGTTGATTTTATTCCATTTATTATCACCACTGTACCTCCGGATTGAATTTCTTTGGCTGCTTGTTTTTATCGGGTTATATTTTAATATGTTTGTGTTTCTATACTGTTTTTGTTGTTTTTGTGTTGTGTTTTGGAAACCGCCCAGGGAGCCTTTTGGCTGATGGGCGGTGAATAAATATATTAAATAAATAAATAAATAAATAACAACACACACACACACCCCTCCAGTGCTGACTTTTGCAGGAGTAAGCACCATTGAAGGCAGTGTAAATGTGATTTACTTCTGGGTAGACATGAATATCAGGGCATTTTCAGCTAGTTGTTCCTCACCCAGCACTTGAAGCAACACAGGAGGTTTGTGTCATTCACGGATTCACACCTCCGCACATGTGCATTAGCGAATACTGTTTAAAAATTAAGCCCAATAGGACACTTGCTCATTGCAGCGCTGCTCCCCCCCAGCCCGCCCAGCCCCACTGAAGCCACCCCACAAGTTTAGCACACACTGGAATATATACCGTGGAAAAAACACAACATATAATAAAAAATCGTGATCTAACTGGTCTGAAGAAATCCGGGATATATTATAATGGCAGGAAGAGCAGGAGGAGGTCAGTCTGGGTTATGCATCATGTGACACACCAGTGAGTCAGGCATTACAATGCCAGTAAAAATCTCTAGTGTGGATTCTCGCCCCCCCCTGTAATTTCCCTCCCCCACATAGGAATCATAGGATCATAGAGTCGGAAGGGGCCTACAAGGCCATCGAGCCCGAGCCCCTGCTCAATGCAGGAAACTAGAGGAGGGGGTCTCCCATCCAAGTAATAACCAGGCCTGACCCTGCTTAGCTTTCCACGCTCAGACAAGCGCACACATACACACATACTCCTGGTCCTGGTTGGCATCTATGTCCATGTTTTGGGTCAGACCAGCCAGTCCTCAGCTTATACCAGCCTTCCCTAACCTGGTCCTCTCCAGAAGGACTACAACTCCCACCAGCCCCAGCCAAGGGATGGGGATGATGGGAGTTGAGGTCCAACATATCTGAGGGTCACCAGGTCCTGTCACCATGTGATGTTTCCCTCTCTCTTATTTGAGCCTGGCTCCCAGGGATGACGAGTGGTTTGTCGTTCCCCCAGACATTTCTCAGTGGCATTCCTCTCTCTCTCTTGCTCCAGTCCAGACGTTCACTTTGCACTGTGCTCCTCATTCATTCCAGTTCAAGCTGGAGATTTTCTGCAAGGAGTTCGAGAGAATAACAACAACACATGTCATGTGGCTTGCCTCAGCTTTTGATTCCTTCAAGGCGCACGCCCTGGCTGGGGCATGCGGGGAGCTGCTGCAGACCTGTCTTCTGTCTAACCTTGCGCAGGATGGCACCCTCAGTCCCTCTGCGTCTCCCCCGCCCTCCCTCCACGCACATTACTGATGGGCATTGATAAAAACACTCCCCAAACCCAATTCTGGTCTGAGGAGAAATATGACTGCACCAAGATTCTTTTTGTGCAGCGTTTTACGTGCGGGGGCTCCTGCCCGTCCGTAAAAGATCAGGCAAAAAGAATCTTCAGGGAGCAATCCCATGGCCTCTAGGCAGCATCTGAGAGGCCATAGGATACTTCGGATTCCCAGATCCGAGGCTGGAGTGGAGACCGCGCTTCTCCAACCTCAGAGGGGGGGGGGATCCATGATCCGTAAACCCTCCCCCTCCCCTTTACAGCCGGCATAGAAAGAACCACGCCGGCTGCCTCTCCGGGTTTGGGAACGCAGCCTCGGCGAGGGGGGAAGGCGGGCCTTTCGGGGGCGGGGAGGAGACCGGAGAGGCTGGGATAGGAGCTGCCCTAAGGCCTCCGCAGCCTCCTTCCCTCCCCCTCTGAGACACTCCAGCTAAACGGGGGCAGGGGGGGGAAGCCTGCCTAGCAAAAATGCAGGGCGCCTCCACCATTCCTACCTCCCTGCGTAGGATGAGTGTAAGCCTCCATGTTCGGGCGCTTACAAGCAGCACAAAAGGACTGTGTCCTTAGAGTCACAGAGTTGAAGGGGGCCTTGGAGGCCATCTAGCCCATCCCCAGGCTCGATGCAGAAAGTCCAGAGCTAGAGCATCCCTGACAGATGCCTGTCCAGCCTCTGCTGGAAGACCTCCATCGAGGGAGAGACCACCATCCCTCCCCTAGGTGGCTGGTTCCATTGTTGAATTGCTCTTACCCCAAGAAGTTTCCCCTAACGTTTGACCAAAATCTACCCTCCTGTAACTTCATCCCATCATTAGAACTAGTCCTGTGCTGTGGGGCAGCAGAGAACAAGCCTTTGCCCCCTTCCATGTGACAGCCCTCTGGGCATCGTCCCCTCCTCAGCCGTCTGTTCTCCAGGCTAAACATATCCAGTTTCTTCCACTTTTCTTCACAGGACTTATTTCCCATCCCTGAACCTAGCCACCTTCGCTGTCCTCCTCTGAACCATTCCATTTTGTCTACAGTCATGCCTTGGATTGAGACCATAATTCGTTCCGGAAACGTGCCTGTAATCCAAAACACTCTTATATCAAAACGAAATTCCCCCAAAAAAATTTGTACAGAGATTTTTAATTTAAGCCGTACTACAGTACTTGTATTGCAAGACGTCGCTTGTATATCAAGTCAATTTTTTAAAATTAAATATTTAAAAATTTGCTTGTCTTGCAAAACACTCTCAAACCAAGTTACTTGCAATCCAAGGTATTGCTGTACATCCTTCCTGAAGTGCAGCATTTAGAACTGGACACAGAAATCCAGATGACACCTGAGTATTGCTGAATAAAGTGGAAGTATTACTTCCTGTGACTTGGAAACTATTATTCTATGAATGCAGCCTGTAATTGCATTAGCCTTTTTTGCAGCTCCATCACACTGTTGACTCATGTTCAACTTGAATACAATCCTAATATTCTTTTCACATGTGCCACCAGCCCTGCTGAAGACCACCCCCATGAAGGCAGCTCCTCCCTTGACTGTCACCACCAGCAGCTGTTCGAGCGGGCTATATCAGAGGGAGGTGAGAGGCAAAGTGGAGCCATTGCACCAGCCCTGCTGAAGGACTACTTCATTTTTTCACTCTTCCCTCCCCATTCCATGTCTTTTTAGATTGTAAGTCTGAAGGTAGGGACTGTCTTGTTTTACTGATTGTAAGCCTCTCCAGGAGTCTTTTTGGCTGAGTGCAATAAATATACGTACTATAAATAAAAAAAAAAACCCAAACAAACATGTAGCCAGGCATCCCCATCCTATACCTAGGGAGGTGGTGGGCTCTCCCAGTCTGGAGGCATTCAAGGTGCGGCTGGACAGACATCTGTCAGAGATGCTTTGACCTGGATTCCTGCATTGAGCAGGGGGTTGGACTCGATGGCCTTGTAGGCCCCTTCCAACTCTACTTTTCTATGATTCTATGATTCTATGATACCTGTGCTTGCTTGCTTGCTTGCTTGCCTAAATGCATGACTGTGCATTTGTTTCTGAAGCAACGGAATGAAAGGACTCTCAGATTGTGCATGCACAAAGATCTGCACAGATATTAGGCGGGAGGGGAATGAAACCATGAGGGATTCCTGATGCAATTGGTTCCACTTCAGAAACAACACCAGATAATTTGGAACGTCATACTCCAAGGAGAGATTTGGATGAGGAGAATTTTGGGAACATCCATTCCTCTTTCTTCTCCTCTCTGCATTGAGGACCAAAACAAGCATGGGTCAACATCCCACACATGTGCTGTCACATTCAAATGCACTGTCCATATTTACTGATCCATTTGCATGTGGCAATGAGCATGCCAGCACTGCGCACCATTCACTGGCATGCTCGTGCCACATGCAGATGGGCGGATGCAAGTCACAAGTGCATTTGAGCATGGCAGGGCACGAATGGAACATTTTACGTGGGTGAGCACTTAACCTGGCTGCAGCCGGCACGACGTCTGCTTCAGCCCCATCCATGCCTGCCTTTGGCCTTTCTCCAAAACCAGCCTTCCTCAAGCTGGTGCCTTCTAGATGTCTTAGAATTCAATCCCCATCAGCCCCAGCCAGTATGGCTTCTGGTCAGGAATCCTGGGAGTTGTAACCCAAAACACCTGGAGTGCACCACGTTGGGGAAGGCAGCCTCAAACTGTGTTGCCTAAAGAGGCAGATTTCTTGGCACGCTTTGTTTCTGGGAAACGGTCCTCCTCTGTTCTATATCCATGCAGATGAAGTTCTGCAAATCACTAAAAGCAACTGGCCATCCGGGCTGGCCCAAAACATTTTGCTGCCTGAGGCAATAGGGCAAGATGCCCTCCCCCCCCCCGGTCCGTCCATGTCAGATACAGAAGCTGATTGGACCAGCAGCTGAATCTTACTTCCACATTGGCAACGGTTTGGATGACATGAGAAGCTGCCTGCGGCTTGAATAGCCAACCAGGTGCCCATGGGCACTGCAGCTTAAATAAACCACGGTGGGCTGCAGCGACCACGCGAACCAGGTTGCTGTGTGGCACGCACAGCGCTGTCCTCCAAGGGAGGGGAATGTCAAAGGGGCTCAGGAGAAACAGCCGGGGTATCCACTGCCGCCCCCAGCATCTGCCACTTGAGACAGTTGCCTCACTCTGCCTAATGCAGTGTTTCTCAACCTTGGGTCCCCAGATGTTTTTGGCCTACAACTCCCAGCATGCCCCAGCCAGCTATGCTGGCTGGGGCATGCTGGGAGTTGTAGGCCAAAAACATCTGGGGACCCAAGGTTGAGAAACACTGGCCTAATGGTAGGGCCACCTGTGCTGACCTTCATTCAAAAGCAAGCTGGCTCGATAAAGGTAACCAACCCCTTTTTCCTGCTTTGACAGGCTTATGAAGAGCCAGCAGATATTTTAAACTATGAACTCTTGGCCACAGAAAAAGCCAGCTCAGCCTCTGAAAGAATTATGGGAAATCACTGAAGGGACTCTTGCTACTTCAAGAATATAGTGAGTGTATTATAATTCATATCAGATTGATTTCCTAAAGATACCCAGTGATGCCTGGGAAACGTTAGCATAGTCTCCACAATAGATAATACTTGTTATATAAAATTCCAAGCAACTTTGGGAAATCATTTATGAAGCACTCTGGTATAATAATGCCCCGTCCTGACCTGTGCAGTAACTTATAAACATAAAGAGTTTAATAAGAAGAAAAAAATAAGCATTCATAATGAATAATCAATGTGGTGAGAATCTGTCTTGGAGACACTCAAATCTTGGGTGGAGTGGACATATTTTAATTATGGGATCTGAAACCAAACTCAACTTGGTGAGTAATAAGACAGCTGGAATGCTACTTTCTCTTCCTTGTCGTTTATAATCATTTAGACATTGGGAGAAGCACGGGCATATTTCAAGATCCCAAAGATCAATGCAACAGAATAGTACATTTAGTGTGAAATTGCTTCATGATTAAGAGGCCGGAGGCAAGTACTTTTGTTCAATCAGTTTGGCTTAAGAAGCTTTTTCATCCCCATTTTGCATTAAAGACTTGACTTATGGCCTCTTGACCAACTAGACCAGCGTGTGTTCTCCAACCTTGGGCCCCCAGCATGCTGGGAGTTGTAGGCCAAAACATCTGAGGACCCAAGGTTGAGAACACTGAACTAGACAAAGGACATGACTGCACCTTGCAACAATCAAAATTCCACCTCTTTATAGCATGTTAATGTATGTGCCTGTGAAGGAACAGAACAGTTCTCCATTTTTGTATATGGTTTTCTTTTCGGATACTATGGGGTTAAAGTGTATGTGTTGGTCGGTATCAGCCAAAAGGTCAAAAGTTTAATTGAATTATACCAGCTAGAATGTCTGATCAGGAAGCCAAAGGGTTGCAGGAAGCTACAGTCAAAACTTTATTTAGAAATAGAAGCCAAGATAGCCCTGTTCAGGCTGCTGGCACCGCACATGTTGGCTCGCCCCACCCCTTACATCTCTAAGTGCACCAACCCCACCCACCTCAGTTCAGACCTTGCTGTATTGATTGAACCAGCACAGTCTGAACAAGAGCTCTACTCATGTTTGCTTGGATGCGAGTAGAACTCTCGTCTCCACGTGATCACGGAGACCCTGCCTTCTCAGGGTTATTGATTGCATGGCCCCAACTCTCTGCACACTTTAAGCCAGTGTTCTCCAACCTTGGGTCCCCAGATGTTTTTGGCCTACAACTCCCAGCATGCCCCAGCCAGCGTAGCTGGCTGGGGCATGCTGGGAGTTGTAGGCCAAAAACATCTGGGGACCCAAGGTTGGAGAACACTGCTTTAAGCCCTCATGCAGTCGCCTGAAAAGGGCTAATAATGTCTGCAGAGGAAGAAGGGGGAGAAAAGAATTTGCAGGAGGTTCAACAGAAGGTCAGGGAAAGAGCTTAGGAAAAGGAATTTAGGGGAAAGGTGAACAAGAAGAAACTGACCTCCTCATTGGTTGGAGATCTGGAGGAAAAAGAACTCATTTTAAGATAAAAAGCCTAAGGCAGAAAGGGACAGGAAAAGGACGCAGAAAGAGTCAGAGAGCTGCCGGAATTGGAGTACTGGTTGAGAGAGGGCTGGAATTATGACCGTCAGATAATGCTTGGACCAAATAGGGGCACAGTCCAGTTAGGTTAGCTGGATGTGTTTATCTCTGGTTATTTTATTGCCCTGTTGCTCATATTTCTTTAGATAGTTCAGATGGTAAAACTTTTCCTATTAACATTTCCCAGTCCATTTTTAAATGTTTTTTTTTGAAGCTTTGTGGTCTCTTTTCTGTTGGGTTACTCGCCCCATATCTAATAGCCAAACGCCACACTGCCTAAAGTAGATACCTGGGAGCCAGAGAGTTTCAAGGCTGGTCTGATGGAGGTAGCTAGAGGGAAAAAAAGGATTTTCACCTGGTGACAGTGGAAAAGGCCACAGTGGAAGGGGAGGGCAAAAATGAGTGGGGCACAGTATTTTGCCTGTTCCCCTTTCCGCTCATGGAACAGAGTTGCTGGTCCGTGACAGTGCCTTTGTTTGCAAAATCAACCCCAGGATGGAATGAAGGAATTTCCTGAGCATGAGTCAAGTTGGAGATCGAGGGATGGCTGGGTATCCAGATATGCTGTTCCAGATACACATGCTGGGAGTTGTAGGCATTAGCAGGCATGCTCTGTGCTTGCTAATCCTAGTGGCCAATTTCTGTTCTGATCTTTCACATCCTGTTTTTACAACTTGCCCGTGAGATGGGACAGAGCAAGGCCACAACAGTGACACATGCAGAGCCACAACAGGCAGCCTCCTCTCAAAGGGGGAAGAATCGGCTGACCCAATCACTCACGCATCTGATGAAGAGACGCAGCAAAATGTCCTGCTCCCAACGGAAACTGACTGGAAGGAGGCACAGCCAGGGCAGTGACTCGTGCAGGGAGGCTGAGGGCCTCCTCCTCTTCCTCTTGAGTGTGGGTAATTTGGGCTTACTGGAGCCTCTCTTTATTAATTCACTAGTGAATGGAGCTGGCTCCACGCGGGCTGGAATAGCCACTGCTTGATACAGCAAAACCTCCAAGCAAGCCTACACAGTTGTCAGAGTTGGACACATTGTGCCTGCCCCGTCAGAGTGCAGCTGCACCCCCTGGAACCCCTGGGCACGACTCCTGCCATGGTCCACCCCTTATAGGCCCCTGAGGGAGTGGTTGGCCCACTCCATTCCCCTGAGGGAGGTCTGCCCCACAGAAGTGGGGAGGGGGCAGCCATATAACTCTGTCCCTCAGACTACTCCCACCTGGCTTCAAACCGTTTCAACTGCAAAGCTGTGAGCTGGTTAGGGATGTCTGCCACTTAGTGACTGAAGATGGTACCACAGGCTTGAAAACATGGACGCATTTAGAATCATAGAATCATAGAAAAGTAGAGTTGGAAGGGGCCCACAAGGCCATCGAGTCCAACCCCCTGCTCAATGCAGGAATCCAGGTCAAAGCATCCCCGACAGATGGCCGTCCAGCCGCATCTTGAATGCCTCCAGAGTGGGAGAGCCCACCACCTCCCTAGGTAGTTGATTCCATTGTCTTATTGCTCTGACAGTCAGGAAATTTTTCCTGATGTTTAGGTGAAATCTAGGTTCCTGTAACTTGAGCCCATTATTCCGTGTCGTCCTGCAAACTGGGATGATCGAGAAGAGATCCTGGCCCTCCTCTGTGTGACATCCCTTCAAGTACTGGAAGAGTGCGATCATATCTCCCCTCAGTCTCCTCTTCTGAAGGCTAAACATGCCCAGTTCTTTCAGTCTCTCCTGATAGGGCCTTGTTTCCAGTCCCTTTATCATCCTTGTTGCCCTCCTCTGAACCCTCTCCAGTTTGTCTACATCCTTCTTAAAGTGTGGTGCCCAGAACTGGACGCAGTACTCAAGATGAGGCCTAAGCAGTGCCGAGTAAAGGGGAATTATCACTTCCCGCGATTTGGAAGCTATACCTCTATTAATGCAGCCCAAAATAGCATTTGCCTTCTTTGCAGCCACATCGCATTGCTGGCTCATATTCAGTTTGTGAACTCCGCTGCCAAACTCCTGTTTGCTCTCCCTGTGTGCTCGCTCTGTTCGCTCGCTCTCTGGGAGCCTGCTTGCCTATACAGCCCCAAACACAGCTGGAGCCTCTCCCGTGCTTCTGCTCAGCTGGCAGTCAGGAACAGAATGAGCTCCCAGGCCATGCCCTGCAATCAGCCCCGCTTCCTGCAATCAGCCCCAGGTAGTTGCAGTCAGCAGGAGCTTCTGCTTAACAGGATGAGCTCTCAGGCCACGCCCTTCCCTTGCAGCACTTGTTCTACTATTCCGCTGCCAAACTCCTCTTTGCTCGCTCTGTTCGCTCGCTCTGTTCGCTCGCTCTCTGTTCTGTTTATTAATTACAATCAATAAATGCCTTTTAAAAATGAAATATCCTGGAAGCACACATCCCTATGGTCCCCTTAGTATGCATGCCAAGTTTCAGGTGACTAGTTTTCACGGTCCTGCTGCTATGATGCTGACAGACAGACAGATACTCATCCTGTTCTATTATTATAGACATCATCATTATTATTATTATTATTATTATTATTATTATTATTATTATTATTATTATAACCCTCACAGCATACGAGTAGCCCCTTCATGGCGAAAGCTTGCGAACTTCTGTTGTAAGATAGGCCAACCTAACTTATGGGAAGGGCTTTGTAGGACTTGGAAAAAGCGGTAGATAAATACACCAAGTTGCTTTATTATCCCTTGGATTTTCTAGTTCCTCTGATTTATACACTCCTGTCAGGACTTCCTAAAATTAATTTCCCCCATCCTGATTGCCAAGCAGCCTCAAAGCATGACACGGCAAGAATAGCAGTTTAATCTCGGTACAGCATCCGCTGGACCTCTTTGCTCCTTAATTGTACAGATGCTGTTTCTCATCACCTGTGGCCTATTGAGAGAGCGCATCTGCCTTGATCTAAGACTTTTTGTCAATTACTGGGGGACCCTTGCCAAGGGAGGGCCCTGCCAACTCGTTCCTGAGCCTTGAGACAAACCATTGTAATTATTTATAAGATCTAGGCCGGTACGGTCCGCATGCTTGGAATGGTTTTATCTGGGGCATCCTCATGCAAAGAAACAATGGCCATCTTTTCAAATAAGCCAGGCTGGTCGTCTCATGTTTCAGTGCCACTGAGATCAGAGGCATTCATGTGTTCATAACTCTGAGCAGGAGAAGACATAGGCGGCATCGCCAATTCATTTTGTATTTGTGATGCGGGAATGCTGATTACTTAGGGAGTAGTACTGATCGGTTATTAATCAATAGCAGTATTTCTGGGGATGCTTCTAGTGCAGTGTTCTCCAACCTTGGGTCCCCAGATTGTCCAGGTGGAATCTGGTTTCCTGTAACTTGAGCCCATTATTCCGTGTCCTGCAATCTGGGATGATCGAGAAGAGATCCTGGCCCTCCTCTTTGTGACAACCGTTCAATTACTGGAAGAGTGCTGTAATACCTCCCCTCAGTCCCCTCTTCTGAAGGCTAAACATGCCCAGTTCTTTCAGTCGCTCCTCATAGGGCCTTGTTTCCAGTCCCTTTATCATCCTTGTTGCCCTCCTCTGAACCCTCTCCGGTTTGTCTACATCCTTCTTAAAGTGTGGTGCCCAGAACTGGATGCAGTACTCAAGATGGGGCCTAACCAGTGCCGAGTAAAGAGGAATTATCACTTCACGTGATTTGGAAGCTATACTTCTATTAATGCAGCCCAAAATAGCATTTGCCTTCTTTGCAGCCACATCGCATTGCTGACTCATATTCAGTTTGTGATCTACAACAATTCCAAGATCCTTCTCACTTGTGGTATTGTTGAGCCAAGTGTCCCCCATTCTGTAACACTGCATTTGGTTTCCTCTCCCTAGGTGCAGCACTTGGCATTTATCCCTGTTAAATTTCATTCTGTTGTTTTCGGCCCAGCGCTCCAGCCTATCGAGGTCACTTTGAATGGGGAAGGGACTGAGGGAGGAGACCCTCGTGAGAGCCAGGAGGAAGCAGCCGCAAGAGAGAGAGTGCCATGGCTGCCAACCAACCAGTGGCAGCTGGTGGCTCCAATATTAAGGAGCTATCCATCGTGCTGAACCTATTTAGGGAATAAGGTTCAGCACCGTGGACAGCTCTTTTAAAGTTCAGACTACAGCCCAGAGTGGATACTCCGCTCCACTGACACTGGAGCCCTTGGCCTCCATTGCGACCAACATATGTCTGCTAATTGTGGAGAAATTAGGTGAAAGAAACCCTATTGCCCTTGTGGAACGGTGATCTACTTGGCTTTATATGTAGCACATTCTTATTTTTGAGTTAATGCTTTATTCTCTCTCTCTCTCCTGCTTGTTTCAAGGCACAATTGTATGCACGTTTAGACGGGGGCGGGGGGGAAGTCCTACTACTCCCAGCAGGCCCCAGAAATAACTATGGTTATTTCTAACTGTTCCTAATATGAGTTCTGATTTCCCATATTTATCGCTGTTCTGTTGATACATTGTACGCCAGTTTGAGCACATTCTTGTGGGAAAGCAGCGTAAAGATAAACAAAGGAAGAAGGCGACTACATTGACAGCAAATGTAGCCATACTGTATGCCAGGCGCTCGCTGTTGAGGACGCTGAAGTTCTCCAAAAGATAGGCAGGGAAAGCTGGAGGGACTCACACAGGCAGCGACTCAGAGAAACAAGAGGAGTGACTGGCTGCCTTATTTCCTTTACCCCATTCATTGTTTCTCTCCCCCCCCCCCTTTGTTTGTTTTTGCCGCTAAAGGCGCAATCTCCTATGCATGTTTAGACAGAAAAAAAGGCCTTCAGATCCCAGCATGCCCCAGCCAGCATAGCTGGCCGGGGCATGCTGGGAGTTGTAGGCCTTTTTTCTGTCTAAATATGCATAGGATTGCACCCTAATTGTCCCCGGGATTGCTAGGGAGAGGAGGAGGGACAGGTAGGGTGCCCAGGTTGTCACATTTCCAGAGTCTGATCTCCCCAAGGATCAGGCCCACCTGGCACCAACGCTGCTGTCCTTTCGGTGCCAGGTTAGGACCTGCTTCTATTCTTAGGCATTTGGCAGCACATGATCAGGTTTTAAGGGGGTGGACCAATGGCAAAATGCAGGGGGCTAACCCCCCAAATACCAGCACATTGTAGCTTAAAGCTCTTAATGCCAATAGCGTTGACTACCATTAAGAAGTTTTTCCTGATGGTCAACTGAAACCTGCCTTCTTGTAACTTACAGCCCAGTATTTCATGTCCTTGTCCTACAGTCTTGGATGATAGAGAACAGGTTGCGGCCATATCTCACACGCATACCCCAGTCTGCAAGGGAGGGTGATGGTTACCAAGATGGTTGGCCGGCCTAGGAGCCCGGTGGGCGTCTGGTCCACCGGTGTCTCTCTTTGGTCTTGGGTGCAGAGTGGGGCAGGCGGGGTGGACATCTCACTGCTCCGTGAGGCTGTGGAGTCCTTGCTTCAAAGCTTCCCAAAGATGCTGGCTGCAGCCTTCGGTTCTCAGGGTTCTCTCAGATGGAGGGAGGGCTCCTAGCACCACCGGTCAAAAGCCACTGTGCAGCTTTTCCAGCGTTCTCTCCTTACAGAGATTTTGCGGGAAGGAAAAAGACTGAAGAAGCGGTGGGAAAGGACAGGAGGGTCACAAATAAAAGACGATGCCATCTGGAGTCCATGGTGCACCTGGAAGCTATACTTCTATTAATGCAGCCCAAAATAGCATTTGCCTTCTTTGCAGCCACATCGCATTGCTGGCTCATATTCAGTTTGTGATCTACAACAATTCCAAGATCCTTCTCACTTGTGGTATTGTTGAGCCAAGTGTCCCCTGGATTTAGTGGTTTTAGGCTCTGGATTTAGTGGTTTTATGGGGCCCCCATTTAGGCTGTCCTGTGTATTACTTCAGTTGTGAAGCACAGCATCAACGTTTCTCTTCGGCTCACCCCCCCCCCCAACTGGCCTTTCCATGCTTTAGAATGGCTTCTGCCTTCCAGATATGTTAGACTCTGATAGTGTAAGAAACAAACAAAAAACAGCTTACCAACCCTGTAGTAAAAGGAATACTCTGAGTATGTGCGATTTCACATTTTAAACTCTCTTAAATGATGGGGCACCATCCTGATTACAAGAACAGAATGGAAGTGTTTCTGCTGCCCTGATGCGAAACACCTTTAGTTGGAAATAAGCACCATTTTGGGGTAGAAAGGGATAATATATTTCAAAAACAGTAAAAAAAATAATAGAACAAGCACCTGTAACCATGTGCATGCCCAGCCAGCCACCCTCTGACTATAAAATATTTCTAAAAATAAGAGGAAAAGAAGGATGCTGCTGTTGGCCCAGGTGCTGATGCTGGCCTGTGGCAGTGCCACTTTCTAGGAGGCCATTTGGGGGGGCCCTGGCTGCGGGCCCCTGGACTTTGGCCCGGGCCCCCAGCCCCAGCTGCACCATGGTCTGGAGGCTCAATCCTTCAGGGATAAATGCCAAGTGCTGCACCTAGGGAGAGGAAACCAAATGCAGAGTGACAGAATGGGGGACACTTGGCTCAACAATACTGCTAGTGAGAAGGATCTTGGAATTGTGGTAGATCACAAACTGAATATGAACCAGCAATGCGACGTGGCTGCAAAGAAGGCAAATGCAATTTTGGGCTGTATTAATAGAAGTATAGCTTCCAAATCGCGGGAAGTGATAATTCCCCTTTACTCGGCACTGGTTAGGCCTCATCTTGAGTACTGCGTCCAGTTCTGGGCACCTCACTTTAACAAGGACATAGACAAACTGGAGAGGGTTCAGAGGAGGGCAACAAGGATGATAAAGGGACTGGAAACAAGGCCCTATGAGGAGAGACTGAAAGAACTGGGCATGTTTAGCCTTCAGAAGAGGAGACTGAGGGGAGATATGATCGCACTCTTCCAGTATTTGAAGGGATGTCACACAGAGGAGGGCAAAGATCTCTTCTCGTTCATCCCAGTTTGCAGGACACGGAATAATGGGCTCAAGTTACAGGAACCTAGATTCCACCTAAACATCAGGAAAAATTTCCTGACTGTCAGAGCAATAAGACAATGGAATCAACTACCTAGGGAGGTGGTGGGCTCTCCCAGTCTGGAGGCATTCAAGGTGCGGCTGGACAGACATCTGTCAGAGATGCTTTGACCTGGATTCCTGCATTGAGCAGGGGGTTGGACTCGATGGCCTTGTGGGCCCCTTCCAACTCTACTTTTCTATGATTCTATGATTCTTGCTCTCTTCTGGTCCTTCAGCCTGCTCCCAACGCCACGCCCCATTTCTTGTGGGCGTCTGGTCCACCGGTGTCTCTCTTTTGTCTCCTCCTGCCTGCTTCCCCTCCGCAGCCACCCTTCATCCATCCATCCCTTGCGTCCACCACATTTGCTCCTGATTCGGACAGAACTCAGCTATTTATTTTTTATTTTATTTATTTATTTATTTATTATATTTATGTTTATATTATATTTATGAATCGCCCATCTGGCCAGACATCCGGCCACTCTGAGCTAGGAAGGACCTGGGCAGCTGATGCAGCTGGAAGCAGTGGGGAAACACAGGAGGGCTACAAGTGGAAGATTGGCCGGGTGACCGGCCAGATGGGCGATTAACAAATATAAATAAAAAAATAACATTATTTATTTATTTATTTATTTATTAAATAGATAAATTGGTTAGTTTTACCTAGCAGTAATCCTGCAACCCAATGGCTGTGCACTGCACAGCTCTCTTCCCTCCCTCTCTAACCACCTGTCTAGGATGCACATAGAATCAGGGCCGGTGCTACCATTAGGCCAACTAGGCAGCTGCCTAGGGCGCAGGGCTAAAGAGGGCGCCAGAAACGCCTTGAAAAAAAATACAGCGCTCTCAAGTGGGAAGGGGGGGCGCGCTAAATATCTGATCTTGCCTAGGGCACCAAACTGCCTTGCACCGGTCCTGCATAGACTGTTCTAGCTGAAGTTGCTTTGAGTTGAAGGTATAACCAGCACAACTAGTTCTACTGTGAGATTAAATGTCTTATTTAAAAGTTCTCAAGTTAAAAAGAGAGAGAGAGAGAGAGAGATACCACCAACCCTGCCTCCACTGTCAAATGCTGTGAATGAGGAATTAAAAGATGGAAGTCTCTAGCAGGTTCTGGAGAAAAGTGCCACAAAGCACCAAAAGAACAGAAACTGTAAAAACAAAATGAAAAAGCACACTAGATTTATTGCGGACGTACAGGTGGGAAATGAAGAACCGAGACAATCAGTTGGTGTTTAACTGGGCCACGTTTATTTACATATTTACATACAATGAACTGCAAAGGGATCGAGTGCGGGTTATTCTATTCTGGCCTGGTAGGCCGCTCTGTTATGCACTTGGGTGGAGCATCCAAAACCGGGAGGTGGCGAGGAATTCCGCCGCCTCCCCCTTTTGCACTTTCCAGTGTTGGGAGCCTTTGTTGCGTCGCACCCTCTCGGAGTCTCACGACAACGAGCTTGGCGAGAACAAAGGCCTCACAGGCGTTCCTGACCCCCAGCTGTCTGAGCCTACTGACCCATCCATCTGAGGCATCCTGAAACCGCCTGTCACCTGAATGGTGCCAGGGATGCTCACCTCACCCTATCCATACCCTAACCCGCACTTACCTGCCAACTACCTATCTGTGACCATTTTTCCTGCTATGTGCCCTAACTAAAATGCTCCCAACCCTGCAGTAGTATGGAGTAGGCGAAACGCACCCACCCCTCCAATAGGGATAAGCCAAAATTCCTACTCGGCCCCTTAACGGCGACCGGAGGAGCCCATACTGAATACAGGGCGGGAGGGAGGGAGCTGCAAAGAACAAAGAGGGTGTGGGGCGGTGCTGCAGGTCCTAATATTGGCTCCTGTAACCCCGCCCCCCCTACCTGAGGCGTACCTGCGAGAACTGGTAAGTCTCGCTTCTCCTCCCCCCACATCCGCAAAATTTCTCCCCGCCCACAGCTGCACGTGATGCGGGGGAAGGTCAAAGTTTTTTTATGTTGGGAACGGCAACTGCTTCGTTTCTGGCTGATGTCACTGAATCTGAAAATAGATTACCTTCTGCTTAACCAGCAAGACATTCAAGGGAAAAGCAGTTCTGTATATCTGGCAATGATTAAACCACTTCCTTGTACAAGCTCAGCATCCAGAGCATTTGTTGTCTCTTGGGTAGATAATACGTGTGTGTTTTTTTTTTTTTTTTAAAGAAAAACATTTTTCTTTAAAAGGTTACTTTAAAATGGACTTCATTTCTTTCCCTTTCCCCCCCTTTTGTGCTGACACAATATTTTTTTAAGTGCCATTTAGTTGTTCGATGGTGTAGTCGCTATTGCCACTAAACATTTATTTGGACGGTGATAGCCCCAAGCACTTGGGCCACCCCAGGAGGACGTGCAGCACGATCTGATCAATTCTCCCCAGTCGGGATGTGCGTCTGATTTGGACAAACCCCAAACCCCGAGCAGAAGCAAGCAGCTTCATTCTGCTGGGTCTCGAGTCAAAGCAGGGCTCCCTATGAAGCCAATAGAACCAAACCGTGGCACAGAACTAGGCTTTGCCATCAACTCGTGTTTCAGAGAGACAACACACACGCATGCTCAGATTTCAAATCTCCTGAAATAAATACAAAATAGCATCCTTTTTGGTTTTGATTCTCCGAACAGTGCAACGGGGGAGGGGGGAGGGCGTGCAGTTGGGTGACGGACACATCCTTGTGGGGAGGGATTGATTCTATTAAGTCTTTCATTAAACATCTCAGTATCTCTGCCATTTGGCTCAGTTAATGGCAGCTTACTGGATAGTTAGTTTGTTGTTGTCTTACTGGGCTGGGCAGGGCAGCTTGCTTCTGGCTTGACTTCATTCAAAAATCTTTCCCAACTCAATCCTTCTCTGATATACGTTTCCTGGACCCACTTGCATTTCTCCGGTGTGAGTACATTTGTTTGAGCCTAGGACAAGCTTGGGACCATGAGACGGCCATTCTTCCAACTCCACGCCACCACGCTTCACTATGAAAAAGCCTTAAATTGGATTCCAAGCATCATAACTCCATGGCTGTTGCACCTATCCTTCTGAAACTTGGCAGATCTCTTGCCTAGGGGCACCTCTAGGATGTGTGCCATTTTCATACAAATAACCCAAAATATACAGGGGTGGGAAGGGGGAGTGACTCATTTCCCCCCCCCCCTCTCAATTTGGCAGGTTTATTACTTAGGGACACTTCCAGGCTAGTTTTCAGAGAAATGGTCCACAAAAAAACATAAGGGGATACGTGTGTCCTCTTCTGGAGACCCTCAAAATGTCAAGGCTGCTCTTGCCCCTCAAAAACAGTGGCTGCTACATGGACACTAGGCAGCCTCGATCCCCTCAGAAGGGGCAGCTACCCCTGCAATTTTCATCCAGTCCTGCCAAGAAATAAAAACAGTTCCTTTTGGCAGTTCCTTAAAAAAAAAAAAAAAAAAAATATACAGGCATGTAGCACAAAGACTAATATTTCACTGACAGTTGGCAGGCATAATCCCCTTCTAAGGATGTGCCTGCAAGTATCATCCAATCCTGACAAAGAAAAAAGTTACCAGGTTTTTGGGATTTCCCATGCTAGTCAGTGGAAAACACAAGCCCACAGTTTTCCAGAACAGCTCAGTTTTGGTATCGAGTTGAAGTGGATTGACTCTGAATTGGTCCAAGCAGAAGCAGTCTGATTTCTGGAGCACCACATCGGGGTCTGAGTCAAAATTTATTATTATTATTATTATTATTATTATTATTATTATTATTATTATTATTATTATTTCTATACTATCCAATAGCTGAAGCTCTCTGGGCAGTTCACAAGAGTTCATAAAAAAACACAAACCACAAATACAATAAAAACAGCATGAAATTCCAATATACAAAATTTAAAACAGCATTTAAAACAAAGAGCCAGTGTGGCGTAGTGGTGAGAGTGCTGGAGTGGGACTTGGGAGACCCGGGTTCTAGTCCCCGCTTGGCCATGAAACTCACTGGGTGTCTTTGGGCCAGTCGCTGACACTCAGCCTAACCTACCTCACAGGGTTGTTGTGAGGATAAAATGGAGAGGAGAAGGAGGAGAATAATGTTATTTATTTATTTTATTTATTTATTTATTATATTTATGTTTATATTATATTTATGAATCGCCCATCTGGCCAGACATCCGGCCACTCTGAGCTAGGAAGGACCTGGGCAGCTGATGCAGCTGGAAGCAGTGGGGAAACACAGGAGGGCTACAAGTGGAAGATTGGCCGGGTGACCGGCCAGATGGGCGATTAACAAATATAAATAAATAAATAACATTATTTATTTATTTATTTATTTATTAAATAGATAAATTGGTTAGTTTTACCTAGCAGTAATCCTGCAACCCAATGGCTGTGCACTGCACAGCTCTCTTCCCTCCCTCTCTAACCACCTGTCTAGGATGCACATAGAATCAGGGCCGGTGCTACCATTAGGCCAACTAGGCAGCTGCCTAGGGCGCAGGGCTAAAGAGGGCGCCAGAAACGCCTTGAAAAAAAATACAGCGCTCTCAAGTGGGAAGGGGGGCGCGCTAAATATCTGATCTTGCCTAGGGCACCAAACTGCCTTGCACCGGTCCTGCATAGAATGTTCTAGCTGAAGTTGCTTTGAGTTGAAGGTATAACCAGCACAACTAGTTCTACTGTGAAATTAAATGTCTTATTTAAAAGTTCTCAAGTTAAAAAGAGAGAGAGAGAGAGAGATACCACCAACCCTGCCTCCACTGTCAAATGCTGTGAATGAGGAATTAAAAGATGGAAGTCTCTAGCAGGTTCTAGGAGGAGGAATATGTAAGCCTCCTTGGGTTCCTTGCAGGAAAAAAGGCGGGGTATTACTATAATAAATAAATAAATAAATAAATGTTAGCAGCTAAAACAATTTCAATACAACTAGGCTGACATAAATGCCCCCCCCCATTCCATTAAATGCCTCAGAGAACAGGGCAGTCATAACTTGACGCCGAAAGGATAATGAGGCATCGGTGCACACGCCTACTCCCCAGGATTCTCTGCAATATGGATGACAGGACCCTGAGAATAGTGCTCCAAGCCAGCACCCTCTGCAGCATTGCAGGGTTTGGGGAGCCCTGGAACATGGACCCCTTAACTTGGAAAAGCCAAAGGCAAGATGTGTGCACACCCAGAAGTCTCTGATGCTAAGTCTGGCCTCCATGCAATGGTAATGTTGTTGGGTCCCTGGCCAGCCCGGGGACCCAGTGTTCACACAGGAGGACCTCCCAGTCCTCTGAAGCCAGCCCTTCCTCCCTGGATCATATGCCTTGGATGCTTCCAGGTGAGCAAATGTCCTGCCTTGTTTCATAGGATCATAAAGTTGGAAGGGGCCTACAAGGCCATCGGGTCCAACCCCCTGCTCAATGCAGGAAACTAGAAGAGGGGTCTCCCATCCAAGTAAGAACCAGGCCTGACCCTGCTTAGCTTTCCACGCTCAGACAAGCTGAGCCTGACAAAACCAAGCATGCCGTCCATGCATGCTTGGGTTCTGGGGGTCCAGAGCATGCCGTCTTCTATTTGTAGCTAGGGTGGCCACTTATGCATCACCAAAAGGGAGGGCAAAAGAGGACACCAATTTGCATAACATGTGCATATACAAATATACATTCAAACTTAGCAATGCTTCCTGTAATTTAAATAGAAATACAATACATCTCGCCATAGTGGTGAAGACTGACCGGGTGACCTGTGTGCCTGCTCAGTCTGCTGTCCAGGTGCTAACTGTGGATGGGCAACTTCAACGCCCCCTGCTCTGCTCTCCGTTCTGAGCTTTGACTTTAAACCAGACTTGGATGAGATATCTCTTCAAATAGAGGACATCTGCAAATAAAGGGCCGTCCTCTGCCAGCTCTCCAAATAGAGGACTGTCCTCTGTAAAGCAGGGCACCTGGCCACCCTACAAATATTACCACTTTTCCTACCACTTCTTCCATCTATTTTCTTACAAAAGAAAATCCATTAAGAAGGGAAAGCTGGAATAGCTAGGAGTCCTCTGTCTAGAACCACCCTTTAGCACGCTTGTGCAACTGGACCAGCCCCGTGATAATCGCCATCATAGGAAGTGCAAACCTAAAATGTAAGATGGATGCATATCCATTGCCTTTACACTTTTACAGACGGCATCCTCAGTTCTGTTATGGGATTAAACATGCTAATAAATATTAGATTTCTTTTCTAAACTGAAAACCCAATAGGGCCCCAAAGCAGGAACTGAGTATCATCAGTTTTTAGCACACCGGCATGAGCTCCAGTGGTCCAGGCCAGCCCTATCTCCAGTAGAACACAGCCCTGACTTGTCCCCTATTGCCTTTTGAGGAGATGCATGTCCGGGTGCAATGCTTTTTAAATAATTCCAAAATCCATATAGTGTAATACCTTTACTAGGCTAACTCAAAGATCTTCAGATTGGCGGCAGCGGGAGGGGGGAATGAAAGGGGAGGAAGGGGAGGAGGAAGGGTGGCGGACATTCAGATTGGACTCTGCTAGGTGATGTGATGGTTTCAGGTTTTAGCGCCGCCTGGACCACTGGGAAGAAGAAAGTCAATTGTAGATCCTCCATTTAAAAAAAAAATGTAAAATCCACCTGTTAACTTAAAACTGTCTCCACCCTGGGCAAACCAGACAAGTTAGTGGAAAACAGAAACAGAAATCAACTAGGCAGTCTTTATATTAACAAAGCTGGAGATAAAGTTAGATGCTGTGCTAGGTAAAAAGAAGAGTCAATAGAAGCCAAATTGGTTAGTTTTCCCTCCCTCCCTAACCACCTGTCTAGGATGCACATAGAATCAGGGCCGGTGCTACCATTAGGCCAACTAGGCAGCTGCCTAGGGTGCAGGGCTAAAGAGGGTGCCAGAAACGCCTTGAAAAAAAATTACAGCGCTCTCAAGTGGGAAGGGGGGGGCGCTAAATATCTGATCTTGCCTAGGGCACCAAACTGCCTTGCACCGGTCCTGCATAGACTGTTCTAGCTGAAGTTGCTTTGAGTTGAAGCTATAACCAGCACAACTAGTTCTACTGTGAGATTAAAAGTTCTCAAGTTAAAAAGAGAGAGAGAGAGAGAACCGGTTACATTTACTTGTGTTGTGCCAACCGTATAGATCTACAAATTGAGGTGTGGGAGCACACCATAGATCTGATAAGGTGGCTTTGGCCCACAAAAGCTTTTGTCATAATAAATCTCACACAGAGCAATTTTTACGCATGTTTACATGGAAGCAAACAGGTCCCATCTTCTTCAACGGGGCTTACCACCTAGGCTTTAAAAGAATTGGACAAATTCATGGAGAAGACTATTAATGGCTACTAGTCCTGATGGCTATATGCTTCCTCCAGTATCAGAGGCAGTCTGCCTAGTTGCTGGGGAACATGGGCAGGAAGGTGCTGTTGCACTCCTGTCCTGCTTGTGGGATCCCGTGGGCAGCTGGCGGGCCACTGTGTGAACAAAATGCTGGACAAGATGGACCTTGGGTCTGATCCATCTCCATTCTTCTTATGTTCTTAAGCAGTGCCCTAATATGGATTTTGAGATTTTTCTTATGGCCAACATTGCTGCCTTTGCTTTATATTGTCATTTTTAATTAAATGCTTATCAGTATTGTATTTTATTATTGTGGTGTGGGTTTTTTTGTTTTTTTTTTACCTATGTTGTTAGCCGCTCTGCTGCTGCTGCTGCTGCTGTTATTATTATTATTACTATTATTGAAAACAAGTTGTTAAAGGGTTGGGGGTCTAAGCCCTAGCAAGCCGCAGAAACCTCTACTGAAGCCCTGAGCGGATTCTTCCTCCGAGAAGAGCTGAACCAGCCCCTCCCCGCCCCGCCCAAAGGGACTAGAAACACGGCGAGGGCGGAGAAAGCCTCTCTCCGGGCGAAGGGCGCCCCGTTGCCAGGAGCAACGAAGCCACGCCCCCGTCCCGTCCCCTCTGTTCTAAGCGGCTGACGGCGGCAGCGGCGGTCACATGACCGACCGAGTCCAGCGAGGCAACATGGCTGCGTCCGTGGGGTAAGGCAGAGCTGTGGCCGCCGCCACGTCGTCCTGGCTGGAGCGCAGGGGCGCCCTCCCCGGCTGCTGCGCGGGCCGGGCTGGCAGGCAGGGGCCGGTCTGCCTGCCCGCCTGCTTTCGTGCAGCCTTCCCCGACCTGGTTGCTCTGCAGAGGTGCTGGACTACAACTTCCATCATCCCCCAGCCGGCACAGCCGTGGGTCCTGCTGGCTGAGGGATGATGGGAGTGGCAGTCCAACATACCTGGAGGACACCGCTTGGGGACGTCTGCCTTAGGGATTCTTTACACGGATTGGAGGGCGGAGGGGCCGTGGCTCAGTGATGGGGGGCCCTGCTTTGCACCTGCTGCAAGGCCCTAAGCGGGATCCCTGGCAGTGGCAGCATCTCCTGGCGGTGTTGGAAGAATTCCTGCCTGAAGCCCTGGAGAGCTGCTACCTGCTAGTGTGTTGACGGTACTGGGCTCGATGGACCAAGGGTCCGACTTGGTTTAAGGCAGTGTTCTCCAACCTTGGGTCCCCAGATGTTTTTGGCCTACAACTCCCAGCATGCCCCAGCCAGCGTAGCTGGCTGGGGCATGCTGGGAGTTGTAGGCCAAAAACATCTGGGGACCCAAGGTTGGAGAACACTGGTTTAAGACAACCGTCTGTGTTCCTATGAGAAACAGGAAGCATGTTCTTGCCCTGCACGCAGTCGCTTCCCCCTTGGGAAGACCGCTGGGCCTTTCCAGTGTCAGTGCGTGCGCGTGCCCCTTTGGTCCCAGCTCCCTCTCTTCTACTACATGGGTGAATGGGATGCATCTTGAAGCCCGCATAGCCTGTGGGTGCAGATTCGTGAGCGGCAAAGGCCGAGGGCACTGCCTCCTTTCCCTCTGTCCCCTAACTGTCTGTCCAGATGGGTAGTAAATGTGGCTGCATGAAATGCAGCTGTTCTGTAACAATAGGTGTAGCCAGATCCACTGGGCGGTTAAACGCAGTTGGGGCTTTCTTTCTTTCTTTCTTTCTTTCTTTGTAACCCCAATATGATCAGTTTCCTAAGAAGTCTTGTTTCAGAAGCCAATGCAGGGTAGCTTTTTGCAGAGTAAACGACTGCAACTTAGAGTAGGCAGAGCACTCTGTCCTTGTGGGACTGTCGCTTAGCGATAGAGCATCTGCTCTGTGTACAGAAGGCTGCAGGTTCAATCCCCTTCTCTGCCTGAAACTCTGGAAAGCTGTTGCTTGTCAGTAACGGTAGTGCTAGTCTAGATCTGGTGCCCTGCCAGAGGCTTTGGGCTATAATTCCCAGCATTCCTGCCCAATGGCCATACTGGCTGGGGCTGATGGAAGTCATAGCCCAAAACATCTGGAGGGCACCAGGCTGGAGAAAGTAGTTTTCTAAATTTCAGTCCGTGTTATAAGTGTAGGTCAGTGTTGCTAATTTCTTCTGTGAAGCATTGAAGAGTGTGTGTGGGCATATCTTTCAATTGTCACTATTCCGCCTTCTGTGGAGATTTGGGTGTGTGTCTCCTACAAAACTTTAGGGAGCACATATGCCATATGTGAATGAGAGTTCTTCAGGTTTCAGTTCTCTTTCCCAGACCTTTAGCGACATTGAATATTGCGGGTGGGTGGGTGGAGAATGCATCTAATCTCTAGTGCACATGCATGTAAACATGCATGCACGCATGGGCATGCAGTGCCAGTGTGTTGCTTCCCTTCCCCCCCCCCCGCCACTCCAGAACTGCCTATCCGGACAGTGAACGTTGTTGAGCATGTTTTGACTTGCAGCCATTCTGTAATAAGTACAGCCAGATCTGTGGATTAAGCACTAAAAAAAAAAAAAAAGGGAAGCCTTCTGGCTAGTTTCCTAATGCACCCTGCTTCAAAAGCTGAGGGATGAGAACTGATACAACAGATAAACGAGTATTTCTATTTCTGTCTGCGAGAGATTGAAATGGTGTGTGCGTGCGTGCCTGCGTGCTGCACAGCTGCAGAATGCACGTAAGGGATGTACCTGCTGGCTTATCCTTGGTCAAGTTGGCACACCCGTTGCCCTTTGTGCCCTGCGCTCCCTGAAGCCTGCTGTTGGTGTTTGTATGTGAGAGTGAGAGTCCTCCTGTCCTGCCTGCTGGAGCAGTCTTTCCCAACCTGGTGCCCGCCAGATGTTTTGGACTTGAACTGGAAGGGCTGTAGCTCAGTGGCAGAGTGCCTACTTTGCATGCAGAGGCTCCCAGGTTCGATCCTCAGCATCTCCAGGTAGGGCAGTGTTTCTCAACCTTGGGTCCCCAGATGTTTTTGGCCTACAACTCCCAGCATGCCCCAGCCAGCATAGCTGGCTGGGGCATGCTGGGAGTTGTAGGCCAAAAACATCTGGGGACCCAAGGTTGAGAAACACTGAGGTAGGGCTTGGGAAAATCCCTGCCTGAAACCCTGTAGAGCTGCTGCCAGTCAGTGTTGACAGTACTGGTCTAAATGGACCCAGGATCTGGCTCAGTAGAAGGCAGTTTCCAGTTTCCCATCAGCGCCAACCGGCTTGGTCAGGAATGCTGGGAGTCATAGTCCAAAACATCTGGAGGGCACCAGGTTGGGGGAAGGCTGTGCTTTTGGGATCTTGTTGACCAAATGCAACCTCTCTTGATTCTGCTGTTGGTGCTGACAATTTTGCTTAACGCACACGGGGGACCCTGTTGTATCAGTACAATAAGCAGTCGTAATCTGAACAGCCCTGAACAGCCCAGTCTCGTCTGATCTCAGAAGCTAAGCAGAGTCGGGCCTGGTTAGTACTTGGATGCAGGGTTAAATCATCAATAAAAATCGTATTTTTAATTTTTTTTTTGCAAGAAATCATGATTTCTGCAACCCTGTCATGTCGGTAGCCTAGTTCTGATTAATGTTTTCTGTATAATTTGGTGTTCTTAACTATTACCGTAAGTGTAGGCTATTTGTACACGTGGTTGCCTGAAACTTTGAAATTAATTTTACTAATTTTTTGGGGGGGGGAATTGATTAAATAAATAAAAAAAATCCTTGATTTAAATAAAAAAAATTGATTTTTTTTTTATTTTTTGCAAAAAATCATGATTTTTTTGCAACCCTGCTTGGATGGGTGACCACCTGGGAACAACAGGTGCTGTCGAGAGGGACCATCGCTTAGTGTGAGAGAGCACCTGCTCTGCATGCAGAAGGTCCCAGGTTTGATCCCCGGCCTGCAGGTAGGGCTTGGAAAGGATCCTGCCTGAAACCCCGGAGAGCCATTGCTGCCAGTCAGTGTCGACAATCCTGGGCTGGATGGACCAACCGTCTGACTCAGCAGAAGGCAGCTTCCGATGTCCCTAGATTTGCTCTTGCCGCCTCCCTCCCTGCTCTGCCAAGGAACAGACGTCTGCTCCTAGTTGGGTTTCCCTATGGATGGGGCTGCCCTACAGGAACTGGAGTGGGTGCTCAAGGGCCGTTCTGCCACTCTGAAGGCTGCTGGAGCTTGGTGGCGTAGTGAGGAGGCAACCGCAGAGAGGAGGGAGACTCTCCTTATGGATCCCTTTCTCCGCTTGGGTGCATTGGACCTGTGGCGCTCCCAAGCCTAGCAAGCCCAGCAAACTAGAGTGCCGGAAGGTCAGGGGGCACCGAGCTATTGCAGGGACCTCACCTGCCCCTCTCCTAGTGGCATATGGCTAGGAGAGCTCTGGACCCATGGAACGGGGGAACTGTTGGGAAGCTTGCTGCCTTTTTGTGAACAGACCGTCTGCTGCTACTTCCCAAGCAAGCTGAGGCTTTGCACCCTGTACTCAGTATGCCTAGGAAGAGTGACCCTTGGGAAGGAAGTGTGTGTTGGGAGAGGAAGGGAAATGGGGCAAAATCAATAGGAACCCTAAGTTTGAGTCCCCTTGGCATCCGGTAGAGAGAGAGGCAACTCAGCGGGCAGATAGAGCTTAGGAAATAATTTCCAGAGTGGTAGCTGTGTTACTGCTGTTTTTACTGCAACAGACTATCTTGTGGCACCTTAAAGACTAACACATCTCATATTCTGTTAAGGAATAAGCTTTCATGGACTGCAGTCCACTTCGTTAAATGCACGAAGGGTTATGTAGAGATACTAGTTACAAGTATATATGCACACATGGACCAATTAGGGGTGGGAAAGGAACTGCGAACACTCAAGGGAGGGGGAAGTGAGATGCGGAAAGTACAGTGATAATTACCATAACAGTTTCCAGAGGGGTGGCTGCAAGACTCTGTGTTGCTTTTTAACCTTAACAGTAGTTGTTCAAGTTATTTATTTATTATTATTAATATTTATTTATCGCCCATCTGGCCGGCAACCGGCCACCCTGGGCGATGTACACAGAAGTTGTTCACAAATCAGTTATTGGGTGCAAAGATCTCTGTGTTATCCTCCAGCAACCGTTTTGTGAAAGGCCACTGTAAACAAGGTTATTATCACTGTCTGTACTTCCTGCATTTAATTCCCCCCTGACCTCACCATTAACAATTTCCCCACACAACCATACGTGTGTGTATAATAGCTATATTTATTATTTATTGTATTTTTAATCTGCCCAATAACATACGTTGTCTGGGCAGATAACAACAACTAAAACGGGTGGGTAATTTGTGCGCCTCCAAATGTTTTGCCCGCAAGTCCCATGGCTCCTCACCACTGGCTGTGCTGAGTCGGGCTGATGGGAGTTCTAGGCCAAAGCATCTGGAGGGCCACAAGTTGCCCACCCCTGAACTAAAAGAATAAATACAATATATATAAAACCATAAAAGCTAAAAGAGTAAAATACAAAACGAAACAACAAAGAGCACAGAAGATAGCCATCATATCTAAAAACTAGATGCCAAAGAGAAATGAAAGGTCTTTGCCTGGCACTGAAAAGATAACAACGTAGGTGCTGGCGAACCTCTTTGGGGAGTTCATTCCATAAATGGAATGCCACCACTGAGAAGGCTCTCTCTTGTAGCCACCCACCCAGCTTCCTTTGGCAGGGGCACCTGGAAAAAGGGCCTCTGAAGATGCAAGGCCCGAGGGCCACTGGCGGCTCCCAGTCATCTCAAGTGTGGCTCCCCGCCTTTCTCTCTCATTCATTCACCCTCTGCCTCTCTCTCTGCAGTAGCTGCTCGCTCTCAGAAGGGGCTGTCTAGCTTTGCCTTGTGGTTTGCCTTAGCGGAGGGCCCAGCCGCCGTGATCCGGGCTACTGGTGGAGGCGTCGGGGGTGGGGAATCAGATACGCTTTTCATCCGTGGCAAGTCAGCAGGGGAAGAGGAGCATGCAGGAAGGAGGAGAGCATAGTCAGCCAATTAGCTGTCGTAGGGGAGGAGCCCAAGAAGCACAGAGAAATGTGATTGGCTAGCTGCACTGGTGCACTGCGCAGGCGCCAGGGTTGCAAAAAAAATCATGATTTTTTGCAAAAAAATAAAAAAAAATCTTTTTTTTTAATTTAATCAATCCCCCCCCCCCCCAATTTAGTAAAATTAGTTTCAAATTTCAGGCAACCACATGTACAAATAGCCTACCCTTAATAGTTAAGAACACTTGTAGGTTACACAATTTATTGCTTATAGCCAATGGCCATCACAATACAGTTACAGAATACAAAAACCGTTTAATACAATAAAATAAAACAAAAATACAGTAAAATGGTCAGAGTTTAAAATGTTCCTTCTGTGCTGTTCCCTTAGAGTTTGGCAATAATTTCGGCAGCACATATACTAAAATTAGTTAAGAACACCAAATTATACAGAAAACACTTTCCTCATTTTTTAAAATGTTACCAGTATTATAGGTTACTAGGTTACCTACACGACAGGGTTGCACAAAATCATGATTTATTTTTTTTTGCAAAAAATTGAAAAAAAAAATCAATTTTTATTGATGATTTAATCAATGACTTAATCATTGATTTAAATTATTGCAACCCTGGCAGGCGCTGGAGGCAAAATTGAATGCATGGATGAGCGAGAGAGCCATGTGGGCCTGCACTGGGAGATCTTGCAGTGCTGAGTAGAGCAGGGCACTGTATCAGTGATGAGAAAAATATCCATCCAATCCAAGGACCAAGTGAACCTGTTGGGATTTGCTTGCTGGGTGACTGACTGATGAGGCCTTACTTGGATGATGTGAAGGGGGAAGGTGACGACAAGCCAGAAAAGGCCTTCAGCTGAGTCCAGTGCACAGTGTCACATTTGTACCCCAAATATGTTTCCAAAGCAAGTGATGGACATTAAAATTCCTACTCAGAGTCAATCATGTTTTCTTTGTGCCTCATTGGGTGTGGGTGACCCACCTGGTCTATTCATTCTGGTCAGAATGATTTAAAAAAAAAAAAAAAAAGCCTTGTACTATTATTGGGTGAAAGATGTTCTGAAGTAAAGGCTTAGGCTTTTGATTAAGGGAATCTCAGTTTTGTCCTTACCAAACTTGGATTCTTGACGTAGATAAAGTCCTGACCTTAATGTTCCTTATTTTGCAGCGTTTCTGCAAAGCGAGGTGACAGAAAAGCCCATTAAGTTCACACTGTGGGATTTACAAAGCATTTTGCAAAGGGGCTGAGAAAGTTGAATAGCCCTTTGCCAAACCAGTTTGCTCCCCCCCCCCCCGCTGTGTCTCATAGATCTTGGGGTGTGAGGCTTGGAGGAAAAGCTCCTGGTTTTTATATGTGCATTTGTACTTGTGCAGTTTGATCATATGTAATATTTCCCTCACTTAATTCCATAGTAGTCGCAGTGGAGTGGAAAGATGGAATTGCTTTGGCAGCATCACCAAAGCTTTTGCCAAATTCTAAGTATTCTTCTTAATGACGCAGCATTTTCTGAGCTGGTCAAAGTACTTTATATCATTCGCACGCATCCATATATAGCATCTCTGTAAGATCATTATTATTCAATTGATGTGTCACCCACAGGAAAAAGCAGTCTTGAAGTGACTTGCACGCACAACTACACAAATTCTTAATTAATATGGCTATTTTACAGTAATCCACCCAGAGAACATTAGTTATTGGGTGAATTAGACATGTAATAAATAAATAATAGAATATAATATAAAATCAATAAAAGCCATAATCAGCACAATAATACAAATAAAAATAACCCCCCAATACAGAGTCCCAGTGTTGGGAAAAAGGCAGGTTATAAATAAATATAATAATAATAACAACAACATAATCTAAAAACAATACAGTAACAGCGCAATCCTATGACCCTCCAGTGTTGCCTGGGTGGCCATAGGATTATTCAGAGTCCCAGCTCCGAGGTCCTGCGATCTCAGAGCTGGGACTCTTGAAAGCTGAGCCCCTGCTCCACCCCTCTCGCAGCCAGCACCCCTCTCCAAGGTCGCAAATTGGCCGTGGAGAGGAGGAAGAGGGGCGTGCCAGGGAGGCGGCGACTGGGGCCAATGGCTTATGCTGTATCCAAACGGCGCCTCAGCATCCGTCCTCCCCCCCAAAGAGTTTCATCTAGATGGCCAAAAACGGCCATCTAGATGAAATGCAGGGCATGAGGTGTGGCGGTGAAGGTCACCACCATGCCTCCATCTTGCCCTGGATGCACGTCAGCCTCCCGAGTTTGGAGGCTCACATGCATCAAGGGTGGAGGCGAAAGGATTTTGCTCTAAGCCTGCTACTTTATGGGGAAAACAGAGTTTCAAAGATAAAAGTCCCTGAAAGAACCATGAAAATGGGGGGAAGGCAAAGCAGGGATAGGCAACGTGCAGTCCGTGGCCTACATGTGGCCCTCCTAGGCTTTTTTGTGGGCGGCACCTCCACTGCCAATTATTTTGTTTTAAAACCAGTGTTTTAAAGCAAAATAGCAGGTGGGCTACCGAATTTCAGTGGCAAATTTGGTGGCACAGCTGTGAGGCTGAGGGGTGTGGTCTCTGGTGGGTTCCAGGGGGGAAATTGGCCTCTGGACCCACAGAGGTCGCCCACCCTGGCAAGAGTAACACAGAACACTCACTTTCTGCTCCCGTTTGGGTCACAGGACTGTGACACAGACAGAGGGGGTCACTCTGTACCCCCCTCTGTATTTGTGTGGCAAGTGGCAATCAGATTACAAAATCCCTTGGGAAGAGCATGGTACTCAAATCCCACCACTGGGGGGAGGAGGAGGAAGAGGAGGAGAACCTGGAATTCATTTTAAGTGACATTATAGTAAAATTCTTTTAAAGCATGATTAAGAACAGTAAAAAAAAAATAAAATCTGATTTATTTATTTATTTATTTCTTATATTTATTAATCGTACTTAAAGTACTCAGAGCCTTTTATCCACCTTTCATTGTTCAATCACGCTTATCGTTATCGTTACAAGCTGTAAATGCATGTGGTTTCTGCCTAGTCATAAGCAGGGATGGAAGATGATAAGAACGCTGAGAATTTGCTTTAGATTGGTGACCAGCAACTGGAGATCTGTGAGCGGCATCTATCCCCCCGCCCCTCCGCCTGAGCTGTCATATCTGGCTTGAAGCGCCGCTCCCAATCTCAGGAACCTCCTCCAGCTTCTTATGCGCCATCCAAGCAAAGGGCTCCTTGACCACTTCTTCCCCAGTGTGAATGTTAAGAGACACATTGGCAGAGCCCTCCCCATTATCACGGAGTCCAGGTGTTCTCTCTGGTGCACAAGCCTTGCAAGGCAGCGTGTGCACATGGCAGAGTGAACCTGATGTGCATAGAGCAGTGTTCTCCAACCTTGGGTCCCCAGATGTTTTTGGCCTACAGCTACGCTGGCTGGGGCATGCTGGGAGTTGTAGGCCAGAAACATCTGGGGAGAGCACTGGCATAGAGCCAAGGTGGGCAAATGTCAGGTTTGCAGGATCTACTTTGTTTTTTTACTAGAACCCTGCAGATCCACGGACCTGGTGCAAATGCCGTACACTTAGGATTTAAACAGACAGTACTTTAAATCTATATCTTGCAGCTATCTCTATATTTTACTCTAGAGTAGGTGCAGATCTTAAAAGGCCCCCCCCCCGGCTCCTGATCCAGATCGGGGGCCCTGCACCTACTCTAGAGTAGGAATGAAAAAAAGACATAGCTGTTAGATACAGATTTAAAGTAATTTCTTTCTTGGCTGTTAGAATTAAAGGATCTTGAGCCCAGGAATTTGTTCTGAGGACCGGAACGGAATAGATCTCACAGTCTTTCCAGATGAAAAATCCACTCCAACCTCCCCCCGCGCCCCCCCCCCCCCATTTCAGCAGTATGATTTGAGATAGGAGCGGAATCATTTTGTTGCTGCTATAGTTAGACAATTATGAATCCTCGCCGATCTATTACAAACTACCCAGGATCTAGCAGTAAATCCAGATCTGCCTTCTTCCCACCCCTGGCATAGAGGATGGCTTTCTCAGAGTTGTTACTATTGGGGAAGGGGAGGTTATGGAGCCCTTTGACTTGTGCCTTGGGTCAGTGGGCGGAACTAATGTTGATGGCTCTTCAGCTCATGCCAATAGAACATAAGTTGTTGTCCAGGGCTTTAGAAGCTGCGTTTGCATATTGATGAAGTTTGACCTTTTGGCTTTGCAGAATTGTCTCCAGGTGTTACAGATTAATAGTTCCTTTATGCTACATTTGCTGCATGCAGTGTGAGTTTTGGACTTCTGATGCGGGAGTTGCGCTGAAGTTTGGTCTTTGCAGCTATAAAGCAAAGGTTACCTTTCCAAGTTGCAATTTTCCAAGAAAGCCATATAATAATTAATACATGAGGGAACATTTTGCACTGAGCACGCTCAGGTTAATGTGAGTTGAAATCTATCTTCATCTTAGCAACAGCTGAGCATAGTAACTGTGTAGCTGAAGGCATAGCCGTTGTTTCTCTAGAAGGGTTTATTTTGTACATGATGCACTTTAGTCACAGAGAAAACCCATCTTTTCTTCTTTATTGTTCACCGCTTGGGAATCTTTATATAGTGTGTGGTTTATAAACTTAAAAAATAAATAAGTGTTGACTTTCTTTAAGATGTTAACCAAATATAGATACCTTGTATGCTGATGCTAATCTCTCTTTCTTCCTCTCAGGCCTTCTTTTTGGTTGGGGAAAGAAACCTTGAGAGTGCCAGCTGCGCTTTTTGCCTTGAATAGAACCCGCCTGTGCGATCGGCTGAGAGCAAACAAGGATGTGCCGAAGAAATCCTTCATCCTCTTGCAGGGTGGAGAGGAGACCAACAGATACTGCACTGATACAGGTGTTATCTTTCGCCAGGTGAGCTTCGGCATGAGCAGGCACCAGGCTTATCTCTCTCTTTTTATTGTGGGTTTTTCTCTCCGTATCTCTTAAGAGCACACGGGTTAGATTGCTTGTTCTGAACTCGCCCTTTTTATTAGTTGCCGGCTACTTTCCAAAAGCTCTGTGAATTGGAAAACACTTATTTGGACTGAGTACACACATACCTTTCATAAAGAATATGAAAATTGCATCACACCCATTTTTTGAGTGCCATCAAAATTGCGATTGCAACATTATCAGGTCATAAAATCGGTCCATGTGCCCTGCTGAATGTGCATTTTTTTTGCCATAGGTCTTCATCCGCAGCTTGTATGTAACAGCTCAAGCCAAATGTTATATTTAGAGTATGCTCTGGAAACTTCTTCCCTGACACAAAGAGCAGCCAACTTGTTTCAAAGGCCTCCGGTGTGAATCCTTTGCTGTTAAGGTAGCCGCTTCTAAGTTGGCCGTGTGGCCACCTGCATCCATAAACCGATGCATATTCGGTAAACTGGAGAAAAAATGCGGTTGCATTTGGTATGCCACAGAGTGAAAGTGACTTCAGGCGCAATCCTATGAAGGTGCGTGAGTGATAGCAGAGCTCCGCGTGTGCTGGATGGGAGAATTAAAATCCTGTCTGTGCATAGAGGCCCATTATTCTACACACAGATCTCCAGATCTCACCCCCCTCTGTGCAGCGTTCCAGCGTGTCTGTTTGCAGCTGCTAGCCAGCTTGCCTGTAATCCGACTCCAGCTTGTAGCTTCCCCGGTTTGCAGATTAATCCAAGTAGCAAGGGAACACTCTGTAACTCCACAGGTCTATTTCTACCTGTTTATTTACTTAGCAAGTAATATTCTACAGAGTATACATTTCCTAGTTACAGTCCATGTGCAGAGTACAATGCATAGCAAGCATTAGTTCCAGTGGAGTAGGTTTGAGCTTCACTCCACCTCAGCAAAGGCGTTACATTGTTGCAAAGTCCAGCAAGCAATAGCCAGAAGAGAGAAAGAATAGAGAAAGCAGTCCTGCTCTTCTCTAAAATGGCTTCAGACAGAAAAACAAGTTAGCACGTCATTCAGAACATACAAACCATGTGACTAGCTCATAATGATCCTAGGATCTAGCTTTCCCATGAGAAAGAACACGGGAAAGTAGAAAGACACAACATACTTGTTTACCGCCATTCTGTTCCTCTCCAAGTGTAAACAGTGTGCTGCAGCTGGTGATTGTGGACACATCACAACATCCCCCCACAAGCTGTAGTACATCTTGTTTATACTTACTCAATGAGGCCTAGTGCCGTCATTAGTTTCCTGTGTCTTACTACAGGCAATGGTTTTGTGAAAAGATCTGCCACCATTTCCCCTGTTGCACAGTATTTGAGTTGCACCCATCCTTTCTGCACACAGTCCTTTACATGAGAGTAACGAACATCAATGTGCTTGGTTGTTGGCTTACATTTTTCATTTTGTGCCATGCTTATACAAGCTTGGTTGTCCTTAAAAATTGTAATAGCCTTGCCTACTGGTAATTGCAGATCAGTAAACAATTGCTTGAACCATTCAATCTCATTGCATGCTTGAGATAAACTGATGAATTCAGATTCTGCACTAGATACAGCCACACAAGATTGTTTTTGTGTATACCAGTCAATTAAACTTTTATCATACATGATCACAGTCCCACTTGTGGACTTCCTATCTGTTGCAGCTCCCCAATCAGCATCAGTGTACACACAAAAACCTCCCTCTGTGTGTGATGACAATTTCAGTTTGCAATTCATGGAACCTTTTAAATACCTTAACACACGTTTCACAGCTAGCCAATCATACATAGAAGGATTTTGGGTTTTCCTGCTAAGTATGTTCACAGCATTGCTGATGTCTGGCCTACTCACATTTGCCAAATATAGCAGGCTTCCAATAACACTTTGATATTTTCCAATATCCTCAAATTCAGTGTTATCTGTGTGTTTCTGATATTCAAGAGTCATTGGAGTGGTAACTGGGTTACAATTCTCCAATCCATGAATTTCCAGCAATTTCTGAATTTTTCCACTTTCAACCATGAAAGAACCTTCCTCATCCTGGGATAATTGCATTCCAAGATAATGTTTCAAACCTAGATCTTTCAGTTCAAAGTGTGCTTGCAATTCTTTTGCAATTTTGTCTTTCTGACTTACTGATTCTGTTATCAGCAATATATCATCAACAAAGACCAACAAATACACCCAGTTTCCCTGTTCTGTGTGATTTGTATACAGACAGTGATCAGCCTTGCTTTGTTTGAATCCCAAACTAATAAAAACTCTGTCCAGTTTTTGGTTCCAGCATCGAGCTGCTTGTTTTAACCCATATATGGACTTGTGCAGACGACTATACAAGACTGGGATTTTTTACAAAACCTTTTGGTTGCACCATGTAGATTTCCTCTTGTAAATCACCATATAGGAAAGCAGTTTTTACATCAAAATGAAATGCCATCATTTTTCTTTGTGCTGCCAATTTCAACAACAATCTAACATGTGCATACCTTGTTGTTGGTGCAAACACGGAATCAAAATCTACCCCATGTTTTTGTGCAAATCCTCTTGCCACGAGTCTCGCTCTGTACCTTTCCACCTGCCCCTGGTGATTTGTTTTCACCTTGTACACCCATTTACAGGTGATGGCCTTTCGCCCTACAGGCAAAGATACCAGACTCCATGTTTTGTTATCATGCATGGCATTGATTTCATCCTGCATGGCCTCAAACCAATCATTCTTCACTTCTGGTTCCATGCTCTGAATTTCCTCAAAACTTTGAGGTTCTAAAGCTATTTTGAGAGCTTTATGTACAACAGTTTTCCCACTTTGGAATTCATCCTGATATCTAACAGGTGTTTTGCGTTCTCGGGTTGAACGCCTTAGAGATTGTTCACCTCCCTCCTGTTCCCCAGATATCTTCCCAGTGGCTTGTTCTGTTTCAGTAACTTCCTGCTGTGTTTCAGACATTGCATGCATTGGCAATTCCACCAGCTGTTTCTGTTCATGTGTTTGCTCGTGAAAAATCACATCCCTGCTCAGAATTACCTTGTTGTGGTGTGGTGACCACAACCTGTACCCTTTTGTTTGTGCATCATACCCCAGCAGAAAACATTCAAAGCTTCTTGGAGACAGATTGGTTCTGTTTTGAGCCTGTATATGAACAAAACATTTGCACCCAAAAATTCGCACATGTGCTATCTTTGGCTTCCTCCCATGAAACATTTCATATGGAGTTTTCACAGTTGTGGTGTTGGGTAACCTGTTCAGTAGGTAATTGGCATTTGACAGTGCATCCCCCCCGGAAACGGTTTCCCACCTGTGAGTCAGCTAATTGAGCCCTCATCATTTCCTGGAGTGTTCTGTTCCTTCTCTCAGCAACGCCATTTTGAAAAGGGGAGTATGGGGCCGTGACTTTGTGCCCAATGCCCTCACTTTCCAAGAATTTCTTGAATTTTGTACTCATGTACTCTCCCTCACCATCTGTGAGTAATTCACCTATTGTGTATTGTTTGTGTCTGTTACCAGCCCATTTCACAAATGATACAAATCTCTCTTGAACCTGAGATTTGTGCTGCAGAAGATAAACAAATCCAAATCTAGAAAAGTCATCAATAAGAGACATGTAGTACGTATTTCCCCCATAGCTGTTTTCAAATGGTCCAGCAACATCAGAGTGTACTAGTTGAAATATTCTTGTGCTCACTCTATCACTGTGTTTCTGAATGTTAGTTCTGTGTGACTTTGCCTTACTACATACTTCACATTCCACATAATTAGCACAAGGTTTCATTTTCATACCCTCACACAGACCCGGCATCTTCTCGATGCTCCTGTAGTTGGCATGTCCAAAACATTTGGGGAAAATATGTAAACAATTATCATGGGGTTTACAATTTGCATACTTTGCACTCTCATCATTTGTTACAAATGGATTTATAACATACAGAGAATTCTGCAAATCACCTTTTGCACAGACTATCCCTTCACGTGAAATCACACATTTGCTGTCTGAAAAACATATTTCAAAACCATTTTGAGCTAATTGAGAAATACTTATCAAATTCGTATCCAGTTCCTGAACGAACAGTGCCCTCTGCTGACCCAAAGTAGCAAAGTCAATTGTTCCTGTCGCTGAAACTTGTATTCTTTTCCCATCAGCTAATTCCACGTGCTGATTTGTATATCCATCATCTTCCAGAGATTGAAATATGTCTCTGGAATTAGCCATGTGATGACTGGCTCCAGAATCAAGAATCCAAACGTTATTATTAGAAACTCCCACCCTAGCAATCAAACTTTTGCCCGTTTTAATTGCCTCCTCAGGTGCATTTGTAGTTTCCTGTTTGTTTCGTTTCTTTTTCTGTTTGACCTTTGTACAGTCCTTCTTCTGATGATTTGTAGATCCACAAGAAAAACATTTTTTCACTTTAAAAGCTGTAGCCTGGGTAACTCCCAGCTTGCTGCTATTCCCAGCTTGGCTGTGCCCCGCGTCAGCCGAGCTGTCTGCTGATTTACGTCCAGCATTGGTTCTTCTTCCCTTGCCGTTTCTCCCACTCAGAGAGAAGTTTGCCTGACACATATTCCATTGTCAGGTTCTGATCTGGTTGCCCTTCCATCAGTGTAACAATTGTATCATCTGAGTCCAGACTAGATAACAGAATGGAAACTTGATGTAAGGGATCAATTGTCATCCCTTGTGCTCTCAATCTGTTAAACAAGTCTCGGATAGTACTCAAATGCTCAGGCATAGACCCACCTGGTTGCAAGCTCAACTTGTACAGCTTACATGCAAGCAAAATTCTACTTCCTGCCGTTTGCATCTGATACATATTTTTCAAGGTGTCCCAGATCTGTTTTGCAGTGTTTTCAAACTGGATAAATGGCACTTGAGAACTTTCAACAGATAAGCAAAGAATTGCCTTTGCTTTTTCGTCCCGTTCCTTCCATTCATTATAAGCTTGATCCCCCACTGCAACTGCATCTTGTGTTACAACATTCCAAAGTCCCGCATGGGTTAAATAATGCTGCATTTGGAAATTCCATAACACATAGTTTGAGCCAGACAGTTTTTCTACTATCTGTGGGTTCAGAGATGGTGCCGCCATCATTTCTGTGACCGGGGGATTTTCTACCTCCTCCCCTTCAGAAACTTCGGCTTCGCTTTCTGAGCTTTCGGCCTTGAACAGAGCCTGCAAGCGTTCAGCGAACACCTCCCACTCTTCCCCCTCCTTACCGGACGAAGGTCCAGGAGATTTTTCTTCTTCTTTGACGTCTCCCTTCTCTGCCATTAATCATCGCAATCCCGGATTCGAAGTTGTTGACACAGCTGTTGGAAAACAGGTCCTGCTGCTGGCGCTGACTTTCAGCCTGGTCCCGAACTGGTTCCGTTCGGTTCTGGAGCTGCTGGTTCTGCTGGTTCTGGTCCACTCTGGTACATTTTGTGAGTTGCCCTATAGCCAAAGCTCTCAGGGCAATGTACATAATAAAAGCAGAACAATAAAACCCATGATAAAATCAGTGATAAAACACATGAAAAGTATCACTTTTAAGGCAGCAACAAACATTCGTGATTTAAAAGAGATAAATAACTGAGCCGCTAAAAACAGAGATGATTTTAACATGTAGTATTACACATATTAGGAATAAACAAAATTAAAATACATTTTAAAGGCCTGGGAGAATAAAAAAAAGGGCTTTGTCTGGCGTTGAAAAAGAAAAAAAACTATTTGTGCTTTGTTATAGGAACATACTCAGCGTTTTAGAAACAAAACATTTAACTTGTTAAAAAAAAATATAATAATTTGAGCTATTAGTTTCACACAGGAAAGTAGGTGTGAGGCAGACCTCTCTAGGGAGGGCATGCCACAATTTGGGGGCCGCCGTGGAAAAAGATCTTAAAACCCAGGCCGGTTCGTGCGGGAGAAGGCAAGCAGTGGCCTGGGAGAGGCCTTCTTCAGCTGTGGCACCTCAGTTGTGGAAGTCCCTCTCTGAAGAAGCATGCCTGGTGCATCCTTCATAATCTTCCAAGTTACAGGCAAAAACATTCTGATTCTTCCAGAATTTTAAACTGTGTTTTAAATACTTTCCAAGCACTGGTAGTTCTATTGTGTAGTATACTCCGTTTTAAAGGGATTTTATTTACTGCTTTTAAAATTTGCATTTGTTCATCTTTGTCGCATGAAATGTTCGTAATGTAAGCTGCCCTGGGATATATCCCATGAAAAGCAGCATATAAACTTCTTTAATAAAGAAAAGCTTCATACCGTGAAATGAGCATCCTTCCCATGTACTATTGTATTAATTGTAATTAGCTTTTGTAAAGTGCTTGGAGTGTTCAAAGTTCTTTGCATACATTATCTCATTAATTAAAAAGAAAGCCCTTCCATTATTGTTAAACTCATATTTCAGAAGGGGGAAGGGACTGAGGCTGAGAGTGAGTGGCTGGCCTAAGGTGAAACTGAACTAGCTTGTTCTCTTGACCACTATGCCGCGCACACACACGTACGGGTGCACATGCACACTCTCTCTCTCTCTCTCTCTCTCTCTCTCTCTCTCAATTTGTTTATTTTATTTATCACATGTATTTATATGCTGCCTTTCAGGATACAAATCCTACCAAGGAGGCCTACAAATAACATAAAAATAATAAAATATTAACAATTTCTTTTTAAAAAATCATTGAGATCCTTCCCAGCTGGAGTCCAGCTGGAGCAGGAGCAGCTGTCTGGCCTCATCCTCATCCACCTCCCTCTCTCTCCTGGAATCCTTCCCTTAGGGCTGTTGGTGGTAGATGGCCCTCCAGAGGGTGCGGGCGAGTCCAGCTGGGGAAGGCCCCGAGGTCTTCTTTGCTTGCCCCTCTCCCGCTCTTGTTTTTCTTATTCTCTGTCTCTCTCTCTCCTGTGTGGTCCTCTCTCTGTCACTGGTCGCTCTCTCCTGTCTCTCGTCTTCTCTCTCTCCTCTGGGCCTCTGTTCTCTCTGTGTTTCTCTCGGTCTCTCTTTCGGTCTCCTCTTGGCCTCTCTCTGTGTCTCTCTGTCTCTGTCTCTCTCTGTCCGTCTCTCTCTGTCTCTGTCTCTCTGTCTCTGTCTCGTCGTCTGCTCTCTCCTCTCTGTCCTCTCTCGTCTCTCTCTGTCTCTCTGTCTCTCTCTCTCTCTCTTCCTCTCTCCTCGTCTCTCTCTAGCTCTCTGTCCTCTCTGTCTCTCTCTTGTCTCTCTGTCTCTCTCTGCTGTTCTGTCTCTCTCTGTGTGTCTCTCTCTTGCTTGGTGGTTCTTCTCGGTGCCTCTCGTTCTCCTCTCTCTCTGTCTCTCTCTCTCTTTCCTGTCTCTCTCTCTCTCTCTTCTCTTCTCTCTTCTCTCTCTCTCCTGCTCTGTTCTCCTCTCTTGTGTGTCTCTCTCTCTCTCTGTCTCTCTTCTCTGTCTCTCTCTCTCTCTCTCTCTTGTGTCTATCTCTATGTCTCCCTCTCTATGTTTTTCCTCTCCTCTCTCTCTGTCTCTCTCTCTCTGTGTGTGTCTTCTCTCTGTCTCTGTCTCTTCTCTCTGTCTCTCTCTTCTCTCTCTCAGAAGTTTCAAAAAGTAGGCCTTCTGCAGTTGCAAAACCAGTGCAACTTCCCGAGCATTTTTAGCTTTTAATGACTTAATTCATCCTTCCCTTAAACTTAATGAGATGTCGATTCCCACATATTCGAGCACATGTTAGAATGAATGTTAAGATACCGAAAGGGAACTGCGATGTTGTCCAAAACCTCAGGGATGGACCAGCGAATGTCCTGGGAGAGATTATTGGAATTCGCCAGTGGGCATTAAATATGGGGGAACGTAAGCTGGTGAAAGTTGACACATCGACTTCTTCCATGTGTTCAACTGAATGCGTGTAGAGGGTGCTGTGGGATTGTGCTGGCTCATGGTTGCCCCTGCCCCAGAGGCACTCATAGAATCATAGAAAAGTAGAGTTGGAAGGGCCAACAAGGCCATCGAGTCCAACCCCCTGCTCAATGCAGGAATCCAGGTCAAAGCATCCCCGACAGGTGGCTGTCCAGCTGCACCTTGAATGCCTCCAGATTGGGAGAGCCCACCACCACCCTAGGTAGTTGGTTCCATTGTTTTATTGCTCTGACAGCCAGGAAAATTTTCCTGATGTTTAGGTGGAATCTGGGTTCCTGCAACTTGAGCCCATTATTCCGTGTCCTGCAAACTGGGATGATCGAGAAGAGATCCTGGCCCTCCTCTGTGTGACAACCCTTCAAGTACTGGAAGAGTGCGATCCTATCTCCCCTCAGTCTCCTCTTCTGAAAGCTAAACATGCCCAGTTCTTTCAGTCTCTCCTCATAGGGCCTTGTTTCCAGTCCCTTTATCATCCTTGTTGCCCTCCTCTGAACCCTCTCCAGTTTGTCTACGTCCTTCTGAAAGTGTGGTGCCCAGAACTGGACACAGTACTCAAGATGAGGCCTAACCAGTGCCGAGTAAAGGGAATTATCACTTCACGCGATTTGGAAGCTATACTTCTATTAATGCAGCCCAAAATAGTATTTGCCTTCCTTGCAGCCACATCGCATTGCTGGCTCATATTCAGTTTGTGATCTACCACAATTTCAAGATCCTTCCCACTTGTGGTATTGTTGAGCCAAGTGTCCCCCATTCTGTCACTCTGCATGTGGTTTCCTTTCCCTAGGTGCAGCACTTGGCATGTATCCCTATTAAATTTCATTCTGTTGTTTTCGGCCCAGCACTCCAGCCTATCGAGGTCTCTTTGAATTTTGTTTCCGTCTTCCAGAGTATTAGCTGTTCCACCCAACTTTGTGTCATCTGCAAATCTGATAAGCATTCCCTGCACCTCCTCATCCAAGTCATTAATAAAAATGTTGAAGAGCACTGGGCCCAGGACCGAGCCCTGTGGTACCCCGCTCATTACCTCTCCCCAGTTTGAGAAGGAACCATTGATAAGCACCCTTTGAGTCTGATTCTGTAGCCAATTGTGGATCCACCTGATAGTTGTTCCATCTAGCCCACTTTTAGCTAGCTTGCTAATCAGGATATCATGAGGCACTTTGTCGAAAGCTTTGCTGAAGTCCAGATATATTATGTCCACAGCATTCCCACAGTCCACAAGGGAGGTTACCCGATCAAAAAATGAGATCAGATTAGTCTGGCTGGATTTGTTCTTGACACTCTGCATTGTAACTTGAATTTGCAACTGTTTCGTTATTATTAATGCTATTTATCAGGTGCTTACATTAAAAGAAATTTCTAAGCCATGTACAAAACAATACAGTATAAGATCATAGTTAAATGTTATATGTTATTACTGTATACCACAGGGTTACGCAACCTTTTTGTCCCCGTGGGCACATTTGGCAGTTTGAGAGATTATCCTGGGCACCAACACAATATGGCTGCTATGGGAGTTGTTGCTAGTCACAAAGGACAATTAACCTGCCCCAGAGGCTGAGTACAAGGCAGAGGTAGGGGGCTGATCCCAAACAATTGATCCCTTTAAAGCCACTTTTCAGCACCAACCAAAACCTATTTCACAGGAAGCAAACTCTTTTCTCTTGCGCCCCCCCCCCCCCGCCGCCACTCTCTCACTCTGGATCACCACCCATACTCAAGATCCTCCTCAAAATTCGTTATTTGTTTTCAAATGAAAAGTGGGAAGGGTAGAACACCTTGGTGGGTGCCAAGAAAGGTGTTTGGAGGTGCACTACTGCCTATGGGCACCACGTTGCCTGCCCTGTTGTATACAGAGGGACAAGATTGCCTTCCTGGGAATGCTTGTTGGAAAAAACATGTTTGAGTGGATGCCAAAAACCAAGGGGGATCGGTGCCTGACTAATTTGTGTTGGTGGGGAGCTCCAGCGAGTGGGAACAACGATCCTAGAGGCCCCCTTCTGAGCCATGGTTGACCGGACCTTCAAAATCTTGGGTACCGCCAGGGGGGGGTCTCTCCTGATGAGCCCAGCTACTGGACAGGCACATCTCTTAAGTTCATAGATATAAATATCAACCTATGCGCAGGTTCATTAATAGTCTGCAGTTGTCCAGTCAGAGCCTCCATGCATACAGCTTGTCCAACATGTAGGCCAGCCCTGCTTGACCCGTTGCCCTCTGGATACATTGGACATGGGGATGCTGGGAGGTGTAGCCCAACACATCCCGAGGGCAACAGGTTGGGGAAAACTGGTGTAGGCTCTTTCACATTTTCATCTGAACGTGCATGCAGAGTGGGATTGTGGCCAAAGGCCATGAGGATATCCACTGTACACTGTGCAGAAATTTATTATATTAAGCACTATTACAAATACTACTACGGTAACAAAAACCATAAGTAAATAAATCCCACTCCCCCCTGCATCGTCCTTCAGTTGGACGTGCGAAAGCAGCTTTGCAAAATGTGTTTGGTGTAGCTAACCATGTTCTGGATGCTTTTCACCAGGCACACAGGCATTGTCACACAATGTAAACTTTTTGCGGTTCAGTAGTTCAGCAGTGCCCAGAACGGGTGCCATTGGTTCTCGACTCCCGGCACCGCCCTCTTTGCACTCAACATTTGGTTCTGGCTATTCCAGGCTGTTGGTGCTTCAGCAGCTGTTCCCTTGTGGTAGGTGATGTTCTGCCTTGAACCCCTTTCCCCCTTTCATCCCAGGCGAGGCTGGGAGAAAAGAACTCATGATGAGATGTGCCGTTGCTCCCTCTAGTGGCAGCGACGGGGAAAAGTGAGCCTATACAGCACATCGGGCGCTTGTCTCCTTGACCAGGTTTCTCTCTGTCTCTGGCGGTGTCAAACCATTTGTATGAGATGGAAGCAGAGATTTACATGAATCCAGAAGAGATATTCCTCCCCTCTCCCATCTTCTGGGTTCCTCTGTGTACCCACAGTATACCATAGCTGCTGCAAGAATTACCTTTGCTGAAACCCGGGTGTGTTTCTAGTCAAGTTGTAGACTTTCGCTCTCCTTTCTACTGTTTCTTTATTTGAAATATTTCTAGGCCACCTTTAAGGGCAAGAGCCCTCCCAGGGGAGTTTATACAATAAAATCACATAAAATACAATCCCATCACAATGATAAAACCGGCAAAATTAATAAAATCAACACATGCCAGAAGTAAAACATCTAACCTGGATGGTAATAGAATTTAAAACACAATTGCAGCTAAAAACCCAGAGCGGTTCACTGATATGTACTCAGAGGAGGGCCAGAGAAAACAAGTCTTCAGGGGCTTCCTAAAAGCCTGCAGTGATGGCACCTGGTGGACCCCTGATGATAACACATTCCAGAGGCATGGGGCCACTGCGTAAAAGGCCCTTTCCTGTGTACCTGCCCAGTTAACTGCCCTCAAAGCTGGGCAAGTGAGAAGGGCCTCTGTTGCTGATCTAAAGTGCGCAGTTGTGTACTGGCTAATACGGAAGATGCTTGATGTCTGTAGAGCGTCCGTTGTACTGTAAAGCAGTAAATATTTCACCTAGCTATAACTAGTGATGCAGGTTTTCTAGAGAATTTTGAACTGGAATATTTTCTGGAAAATGTCCCTATGCAAATTAGGATCCCTGCCCTAGTCCTACTAATGGGTGGTTGCAGTTTGATCCTCCAAAAGCAATTCTGTTAATGCAGTTGAGGTAAGGGGAGGTGGTTGCTTACAGTTGGAAGGGAAGGAAGGCTTGAGTCCTCGGGCTATAAATGTACAGCAAAGGGTTCCTTCCTGATGGAAGGACCAACTTGCAGAGGTGAGCTATTCGGATAAGCCCAATAGTTTGTTCAGAGGGCTTCATCTCGGAGAAGGAAGTGGAGGCAAAAATTAGCCAGTACTTACAGATGTATTTCTTAAAGACCCCATGATATTGCAACCTTGCTCAAGTCAAATTCCCAAAGTATGCAACTCCATGCTTTGTCTATAATAATACAAGAGGATGTGTGTGTTCCGGTCCATCAGCACCATAGCGCCAAGACTGTGAAATCTAGACATCTGAAACTTGACATGCATTCTAAGGGGACCCTCCGGGGTGTATGCCTCAGGGTTATTTTGTTTTTTAAATGTGTTAATTAATTTGAGCAACTGATCGACTCCATATCGTAAGATAGGAGTGTTGAACCTCAGGCTCGTGGGCCCAGTCCGGCTTGCCCAATCCAGCCCTGCAGGGTTCCCCAGGTGGGCACCCCGCTTTCCCCTGGCCGCCTGTTGCTGGGTGGTTCCCCAGCTTTTGCTTGTTCTTTCTCCATTCTGAAAGGTTGAAATGCCTCTCCTAAAGCTTATTCACTGGCAGTTACTATTTTAAGCTAAAATATGCTGGTATTTTTTTTTTAATATTTTGGCCCTGCCCCTTTTGCTTTCGGCCCCGCCCACCATGGGAATGCAGCCCCGGAGAGCTGCAAAACTGATTCCAGCCCTTACGGTGGAAGAGGTTCAGCACCACTGTTGTAAGATGACATGCAGATATTAAACACAGATCCATGCACAGCACAAGTGGTCCACACGGCCTTTCTTTCCCCCGGGGATCCTGTGGCTTGTGCAGTGCTGCCCATACCCATTTGCACAGATCTCAGGTAGTGTCCCTTCTTCTGGCATATGCTCCAATGTCTCTGGCACCAGTGCAGAAAGAATTCTGCTGCATTCTGCTGAATTCTGTTGCATTCTCCAGCTGTTATGCTTGTTGGCCTTGGGCACAGCACTGTGCAAGAGGCAGATACCGGTAAGTAGTTACGGCACCTTGCGACAAGTTGCCTCCCCCCCCTTGGGGAGAGGAGGAACTTGCTTTAATTGCTGCAACTACTCATCTGTCTTCCGCAGTGGGATTAAGTTCCTCTGAAGTAACTAGTACACATCCAGATAAATGTCTCTAAGATCAGAGTGCTGAGTGTCATAATTACCGTCGGTCCCATTTCTTACTTGGCAAGCGTATCTGTTTACTTAAATTGCCTATATTTAAAACTACACTAAGATGATCTGGAAGGAGTTTTGTGTCTATTTGAAATCATTAAATCTGATTATGTTGCCACATGTAACACTATTATTAATAGAGCTTGACATCTTTCCAAATGCTGCTTCTTCTTCTTTTTTTTTAAAATGTCAACAGTCAAGAATTGGAACAATGAAATGTCCTTTAATTCCTTGATTCTAGGAATCGTACTTCCATTGGACTTTTGGAGTGACGGAGGGGGGCTGTTATGGAGCAATTGAGGTTGACAATGGAAATACCGTTCTCTTTATCCAGAGGCTCCCCGAAAGCTATGCAACTTGGATGGGAAAGTAAGCTTCCTTTCTTTTACTGATATTTCTGAAGTCTTCCTGGAACGTCCTTGTGCAATATTGTGGTTAGCGATGAAAAATAAATGTTCTGTGTTCTGAAGAAGTGACTGGCATTTTCTCTTTGGGACTGAAACTTCTCTTGTGGCTTGAAAGATGAAACAACCAAGTTTTTGGGGGTGGGGTGGGGGAATCTCAGCTGCACCCCTTCTTGGTTTCTGCAGGCAATGGGTGTCCAACAGCTGTCTTATCAGGCAAAGCTCTAACTCAGTGTTCCCCAACCTTGGGTCCCCAGATGTGTTTGGCCTACAACTCCCAGCATGCCCCAGCCAGCATAGCTGGCTGGGGCATGCTGGGAGTTGTAGGCCAAACACATCTGGGGACCCAAGGTTGGGGAACACTGCTCTAACTGTCCTGTTCTCTCTTGTTGGAATCGGAAATTGGCTGGCAGGATTGGCATTGACCAGTTCATCTGTCGAATCTGACCACATTCATTCATCAGGTATTCGACTCCTAATTTACTGCAATGCAGGTTGGCTAAACCAGTCATAACGATGATGAATAGCATACTTAAAGCTACAAATGCTAGTTGAGTTGCCTAAACTAGGTAACACATAAAACATTGAAATGGAACAAAAAACTATTTTTAGTAGTAATTAGGATTGAAAAAAAGCAATTGTATAGAAACATACCAGAATAAAATGACAACGTAAATGGAAATTCTCTTGAATATCCTCATAACCCAATAAGCAAACTCAAGCACTTCAAGTGTGTGTGTGATTTGCATAAGTTACAGCATCTTCATCTGTCTTTGTTGGCAACATCCAAAGAAGGTGAAGGGATTATTATTTTTTTTAAAGATCAAATTTGGATGAGACAAAACTGGAAGGAGTAGCTAACACCCCAGAATAGTTACACTTTATTCTACACTAGTCAGACCTCATCTGGAGTACTGTGTCCAGTTCTGGGCACTGCAATTTTAAGAAGGCTGCAGACATATTTGAACGGGTTCAGAGGAAGACAACTGAGATGGTCAGCAGTATGGAAAACAAGTCTTATGAGGAAAAGTTGAAGGGACTGGATATGATTAGCCGGGAGAAGAGGAGACTGATGGGGGATAGTCTTAAAGTGGTCAAAGTAGACTTGCTCTCTGCTGCTCCCAATTACAGGGCCAGATCCAATGGGTGTAAGTTACAGGAGGGTAGATTTTGGTTGAACATTAGGAGAAATTTCTTAATGGTAAGAGCAGTTTGAGAGTGGAAACAATTACCTGGGTTGATGGATTCTCCTTCACGGAAGGTCTTCAGTTGGAGACTGGACAGCCATCTACCTGGGATACTTCACCTTTGTGTCTCCCGCACTGAGCAGGTGCTGGCTTAGCTGGCCTACAAGGTCCCTCCAATCCGTGATTTTCAATGGCTGTTCTGCTAATGAATTTCAGAATCAGGATCGACAATCAACACTGCTAGAGTGCTTATTTAGATGTACGTACATTTTCTAGAATCAAAGGCCTACACACCAGTGCTCACGTATTATCAGAAGTATATCTTCTGAAAATTGCTATATTGAGAGCTAGCGAATGGACCCGGCTCTACCCTTTCAGGCCTTGGGTTTGATGTAGCCTGGGTTGCAGGGTTCTGCTATTGATCAGATCTTGAGCAGAGGCCTGGTTAGGTTGTTGTTGGACTGCAATTCCCAGCATCCCTCACCATTGACTCTACTGCCTAGGGCTGATGGGAATTGCAGTCCAGCAACATCTGGAGGGCCACACGTTCTCCATCCCTGTCCTACAGAGAAACCAATGGGGGATTTGGACTTGGGTGCTTTTTAAGTCTGGCAATAAAATCCATTATCTGCAGCATACTTACCTGGCCGCTTGTTTCCTTGTGGATCCACAGAGGCAGCCCTTTTTGCATGAGCATTGCAACTTTGCACAAAGGTTAAAAGGGGGATAAAGCTTTGTAAAAATAAGGAGCAGAAGTGACCTTTCCCACTTAAGATTTTATGGATGTTTGCTGTATTATTACTCTTAAGGGGACAACAAGGGATCGATTACTTCTTTTTAGAAGTATTGAAATTTTAGATGAAACCTAATCGTATTAACTCTATTGCATCATCAATCACATGTCAACTTGACAATTTGAAATGTATACTCTTTAGCATCTGCTAAATTGCTCCCCTGAAGAAGAGCCTTCACTTCATAATGCCTCGGGATTTCTTAGCTTCCTGTTGCCTGTAGTTGTTGGCAGGCTTATTCTTGCCCCCCACCCCCAAGTTCTTGTGTTTGTATTTGCTTCTATAGTCGAATTATCTCCAGCTCTTTGGGAGCTTGGACCCACATTGCTCGTCATTCACTCTCTGAATCATAATTATATTTATGCTATGCCTAACAGCTTGTAAATTTTCAGCCTCTGCATTGTTTTATAATTTGGAATTGTTTCTAATTTAATATTTTTGTCTCTTTCTCGGATTGGATGGCTTCTAATTGAAGCGATTACTCTTCTTTAAATGCGAATTCCAGACCGAGGATACAGTTGCAGCCGTTCCCACATGGCAAAGTGTGCTGGAGAGACCATATGGCAGGGCGGGTTTCTATCTCTGTGTGAGGAGGGTTATTGTCTTAGAGTGATTCTGTTCTGTAAAAGGAAGATGCACACCTGCGTTAGCAAGGCATCACCTCTCTTTGACTCCCGCTTGTGCTTTATAACCTTCTCCAAACTGGAGTGTTGCCGAAGCCCTTTGTCGGTACAAATCTAAGCTATGCTTTTCCAGGTGGTGTTTCCTGCAGAAAACTGCAGCCTTGTGTGAAAGGTTCTCCCAGTTTGTGATGTGACATAATACTGTCCTATGTGCTGATATTGGTGTAATGTTTGTCATCCGACCTCCCTTCCTGTAGCAGCAGCCAACGTGCGGGAGGGGAAACAGGGAAGCGTTACGTATTTCATTTTGCATGTTTCAGTATCCTGGTGTTAAGTGCTGTTCCCCACCCTTGCTCCTTGTCAGGGGTGAGCAGCTTGTGCCCCTCCAGATGTTTCGGCCTGCTGCTCCCGTCAGCCCTAGGCAGCATCTGGAGGGCCACATGTTGCCCAGCCCTGCTCGATGAAATCCCTGGCAAGGGTAAGGAAATGCAGAATGTCGGAACCCTTGTAAGTTTTAACTCTGTTACGTAGTGGAGGGGAAAGGCTTGACGCTAAGGCTGCCGTTCTTGGCAGTGGCCCAGGGCGATCGCTTGCGATGTGGAGAGTTCTTCCCTGAGCTTGAGCAGTGCGGCTCCGTCCCTGAGAGCCGCTGTACGCGTTCGCTCTTCCACACACCCTCCTGCTCTTCAGCTTGCAGAGATTCAGTCCTGCCAACCTTGCTTGGGGAAACAAGTTTGGATCTCTTCCCAAACTGGTTAACACCGGAGGCCCGATGACAGCCTTCCCCAACCTGGCTGCCATCCAGATATGTTGGACTGCAACTCCCAGCATCCCCCAGCCAGCTGGCTTCCTTATGAGCTCTTCCGCATTTGCCTTGTTAATCGCTGAGCCATGCCTTGCACTGGAAATCCCAGTCAGATTTGAATTCAACAGCTCTTCGTTAGGCTTTTGGTTTTGGCCTGTACCAACTTTCAGGAAGGCCTGATATATGACCCCAGGAGCTGGTCCTTTGCTTCACAGGTCCTTCACCCACCTCCTGGAGCCAGTTTTAAATGGTACAGCCCAAGCATTGGGGTCAGTGGAAAAGGCAGGCATAATATTTAAGAGTTCCTTATCACACGCAGAATCTGTATGCCAGAGTTGCGTGTCTGTGCTAGCTAGCAGAGACCATGGAATGTTTTTCAGACTTTCTACCTTCTGGGAATCCTTCTGCATCTTCTGCCCTGGATTAACAATGCTAAACTGTGCCTAACTATTGCTATGCCCTCTGTGGGGGGCTGCCCTTGAAGGTGATTCAGACCTTTGAGCTCGAGAAAAAAAATGCTGTGCGTGCCTCCTTGTGGATATTTTTAAAATTTTATTTGTAGTTATAACAAAACGAAAAGGGACAGCAAACATCAACACGAACAAAAAAACATAACAAAAAAAGCATATCCATTCACACTAACTGTTCATAACACCATTAATTTAAACAAAAGAGAGAGAAAAAGACTTAACACTTCTGTTTCCAATATATATATGGTATACAGTAATACCTTGGATTGCAAGTAACTTGGTTTGAGAGTGTTTTGCAAGACAAGCAAATTTTTAAATATTTATTTATTTTTTACTTGATATACAAGCGACGTCTTGCAAGACAAGTACTGTAGTATGGCTTAAATTAAAAATCTCTACAAATTTTTTTGGGGGGATTTCGTTTTGATATAAGAGTGTTTTGGATTACAAGCACGTTTCCGGAATGAATTATGCTCTCAATCCAAGGCATGACTGTATACAGTATTTTTCCATGTATAAGACTATACTTTTTCCTAAAATTGTTAGACTAAAAATTGAGGGCCGTCTTATACACGGAAGTAAGCCAAGGAGAGAACCGCGCAGTTGCGAAACTGCCCCAGTGGGGGGCGTCTTATACATGGGGGGAAACTGCCCAGTGGGGGGCGTCTTATACATTCCGTCTTATAGACGGAAAAATACGGTATATTAATATAAGCAGTCCATAGATCTAAATAAGCATTCAGACGAAATTGACAGCTGTAGGAGATATGTTGCTGCAATGGTGCTTCAGTCCATTGAATGATAGGTGGTGGGTGTTTATCCTTCCAGGCTTGAGGTATGAGTCTCTTTGCAATTGTCAAAGTCCACTTTTGCTGTCCATCTGTTAACCCTTACATCATAGGAATATAACTTAAAAGCGCATGAATATCTGCAGCTATCACAGATTTTTCAAGAACAAAATTTATGTGGGCAGCAACTTCCAACGAGAAAGAAGCCACCACAGGCCATGCCCACATCATGTGCCTCCATGATGCGTTGTCCGCATTACGTCGCCAGCATCTAGCAGAGCAATCCAGCTTCTTCTTAACAAACCTCTGTGGTGTCCAGTATACACGAATCATCATTTTTTTGTTGAATTGACCTCAATTCTAAATCTACAGAAATAGTCCATATGGAAGCTAAAACAACTTTCCATTGATTAGGCTCCATAGAGCATTCCAGTTCCTTGTTCTATTCCTCTCTAGCATACTGAAAATCCACTTTATTACATTCAAAAAGACATTTATAAACAGCTGTTGTAGGCTTAGCTTTCTGTAAAGTGTCAATTAATTCCTCCCAACAATATAGGAGGTGCTGAGCACTCATTGCTGATGGCCCATATATAGACTCCAAAAGTTGCTGTACTTCAGTATATTGCCACCAAGCACTAGATGGAAAACAATATCTAAGCCGCAATACTGAAAATGGTAAAAAAAATAATCATCTGATCTATTAACTGAGTATAAATTCCATTATCAACCCAATTCCTCCATAAAAAAGGCTGTCTCTCTATTTTCAAATCAGGATTCCCCCATAAAGTTAATTTAGCATGAGAATATGGATCAAACTGCAGCTGATGAACAAATGCCATGTCTCTCTAGCTGCTGAAATTGCAGGTGGATCCATTCCTTTCTTATTAATGTGCCTAGATGCTAAGCAACATCATAGGATGTCATAGGATCATAGAGTTGGAAGGGGCCTACAAGGCCATTGAGTCCAACCCCTGCTCAAAGCAGGAAACTAGAGGAGGGGTCTCCCATCCAAGTAATAACCAGGCCTGACCCTGCTTAGCTTTCCATGCTCAGACAAGTTGAGCCAGTGTGAGCCACAGTGCAGCTTTAATGGTGTCCTGTCTGTGGTCCCTTAAGGCTCACAGGAGAAGCTGATAGCAAGAGCAAGGCAGGAAGACAGATCAAGGCAGGAAGATCTCGGATAGCACCAAGGGGTCTTGCTAGCTGGAACTCTGTCCTACTAGGACAGTAGGAGGATGTTGTCTCAGCAGGGAGCTAAAGCCAACCCAAGCCTTATGTAGGCTGACCAGAGCTGCAGTGTGGTTGGCTCTACCCCTTTTGGAGGAGATGACTGGACTATTAAAGGGCCCTTGCCTGATTTTGCAGCCTGAGGCTTCTGCGAGGCTGGGGAGATGTGGGTTCTGCTGGAGGCTCATCTCTGAACCAGAGGTTGGTGGCAGACCTGTGTGTTCTGGCCTGGAGGGTCCTGAATAAGGCACTGACTGTCCTACCCTTGAGGAAGTAGCCTGTGCCTCATCTTCCCCAGAAACCTCTGCTATACACTGGAAGGCTTGAGGGCTGCAGGCCACGACAGATGCTATTCTTGGGTCCTACTTTGAATACCAATCTTATATGAGGTAAGAAACATCGTGGTGAGAAGTGGAGCCTTTACACCATTGTTCTCCAACCTTGGGTCCCCAGAGGTTTTTGGCCTACAACTCCCAGCATAGCTGGCTGGGGCATGCTGGGAGTTGTAGGCCAAAAACCTCTGGGGACCCAAGGTTGGAGAACACTGCTTTACACCATTTGCCTCAAGGTTGTGGAATGAATTTTTTCCCCTGTGGAAAAAGAACACATCTTCATCATTTGGTCTTTAGTTCAGCTTTCTAGTTTGCTTGTTCAGTGCTCTTCATGTTTTCTAATGGTTTTTTTAGAGCATGTAGAAAGGCAGCTAACAAGTTAATTAGTAAATAATGAGCAGTGGGCAAGCTTCCCTGTCATTATTGACCTTCTCATTGAGGGACCACTGATAAGCTTCCAGCGAGCCCTGAGTTTCCCCGAACACAACTTGAAAAACTGCTGCTGTAATGGATGCGCCCAAGAATCTTCTCAGTCTCCAAGACACGCCTACTTGTTAACAAATTGTACGCATTGTGGCTTTACTCCAAAGTAGAACTCATGCAATGCACAACAGTAAAAATCTAAAACAGCCATACTATCTGAATAAAGCCAAAATAGAACTTCAAGCAAGGCTAAAAACAACCGTGTGCAATTTTAAAATACACAGTGAAAAAGGTGCATCAGCCTGTAACTGGCTAGATAAATGAGACAGATTTCTGCTGGTGGAAGGAAAACCTACCAAGTAAGAATAGTAATGCTTAGCATTTATATAACACTTAGAAATTGTCTGGCTGGTTTCTCGTATGCCCAGCAGCCAAGGGTTGAGGGACGGGGAGGGGGAGTGGCTGTTATCTACCGGGAGTCCTTGGTCCTCACCAGACTCCCTCTCCGGGAGACCAAGTTTATTGAGTGCATGTACTGGAGGTTGGGTCCAAAGGGCAGTCTGGGGATTCTGCTCGTGTACCGTCCACCCCGCTGCACGACAGACTCCCTGGCTGAGGTGCTGGAGGTGGTCTCTGATGTGCGTGTCTTGTCCCCCAGGCTATTGGTGTTGGGGGACTTGAACGTGCATTCGGGGGCTGCCCTCACGGGAGCACCTCGGGACTTCATGCAGACCATGGCTTCCTGGGAGCTGCACCTTGTATTAACTGGACCTACCCATGTAGCCGGTCATGCGCTGGACTTGGTTTTTGTTTCTGGAGAGGGGGGAAATGATCTGGAAATCGGGGGTATATCCACCACCCCCTTGTCATGGTCAGATCACTATCTGGTGGGGTTGGATTTCTCGGTGCCACAACCCCTCTGCAGGGGTGAGGGACCTATTAGGATGGTCCGCCCCAGGCGTCTTATGGATCCAGATGGATTCCTGAACGCGCTTGGGGAATTGGAGCACACAAACAGTAGCTCGGTCGAGACCCTGGTGGATGACTGGAATGCTGCAATCACCAGGGCATTAGACCAAGTTGCCCCGAAGCGCCCTCTTCGCCTAAACAGAGCTCGCGCGGCGCCATGGTTCACTCCGTCGCTGCGAGCTCTGAAACGAGGTGAGAAGGCTAGAGTGCCGATGGCGAAATTCCCGCTCCGAAGACAATCGAACACGGGTTGGAGCTGCATCTTCAGCCTACCGGGTGGCGGTGAAGGCAGCAAAAAAGAATTTCTATGCTGCCTCCATTGCGTCTGCGGAGTGCTGCCCCAGGAGGCTGTTCCAAGTGGTCCGGAGTCTGGTCGGTCCAGTCGCTCCGAACCCACTGGAACAGTCAAAAGCCTCCTGTGAGGCTTTAGCGAAGCACTTCGCAGATAAAATCGATCGGATTAGGAGTGGGATATCGTACGTCATGGACACAGGGAGTGAGCGGGAGGAGGCCAATGGCAGACCGGTTTTGTGGGATCGGTTTCGGCTTCTTCCTTCTGATGAAGTGGACAAGGTGCTTTCATCTGTGAGGCCGACCACCTGCTTGCTTGATCCTTGCCCGTCCTGGCTCATCATGAGCTGTAGGGAGAGACTGGGTGAGGGGATCAAGGCGGTGGTGAATGCCTCCCTCGAGGAGGGAGTGATGCCATCAGCCCTCAAGGAGGCAGTAATAAGACCGCTTCTAAAGAAGCCCTCCTTGGATCCCCAGGATTTAAACAACTTTCGCCCAGTCTCCAATTTACCATTTCTGGGCAAGGTGATCGAGCGGGTGGTGGGTGCTCAGTTGAAGGCACACTTGGATGAAGCCGATTATTTAGATCCGTGCCAGTCGGGCTTCAGGTCTGGACATGGGACGGAGACGGCCTTGGTCGCCTTGGTGGATGATATGAGGAGGGTTTTGGATAGGGGCGAATGCTCCTTTCTAGTCCTCCTCGATCTCTCAGCGGCTTTTGATACCGTTGACCACGGTATCCTCCTGGACCGTCTGGAGGGGTTGGGCTTGGGAGGCACTGTATTGCAGTGGTTCCGGTCCTTCCTCTCTGGAAGGTATCAGAGGGTAGTTCTCGGGGAAGAGGCTTCGGACCTTCGGCTGCTCACTTGTGGGGTGCTGCAGGGTTCCATCCTCTCCCCGATGTTATTCAACATCTACCTCAAGCCGCTGGGAGCTGTCATCAGGAGGTTTGGGGTGCAGTGTCATCAGTATGCGGATGACACGCAGCTCTACCTCTGTTTTAAGTCCTCACCGAGGTTGGCCGTTGAGACCCTGTCCAAGTGCCTGGAGTCAGTGGCTGGCTGGATGGGAAGGAACATGCTGAAACTGAACCCCGACAAGACCGAGGTACTTCTGGTGGGGGACAAGGGAAGGTTAGGGGATGTTGACCTGGTGCTGAATGGGGTACATCTACCCCTGAAGGACCAGGTCCGCAGCTTGGGGGTCATTCTAGACTCCCAGCTGTCCATGGAGGCTCAGGTGTCAGCTGTGAGCCGGGCGGCGCTGTATCAACTCCATCTGATACGGCAGCTGCGCCCCTACCTTCCTAATCACCTGCTCCCATCAGTGGTTCATGCCTTGGTCTCCTCTCGCCTAGACTACTGTAATGCGCTCTACTTGGGGTTACCCTTGAAGACGGTCCGGAAGCTTCAGCTGGTACAGAACGCGGCAGCTCGCCTGATTAAGGGCAGCCGCCGGCGTGATCACATCACGCCAGTGCTTAATGAGTTGCACTGGCTACCAGTTGCTTGCCGAGCCGAATTCAAGGTGTTGGTTTTGACCTTTAAAACCCTACACGGCTCCGGCCCAGCTTATCTCAAGGAGCGCCTCCAGCAACATCAAGTAGGCCGCTCAACAAGGTCTGCCACGGACGGCCTTCTCCTTATCCCATCAGCCAGAGCAGCCAGGCTGGTGGGGACTAGGAAGAGGGCCTTCTCTGTGGCGGCCCCCACATTATGGAACTCCCTCCCTAGTGACCTTCGCCATGCCCCCTCCGTGATGAGCTTCCGCCGTGCATTAAAAACATGGCTGTTCAGGCGGGAATATGGGGTGGGTTAGGTTTTTAATAAGAATTTTTTATATTGTTTTAATCATTATATTTTATTGTGTTTTGCTGTATTTTAATTGTACATCGCCCAGGGTGGCCGGGTGACCGGCCAGATGGGCGATTAATAAATATAATAAATAAATAAATAAATCCTTCTATCAGTCTTGTTTATGGTATTGTATTCCGTATTGCGAGGGAGGAGGCTGAGATGCAGCGTTCAGCATGTTGGGTAAAGAGGGCTGCATCTGCGTCAGAGATGTACGCATGCAGGGCTCCTCCACACAGGGGGGGAAGTGAACTCTCTGATGTGCGTACACTTGTGTATGCATACAGCCTCCGCACACTGATACGGAACACATGGCTGGTGTGTGCGTGTTGTCGTGTGTGGCCGGCAGGCGCTATACCTCTCCCCTTGTGCATTTGTGAGAGTGGTCATGTGACTCCCCCCCCCCCCCCAATTCTGACTTGCCTGATGCCACAACCTCCCAGTTCGTACCTCACATTTTTAGGCTCAGTCCAGGCCTCAAGCCAAACCATGTGAGGTTGGAATTGACAAACCATGATTTACATTTAGCCAGCAAACCCGATTTCAGAAACCATGGCTTGGAGTGGATTGGCCTGATGTCTGAATTGATGGATTGGAGTTACAGCTATTTCCCCCACTTTCAGAGTCTGCCGCATTGTAGAGATGAACGTGCATGTGGGAAATTGGGTAGCTGAGGGGAGGGAAAATGAAAATGAGACCAAGCAGCTCTGAACTGTGATTTGCCTGTTATATGTTGGGAAGCTCAAACCATGGTTTATTGGTTTGGATTCTGAATTGTGACTAGTGCAAACCATGGCTTGATATACTTGAGTTGAATTGTGGCCACTATGCCAGGGGTGTCAAAGCTCTTTCAGACGAGGACCAAATTCAGTTTTGGAGAAGCTTTCAGGGGCTGAACTCCGGTGGAGGGTGGGGCTGAAGGCCAAAGGGCAAAGCCAAAGGCAAAAGGGGCAAGGCCCCAAATACCAACATATATTAGTTTAAGGGTACAGTCCTATGCATGTTTAGACAGAGAAAAGGCCTACAACTCCCAGCATGCCCCAGCCAGCCATGGCTGGCTGGGGCATGCTGGGAGTTGTAGGCCTTTTCTCTATGTAAACATGCATAGGACTGTACCTTAAAGCTCCTAGTGCCGGTAACTAAGCTTTAAGAGAGGCATTTAAAACCTTTTTTAGAATGGTGGAGGTGGGGGGGATGCCCAAAATCTGGGAAACAACCAAACAATTGGTGGTTGGGGGAAAAGGGGGAAGGAAACTGGGTGGACCAGATTTGGCCCGCGGAGCAACATCCCTGCACTACGCTATGCCAGCTCTGCCTCCGAGGGGGCGCCACTGCAGGAAAAGCCCTGCTCCGTGCCCCAACAGATCTTGGCAACGCAGAAAGGACTTGACGCAGGTCCCTGTCAGGCATGGATGCCTCATGAATTTTGACTCTTGCTTATTTAGAGGCCGTGTGTTCTTAGACACTTTAAAGTGTTCCTTCAAGTTGTTTAACACCCTCTTAACTGACGCTTTTATGTGTAATTCTTTAATGTATCGGAAGCAATAAAAACTCCCAGCTTGCTGTAGAGTTTTATGCAAAGTGAGCTGTTTATTCAAATATTGCTTCATGGCCAGCAGGGGTGTTAAATTTTTCTTTCTCCTGCTGTACTCTCTGCTGCTTCCGAAAACCAGTTATCTGTATTAAAATAGAACTTGCTTACAGATGGACCTGGTGCTAGATTACAAATTCGATTAGGAATATTGCAATTATCTTCTCCTCACCAGCTGCATTCCATTTCTTCTTGGTGATCAATTTGTCTCCAAATTGCCAGTGGGCTTTCGGAAGACTAATGCAATATGAAATAATTATGGAAACAATAATACCTGCGAAAAGCGGCACATTGCGAGTCATGCTGACAACTGAAAGTGGGATGTAGGAACTGGAGAGAAATGCAACCTTGCCTAATGAAGAGGTTGTTTCAGTTAATGCGCTCTGTCGCCTTGATCCAGAAATTAATGCCCACGCTAATTATGCAATGGTAATTTCAGGGGTGAGACCCGACCTGTACATGCAAAGGAACGGTTTCATGCATTCATCTGGTTTGGACGTAATGCTGATGTGCACCCTCCTTTGGTGCAGCTACAAGGAGGTGATATTAAAGAGGAACAAATTTGGTCAGAAGGAACTGAAATGCAAAAAGTACAGACAGTGATAATTACCTTCACAGTCACCATTCACAAAACCTTGTTGGGTGGGAGAGCCAGCGTGGGGCAGTGGTGGGAGTGTTGGACGGGGACTCGGGAGACCTGGGTTCTAGTCCCCACTAGGCTGTGAAGCTCCCTGGGTGACCTTGGGCCCGTTGCTGGCTCTCAGCCTAACCTACCTCACAAGGTTGTTGTGAGGATAAAATGGAGAGGAGGAGGAGGATCATGTACGCTGCCATGGTTTCCTTGCAAGAGGGAAAAACACAGGGTATAAATGTAGTACGTGTAGTCGTAGTAGTAGTAGCCCAGAAATTGTTGCATTGTTTATTTATTTATTTGTACTATTTATATACCGCTAGACATTGAAAAAAAATCTCTAAGCAGTTTCCATCTATTGCTGAGTAGCTTAATACAGTGTGATTAATTGTCAGGCCCGACTTTCTGACACACACACTGGCACGGTGACACAGGTCACTAAGAACAGCAAAACCCTTCATGAAAGCCGATCAGGTTACAGAGACCAGCTTTCCAGGGACCGCAGCATGATTACAGGCCAGATAAATCAGATAGAATAGGCAAAAGGCTATCGGCACATTACTTTGTTCAAGAGAAAGTTCCAAGGCTAGAAGTCAGGCAGAGTCACCGTTAGAGTCCAAAGTCCAGCAATACATTCCCAGACAGGCTTAAAGCAGACAAGAGTCTAAGCAGGCTGAGAGGAGGGAGAAGAGAGGGAGCGCAGGGCCATTCCACCAGCCCTGCCAGGAGTATTCATTCATATCCCCCCTTCTTCCCTCCCCATTCCTTTTTCCTTGTGTGTCGTGTCTTTTTAGATTGTAAGCCTGCAGGCAGGGACTGTCTTGTTAATTGCTGTAAACCGCCCAGAGAGCTTCGGCTATTGGGCGGTATAAAAATGAAACAAACAAAACAAATAAAGTCCAGGCAGGAAAGCATTTCGGGCATTTAAGACATTGTTCCCAGCAAAGGCTCTTCAGCCTGAGCACCGGCTTAAATACAGGGGAAGGGCTGCTAAAGCTCCTCTTCTGACAGTCCCTCCTGACAGGGGAATATGGGCCGTAAACTATCACTATATCTGAAGGGGTGTTTCTGTCCCCCCCCCCCCCCGCTTCCAGTTGGCATCTTGATCTGGGCAACACCGCTGAGCCCCCCTCCTCTGCGGAGTCTTCGTCCTGAGCAGTTTTCGCATTCCCAGGCTGTAAATCAGAGGCCTTCTTCAAGCTCGACTCTCGCGGCTGTGGCTGATGAGGAGCATCGCCCTCCTTAGGCCTGCAATCAGATAGGAAGCCAGGCAGACTCAGGCGCTCAGGCCCCAAGCGTCCCACGACTGGACTGGGTCATTCTGCTCTAACTCTGAATCAGATTCTGATGCCATAACTGTAGGTTCCCACAGCCGCACTGGAGCTCGCCGCAACATCAACAAACAAAACAGAAGCAGTTGTTCAAACCACAGGAAACAAGAGTTGAATCATTTGATGAATTGTACTTCTGCAATTGCACATTGAAACAACTCCTTCCCCCCCATGCATCTGTATACATATCTGCCAGTCTGAGGTTAACACATCATTGCATCTGATGAAGTGGACAGTGTTCACAAACACTAATGCGCCAGGATAAATGTGTTCATCTTTAAGGTTCCACAGAACTCTTTGTTACCCTTCTGGAAAAAGGAGGAAATCAAAAGATTTCACCTCTCTTTCCAGTTAACCATGGTCTATCATTACATTGAAACCCAAAACTATAATTACAGTAATTTTAACTCTGGTTTAGCCCTGGGATCCCCAGTATTTTTAGGCTGGTGGGCATATTTGAAATTTTGAGAGTATTGTGGGCAATCTCACAAAATGGCTGCCATGTGTGGGGCTTGCCCATTCATAAAATGATGCCATGATGGTCGTGGCCAGTCACAAAACACACATTTCTTGGAAAGCAAACTGGTGAGACTAAAAGAAAAGTAACTTGCTCAAGGATCTAACTACAAGGCAGAGGTGGGATATGAACTCCAAAACAAAATTTATTATTTACATTTATTTATCGCCCATCTGGCCGAGGAGGTGGGGGAGGAGAACATGAGTGCTAGGCTTGCTATGTAACGCTAGACCATAGTTCAGCATGGCATCCAAATGATAGTCTGTCACTCAGTTGGACATGAATACAGAAGCTCCGTGTGCACCTGCAATGGATCGCTGGACTGGGGCGCCTGTGGTCGTCTTCTGCGATTTCAGGGCGCTGCTGTTGCTTGAGCCAATCCCTTGAGATTAGGAGGACTTTAAATATGAATGCATGATTTAAAGCTTAAGCCAGCAATACCTGCATCATTTGCTTGTAGTTTTCAGTTTTGTTAATTAATGCCGCACCTGCCATTCACCTCGCCTTAATGATAACTGACAGAACGAGTCAGTGTATTGATTAAAGTTGTTTTCTGAAGCAAAACATCCTGTACAACAGCTGGTCGGTGAGCCACATATGGCAAAATGACTTAATTGCCTTGCAGGGAAGCATCTTTGGCCTTGGAATATCCTGGAGTGAGCGAATATCCAGCCTTGCCCGCTTTCTTTCTTTAAAGAAGAAGGTTCCACCTCCTTTGCCAGCTCCTCTCTTGCTTTTTCCACAACTTGCTTTTCAGCAGATGCTTCTGGAATGCTACACATTCATTCCTGTGCCGAGCATTGAAGAAGAGAGCGGGAGATGTGGCAACAGCTCGACACAAGTTTGATGTTTGATATTGAACGGAACGTTACATATTGCCCAAACACAGGCAAGGACTGGAGTCTCTCTTTCTTCCTCTCTTACTGGAGCATCTGCCTTCTTACCTTGTTCTGATACATGCTGCACAGTCATCTCCCCCCAGCATGGGCTTTGTGGTTGCATTTTGCTCAGAACACTGGACTCCAAATAAGAGCCATGGGAGATGTTAGGCTTGCATTGCCACCAAGGATGCGGCCTGTGTAGGGATTTTGCATCATTGACTTGTGCTGCATTCCAATAAGAACTTCGCAGAGTGTAGAAGGGGTGTCAAGCTGAGACTCTGAACTGCAGGGGCGTGGCGTCTACTGAGCGTGAGGATGGCCCCTCGTGGCTCAGGAGAGGGAAACCCAGCTACACTTGGTAGCTCAGGATGGAATCTGGTCACCGCACCTCAGAAAGGATATTGAGGAGTTGGAAAAGGTGCAGAAAAGGGCAACCAACACGATCCAGGGGTTGGTGCAACTCCCCTGTGAGAAAGGTTATAACGTCTGGGACTGATTAGTCTAGGGGGGGAAAGCAACTACTGGGGGGCTAGGGATGTGATAGAGGTGTACAAAATTATGCATGGTGTGGAGAAAATGGATAGGGAGACATTTTCCTCCCTCTCCTTCTAATACTAGAATTGAATCATGGGAGATTCAGGACAGGTAAGGCATATTACGGAGTGCCTAAGCTTCAGTGTCCTCCCAACAATCCTGCAAGGTAGCTCGCTATTACTGCCTTTTGCAGATGAGAAACCGAGGCTGAGAGAGCGTTAATGTACCTAAAGGCATAGGCCAAGCCCAAGGCAGAAGTGGAGACTTGAACCTGGGTTTCCCAGAACGTGGGTCCTCCCTCCCCTCTCCCCCCCCACCCACTGGACCACTCTGCCTTTTAAGTGCACTCAATTGTTTCATGGAAAAGGAGAGATGTGCCAGCTGCAGGATTTTTGGCCAGGATGGCAGGGGAATATCGACTGCCAAGAATTCTTCCTTTAGCTATTCTTGGCTGTTGCTTTCATGACATTCTGTGATACAGTGCAATAAATCTCATAATCAGATTTCAACTGTGTCGCTGAATCTTGTATTCCTTTTGGGGGGTGGGTGGGCACAGGTGTGCCATCTGTGCCTGTTTTTTAAAAGATTGAAAGCGTGCTACCTGAAACAACACATTCTGCGATGGCGGATGCCCAACAGTGCGCAGAGCCTAACGTCGCAGATGTGGCCCATGCATAGATCCTGAACCCAAGTTAATCTGTATACGCCAGTCGCCACCGTCAGATGATGTGCCTGGAAGGCTGTTGCCACCTGCTTCTGCAAGTTAAGGTATATATTCAGTAGCCAAAGTGTGAAATGGCCCGCTTTAGTGGGGGGGGGGGCTTATCTTCTGGAACTCTTCTTTCTTTTTCCTCTCTTGCCTGGCAAACATTAAAAATCTGTATTGCTGTGCACAGAAGAGGTTCTTTTTGAATATTTGGCACTGTCAGAAACATCTGTTACTGCCGACTAAAGTCTCCCATGTTGTTCTTCCTAGCTGGTCTTGACACCCTCTTGTTTAGTTAACACTTTGCCATCTGTGCATCTGATGTTACTGTAACAAGGAGCGAGTGTGTTGGCGAGCGTCTTGACAGCATTTAAATGTCCCTTTCGCCTCGCTCCAATTTTTCATGCCTCGTTGATGGCTTCCTGCTTGGCTCTGGCAGTTACCGTCACGTTCTCCTGCCCTTTGGTTGAAACTTTTACTTGTCAATTTTCCATTGCAAAAATTAAGATACTGATGAACAGTTGCGAGCATTTGCAGGTTTTGTGTCTTGCGGATTTCTTTTCCAGCCCTGTCTGCGTGTGTATGACTGCTGCTTTGTGAAAAGAAGATCGAGAGTATGTGTAAAAAATGTTTGGGAAGTGCACTGGGGTGCAATGTTTCGTTTACAGGTGGGCGGGCCGCTCCCCGTGTGACCTGCCATAACCCTGGGGAGCCCCATGCACTGGCTGTGGGGAAAAGACTACTGTTCCAGCACCACTATTAGCCGTGCTGGGACAGTGATCTTGATTGGGGTTGCTGTGTGTGTGGAAAGCTTTAATCTTACCCCAGTGTTCCCAATTTAGAATAATAGAATCATAGAAAAGTAGAGTTGGAAGGGGCCTACTAGGCCATCGAGTCCAACCCCCTGCTCAATGCAGGAATCCAGGTCAAAGCATCCCTGACAGATGGCCGTCCAGCTGCACCTTGAATGCCTCCAGAGTGGGAGATTGCAGTTGAGCCAAAATTGCGGTTTAGCCAAGATTGCAGTTTCCCTGGTAGTGGGCTATCAATGGCTACTAGTCCTGATTGGCTATATGCTTCCTCCAGTATCAGAGGCAGTGTGCCTACGTACACCGGTTGCCGGGGAACATGGGTGGGAGGGTGCCGTTGCACTCCTGTCCTGCATTGCGGGATCCTGTGGGCAGCTGGTTGGCCACTATGTGAGCAGAATGCTGGACTAGATGGGCCCTGGGTCTGATCCTGCGGGGCTCTTCTTGTATTCTTATAGTGGGGAAACGGCAGTTTGAATCAGGATCAAATTTGGAAATGGCGATTTGGATCAGGATCAAATCTGGGTCAGCCTCAGGAGTGCTGAGGCTTCAACCCTCTCCCTCCCTGCCCTGTGAGATGTGGGCGGGCCCCTGTCCCACCACACGCAGCACCACGTGCCGCCCTCAGGGCCGAAAAGGTTACCGGCCCCCCTGGCTTAGCCCAGTGTTTCTCAACCTTGGGTCCCCAGATGTTTTTGGCCTACAACTCCCAGCATGCCCCAGCCAGCATAGCTGGCTGGGGCATGCTGGGAGTTGTAGGCCAAAAACATCTGGGGACCCAAGGTTGAGAAACACTGGCTTAGCCAGAAACACTTCAGCTAAAAAGATGTCCCCAATTTTAAATCGAGTGGCAGATTTTAGAGCTTCTAAAATGTATTTTTAATACATTTTTTAAAATGTAGGTGACAGTCTTCAGAGAGGATCCTGTGTGAGAGGGGGAAAGGCCTCTTCTGGAACGATGCCTGCTGTGACCTATGTGTACATAACCTGAAAACAAATGTGCTTCCCCCCTCCCCCTTCAAACTATTTTTCTCATATGTGCAAATTTATTATTTATATATTCATTCGTATGCTGCCTTTCAGGACAGAGACCTTACAAGGGGGCTGACATAATAAAATATTTTAATAGTTTAAAATGCTAAAGCTCAGCTGATTAACTTAACATTTCCTTAATTGGATGATGATGCTAGTGCAGTGAGGTCTGCTCATCTGACAACAAGACTGTGCCAGCTGCATTGCCTGCCAGTGGGTTTCCAAGCCCAGTTTAAAGTGCTGGTTTTAGCCTTTAAAGCCTTACATGGTTTTGGCCCAAGTTACTTGAAGAACCGCCTTCTCCTCTACCTGGCACTCAAGGTCTCACTCGCCTGCCACCAAAGGTGGTTCAGCTGGTGACTGTGAGGGCCTTTTCGGTGGTGGCCCCGCACTTCAGGAATCAGCTTTCATCAGGGGTTCATTTGGACCCCTTCTTTGCAAGGTCTTCAGGAAGGCTCTCAAAACCCACTTGTTTTCACTGACCTCTCCACAGTCTGTGGGCTGCAGGTTCTATTGGTGTTATCTGTTTTTATAGCATTTTTGTTGAATATTATTGATTTTTCTATTGTATTTGTTTTGCATAGTGTTGTTTTTATCTTGTACACCACATTGAGAGGGTTCTACCCTTAAAAGATGCTTTAAAATCATTTTAAATAAGAAAATAAAATTAACATATGTTATATATCGTGTGTGTTTGAGTTTATCAGCCTTCTTCAACTTGGTGCCCTCTAAATGTTTTGTACTACAACTCCCAGGATTCCTGACCATTAGCTCTTCTGGCTGGGGCTGATGGGCGTTGAAGTCAAACACATCTGAAGGGACACTAGGTTGGGGAAGGCTGGTGTGTGTGTGTGTGTGTGTGTGTGCATATATTCTGACTAGATGGAGGGTGTTCAGCCTGTTCTGGACGGGGTTGCACTCCCCATGTCATTTGACCACCCCACATTGTCATTTGAGGCTCAGGTGGCCTCAGTGGCATGGAGTCCTTTCTACCAGCTTTGGCTGGTGGTCCAGCTGCACCCCCCTCTGGACAGGGATATCCTGGCCTCCGTAGTCTATGCTCTAGTAACCTCAAAATCTCCTTATGTCAGGTTCCTAAGGGGGCTCGCAAGATAAAACCACTAATATTTATCATATCTGTATAATGGCAATTAGAATGGCAAAACCATCAGTAAATGGACATTGTCAATGGCAAAATCTGAATCGGCAGCAAAAAACGTCCAGATTTGAGTTGCCCCTTCGTATGCATTTGTGGACAGAACGGTGTTGAAAGCTTTGTAAATGAAGTCTTTGCCATCCCTTCCAAAGGCAGCAGAGAATGGACCTGATGGTCTTGCTGTGGGGCGCGGGCGGGTGGGAGGGGGAATTCCAAATGATTATTCCCCACCCCCACCCCCTGAGAGAGCTCCGTTGCACCTTACATGGTGGTGATTGATATCTGAAAACCGCTGCTTCGGTAGCCGGATTCAGAAATGAAATGGAGAAACTCAAGAAAGATGATGCCCTCTGAGAAAGAAGTTGCAGCATCAATCCTGCGTCAGGGGGAGATCCATAAATCTTTGGACCGCTAGAAGCTGGGAATGAATGGCAGGCGATGGGAGTCTTCCCTCATTTCTAGCGTTGAGTGGCTCTTTCCTATGCATTGGTGAACAGGAGAATGTTGTGACCCAGCTACAAACAAGTGGATCTAGACCAGGACTTCTCAAACTTTCTTCCGCCAGGACCCACTCGAGAGTGACTCCTCCTGGGACTCCACCAGGCACAAAGCGGTGGCGGGTGGAGCCAGAAAACAGAACAGTGACCACTGAAAGCAACATTGAGGCTGATTAAGAACAACCTGGGCATACTTGATATATTCTTGAAAATTATATTATTAAGAATTAAATCATAATTTAAAAAGAGTCTAATTTCTTATAGTCAGTAAGTCTTTAGACTTACAAAGTTAACACTTCTCCTCTCCCCCTGCCTGCCCCACAATCCCAGCTGTACAACTGTTTGCCAACCCTGCTAAAAAAAAGAAATACGTACTCTGAACTTTAGAGTCCTCAAAATGGCTTAGGGTGCAATCCTATGCAAGTTTAGGCAGAAAAAAGGCCTAAAGCTCTGCTGGCTGCGGCATGCTGGGAGTTGTAGGCCTTTTTTCTGTCTAAACTTGCATAGGATTATACCTTTACAATATTTATAGAACACAACTGATACAACAAGAGCCAGATGCTCAAACAACAGAAGGCAGTTGATGTCAGGGTTGGCCGTCCAACAGGTGTAGGCCCTGAAGTTACCTTTGCCTGCTCTTGTCTCCCTCTGCCTTCTTTCCCTGTCTTTTTCGTAATGTGGCACTAGTTTTGATGACGATTCCGACACAGAAGGGGAAAAAGGTTTTGTGTGTGCTTTGGTTTGCAGAACAAACAAAAGGTTTATTAAGTGGTCCGCCGAGAGCCCCAGCCATTTTCATTTTCAAGTGGTACACACACACGCACGTTTGAGAAATGCTGTTGTACAACCATACAACTTGGGATCAGAGTCACACGATGCAAGTGATGCCCTATTCATCACTCATTCAGAGCACAAATAGGGTGAATGACAGAGTTGCAAAAAATCATGTTTTTTGCCAAAAATAATTTTTTTAAAAATGATTTTTTTGATTTAAATCAATGATTTTTTTGATTTGATCAATGGTTTTTTTGATTTAATAAATTTCCCCCCAATTTTTTTTTAGTAAAATTAATTTCAAAGTTTCAGGCAACCACTACAGATGGGCACTACATCCATTTATTTTATTATTTATTTATTTACTAGCTGTTGCTCGCGTGGATTTTAGGATTTGGTGTAATTGTTTTTAAAACAAACATGTATGGAAAAGATGCAGTGTCTCTGACTGAAAGTGTAACGTTTAGGCTGGGTGCCGGCAGCAGAAATCTTTTGTGACAGAAATATCTGTGCTTAAAGAAAAACCAGGTTAATCCTGAGAGTCTACAGGTGATGAAGAGTGAGCATGCCAAGCTTGGGGTAGAGCCATCTAAATGTGATGGAGCCTATGCGATGATGCCCCCCACACAACAGTCAGTAGGTCATTTAAAAAGTTTCCCTCCCTTTTCACCCCCTCAGAGAACATTCTAAATGGCCTAGGGGAGATTTGCATACCCACCCCTATTGGCCCCGAACATTCTAAGTGTTGTATGGGCTATTTGCATAACTGCTGCTATTGGCTCCTGCAGCAAGTTGGAGCCTGCAGCAATTATGAGGTGAGGCCTATTTGCAGAACTGCAGATATGAGAGTGGGGTGATTTCCCCCCTTTTTTCACCCCCTTAGGGACGGAATTTCCCAAAATCCTTCCTTAGTGGGGGTCTACGACATAAAAGCAATGTCCCTTCAAAATTGCACGTTCCTAGATTAAACGGTTTGAGCTGGGCATTGATGAGTCAGTCAATCAGTCAGTCAGTCAATCAGTCAGTCAGGACACTTTCTTTTATATATATAGATTATATTTATACCCCGCCTTTTTTCCTGCAAGGAACCCAAGGCGGCTTACATAATCCTCCTCTCCATTTTATCCTCACAACAACCCTGTGAGGTAGGTTAGGCTGAGAGTCAGTGACTGGCCCAAAGTCACCCAGTGGCCGAGCGGGGACTAGGACCCGGATCTCCTGAGTCCCAGCCCAACACTCTCACCACTACACCAATAAGGTTAAGGGTCTCCTCTTTATCAAGCTCTTTCCTCATTTTTTTTACATTACCAGTATTATCGGCTACTAGGCTACCTACACAACAGGGTTGCAAAAAATCATGATTTATTTTTTTTTGCAAAAAATTCATTTTTATTGATGATTTAATCATTGATTTAAATCATTGCAACCCTGGTGAATGGAAACCCAAATGTTTGTGTTCTTGAAACTTATAAACCTAGCAACTAACTGAGAGCTGGGAGATTGGGCTAGACCTCCTGTTTTACGTAGATTTTACAAGTGACTTCACAAAAGTTACATGTCCACCTGCCAGGGTATACCTGTGTTAAGTAGTGGCCTAAGAACCAACTTTTGTCAAACTCCTGGGTCTTTGTGCTTGGATGATTTTTCTAGAGGCGACAGTGACTAGCTGTTTAAAATTGTGTGTGAGTGAAAGAGAGAAGGAGAAGGGATGGGCAAATTGGTCTACTCGCAACCTGCCGTTTTCACATGTGTACTCAGATCCACTTTCCTGTTTCTGAATTCATCTCTTAATTTAAAAAAAAAATCTGCACGAACATTTGCATTTAAATGCATATTTTAAAAATGTGTATTCTTTGCAAATAAACTTTAAAACACACTTCGAAGTTTTGTAAGCCGAGAATTGTCTCGAAGCTTTTGGGAAGTGAAGAAGTCAGTGGATACCGGTAATTAAGTTCCAATCTGCGGATTAGTTTGGGAAGTGTGGATTAGGCGAGTTCATAGGGGAATTCACAAAGATTGCATACCTCTGGCATCCCTAATGAGGAGATGCCATCCATACAAATCGAGGACTTCCTAGCCCTGCATAAATGTGACTTCCAGAAGTGACTGTGCATGTTGCAGTGTGTGCATTTCCCCACAGTTAGATGCGTGGAGGGTCGGGTGGGTTCCATGGCCCCACCACCTGTCCGGTGTATGCAGTTTTCCGTATGTGTAGCATGGGCCTTGACTGTGATCCCCACCGTGCACCCTAAACTGCATAGCCATCCCATTCTCATTAAAGGCGGAAAACCTTCATATTAGAAGAACAGAACCTATTTAAAGTGACTGTTCAGCAATAATAACTATGCTTAAATAAAAGAACAGGAACCTTGTATTCTTCTAGGTCAGGGGTAGGAAACTGCAAGCCCGCGGGCCAAATTCGGCCCTCCTGGGGTCCCAATCCAGCCCTCAGGGGGTTGCCCAGGTGGCCTGGCCCCACCCTCTTGCCCTGACTGCCGCTTGTGTGGTGGTTTCCCGACTTTTGCCATTTCTCTGCCCCCCCCCCCAATTCTAAAAGGTTGAAATGCCTTTCCTAAGAGGCTGAATTATGGGCAGTTAGAACTTCAAGTTAAGATATGCTGCTGGGTTTTTTTTGGTGTTTTGCCCCACCCCCTCTTGCATTTGGCCCCACGCACCGGTGGGATTCCAAGAGCTGCTCTGGAATTGAATTCGGCTCTCGGACTGAAAGAGGTTCGCCACCCCTGTCCTAGGTTTGTGTCGCACAGAGTTTATGATGCACGTCGTGCCAGTTCTTCTTCAGCAGCGTTGAATCGTTTTAATAATGGAATGCTGCGGTTAGCATCCTTCCTGCCTCACGGCCTTCAGTCTTGAATGGCATGGCTGGTGCATCATAAGTCAATGGACCAAGCCCGGCCGTGGCTCTACTCTTAATTGTCTGCACAGGCATGGGAACTCTTTGACATTCTGATACCACCTTCGAATGGCTGTTGGCGTCAAAAGCTCTCAGCATTGTGTTTAAGATGTGCCAGGTGTGCAGGACAATGGCATTTTTAGGTGAAGGGAGGCTTTCCGGACTCAAGATTGTAAGTGACAGCTATAATTTAGCCTTCCTACATATTCATTAAAAGCATGCAGGTGGTCAGACTGTTTGGGAGGCTCCTGTTTTCAGCCTGCATGAGGGGGCATTACTTGGTCTCTTCCTTTTCTGAGGAGCCTCATAGCTGATGCTTCAGATGTTCCATAGCCTACGAGGTGCAGAAAAGGGCAAGCAACATGACTGTGGGGCTGGAGCAACTCCCCTATGAGGAAAGGTTACAAGATCTGGGATCGTTTAGCTTAGAGAAAAGGCGAGTGAGGGAAGACATGATAGCGGTCTACAAAACTATGCATGGTGTGGAGAAAGTGGATAGGGTGACATATTTCTCCCTCTCTCATAATACTAGAACCCAAGGGGTCATCTCCATGAAGCTGATCGGTGGCAGATTCAGGACAGATCAAAGGAAGGACTTCTTCACACAGCACAGAGTTAAACTATGGAAATCGCTACCATGAGATGAAGTGATGACTGATGACCACCAATTTGGATGGCTTTAGAAAGGGATTAGACAAATCCATGGAGGAGAAGGCGATCAGTGGCTGCCAGTCACGATGGCTACACATTACCTCCAGACTGAGAGGCGGCAGTATGCCCATTTACACTGGTTGCCGGGGAACACGAGTGGGAGGGTGCTCTTGCACTCATGTTCTACTGGTGGGCTTCCCATAGGCAGCTGCTTGGCTACTGAGAGACCAGAATCCTGGGTTCAATGGACCCTTGGTCTGATACCACATGCCGCTTATGTTCAGTTTGACTTAATAAAAAGTTTGTGCTTCTCTTTCTCAGCATTCATTCCAACATGTGTGATTGCTTTGCAATCCTTGTAAACACTTCACTTTTCTTTTCTTTTCTTTTTTTAAAAAAGCGGCAGTCGCCAACACAATTTTTCTCAAGGCCTTGATGATTCCATCGTCTAGTCAGGGCTGTTTCTTTTTTGTTTTTAAAGAATGCTGAAATTGTACAGGAGTACAGAATGCAGAAGTGGGCAAAGCATTTAGCTTGCTCTAGGCCTGACAATTCCAAAGATGTGCTTGAAAACTATGTGGAGAAGTACCTGCTCGGAGGTCAGGAGCCAGAGAAGTGGTTGGAGGCGAGAATTCACTGCCTTGAATAGCTTCTTGCCCCCCCTCCCCAAGACTAGGAAACTAAAATAAATTATGCAAAATAAAACAAGAAAGCTGCAGGATAAATTATATCAAAAAAACAAGTGAGTATGCAAAATTCTCAATTTACATAATATATCCTTTGTGCAAAATCCAATTTTACTTAGCACAGAATGTTGATTGCCTGGATGCCGATGAACCTTAAATTGTTTAAGCAGAGTTGCACTTAGCCTGCGCTCTGCTCCCACTTCTGTTGTATCAGGTGTTCCCATTCCTTTTTGGTGCTTCCTTGCATGAATTTAACAAGCTGACTTCCAAGGGATATCCCCCCCCCCCCCCCCAGTTAAGGATGGTCCTAGTCAAACAACTTTGTGTATTCCTGAAGCAAGTGTTCATACAATGCTGATGGCTGGATATAATTAGGGATATTTGTAACATAAAGAAACAAGTGTGGATAATGATCTGTTTTGGATTCCCTTTCATTTTCATGCTTCTGTAATAGTACTTGTGTTAAGCAGCTTTTATAGCTGTCTTTTTGATAGGTTGCGCAACCATCTTATTTGGCTGACAGGGTGACATTTAAATGACTTTTTATAATTAGTATTTAAAAGAAACCAACTGCTCTTCAACTTTTTTTTTATGCTTAGCCTTTAAAATCAAGCTCATAAATGTCAGAAATGAAATTTGAGAATTTCATTAAAATTAGATTGTGTGTTTAGAATGAAGACATCGGAAACAGATTTTCCTCACTCCACCGTTCCTCAGCTTTTGGTAGTTGTGCCTTTTCAAATGCCTTTCCATCCTGAACAGGTTCACCTTCTGCCACTCAGCTCACTGGTGCTGAGCATTAGGGCAGGGGCAGCGAATCTGTTTTGGCCCAGGGGCCAAATTCCCATTTGGGAAGGGTCTCGGGGCCATGTTCCAGCAGTGGGCAGGGCCAAGGACAGATGTAATTCTTACCAATTTGGACATTTTCCCAGTCAAGCATACAAAGCACAGCTCAGTTCTAAGCAAATCTACTCAGGAGTAAGTCCCAGTGCAATACCTCTCAAGCCTGCACAACACAATTCAATTCTGTGCAAGGTAATTAAAGTCTAATTGCCTTTAAATACCTTCTGGTCTCCAGTCGCTGATCGGAGATAAGAGCAGAAGCAGCTCGTGGGCCAGGATGGTGAACCCCTGAAGACCACACCTGGCCCATGTGGGCTGGAGGTTCCCCATCCCGGCACTATGGCAAAGGTGTGTGTTCTGAAAAAGGGAAAGTACCCGCTTCATGCAACATGTAATGAATGTATGGCGTTGCTGCTATGAGAAGTAGTGATGGCTTCAAAGGGGATTGCATAAATTCCTGGAGGATGACGGGTCTAATGGTGGCTCTTCAGCTTGATGGCTAAGTGGAATGTCCTGGTTCAGAGGCAGCAGGCCAACAAATACCAGTTGCTTGAGGAAGCAAAGAGCTCCTGGTAAGGCCCGTAAACTTGTGTACAAGGTGGTTTTAATAGTGTTAAGTAAATGGTTGAAACCGAAACTCTGCATAGTAGTGGTTGTGGCCGCAAGCAGAGTTGTTTCTGGGTTTTGTTGTTTTTATTTAAAGGATTGGATTCAGGAAGGAAGCTGCCTTTATACCGAGTTAGGCCACTGGTCCGTCTAGCTTAGTACCGTCTACACCAGCCTTCCCCAGCCTGGTGCCCTCAAGTTGTGCTGGGGGATGCTGGGAGTTGTAGTCCAACACATCTGGAGGGCGCCAGGCTAGGGAAGCCTGGTCTACACTGACTGGCAGAGACTCTCCAGGGTTTCAAGCAGGAGCTTTCCCTCAGCCCGACTTGGAGATACCGGGGATCGAACCTGGGGCGTTTTATGTGCAGAGCGCATGTCCTACCACGTAGCCCTTCCCAGATACTGAGAAGTAGAGACCTTGGAGCTGTCCTGCTTTACAGGGTTCCCATTGGGGCATCTGGTTAGCCACGGTGGGAACAGAATGCTGGACTAGATGGGCCTTTGATCTGATCCAGCAGGGCTGCTCTTATGTCTTTAAGCAGGCTTCTGTTGATCCATCTGGCTCAGTATTACCTGCGCCAACCAGCAGCAGCTCTAGGATTTCAGAGGGGAGTCAGCCCTACCTGGAGATGCTGCCAGGGATTGGACCTGGGTCCTTGTGCATGCCAGGTACATGCTGTGGCAAATTCATAGGAGGAGGACAGGTCTTCCATTAGCCGCAATGGCTTAGGTGGCATCCCCTGAGCACAAGAGGCTAGACACCAACAAGGGAAGGCCGTCAGCTTCATGCCATGCTTGTGAGCTGGAAGCATTTGGCTGATCACTAGTCTTGAATGCTAGCCTATGATGGTAGACTAATAGGGTGGCTACTTGTGAATTGCCAAATTTATGATTTGCGTAAAATTTGCTTATTATTATTATTATTATTATTTACAGTATTTGTATACCGCTCCACATCAAGTATATTCCGGAGTGGGGAACAATAAAAAGACAAAAACAATATGTTGAAAACAAACTAAAAGTACAGTAATACCTTGGATTGCAAGTAACTTGGTTTGAGAGTGTTTTGCAAGACAAGCAAATTTTTAAATATTTATTTAATTTTTTGGACTTGATATACAAGTGACGTCTTGCAATACAAGTACTGTAGTACGGCTTAAATTAAAAATCTCTGTACAAAAATCTCTGTACAGGGTTGTTGTGAGGATAAAATGGAGGGGAGGAGGAAGAGGATTATGTAAGCCGCCTTGGGTTCCTTGCAGGAAAAAAGGCGGGGTATAAATATAATAAATAAATTAAAATAAAAATATTTTTTTAAAAAGAAAGTCATTGGGAGGTGATGTTTCTCTTCGGTTTCTAATGCTAAACTGTCCTGTGGTAATGCTCCTAAATAAGGCAAGATCACATGTTCTTAAGTTCTAAAAATTGCTAGACTTAATACATAACTTAATGCGTCTCTCACATAGGGATGCCTTGTGATAACTCTCCCGCCTTTAAAAATACCTTGGGGTTCTCCCCTTCCCCCATTTTATAAATACAGTCATGCCTTGGATTGAGAGCATAATTCGTTCCGGAAACGTGCTTGTAATCCAAAACACTCTTATATCAAAACGAAATCCCCCCAAAAAAATTTGTACAGAGATTTTTAATTTAAGCCGTACTACAGTACTTGTATTGCAAGACGTCGCTTGTATATCAAGTAAAAAAAAATTAAATATTTAAAAATTTGCTTGTCTTGCAAAATGCTCTCAAACCAAGTTACTTGCAATCCAAGGTATTACTGTAGCATCTTAACAATAGGGTAATACTGCTGTTGTTGACTAGGCAAACATGCTATGTCCTGTATCTTGATGGTGTATGATTTGTCCTGGTATTTTAATATAGAGAGCATTAACAGTCATATTTTCTTCTCCTCTTTCATTGGGTCTGTCTTGCAAAAAGAGGGGTGGTATAGAAATGAATATAATATGAATAAAACATTGATCTGTTTGCTTAATTGCAAAATAACCAAGTGCCTTTTCTTAATTGTCTTCCAAAGGATTCATCCCCCTGAACACTTCAAGAAAAAGTATGCTGTTGATGAAGTACGTTATACAGATGAGGTGAGTGTTCCACTTTTACCAAGATACTGCAAAAAGAAATTGGGGGTAAGCAGCTTTTAAGGTGGAGAATGTTAACCCTCCAGTTTGAGGAAGAGAAGTTGGGAAGTGCCTTCTCTGTTGCTGCTTGCCTTACGATCACGCTAATTCTTGAGCTGATGGTTACTGGTCCAAATAGACTGTGGAGATCACTGTTGGTGCACAGGCCAAGTTGGCTTCTGGGTGCCAAACCTCAAGTGCTGATGGGTGCCTCTCTTTAAAAGCATTTAGTGACCCAGTCCAAAAAGCTGTGGCGGCTTCACGGGAGAAAGCAAGAGGGAAAGTGGCAGAGTCCTTGTTGAAATGGGTTGCTGTGTCTTTGGCTGTGATCCAAGCGGATACTTTAGGCATGCCTGGTGGAATTTCCTTGGCTCTATTCCCTTTTTATCCACAAACCTCTGCTATATTGCAGTTTGCTTTTGAAAGTTCCCTCTGTTACAAAAATGGTTTGCCTCATGCCAAGGGAGACTGCTATTTGAGGAAACAGAAAGCCAAAAGTGTCTTGGCACATAGAACTGTGTATTTATTTATTTAAACTTTATTTCCATTTAAAAGCATTCTTACCCTGCTCTCCAACTGAAAAGGCTCCCAGAACAGCTTACTTGCAGTCAGGAAAAAGCAAGACAGTCCCTGCCCGCAGGCTTATAATCTAATGACATGACACAAAAGGAAAAATGAATGAGGAGGGAAGAGGGGGAAATGAGCAAACTCGGGTACCATTTCTTAAAGTTAAATAGTAGAGGAACTTTTGATATTGGGCAGATTAAAAATATAATAGATAGCTAGATGTAGATGGATTGTTCTTACAATGACCAGCTGGAATGGAAACAATTCAGGCAGAGGAAGAACCAACTGACCTCTTAGCAGGGTGGACGGAGTGGCCTGGGTTCCTATCCCTCCTTCTTCTGCAGGCTGAACATATAGAACTAGCTGCGTGGCGCTCCGCATACCTGGCCTCTATGTCAGCTCCCCCCCCCCCAAAAAAAACCCACCACCACACACCAACACCAGCAACAACAACTGTTTTTCTGAGTGCTGCTACTCACTGGGTCCCAATTCCATGTGGGCTTGGCAAATCCAAGCAGGTGCATGATAGTTACTTTTCACGTACTCATTTCCCTGTTCAGTGCCTGACAAAATGGATCCACGAATTTGGTTTTAGAATGTGGCCGCACCAGTTGAGAGCTTGTGGTTTGTACTGGAAGAGAGCCTGTGAACCAGGAAGTTCCTGGTTTTAAATGTTGCCTGTGTTGTGAACCTGTTTAGTGGCCTTAAGACAGGGGTGTCAAACCTCTTTCAGCTCAAGGGCTGAATTCAGTTTTGGAGAAGCTCCTGAGGGGGCTGCATTCCAGTGGTGGGCGGGGCCAAAGGCAAAAAGGGACGGGGCCAAAGGCACAATGCGACAGGGCCAAAACAATAAGAATACCGCAAGTATCAGCACATTTTAGCTTACCGCCAGTAACAAGCCTTAGGAACGGCATTTCAATATTTTAGAATGGAGAAAAGGCTGCACAAAAGCCAGGAAACTACCAAATGATTGGTGGTTGGGGGGAGAAGGGGGCATGGCCAGGGGGAGGGGGCGTGGTCTTCCAGGGAACCCCAGAGGGCTGCATTTGGCCCCCAGGTGGCCTAGATTTGGCCTGAGCTTCAACACACCTGCCTTAAGACAAGCACATCTCTCTCGGGCCCCCGACAAGCTCAAGACTGAGATTGTAAGAATATACACGTATGCCAACATGCTTTGAACGCTCTCTCTAAAGCAGCGTATATGTGTGTATTAATATTATACATTTGCACTTGTATTTCTAGCCAGACAAGAATTGTATTCATCTCCTGTCCAGGGTTTGCATTCATTACCTGAGGCTCTGTTCCAGTTTCTACCAGCCACAGCAGCAGTGAGCTTGGTGGTGACTGGAGACAGCAGCGCCTTCTCTGTAGCGGCACCCTGGCTGTGGAACTCTCTCCCCAGAGGGTGACATTAGCTCATTTCCTGTTGTTCTTCAGATGGTAGGTTAAAGGCACATTCCTATGCAAGTTTAGACAGAAAAAAGGCCTACAAGTGGCAGCATGCCCCAGCATGACCAGCCAGATGGGCGATTAAAAAATATAATTAATTAATAAATAAATAAATAAATAATTATTATTATTATTATTATTATTATTATTATTATTATTATTATTATTATTATTATTATTATTATTATTATTATTCCTGTTCTATTTTATGGGATCATGTGCACTTTATTATTTTTAATTTGTATATTACCACAAGTGCATATTGAGCGGAGAGGCAATGCATAAATATGATAAACAAACACACAAATGAAGTTTGCCAGGTCTCTTCCCCTCCGCCCCCAGCTTTGTCTATGATAATTGTGGATTGCAATGTAAAAAATTAAGATTCTAAAACAAACAAAAATAATGTTTTCCCCCTTCAGGGCTCCTAACTGACGTTCTGTTCTAAAAATCTCACTTTGGGCTGACATTTGAAAAGCAGTGTGATGGCTGAGAAGAATATATCTGTGGGAAAGAGTGTCATGCTAATCTATTCATTTCCCTCCACTGTCGCTGTGAAGGAGTTTTGCTGCTCGACATATCTGGATTGGAATCGTAGTTTCTTGTTATCTGGCTTTATGTGTCGAATACAGAAGTGCTAGTTAAGGACTTCTTATCTGCAAGAGTGGATGACAAGTGATTCCTGGCCAGAAATTCATTCTCCAGTGCCTTAATATCACATATATTGGCACACTGTCAAGTGTGCCATCAACAAATGCAACGCTTAGTTGGTTTCTGTGCTTAAATTGTTCTGTGGGGTGAGGACAGGAAAAGAATGACACATGGGCTTCCCTTTCTGCTGTGGAAAACCATAGATCAGGGGTGGGGGACACGTGTCCCGTTGGCCGCATGTGGCGCCCCAGGCGGGTTTTTGCAGCCCGTTTTGAAAGGAGGCCTGTTTTAAAAGAAACAGTTGGCAGCTTGCCACTGAAATTATATAGCATTGCAGCAGCAAAAAGGGTAATATTTTAAAGCAAAACAATAACTCCCCCCCCCACACACAAATGCTGCCCCCCTGGCCATTTTTGTGGCTCCCCGTGCGCCACCGGCACTGTGGCAGAGGTGGCGGGGAGCCCTGCTTTACAAGAAAGAAATGGCAGCTAGCCCTTTTTCCCCTGCTGAATCTCCAAATTTGGGTGATGTGGCTGTGGTTTGGGGCCTGGAGGGGTGTGATGCAGCCCCCCGACCCCTGGAAGTTACCCACCCCTGCCATAGACCATTGCCAGGGTTGGAAAAATGCTTTCTGGGTGATCAAGTGCCTTTGATCTCATCCACTCTCCACCTCCCCGTTTTTCTCAAGGCTTAATTCACGAGGTCCTTGGAGTAAACTGTTCTGTGTGTCCACAGAGCATGTGTGCTTAAGCATCAACATGGTTCTTTTCTACAGGTATTGGAACAGTTTCCATCTCTGATATGATCTCCAGCCCTCAAACCTGCCTTGCTCAGGTCCTCCAAATGTGTGCCCTTTTTAAAATGGGCTTGAAAGACCTGTCGGTTTAGACAGGATTTTTATGTTTAGTGTGCCTAATTGATTTCTCCTTTCTTTATTGAATGCTCTTCATTTTCTCTGCTTACTGTTCCTATTGGTGGATTCATTGCTGTATTAAATTGTGCCCCCCCTTCCCCTGGGCTTGAGAATTTTGTATTGATAGGTGGGTTATAAATAGGACTGTTGCCAGATTATTAATTGTTAATTAAATTTCCATATGAATAAAATGGATCTGGAGCAAAAGGTATTTTCATTTTTAAGTTATGTATCTGTGTATTAGGCATTTCCTTAGTGACATCCTCTCCTCTTTGTATGAGAGAGAAGTAGGAATGCCCACTCAAGGTGGTGCTAGCTATCTGCATTTTTTATAAGTACTTGTTTTAGAAATAAACATTAAAAAAACAAAAGCAAAAACAAACAAGCTGCTCGATTTGGGACACCTTTTCATTCAATCAAATGTTTTTAAATCAGTGATGAACCAATTAAAGGTTGTAGCATTAATTCTTTCTTTAAAAATTTAGTGGTTTTGAATGCACGTGATATTCTGCACTTTGTTAATAACATCGAATTACTTAGGGTGATTAGAACAAAAAGGAACAGCAAATTGCTCTGAAAGGATCTCTCCAAACTGCAGGAATGGGCATTAAAATGGCAAATGTAGTTTAGTTGAAACAAGTGTAAAGTGATGCACATTAGGGCAAAAAATGGGATCCAAGCTGACAGTAACTGACCAGGAAAGGGATCTTGGGATTGTGATGGAGATCTCGATGAAAATGTCAACCTGATGTTGACACTTTCACCACTGGATTTGCAACTCCATTCCATCATCATCATCAGGCGATCACTCGTGACCGAGTAAGATTGTCTTCCGGGATAAAAGGAGGAGATTCTAAAGAAGATTGTGTAGACTCTAGCGATGGGTCCGTAAGTGACTGTGGAGGCCAATTCTAGATCCACACAGCTTCCCACAGTGAGGACACAGGTTACCAGATAGAAGATGGTCCTGTAAAGGATTCATTTGACGTGCTTTTCGCTTAGCACGTTTCTCCCTTTCACCTTGCACTCGGGCTTCTTCAAAGTCCATGGAACCTTTGTGAAAGGCCAACCTCCATTTAGATCGTTCATGGGCCAGAGCTTCCCAGTTTTCGATGTTTATATTGCATTTTTTTAGATTAGCCTTATGAACATCTTTAAACCTCTTATATTGACCACCGATATTCCGCTTTCCATCCTTGAGTTGGGAGTAAAGTAACTGCTTTGGGAGACGGCAGTCAGGCATTCGAACAACATGACCGGTCCACTGAAGTTGGCGTTGAAGGATCATTTTTTCAATGCTAGTAGTCTTTGCTTCTTCCAGTACACTGGCATTTGTTCGCCTATCTTCCCAAGTAATTTGCAGGATTTTCCGGAGGCAACGTTGATGAAACCTTTCAAGGAGGTGGAAGTGACGTTTATAGATAGTCCATGTTTCGCAGGCATACAATAAAGTTGGTAATACAATGGCTTCATAAACCAGTGTTTTGGTCTTCTTACAAATATCCCGATCCTCGAACACTCTATGTTTCATTCGAGAAAATGCGGCACTTGCAGAGCTCAGACGATGCTGGATTTCACTGTCGATGTTAGCTGTAACAGAAAGATAGCTGCCAAGATAGAGAAAATGATCAACATTTTCCAGTATTGTCCCGCCAAGCTGGATAGATGGCATCACCAAAGGATTGGCTTGCACTTGCTGATGAAGCACTTTGGTTTTTTTGATGTTAAGTGAGAGACCAAGTTTTTCGTATGCTTCTGCAAAAGCATTTAGGATAGTTTGGAGATCATCCTCTGAATGTGCGGAGACCACATTATCATCAGCATACTGAAGTTCCACAACGGAGGTTGTAATTACCTTACTTTTTGCTTTCAGCCTGCTGAGATTAAAAAGCTTTCCATCTGTTCGATATATAATTCCCACACCGGTGGGAAGTTTCCCCTCGACAAGATGTAAAACCATGGCGATGAAAATGGCAAATAATGTTGGGGCGATAACACATCCCTGTTTAACACCTGATCCCACTTTAAATGGAGCACCATGAGAGCCGTTGTTGTCCAAAACCGTTGCCGTCATGTTGTCATGGAGAAGTCGCAAGATATTCACAAATTTATTGGGGCATCCAATTTTCATAAGGATAGTCCAGAGAGCTGTACGGTCTACAGTATCAAAGGCCTTAGCCAAATCGATAAATGCCATATAAAGGGGTTGATTTTGCTCCCGGCATTTTTCTTGGAGCTGACGTGCAGTAAAAATCATGTCTACTGTCCCTCTAGAGGGGCGGAAACCATATTGAGTTTCAGGGAGGATCTCTTCTGAAATAGATAGAAGACGGTTTGCGAGAATCCTAGCAAATATTTTACCTGCGGTTGCTAAGAGAGAAATGCCCCGATAGTTTCCACAGTCTGTTCTATCACCCTTCTTAAAGAGGGTGATAATTATGGCATCCCTGAAGTCTTCTGGGATCTCTTCTCTTATCCAGATTTTTCGATGAGTTTATGAAGATGTTGTACAAGTTCGGGGCCCCCTTCTTTAAAGATTTCAGCAGGAATCCCATCTGGTCCACTAGCTTTGTTGTTCTTCATTTGATTAATGGCTTTTTTTACTTCATCCAAAGTGGGGAGTATTGCAAGTTCCTCTTTAATTTGTTTTTGCGGGATTTGCGAAAAAATCTCATTATCCACCTTAGACTTACGATTTAAAAGGTCATAATAATGCTCTTTCCAACGCAGTGCAATAGACTCTTTGTCTTTTAAGAGTTTGGTGCCATCTTTTGATTGTAAAGGGTTTGTACCATAGGTATTTGGTCCATAAATGGCCCTTGTGGCCTTAAAAAAGCCCCGTGCATCATGAGATTCTGCAAGTTGTTGAATTTCTTCAGCTTTCTTTTTCCACCAAGCGTTCTTAAGTTCTCTTGTTCTTCTTTGGACCTCAGCCTTTGCGCTAGCGTAGGTTTTTTCTTGGCAGCGCAGTTAATATCATTTTGCCATATTTGGAAGGCTTTCCTTTTTTGGTCAATTATATATTTAATCTCATTGTCATTTTCATCAAACCAATCCTGATGTTTCTTAGTTTCATATCCAATAGTTTGTTCACAAGCTGCAGTAATGGAGGTTTTCAGCTTAGACCAATGGTCCTCAATGTTGTCAAGAGGTTCCGTAGGTAGATGTTCCTTAAGAAGTGATTGAAGATGAGTTTGCTTAATAGGATCTTGAAGGACTTGGATGTTCATTTTACGCCTTGGTTTCCTTCCTTGAAGCCTACGTTGGGGAGCAATGTTGATAACCATAGTGGACCGGATTAGTCGGTGATCTGTCCAGCAGTCGTCGGCACTCACCATGGCCCTAGTAAGAAGTACATCGCGGCGATCTCTAGCACGGACAATTACATAATCCAGAAGATGCCAGTGCTTTGACCGTGGGTGCTGCCATGATGTTTTAAACTTATTCTTTTGTCGAAAGAGCGTGTTTGTGATAGTGAGATTATGCTCTGCACATATAGACAAAAGTAAGAGTCCGTTCGGGTTGCTATTACCAACTCCGTCTTTTCCAATAGTTTCTGGCCATAAATCAAAGTCACGCCCGACTCTTGCATTAAAATCGCCTAGGAGGATAATTTTATCCTCCTTAGGTATCTCTGACAGGAGAGTGTCCAACTGGCTGTAAAAACTTTCCTTGATGTCATCATCAGCATCTAATGTTGGTGCATAAGCGCTCAAAATAGTTACCTGTTGGTTATTGGCGAGCTTTAATCGAAGAGTTATCAGGCGTTCGTTAATGCCAGTAGGAACTTCTGACAAAGAGTTCACTAGTTCATTTTTGATGGCAAAGCCTACACCATGTATTCGTCGGTCCTGCTCAGGTAGTCCTTTCCAGAAGAAGGTATAACCTCCTTTTTCTTCTTTCAGCTGTCCCTCTCCTGCCCTTCGAGTTTCTTGAAGTGCTGCTATGTCAATTTTAAACCGTCTCAGCTCCCTTGCAATAATAGCAGTCCTACGCTCAGGGCGTTCACTATCTATGTTATCCAGCAATGTCCGTATATTCCATGTTCCAAAATTCAAATGTCTTTTTCGACCGCTAAAATGGTGACCCCACTGGACGCGGTAATCCAGTCAGGGGAGAAAGAGGTAGACTATGTTTAGGGCACCTTTTCTAGCCCCCTCCCCATACGGGGTGAGCAGAGTGGATCCTAAATAGGGCTGCTCAGTCATGGATACAGCTGCCGAGCTGCTCGACTACCTCGTTCCTTGAACAGGGCGACTGAGTCTGCATCCACCGCCCATGTGCTGGTCCATGACTAGGGGCTTCCAGATTCACAGTCCTGCCCCCGTTGCCATTCGCCAGTCGCCATGGGACTTTTTTTTTTTGTTTGTTTGGTTGGTTGGGTTGGGTTGGGTTGGGTGGGTTGGGTTGGAAGACGCCTGTGCGTGAAACTGTTTTATGTGGGGAGATCGGTGCACAACGAATCACCACACAAACTTGACAGAGTACGGCAGAGATCCAATGGCACGGTTACCCTGACGATTGGAAAACCATTCTCTGCTGCAGCCTTCATCCGCCTTCACAGCCGTTGTAATTTAGGTTTAATTATCTTCCGCCTGTTCTGCCGTTGAGGACTTTATGTTTTGGATCGTTCTTTGTCTGGTTCCTCTCCCCGGACCTTACCGCCATGGGTGACCCTACTGGGAGTACATAGCTCCCGACGGCATTGCTCACAGGATTCATCGGAACACGCAAGCCCACTCACCACTTCAAGGTGACGATCCGGCGAGGGGGGATCGTCCATTCCATTCCATTCCATGTTGGTGATCACTAGGAATGGAATTGAGAGTTAAACTGCCAATATTATAATATCATAATGCCTTTATTCAAGTGCACTGTGTGACCACACTTGCAATGCTATATGTACAAGTCCTGGCCACCACACCTCAAAAAGGCGAGTAAAGGGAGACATGACAGAGGTGCATAAAATTATGAATGGTGTGGAGAAAATGGATAGGGAGACCTTTTTCTCCCTCTCTCATACTACTAGAACCCAACAGGGTCATCTCATGAAGCTGAATGATGGTAGATTTAAGACAGTTAAAAGGAAGGACTTCCGCACACAGCACATAGCTGAACTATGGAATTTGCTTCCACAAGATGTAGTGATGGCCACCAACATGGGTGGCTTTAAAAGGGGATTTCAAATACGGATGGCAATGTATTACCTCCAGTATCAGAGACAGTATGCTTCTGTATACAAATTGCTGGGGAACTCTTGCAAGCATGTCCTGTTGTGGACTTCCCAGTAGCATTCTGGTTGGCCACTGTAGGAACCTTTAGTCTGATCGGCCTTTGGTGTGGTCCAGCACGGCTTCCATTATGTTCTTAACTTATGTATCCTATATACTAAGAGCGAACTCAAATCTCTGAGTGTGGTTCCTTATGGAGTCAAAACAGTGCCGTCCATACCCAAGATGGAAGTATTGACAGGCTTGGGGAAATCCCAAGGTCTGCACAAGTACAGATAATCTTTGCGGGGAGGGGGAAACCTAAGGAGGCAAAAAACAAAACAGGCCAATGAGGTCTGAGTATGCTCGTTGGCAGTGGAGTGCTGGCTGACAGTTGGTGGTGGGAATGGAAAACCAATGGTGAGTGGGAATGGAATGGCATATCCTAGAAAAGGCATGGCTGGCTGGAACCCGAACAGGAACATTCCATACTCCAACATTTTGTTGCAGGTCCCTCATCCATGTCTGTTCGCAAAGTCTGAGCTAGCTTAGGATAAACTGATAGGGCATTTGTTGTGCTTGTACAGAATGACTGAGATATCAAATTAAAGTACAGAACATGTAGATTTGCTGGAAAATATATTTTTACCAAGTGGTTCTCCCCTGTCCCCCAAATCAGACAAACTCAACAAAGGAGGGGGGCTTGAGAAAATGTTAATGGACAGGGGAGCAGAACCTCTTTCAGCCTGAGAGCCGAATTCAGTTTCGGAGAAGCTCTTGGGGGCCATATTCCAGGGACGAGTGGGGTCGAAGGGAAAAGGGGGTGGGTCCGAAAATACCAGCATATTGTAGCTTGCAGCTCTTCCTTCCAGCAACCAAGCCTTAGGAGAGGGATTTCAACCTTTCAAAATGGGGAGTGGGGAGAACTGCACAAAGCCAGGAAACCGTGATCGGTGGTTGGGACGGAAATGGGTGGGGCCATCTCATCTGGAGAAACCCAGAGGGCTGGATTTGGCCCCTAGGCAAGCCAGATTTGGCCCCTGTGCCTGAGATTCTGCCCCCTGGCTTAGAAGTTAAGAACCAAATGCCAGTCGTCAGCATGGCAGCCAGGTCCCTGGCTCAGAAGGGTCACGGAGAAGGGAGGAGGCAATATTATTGATGTTAGCTGGCAGGTGTTGAATGCAATGCAAATGTGAATGAGGGAATGGGCGAGGGTGGGTTGCGCATTGCAAATCTGCCTGTTGTGGCAAACACTGGCGGATAATAATAACCGGGACTATCTTCTTATTTTGTCAGCTTTCCCATGTCTTCGGTTCAAAGAACCCTTCTCTCCTTCTGACTCTGGTAAGTGGCTTCAGATAATACGGTATTTGATTTCCAAGTAAGTTAATCCAGAGTATCGTACTATATGTACAGTTTAGCTTTTGTACAATAAAAGGAATGTTCCCCCCCCCCAATAAAAGTGGAGCACTTGGAGACCCACGCCAGCAATACAGCTTATCAGTACGGTACAAAGTAGCAAGCAAAAACCTCAAGGACAACGTGATTTCAGGGCTCTCAGCTAGTTAGTTTAGCTCGGGTCCTGACAGAGGCCCGGTCAACCGCACGCTGCTAGCTGGGTTCCCGGCGGAGGCCCGGTCTACCCAAGCGGCTAGCTGGGTTCCCGGCGGGGCCCGGTCTACCCAAGCGGCTAGCTGGGTTCCTGGCGGGGTCCGGTCTACCCAAGCGGCTTGTGAGTGATTTCAGCTTGGTTTCCCGGGGGTCCGGTCAACCCAAGCGGCCAGTGATTTCAGCTTGGTTTCCCGGGGGTCCGGTCAACCCAAGCGGCCAGTGATTTCAGCTAGCTGGAGCGTGCCGGGTGCAGCTACCCGGGGTTGCCGATCCTTCGTTCCCTTACCCTAGGCATGGGGCAAGATTGCTGATCAGGTCCAACAACCCAGTTCCCTTGCGTAGGGTGTTTTATACCTTGGTGTTTCAGGTAGCCCCTCCCTCCGTGATCAGGTGGGTTGACACCCTCCCTGAGGGGCGGCCTTTTGGGTCAGGTGGGGCGACGCCCTCCCCCCGTGGGATGGGGTCCCTTTGAAGCCACTTGCTTAATGGTCCCATCCTATGGTGTTGAGTGGCCATTTCTTAGGGGTGCTGAAGCGTCTGCCCTGGAGAGGTATTCAAGTCTTATGTAGATGGGGCTGATATGCAAGAGCATTGACAAACCTGGTGATGCTTCCTGCCTTCCCCCCTGGGGTGATTCTATGTAGATGTTGTTTGTCCCCTTTGGCATCTGTGGAGACTGGTTGTCTCCCCCCCCCCCCCGGGTCTCCTTCCCCCCTCCTTGGTGAGTGTGTGTGTGTCAGGCAGGGGGCTTAGGTTGGCTTTCTCCACATTTATTTATTTATTTCTATTATTATGGGCTTAACATTTCCTGGGTGCTTTTATGGTGATAAAAAATAAGGCAGACCTGACCTCAGGCTCACCATCGAAGACACAATATATAAGCAAAACGCTGCGGGAAGGGAAAAGCAAGCAAATATGGGCACCAAAACTTTTAATTATATTGTGACCAAGTGGAATTGGCCACCAAGGAGACAGTTGCAGGAGCTGGGGAGGAGGAAGAGACAAAATTATATATTATTTATTATTTTATTTAAATTACTTATGTATCACTTGATATTATAAGATTTCCAAGTAGTTTGCATAAGAAATACATAAAATACAATATAAAACCTAGTATAAAAACAATATATAATAATAAATACATTTAAAACATTCTTCTTTTCCTTCCTCTCCTACCGGAGGTTGGACATTATCATGGCTGAACAGTCTTCAGATATGGCCGCTCTAAACAATGATGTTGTATTGCCCCCAAACCATTCTTAAGATTTCTCTGCCAAGACCTCCTCCTCCTTCCTACACTTCTTTTCCCATTTATTTTCCCTTGTATAGTCAGCTGCAATAGTCTATACTGTTCATTTCTCATTATATGATCAAAATATTCTAGCTTTCTTCATTTTATGTGTTTTATAATTTCTTGATCTTTATACATTCTCTTTAACACTTCTTTATTGGTCACCCTCTCGGTCCATGAAATTCGTAACAACCTGCAATAAATCCACATTTCAAATGCTTCTATCTTTTTTATGGCAGTCTGTGTTAAAGTCCACGATTCCATGCCATGCAGTAGAACTGAAAATACATAGCACCATACAATGCACATTCTCAAGGGTAATTTTATGTATTTTCAGGAATAATTCTCTGATACCTGATGTCAAGGGTAAAATTGCAGTATGAAGTGATTACATTAAAGAGTTGTTTGAAGATAATAAAACATTACATAAACAATAATTACACATCAGGGAAAGCCTGAGTAAACAGGTGCATCTTCAAGAGGTGTCTAAAAATTGCCACACGTGGGAGAGTGTTCCAGTGGGTGGGTGCCACTTCCAAGAAGGCCCATTTATGTGCTGTGGGTTGTGGGATGGCCAGAAAAGCCTCCTTGGAAGATCTCATGGGTCGGTTCAGTGTATATAGAGGAAGACAGTTTGCTAGGTATACTGGTCTCGAGTTGTTTTGGGCCCAAATAAGCTGGTAAAGTCGGCCCATGCATTCTTGCTTCTCCCTGAGCAGTAGCCAGGTGGCCTGACTGCTAATAGCCATGCCTTGTGTCAGCCAGCCTGGAAGCTTTCCGCAGTGGAAATTGTTGCGCACCAGGCCATATATTGCATCTGATTTGGGGGAATGTCAGGCAGTTAAGTCTGAGGGAAGGAGGCCTGCCCAAATTGACTGAGAGCCAAATTCAAATTCCTGGGCTATCATGGAGTCCGCTGGGGCCTCCAGCTTAACTATTTGCCTCTCAGCCTAACAGTCCTCATAGAGTGGTTGTTGACGACAAAATTACATGAAGATTTGTAAAGCATTTTGCATGCTGAAAAGTGCTTTTTAAAGAAGTTGTATAAAAAGGAGTGACCCAAGAGGTGAGGTTGGGTTGGCCCATTTATCTAGATCTGCACCTTGCCCTCACTCACTGGGAACTGATAGCAGTGTAGATGAATGTGGGGTGGGGGAAGTGGTTCCCCCTCTCCTCTGTTGCAAGAAAGGAATGCTCCCCCCCCCCTTAAGGGCTGCCCCCTCTGTGAGAGGGGTGGAGGAGAAGGGTGCTTCCTTCCTGCTAACAGCTCCCCACTGCATGCACACACACTGGCCTGTCATGCCATTGGAGAACTATCTCCAATGGCAGTCCTTGGGTTCTGTACCTTGACCACAAAAATCAGGCATGTGGATTCTCTGGCCCGTGGGCCTAATCTGGCCAGCGGAGGTTTCACATCCAGCACACAGAGCCTACTTGGGTTGCTCCAGGAGGCGGGGCCTCCAAGTCCCCTGCAGGACCCTCTGGAGGAATGCCCCATCAAAGAAGATAACAGATTGCAGGTAGCAGTGGAGATGGGGGTGTAGGGGCCATGCACCACCCCCATGGGGATGATGCATGCGGTGCAAAGCCCCGGGGACTTGGCCAGCACTGGAAAGAGCGGCCACTCTTTCCCGTGCCAGCTAAGCCTCTTTCTTCGTGCTGTGAGAGGCATGGAAAAAGTCAAAACGGGGGGCAGGGTTTGCGGGGGGAGTGAGGTCATCAGTGGGTCGCCTGCCAATGTCATCCATCCCACCCACATTTGGTTCTCCACCCTGTTCATAAATGGACCCAGAAGAAGAGAAGAGGGAGGAGAAACAAGTTACTTAGATGGGAAACCTCTTTCCACCAATATGGAGTTTGATTAGTTCCTCCGAACTGCAGAAAGAGAGTGCTGCGTCTTCATAGCCTGCCCCTATATTTTGTGCAGCCATTCCTTTTGCATGCAGACATGCATGCTTCCAATCCGTGTTTATCTTATTTCCCATCATTCTTCCATCCTTGCATTCCGGACTGTACACACAGGATCTCCAGACCCCGCTGACCTGGGGTCAGGCTGGGCTGGTATACCGGGTGCCTTAAGAACATGCCCTGCTGACTGGGAAATGCTGGGAATCGTAGTCCAACACTTCTGGAGGGCACCGGGTTGGGGAAGGCTGGCTTACACAATGCGATGCCTTTTTGTAGTTTTAAGACTGAAGCAGCTGCTCTGTAGCTCAAAGCCTCACTCTATATTCTGTTGCCTTCCCTTTCCAGCGAGGAGTTAATACTGACAGTGGGAGTGTGACCAGGGAGGCTTCGTTTGAAGGAATCAGCCAGTAAGTCACCTTCTGGGTTTGTGTGTTGAAAGCAGTTGGAAGTTGGCGAATTATTTGAAATGCGAAGTGAACGCAACTAGAAATGGTCAAGTGTTGGTTGGAGGATGATCTCGCTTAGGCGGCAGTTCTGTCATGGCTGCCTGAGGGTATGAACCACCCTGGTAGGGGAGTCGCTTGCATTTATACCGTGTTTTCGACTAGAATGTGTGTGAAGCACTTTGAACACTTTTAGCGGAGGACCCTTGCAGCAGCCCTGGAAAATAGGTCAGTATTATCATGACATATAGAATAACTCATCAAATTAATTAATTTATTATTATTTATTAATTATATTTATACCCCGCCTTTTTTCCTGCAAGGAACCCAAGGCGGCTTACATAACCCTCCTCCTCCTCTCCATTTATCCTCACAACAACCCTGTGAGGTAGGTTAGGCTGGGAGTCAGTGACTGGCCCAAAGTCACCCAGTGAGTTTCACGGCCGAGCGGGGACTAGAACCCGGATCTCCTGAGTCCCAGTTCAACACTCTTAACCACTACGCCACACTGGCTCTCAAATGATGCAGCAAATAGCTTCTTCATTTAGAACTAGGGCTGGGCCAGCTCAAATTCTGGGGGTGGGTGGCTTTCTGGGGGTGGGTGGGTGGACTGGGGTGAAATAAATAAATAAATAAATAAATAAATAAATAATAATAATAATAATAATAATAATAATAATAATAATAATAATTATTATTATTATTATTATTATTATTTACAAGTAGATTTCGGAGCAGTAAAAAGATAAAAACAGATAAAAGAAACAAAAACAATACATTGAAAACAAGATATCATTAAAATGGTGGTTGGACAGCAGAGAAGGCTTCCTGGAACAAGGAGGTCTTCAGCAGGCGCCGAAAGCAGCACAGTGTCGGAGCCTGCCTGACCTCCAGAGGCAGGGAGTTCCACAGAAATGGAGCCGCCACACTGAAGGCCCTTCTCCTGGTGGACTCCAATCGGGCCAAAGGTCCATGAGGAACCACCAAGAGCATGCCCTCTGATGACCTCAGCGACCGGGCAGGATGGTAAGGTGGAAGGTGCTGTCTCAGGTAACCTGGTCCCAAGTTGTTTCCGGCTTTGTACACAAGCACCAAAACCTTAAACCTGACCCGGTAGCAAATAGGTAGCCAGTGCAGTTCCTTCAGCAAAGGAGTTGCAAGCTGAAAAGGGGAAGTTCCCGGCATTTTGCACTAGCTCCAGTGTTCAGAGCAGCCTGAAGGGCAGCCCCACACAGAGTGCATGACTCCCCAGCTTTAAGCACTGGGGGATGTGTGGGGAGGATTCACCGGAGTTTCTGCCACTTTGACTGGCTGGTGGCGACTATTTTGGCTTTCCCCGGAACTCCCCGTTCCAAGGAGCGTTCTGGAGAAACTAGTGCGGGCTCCCCCCCCCCCCGCCCGCCCCAAACCTCCCATGCACCACTCCATTTGGTCAGTCTGAATTTACAGCTTCTTGGAGAGAGCCTCCCCGTTCTTCCGCCCACTTTCTCTCGGTGTGTTTGTTCTTTTGCGCTCTAATCACAGGGCATCAAATGATTGTCCTGCTGCCTTCTGACAGCTGTGGATCATTTGTGTGAGCTTCCTGTCAGCAAAAGATCACCCACGGACGTGGTAGTGAGCAGCTTGCTGCTCCTCGTGTGTCAGAATTAATGTCCTCGATCTCTTGTTATAATGCTTCTTCTCCCTTATCTCCAACTCCTTGGGCACGGTCTCCTTGACAGACCTGCCAATTTTGTAATTCCTTTGACCACGTCAGATGCTGAGTACTTGCAACTAATTAAGCTGCAAGAGAAAAGGCTTAAAATCTGCTCTCGATTTCTGCAGCTGTACGAAATCTTGTTGCTTTGTCTGCCGTGCAAAATGACTCCAGATTGATTTGTACTTAAAAAAAAAAAAGGAAATGGATTCATTAAGAGTGGCGTGCATTTTTTTTAAAGCAAGTGTTGTATTTTCTCTCTCTTATCCATCCTTTATTTAAGAGACTTCCTGAGGCTTTTGGTGGAATCTCAGGAACAATGCTACCTCCACCCTATTTGCTGAGGGCAGCATAATAATATCAATTGATATTTTCATGCCTTATTAGGCAGGGGCTGAATATGGTCACTTCACATTTTTCTCCTGCCAAATTCTTCTGCTTGTCAAAACTACCATTGAGTAACTTCCTTTTAAACTTTCTTGATACCATATTTTGTTGAATAGGATTTATTTCCCCGCAGAGCTCCCTTGTGTCAAGCTTAAGGTGATGGTTTGAGTAGGTTATTCCAGATTATTTATTATACCATTTCTGCAGATTGCTGAGGCTTTGGATGATCTGGTTATTGTGGAGGCAATCGCTGGAGAATCTCTCCTATGCAGACCTCGCTGAAATGAGCAACCTGTCTGTGTCCTCATCCATTTCCCAGGCCTTGCACTGCAGATGGTGTTGGTAGATTGTGTGCACCTCGGAGTGCTGCAGATGTCATCTTGGGACTGTTGGGGAAGATTGCTCCAGAATTTGTCTCCCCAGATCCTCTGAGTACGACTGACAAGGCCCTATTGTGCATTTTGTTCTTTCCTGAGACTTGTCATCTTCCATCCATGCCACATTCGGGAAATTCTCCCAACAGCTGAACTTTGTGCTCTGCTTTTCAGGCTGTCGCTCTCTCACACTTTCTGTCTTCTATTGAAATCTGTCTCTTGTTGTGCTGCACTTCTTCATTTGTTCAACCTCTTGAACATCTTCTGGATCACTAGTCCTCACTGACTTACTATGACAGTAAGTAGAGATCTCTCTATATTTCCATTCATGGATGCTTGCATGCAGTGGGTCTCTCATGCATGGTTTCACTGAAGGCAGGATAGGATATAGTTTCTACCAGTATTAACATGCAGGAAAATGGTTTTCTTGGGGGGGGGGGTGTTGAAATGCCTCCCCCCCAAGTGGTTTGGTGTGGATGGCACATGCTCATTTCCATCTGTTACTATCGGTAAGAACTTAAGAAGAGCCATGCTGGATCAGACGAAGGATCTATCTGATCCAGCATTCTGTTCGCACAGAATGCCAACCAGATGCTCACGGGACACGTAGGACTTGAGGGCAATAGCACCTCCCGCTCGTGTTCCCCAGCAGCTGGTATACATAGGCCTACTGCCTCTGATACTGGATGTAATATATGGCCATCGTGACTAGTAGCCATCGATAGCCTTCTCCTCCATGAAATCCCCTCGGTCAGCACAGCGAGCTGCAAATCCTTCCCACACTGGTTGTTTTGGGGGCAAAAGTACTCTCTTTTCTCCCTCCCGCTCACAGCGGTAATTTCCCCTACAGTTCCTCTTCTGCTGTAAATGTTTTGGGGTTTCTACTGCTTGCTCGACCTTAATTGGGCTTCTTGGGTCATTCCGTTGAGGCTGTACGCATGGATCCTCGTTTGCCATTGTTTTTTATACACTGCTAGTAAGTTGTGGCTTTTATGGCTGATCCTTTGGTTGTGTCGGGGATGCCAGTCCTTAAGGAAGCATCTAGACCAGCTCTTCCTCAGCCCAGGGGCTGAGGACACATTGATCTGACTCCCATTACATGACAGCCCACTGTGGCTTAATTTACCTGTGTAGGCTGTCATGTTGTGCATGACACCTACAGCTGCCCAGGTTGCTGTGGCTTGCCCTGGCTTGCCTTGTTGTGCAGACAGGGGCTGTTTGAGGCTTAGACAGCCCTCAAATACAGTCATGCCTTGGATTGAGAGCATAATTCGTTCCGGAAACGTGCTTGTAATCCAAAACACTCTTATATCAAAACGAAATCCCCCCAAAAAAAATTTGTACAGAGATTTTTAATTTAAGCCGTACTACAGTACTTGTATTGCAAGACATCGCTTGTATATCAAGTCAAAAAAAATTAAATAAATATTTTAAAATTTGCTTGTCTTGCAAAACGCTCTCAAACCAAGTTACTCTCAAACCAAGGTATTACTGTAACCCCAAAACAAACCACTGTGGCGTACTGGTTAGAGTGCTGGACTGGGACTCGGGAGACTCGGTTTCTAGTCCCCGCTTGGCCATGAAACTCACTGGGTGACTTTGGGCCAGTCACTGACTCTCAGCCTAACATACCTCACAGGGTTGTTGTGAGGATAAAATGGAGAGGAGGAGGAGGAGGAGGAGGAGGAGGAGGAGGAGGAGGAGGAGGATTATGTAAGCCGTCTTGGGTTCCTTTCAGGAAAAAAGGTGGGGTATAAATATAATAAATAAATATAATAAATAATAATAATGGGTTGAGGATTGTCTAACACTCAGACAACCCCTGCCGCTTTAGCTCACAAAGCACATGGGTGCCATGCACCAGGCAACAGCCCCCACGAGTAAACGAAGCCACAGTGAGCTGCCATGTCGTGCCAGCCAGGTTTACTGCCCCTGCCTCTAGAGATGCCTTGCCGCTGCAAAAAAGTGTGGAGGAAGTGGCTCAGTGATTCTCTCCTGGCCTATGGCAAAGACGCCTCGATCTGCCTTGCAGGTATCCTCAGTTCAGAACCGTGATCATAGATTCACAGGAGAGGAGCTCGAGATTTATATTTTCGCTGTGTCGTGAGTGTTTCCAACCTGCACTGTCATCCGAACACTGCTCAACTGCTCCCTTCGAGAAGAGAACCTGTTGGCTGCGAGGTCATTGCTATTTTCACTTGTCCCAGCTTCCAGTTGGGCTGCTCTCTTGATGAACTCTTAAATGTTCAATTCTCTGTATTGATCTTGATTCCAGAATTATGTCCTGCTATTCTGTGCACAGCTCACTTTCCTGTATCTCCTGGTTTCCTTCATTGCTCGTTAAGATCATGGTGGGATGCTTTGAGCTGAAATGGAACCCGGTCTTTTGTTCGCTGAGCTTCATAGACTAAACATACCATTTTGCTCATCAATGGCTTTTGTACCAGGTTGCCTTTATGCTTAACTTACTTTTGCATCCACGTTTCTGCTTTTGTGCTGAACCATACCCTTCTCTTTTTTTTTTGTAGGGATATAATGGTCTTAAAATCTTCCGATTGGAAAAGTGTTTCACTTAGGTTCAAAGCAGGCAAATCTCATTAGCCATGCTCCTTCCTCCCCCCCCCCCCCCCGGTGACCAGCCGAGTTCCGTGGAGGGCCTGAAATTGTGCGGCTGACTTCATTGCAAGGTGTTGAGATGAACACTGGCTAAAACTGAACACCTGACAGCGTAGGCGTCGAGAGCAGGGGCTGGAAAAAAAATCAGACTCACATGTAGAGATTGGATGCGGGTTTCTAAGAATTTGAAATATCACTTCAGGCAGGGCTGTAAAGCAAGCACACGGTGGTGCCTGAGGAATGTAATAAATTTCTCCTGCCCTTGCTAGTGGATGGCAGCCATGGATTTTGAATGCAACACCCCAAATGCCGCTACATCTCTCAGGACCTAGGGGGCAAAACAGTCACTAACTCCCTTGGGATGTTGATTCACAGAGGACTTTTGCCTGTGTTTCTGTTGTGTTGCTGTATGTACAGACGCACTTTCATTTCAGCTGAGAGAGAGAAGTCTCCAGTGGGTTACTGTCTGCTTTTGCTTGGATTTCCTCTCACCTGTGCATCTATCTCACCACATTATCCCGCAGCAGGCCAGTGCAGTTGTTATGCTCGCAAGCTCTGAAACATGGCTCTGAAACTGCCTCCCACTTCACATGCAAATTCCACCCTTCTCTTAATAATCTTTGGCCATGGTTATGGATTCATATCTGCACCCGCGTTTACCTGGGGTGCCACTTAACCAGGGTTTGAAATAGGTTTGCAGACCTTGCTTAAGCGGGGACCTAATTGGCATTTATACTGGCATCTATACTGGCCAGGACATTGTTAAGACCAACAGAGGAAGGAAGAGGAGAAAGGCTAGGAGCAGAGAGTGTGCAGCCCCCTGGCCTACTCACAATAGTTGTGGTGAAGAGATTCGGGTGACACAGCCTCTCTGGCCCAATGTATACAATAACCCAGAGATTCAAGAAATCAATTACTTGTACATACATCCACAGTTATTTTGGGTAAACTCTAGAGCAGTGTTCTCCAACCTTGGGTCCCCAGATGTTTTTGGCCTACAACTCCCAGCATGCCCCAGCCAGCGTAGCAGCCACAGAGAAGGCTGGTGGGGACTCTTCCTAGTCCCCACCAGCCTGGCTGCTCTGGCTGAAGGGACAAGGAGAAGGCCGTCTGTGGCAGATCTTGTTGAGCGGCCTACTAGATGTTGCTGGAGATGCTCCTTGAGATAAACTGGGCCGGAGCCATATAGGGTTTTAAAGGTCAAAACTAACACCTTGAATTTGGCTCGGCAAGCAACTGGTAGCCAGTGCAACTCCTTCAGCACTGGTGTGATGTGATCTCGCCGGTGGCTGCCTTTAACCAGGTGAGCCGCCGTGCTCTGTACCAGCTGTAGCTTCCGAACCGTCTTCCAGGGTAACCCCACGTAGAGTGCATTACAGTAGTCTAGGCGAGAGGAGACCAAGGCATGAACCACCGATGGGACCAGATGATGGCTCACAGCTAACACCTGAGCCTCCTTGGACAGCTGGAATCTAGAATGACTCCCAAGCTGCGGACCTGCTCTTTCAGGGGTAGATGTATCCCATTCAGCACCAGGTCAATATCCCCCAACCTTCCCTTTTAAATTTTTTTAATTATATTTATACCCCACCTTTTTCCTGCAAGGAACCCAAGGCGGCTTACATAATCCTCCTCTCCATTTTATCCTCACAACAACCCTGTGAGGTAGGTTAGGCTGAGAGTCAGTGACTGGCCCAAAGTCACCCAGTGAGTTTCATGGCTGAGCGGAGACTAGAACCCAGATCTCCCGAGTCCCAGTCCAACACTCTCACCACTACGCCACACTTTTCTCCCACCAAAAGTACCTCGGTCTTGTCAGGGTTCAGCCTCAGCATGTTCCTTCCCATCCAGCCACCTACTGACTCCAGGCACTTGGACAGGGTCTCAACAGCCAACCTCGGTGAGGACTTGAAGGAGAGGTAGAGCTGCGTGTCATATGCATATTGATGACAGTGCACCCCAAACCTCCTGATGATAGCTTAAAGTTATTTTTTAGTGTTGTATTTAATTCAGATTTTGTTTTGTTTCTGGATTTTATTGTTAGCCACGTTGAGCACCATTTTGGCAGAAAGGTGGGCTATAAATTAAACAGATTAATACATAATCTCCTGGCAGCTGAGATGTTAGTCTTGAGTAAAGCCTAGATCCACTGTCCGTAGCCTGGGTCCGTTGTCAAACGGCCACTAATTCTCTCTCCATGGACGCTGCTGTGAAAGGATCTGCTGCTGGATTTTCTTGGCTTGAACAGGATGGTTGTGGCAGCATGTCGGCTGTTGGGGGCGCCCTGCAACCTGTTTCTGTTGGGACAGCTCCCAGTGGGTCCTGGTGGCAAAGCCTGTGAGGCGAATTACAGGGCGAAGGGAGAGATGCCATCCCCCCGCTGCTTCCTTTGGTCCTGCCCTCTCCATTCACTGCAACTCTTTTTGCCAACCCTCACTTGCATTGTGCGCTTGTTCAGTGTCTAAAGCTGTTCTCCAACCTTGAGTCCCCAGATGCTTTTGGCCTACAACTCCCAGCATGCCCCAGCCAGCGTACGCTGGCTGGGGCATGCTGGGAGTTGTAGGCCAAAAACATCTGGAGACCCAAGGTTGGAGAACACTGGTCTAAAACTATAGATAAGTGTGGTGTTGGGATTTTGTTTGGAAGCATATGTCTCCTTAACTTGCTGTATATATTTTGCAATAGCTGTTGTATCTTTAGATGGGGTACTGCACGACTTGCTGACTGGATGTTAACCCAGTATGGGCAGCTTATACAGTTTCTAGTTAATTTTTGTTTCTCTCTCTCTTTTTATATAGGTTTACTGTAAACAACACAATTCTTCATCCAGAGATTGCTGAATGGTATGTTACCTTTTCACCCTTATTTTCCAAACTTTACCACTGGGATGCGTTTCCCCTAGAGCTTCTCCGAAGTACAATTCGGCCCTTGGTCTGAAAGCGGTTTGAGCCCTGGCCACGCCTTTGATGCTCAGGGGCAAAAGGGAGGCTTTCCCTCCTAATGAAACAATGCTCCCAAGGGTGTTTCTTTCCCCCTGAATGGCAACTATTCACTTCTGTGGGAGAAATTAAGGGGGGGGGGGATTAAATTTTGCCTCCTCTCAACTGGATTCCAGATTGTGATTGGTTTGTTCCAGAGAATTCAGTTGAAGCGATTGCAAACTGATTCATGTTCTGTCTGTGTAGCCCCACCCTTCATTTGCATAGCCCCACCCACCCTCACTGCTGTGTCAATATGATGGAATGTCGGAAATTGGCTTTTAGATATTTAGATTTCTATGTTTGATAGTGCTGACATTTTTAAAATATGCAAGTTGCTATGGCTCCCGGAATATGTCACTTCATTCTTCACAACAGACCTTGAGCTGTTTCTGGCATGAGTGTTAACATCTATGCTCTGATGCTCTCCCGGGCTTATTCCCTTCCCATAGGCCAGATGCAGATGAAATATGGACTCCTCTCTTTTTGAAATGCAGTCTGTTTCATAGATTTCATAGATCATAAGAGTTGGAAGGATCCTACAAGGCTATCGAGTCCAACCCCCAGCTCAATGCAGGAAACTAGAGGAGGGGTCTCCCATCCAAGTCATAACCAGGCCTGACCCTGCTTAGCTTTCCACTTCATGGTCCTATTTATCATGCCCTCAACAATACATGCTGGTGGTTGGGAGGAAGATAGTTTTGAATGATTTCGGACACAATGTGTCATTTTTGTCAGACAATTTTGTTACATTTCCTAAGTCAGGGATGGTCACTTTTGGCCCTTTCCCTTCTCTGGCTGGAGCTTCTGTCGATTCTCTGCACTCTAGCCTGGGTGGCAGGATTCTGTGACGGGTTGGATCTTCAGCAGGGGTCAGGTTTCTCGGGAAGCAAGATGAAAAGAGATCAGCACCATGGAAAGCTCCGAGTGAGGCTGAAGCTGGAGGCCAGACTTGATTGTCTGCGGGTGGGTGTGCATGGCACTTTAAGCCCGGGATATGTCTCTGTAGCCACCCTGAGCTTCAAGTTAGCCTGGGCCCACCACTGTGCCTGGCTAACGATCAGGCACAGCGGTCCTGAGGCACCTCCTCCCCGCCCCTTCCCTGCTCAGTCCTTTTGCCAGTATCCCAGGGGACACTGCGGGGAGCGGAGCAGGGATGACAGCTGCCAAAAAGTGCCCAAGAGAGGCACTTTTCAGTGGCTGTCAGAGGCTCACGCTGAGCGGCACACGAACAAGGGCAACAAGCCCCATGGTGCTTGGCTTCCACTCAGGGAAGCCGAGCACCATGGGGCTCGTTGCCCTTGCTTGGTGTGGCCATTGCTCAGCTGAGTGACGCCTGTGCCTCCTCCCCCCCCCCGCTGCCCAGTAGTGCAATCACGCCTACGATCGTGCTGCCAGGCAGGGGGGTCACGTTCTCCTGCGCCACCCTGGGAGGAGGCGCAGGAGAACACACCTCCTCTCCACCCTGCCTGGTGGCACAACCATACCTGCGATCGTGCCCAGGAGGAGGCGCAGGAGAACGCGCCTCCTCCTCCCGCCTGGCAGTGCGATTGCGTCGGCGAGGGGCGGGAAGGCGCCCCACCACCTTCTCAAGCCCCATATGGGGCTTGGGAATGCGGCGCAGCAGACACAGCTGGGAAGAGGGGATTGCTCTAGCCAAGCCAGCTGGAGCAATCTCCTCTTATCTGCTGTCATTGGGCTTCCTCTTGAGGAGTCCAGTGACAATGCGCCCTGCCCCGCCCCGCCCCGCCCAGTGCCACTTGGCCAGAGCGGCAGAACTTTCTGCCACTCTGGCCATGGGGCTCTGTGGCCAAAAAGCTTGACCGTAGCCAAAAAGCCTGTGCCGAGCAAGGTCGCTCTCTGTTCGGACGACATGCTAAACCACGGAGGGATTAGTAAACCCCAACAGGCCATGGCTTTGCAGGGTTTGCTCTGTAGCTGCCTCACGGGGTGGGGTGTGTGCTGAGTTCGTACAACAAGCCAAGCCACGCCGGCTTTGAAGCCCACGGTGGCTTAGCGTGTCATGCGAACCCAGGCTGTATGTTGCTGCGACAAGGAGCAGATCGAGTCCGAGCCTCGTGTAGCAAACCGCAACAGTGTGCCCTGGCATGCAAGTGTCCCTATGGCTGAAGTTCTGAGTCCGAACTGGGTCCTGGGCAGATGGGAGCCTTGTGGCCCCTTTCTGTGACCGAATCTCCTCCCTGAACTGTTAAGACTGGAGCCTCCTCTGAGGACAAGGGGTCGGGGATGTTCTGAGATGACATTTTGGGGTCCTGGTCCATGACAGCTCCTCCAGTTGTTTTAGCTTTCACCTCCCATGAGCCCTAGCCAGCTTAGCCAATGGTGAAAGACCCTGGGAGTTGTACGCCAAAACATCTGGATGGTCACAAGTTGCCCACCTCTGTCCTAAATGAAGGTGTGAGTTTGTCTGTAACAATTTGTTGTTCCTGAAACCTATTTTATACTCACTAGTTAATGGCCAGGGGCAGAAAAAAAGATGACTAGCCCTCCTCTTCCGATCTGTGCAAGAGGCTCTATATGTGGAATGCAGTGCAGTGTTAAAGCTGCTTCTTGCAGAAATGCCCTAGAAGTAGTTCCATCTCTTCCCTCCTCTCACTTCTGCCTCCAGAAGAAATGAACAGCATATGCACCCCAGAAGAGCAAGTGCTCTTTAAACAGCTCTCCTACCAAACTTTGAAAGTGCTTTATAAACTTGGAGATAGTTTACAAATTCATGGAGGAGGAGGCAGGGATGGGGACTCGGACTCGAGGACTCGACTCGTGAGTCGGACTGAGTCCCCCCCTCTGACTCGAGTCCCATTATTTTTAATGGGACTTGAGACTCGACTCTGGACTCGACGCCAAGGACTCCGTCACCGCCGCCCGGCCGCATGCCGCCGCCGCTCACCTCACTACCGCCGCCGCCGCCGCCTCGCCATTGCACGCTGCCTCGCCATTGCACGGCGCCGCCCGCGCCGCCGCTCACTTCACCACCGCTGCCACCTCCTCGCCACCGCATGCCGCCTTGCCGCCGCCGCTCACCTCGCCGCCGCCTCGCCATTGCACGCTGCCGCGGCTCCCGCACTGGTCCGGTCGTGTCACTTCCGGCGCGGTGGAAGTGACGCGACGGGACCAGCGCGGGAGGCGCAGCAGCGTGCAATGGCGAGGCGGCGGCGAGGTGAACGGCGGTGGCGTGCGGGCGGCGGCAAGGCGGTGGTGGTGAGGTGAGCAGCGGCACGGGCGGCGGTGGCGACTCGAGTGGCGCAGAGAACGCTCCGCGCCGCTCAGAAGAGCGAGCCGCGGAGAACTACGAGCCCAGGGAGGGCTCGTAATACATCCCTGCTGCCGACGGTAAGTGGTGGCGGTGGCGGCCCATGGAGGGAGCGGGAGGGTCTCCGCAGGAGGAAGGGCAGCTCTTGTTCCTCTCGCGGAGACCCTCCCGCTCCCTCCATGGGCCACCGCTTTGGGAGTGACTCGAGACTCAGGACTCGAGTCACCATTTTGGACCTCGGACTCGACTCGAGACTCAGGTCCAAAGACTCGTGACTCGACTCGTGACTCGAGGCCAAGGACTCTTCAACATCCCTGGGAGGAGGCTATCAGTGGCTACTAGTCCTGATTGTCTATGTGCTACCTCCAGTATCAGAGACAGTGTGCCTATGCACACCAGTTGCTGGGGAACATGAGTGGGAGGGTGCTGTTGCCCCCATGTCCTGCTTGTGGGTTTCCCAGTGGGCAGCTGGTTGGCCACTGTGTGAACACAATGCTGGACTAATTGGGCCCTCGGTCTGATCCAGCTGGGCTCTTATGTTTTTCTGTTCTAATTTGGCCCCCTTACCTTAAACTAGTTCTGCACGCCCTGGTTTAGCAAACTGGGATTCCTGGCTCGTTGCTCTCCTAATAAGCTGGAGTCTGAAGCCAGGGCTGGTCCTTGGTTTCAGAGTCTCGCCTGTTTGGTGAACAACGGAAGACTAAACAAACTACCGGAAGAGGTTTTCTGGTTTGTTCAGTCTCTCCTGCTGGCAGGAGGAGCCAAGCAGGAAGGATTGGGTGGCACCCACCAGCATGCTCACTTATTCCCCATAGGTCAGAATTCTGAAGAATTTTGGCTTTTTGTTACGTGCGAACCAGCCCATTTTGTAATATCACGAGGGGAAAAAATGAAATGATACTGACATAATTCTTGTTAATTTGCTGAAATATTCATTAGTGTTCATCACTGTGTAGGTACAAATACAAATACATTCATTATAATTAACACTACAGCAATGACTACCCAAAGAAGTATTAATTGAATGTCTGGCAGAGTGGGTAATGTTATATAAATGTCAGACTATTATTGCCTCCTTTTGGGATTCATTTTAAAAGCATTAATTCTAATGCATTTCATCGGCAAATTTATGGATGTTCTTTCTAATTACACTTGAATGTCAGTGGAGTCTGACATTAGCAGAAGCGTACCTGGAAGAACCCAAGTTCTAAAGTGTTATGCAGTGGTGATATTTCTTAATTTTTAATTCTCCCCCCCCCCCCATAAGGTGGCTATTAACAGCAATTTTCTGTTATTGGAAAATAAAAGTCCTGTAGTTCAAAACGGATATGCTGTGGGCCAATTTTGTGAGGATTGAAGGAGGAACTCCGTGTCTTCTCCTCTTCTCTGCTACAGCATGAAGTAATGCTATGTAATGTAGTGCACTGAGTAAAACCCAGTGATGGAGTAAGCGCATGAGGCGTCGTGTGTGTTTCCATCTGTCACTGCCCGGCCCTTGTGGGCTGCAGCTGATGATGTGACAATGGAACCAACTACGTAGGGAGGTGGTGGGCTCTCCCACTCTGGAGGCATTCAAGGTGCGGCTGGACAGCCATCTGTCAGGGATGCTTTGACCTGGATTCCTGCACTGAGCAGGGGGTTGGACTCGATGGCCTGGTAGGCCCCTTCCAACTACTTTTCTATGATTCTATGTGGAGTTAGGGAATGGGGAAACACATCGCAGTGCATCTAGCACTTTCATTTCTGCATGTTGCAGGGGAGAGGAGGGTTTCATAGATTTCATAGATCATAGAATTGGAAGGAGCCTACAAGGCTATCGAGTCCAACCCCCTGCTCAATGCAGGAAACTAGGGGAGGGGTCTCCCATCCAAGTAATAACCAGGCCTGACCCTGCTTTGGGTGGGTGGGGCGTGCTGTTATTTTTGCCAGCTTCCCCACATCCTTTGCCAGGTCTAGTTCCATCCTGCAAGTACAAATACCAAAAAATATTCACTCCATGATTTTACGGGCCCGAACAGGTTGATGCTCCATGTCGATCAACGCTTTATGCAGGCCAGATCAACTCTGTTAAGCTAGCTGCTAATCAAGTTTTGGCAGATCTGGAATAATGATGACTTTCTTTCTTTCTTCATTCATTCATTCATTCATTATATTTATACCCCGCCTTTTTTCCTGCCCTCTTAAGGAACTCAAGGTGACTTACATAATCCTCCTCCTCTCCATGTTATCCTCACAACAACTTTGTGAGGTAGGTTAGGCTGAGAGTCAGTAGCTGGCCCAAAGTCACCCAATGAGCTTCATGGGCCAAGTGTGGACTAGAACCCGGATCTCCCCAGTCCCAGTCCAGCACTCTCACCACAGCGCCACACTGCCTCTCTCTACGCCTGATGGTGATGTTTTGGCTCCTCCTCGTGATGCTTGGGGGGGGGGAATGCCTTGTGAAATTTGCTGGCAGGTCTGTGCAGTTATTATTTTCTTGAGGCTGAAGTAATTTTACCACTTATTTTACTTTGATTGTGGCTTAGTTTCTGGTTCTGTCTGAAATTTGTGAGTTCTCACACTAACTCCAATTTCAAAATGCTCTGGTAAACTAAAGCACTAGGAGCCAACTGGAAGATCGTCGGCAGCCTCGGAAGCAGCACCAGCAGCAGCCTGATAGCGCAGTGCTAGTTTCCAAACGCTTTTGAGCCTCTCTGTTAAAAAACGTAATCAATTCAACTGTCTTAAGAAATAAAATAAAAAGGCCGGAGAGGGCCACGGAACCTGGAGGGGTGCCAAAAGAGGTGGTTGCAGGCACACTGCGGCCCGTGGGCACCCTGTCGGAGAAACCCCTGCTCCAAATTAATACTGTGAATGAAGCCTCAAATTTCAACTGATATGAAAAGTGTTCCTCAGCTCTCGGAAATGTGGGAAGCACTGCCTAAAGATCATCTCATTAGCAAGAGCAGTTCACGCTGTGGTTGGCCTCCTTTTAAGTCCTTGAGAATTAATGAGACCTGTTTGCTGACAGGAGGAAGTTGATGCTCGCACAGAATGAAAAATTGGAAGCAGATTCTATACCATGTCCATATTACCTGAATGATGTGTTGGTTATTATAGAAGACTGGGGGTGCAATCTTATGCAAGTTGAGACAGAAAAAGGTCCTCCAATGCCCGTGCGTGCGTGCATGACAGACTTTTTTCTGTTTAAATATGCCTAGGATTGCGCCCTAAATCTTCTCACTTTCTTAGCCACCTCTTTGAGAGCCAGCGTGGCGTAGTGGTGAGCGTGTTGGACTGGGACTTGGGAGATCCGGGTTCTAGTCCCTGCTCAGCCATGAAGCTCACTGGGTGACTTTGGGCCAGTCACTGACTCTCAGCCTAACCTACCTCACAGGGTTGTTGTGAGGATAACATGGAGAGGAGGAAGAGGATAATGTAAGCCGCCTTGGGTTCCTTGAAGGAAAAAAGGCAGGGTATAAATATGAATAAATAAATGAATAAAAGTTACAGGACTATAAACCAGGGGAGTTGAACCTCTTTCAGCCGGAGGGCCAGATTCCATTTTGGAGGCGGTCTCAGGGGGCTGCATTCCAGTGGTGGGCGGGGCCAAAGGCAAAATGGGGGAGGGCTGGCATACCAGCACCCTGCTGGGCTGCTGTCAGCAGGGCAGGAGGGGCGACGGAGGCAGTTTCTCCCTCTCCATCCTCCCTTTGAAATGTTTCCACCGGGCTGGCCTCTGAGCTGCTCAAGTGGAGTCGCTGCGCTGGCGGGGCGGGCCTGGGTCTGGAGAGGCCGCAGCATGCAGCGTGTCCTGGCTTCTCCTCCCTCCCTCCCTCCCTCCCCCCCTCCCCCGTCCACCCACGTATCCCCTCTTTCCTCTTCTCATCCTTGTCCGAGGTTGTGACACCAACTTCAGAAGAGGAGCCACCGCAAAGCTTTCTGCGGTGGCTGGGAGGGGTGGAGGCAGCGAGGCTGCTAACGGGGGCTGGCCGACAAGAACACATTACGCCAGTCCTCTGTGATTTACATTGGCTACCAATTGAAGTCCGGGCTCGATTCAAAGTGCTAACATTAACATTTAAAGCCCTAAAACGGTTTGGGGCCAGGTTATCGGAAGGAATGCCTCGTCGCATACAAGCCTGCTCGAACCCTGAGATCTTCTTCGGAGGCCCTTCTCAGAGTGCCACCTCCAAAAGAGGCTAGAAGGGTGGCTACTCGGGGAAGAGCCTTCTCAGTTGTGGCACCCCATCTCTGGAATCAGCTTCCCAAGGAGGTGTACCCTCTATTCTTTCAGGCACCAGGTGAAGACCTTTTTATTTGTCCAATATTTTAATGGTTGATTTTATTCCTTTTATTATCGCCACTGTACCTCCGGATTGAATTTATTTTGGCTGCTTGTTTTTATCGTGCTATATTTTAATATGTTTGTGTTTTTATACTATTTTTGTTGTTATTTTTGTGTTGCTTTGTTTTGTAAACCTCCCAGGGAGCCTTTTTGGCTGATGGGCGGCAAATAGATATATTAAATAAATAAATAAATAAACAAACAAAAAGTTCCGGATGCAGAGTTTCACCTCCGAGGTCGTAGCTCTGTCTGCGGGCTTGGAGGTGAAAATCCCCGGTATCCTACAGCCTCTCAGACGATGTCTAGGGGCCATAGGATTGCACCCCTGGAAAGGGGGGAAATTGCACAAACACTGGGAAACCACCAAATGATTGGTGGTCGGTGAGAGGAGGTGGATCCAGGGGAAGGGGGCGTGGCCATCTGGGCCAGGTTGGGATCCCAGAGGCAGAGTTGGCTCCGGGCCAGAGGCACCCCTGCTGTCAACACTCCACTGCTCCTCCGTGCATGACCGCCCCAGTGCAAGCTGAGTGTGCGCACTGTGGCGATTGCACTTGGCTGCTGTGGGAGATCAGATGGGGAAAGGACCAGAGGTCCTAGCTCTAGTGTTGCTCTGTCAGTCCTCCTGGCTTCCACTGTGGAATCCGGAATGGAGTACGTGAAAGGAAGCTTGTGGCTGCAGAAGTGAATCTACCGCCTCCTCGTCCCTCTCTTTTCAGTAGGAGTTTGCTGTCTTTGGATTGCGAATGATTACTTCTGAGCTACCAAGAGTAGCTCGGTGAAGCTCTCAGTCCTACACGTACAACATGAGGCCTCGACTACTGTGTCTCTGGAAGTAGGAAAGGTATTGGAAAGCACTTAGTTAACTTGTTTCTTGCCTCCGCCAGGGTCAGCCCATCCTTCAGTTGCACCCTGGCTACTCCAGCATGCCTGCGAGTGATTGCAGTAATGACTCTTTCTACATAAATCATTTTGTCCAAGTAGAAATATAATCATGGCAAGGAGACGGCACCAGAATAAATGGTGTCTCTGCTGAAATCTCAGCATTCATCTAAAAAACGGTTCGGCAGGCAGGCAGGCAGGCGCGCCGTTCGCTGCCCGCACTCCGGCTCTGTAATTGTGGCAGAACTGAAATGTGATGTAGAGAAACGAAGGCAGCTGAGGCTTTTGAGACTTTGGGGTCATTTAAAGTTGCTTGCACTCTGCGAGTGTTGTCAAGATAGACCTCCGGGTGGGCGGGTGAGGGGGACGCTGCTCCTTGAGAGAGACCGAGAGCGGTGTTGCCCTGGTGCAGACGTGGACACCGCGGATCAAGGGAGGGTCTGTGGCTCAGTGGCAAAGCGCCTGCTTCCCGTAATGAAGGGCCCACGTTACAGATGCACTGATGCACACCCTGGTTTCCTCAGAAACTAGGAAGTGAAACCATGGTTTGAAATGCAGCTTTCTCCTGACCATGGTTAAAGGTTCAGCAGTGTTGAATCTTCACAGGGCCATTCATAAGGTAATAACCATTTGCTGAACCAATTGTTAAAAATTGAGGATACTGAACATGTATAGAGCGCTTTTGTTATATCCTCACAATAACTTTGTCACTACTACTAATAATTTGACTTAGTTTAAAACCTTTATATTCAAATAGCAATACAAATCAGATTTTGAAATATATCCTCTAATAAGAGCAGCAGTGATGGCCGCTGAGATGCTTCTCTAGGTGAAATGATTGACAGCTGCCTGCAGTGTGCTGATTGAAAGGGGAGGAGCTTCCATGCTCTTAAGGTTCCGCGCCAGCAGGGGGTGGTGGAAGAGGGGGCGCCGGAGCCAGCCTCGTGCAAGCACACCGTTGCTGACTGGGTGATCACCTTGGTGTGGACACTGGTTGCTTACATCTGCAGGGATGACCGTACTATTAGTAAGAGTGCACTTGCATCAGTGCTAGATTCAGTACTTCCTGTTTCTATTACCAACAGATTCTATGCATTTTTCATTGAAGCCCTGTTCAGTCATTCAAGAAGTGTACGCATGGAAGCGAGTGGCACGGGCCCTGCACCCCCTACCCCCTGTGTTTACTGGGAAGGCCTGAAGTGAAAATGTAACCATGTTCAGGTGGGCGCAGTCACGGAGCTTTAAATTATTGCCCCTCCACACACCAGAGGGCGGGAAAGCTCCTCTCCGTTCTATTGCCACACTGAGGTTGCCAGGGGTTTCACTTAGTGAGCCACTGCAGTGGCGACCACTGAATAGAAGTCAGTGTGATGGACCACGGCCCCAAACCCTCATCGTCACAGGATCCTGACCCCTTGTCCTCAGAGGCAGCTCTGGCGTTAACAGTTCGGAGAGGATTCGGTCGTGGAAGGATGTCACAAGGGCTTCCACCACTCCAAGACCCAGTTCCCCAAAACGATCCTGGGGGCCGTTGCTTTGCCATCTTCAGACTCCGACCATGGGGACACTTGCATGCCACAGCCACTCTTCACACTGCCGCGGCTTGAGGCTGCTAAAACAGTCCGAGCCCCTTTAAGAGGCAAAATCTCAGTCAGTGTGGAGGCAAAACCAACCAGCTAAAAATGTAGGCAAATTCTTATTTAAGGCCCAGTCCTGTTCTGCTCCTTGTTGGAGCAACATGAATCATCATCATCATCATCATCCATCGTTTATTTATAACGCCCCTTACACCAAAGGGCGGGACAAATAACATATACAGTAAACATAACAATACAATAACCAACACCAACCACTTACTATGCAGTATCGAATCCCAGCAACCACCACCACATTAGCCCAACCACTCATTCTGGCTGACTAAAAAGATAAGTCTTTAATCCCGTACGAAAGCGGGAAAGATCCTCCTCCAATCGGAGGTCCACGGGAAGCCTGTTCCACAAAAGTGGAACCAGGTCCTGAAAGGTTCGCAGCCTTGACAAGGCAGAGCGTGTTGGTGGGACCGCTAATAATCCCTGGCCCACTGATCTTAAATTCCTACCAGGAACATACCAGGAAAGCCTAGATGCTAAGTAATGAGGGACATTAGCAACAACCCAGCAACCCTGTCTGACTTCCTGCACCGCTTGGGGTTTCTGTGGCGCTAATCTATTCCTGCCTGACTTCCCTGTGAAACCTGACCTCTGCGAAAGAATGGATCCCTAGTGGGGCCCTGCAATTCAAGCTACAGCAACACCCAGGGGTGTGAAGCCCTTGCCACAACTGAGGCAACACAGGGCATCGATAGGACCCACAGCCTGAAATGGTACATTGGGAGGGCACTGTGCAAAGTCATGGCAGATGCGAGATTTGAACTGGGGCCTTCCTGACTTGTAGCTCCGTCTCTTACCTGTTATGCTACCTCAGCTCTCACCCAAAGATGTGTGAGCTTTTGATTTTTTGCTAAACTGTTCATCCAGGGGTTCATAAATTTAATACAGCTCTAAGCCAAAACAATGTGTTGGGATATTTTTCCCTTTCTCTATCTGCTACCTTTGCAGAGCTAGCTGCAATAACCCAAAGGATTTGATAGCTTTAGGCAAGAATTCATTCATATTCTATTAGTGTACTTGGGCTTTCAATTCTGTAACTTGAGAAATAGCAAGCAGCAGCCATGCTAAGAGCCTGGGCCTCCTTAAAAAATGTCTTCTTATTCCTGGGGAAGAGTACAGTGAAACTAAATAAAATATATCCTTGTACTGCTGGTTGGTCCCATAAAAGTGATGGTGTGACTAGCACAATAAAGGTGGGGAACACCCAATCATTACAGATCAAGGAAGAGAAAGTCCAACAATACACATTAATAGGGATGTATTGATTAACCCAGCCTGCTTTGAGCTTTACAGACCAAGTGATTCCCTGCATTTTTAATTGAAGCCCCATTCAGTCATTCAAAATGTGTATGCGTTGAGGCGAGCAGGGGGGCACGGTCCCCCCACCCCACGACCTCCCTGTGTTTACCAGGAAGGTCTGAAGTGGAAATGCAACCACGTTCGGGCGAGTGCGGTCACAGAGCTTCACACGATTGCCCGCTCCCCACTGCACCCCCAAAGACCCAATTCACACGGAACGACAACCTGTGGGTTGTTTAAATCATGGGTTCTTGGGGCCGCTTGGCAGCGAGTGAGCCCGTTGCTTCCCATGTGCTCATTTGCTCCTGCTAGATATTGGCCGTTCCCAGGAATTGCCGTTATGTGCGAACCAGTTCAGTATCTTCCCACTTGCGAACATTTGAAAGAAGGCACCATCGCCTTACTACATTATTTTGAAGTTGTATAGTGATGCAGGGCAGAAAATTTCCCAGTGCTTTGTTTTTCCACAGATTTGTTTCCATTTGATAAGTTCGTTAGTAACCATGAATGGATGCCAATTGCAAATACAATATTAGGCAGTTTCAAAGTTCTAATTAGTGTTTCTCAAGTGATTATCCCTAGTAGCAAATATGTGAGGGAATACAGATATATATATATATATATATTTGAAATACATCTGTGTCTCAGAGTGAAATGGAATTGTTGAAGGCTGTCCTCCCCTCACTCCTTCCAGGCAGGCACAGATAATTGTGTTAATGCCAGCCAGTCCGGCTGACTTAGAAGTACAGATGAAGTGTATTGCAGAAGTCAATAACAAAAGGAATGAGCATAGTTCGAATACTAGCCATTAAAGAAGTGTGGCCTATAGGTAAGAAGTCCCTTCCAAACTGAATCCCCCTTCTCTCTTCCAAACTCAAATTACCCACACTCCACCTCTAAGGCTGACCTTGTTTAAGGGCCAATCGCCAGGAAGGTCTGACACCTCTCAGCTGGTCTGCCCTCCCCGATGCCTGATCCGCCCTCCTCCTCATTGGCATGCTCCCTTTGCCTTCCCAAGGTGTCTGGAGTGGATTTCACTCCCAAACACTGCCTGGCTTATCTCTGAGTCTTGGCATCTCAGCTGTGGACCCTGACCCCCTCCTCCTCCTTTGACTCAGAACCAGTTCCCAGATCCCTTGAAGTCACTTTTTCAGGAGCAATGGGCCCAATCCCTGCAGGAATTAATAAATACTGACAGCGAGACTGAAAGTGCCCCAACAACCTCGGTGGAAGAGAGTTGAACCCTGTTGAAACAGACAAGCAGTTGTCAGCATATCATGCACATTTATTTGGCTTGCTAAAATTGATTAGTGTGTCAACAGTTTTCAGTACCTTTGTTCCCCCCCCCCCTCTTTAAATTTAAGCAGTGTAAGGGAAGTACATCCTATTGTCTAGATTTTTTACAATTCCAGTACAACTTTCAACATAATATAACATTTAAATCACATTAAGTGTGGTTTAATTTCCCCCCTCAAATATTTTGGGTCAAATACTTGTGGTGTACTGGGATGAAAAAGTAAGATAGGGTACTTCTTAAAAAAAAACAAAAGCTTTGTTTACTAAGTAGAAATAAAGTAAACATTAAATTAGATCACTCTCTAGAGCATTAGAAAATTACCCCGTGCAAGTTGCATTGGAATCTATTTTTTATTTTTTTGAAAAACCTATTTCACAAGCAGTGATCAGGGGCCAATCAAATGTATCATTCCATCTTGCTCAATACCATAGGATTCAAATGCAGATCCTCCTTGAGTGACCTGTAGAAGCATGAGAAGTCGGTGATCCACAGAATTGGTAGTGGCAGATGGCTTTGACAAGACTGTCACAACTTGTCATACTTTGGCCTTGAACGAGTGCAGGTCGGGTTTGAAATGCAATGTGTGTGAACACATGCATGTACTACCTGCCCCCTCCCAGCATGCCGCCTTGCTGTGGTTTTGCCTTTAAACACCTTTTCCTGCAGTCTCCCAACAATACCAAAAGTGAGCCAGAGTGGGAAAGAAATGGTAGGACAATGGATCCATGGGCGGATGGGGAAGGGTCAGCCTTTCCGCACATGTGCACTACCATATTTAAAATTCAGTAGGTGAGCCAATTGATTTAAAAATCGGTTGACTCACCTGGTACCAACAATGTCATCTTTTCGACACCAAAGACGTATGTATTTTCCCAGCCATTTGACACTAGTTATGGCCCAATTGTTGTAGGTGGCTTCTGTGGTGTTAATTCTAGGCTGTGAGTTGTTGGGCAGGGCAGGGCAGGGGAAGGGAGAGAGATTTTGTGTATTGCGGATAAATACATTTTGTATTGTACAGTCATGCCTTGGATTGAGAGCATAATTCGTTCCGGAAACGTGCTTGTAATCCAAAACAAAAATTTGTACAGAGATTTTTAATTTAAGCCATACGACAGTACTTGTATTGCAAGACGTCGCTTGTATATCAAGTAAAAAATAAATAAATATTTTAAAATTTGCTTGTCTTGCAAAACGCTCTCAAACCAAGTTACTTGCAATCCAAGGTATTACTGTATTGTTTTTAGATTGTTTTTATTGTGTTTAATTTTATTTGTATTATTGTGATGATTATGATTTATATTGATTTGGGGTATTTGTCCTGTTATATTAATTATGGCTTTGTGTGTGTGTGAAAGTCACTTCTAGACTGTTTTTTGTAGTGGGAAGCAATGCATAAATTTAATAATAATAATAATGATAATGATAATAATCTGATTGTATGTGAGGATTGTGCTGACTTCAGTCTTGTATGGTCTGCCTTCTTTAAAAAACAACAACACTAAAATTCCCATGGTCGACTGATGTGTCTTGTGAAAGCAAGAACGCATTCTCAGTCTCTCTTCACACTCCAAGCATAACTATTCTGTTAAATGATCTTGAGAATCCACTCCTGCTTAAGAACACCAGAAGTTGCATTTCTGGATCAGACTAGTCCATTGGATCCAGCATTCTGTGCAAGAATCTCGGCAACAGTGGTCTCAGCTGCTCCACCAGTGGGCTGTGGCCTTCTTCTCACCCTTATAGCTAAGTCCATAGATCGGGGTGGGCAACTTGTGGCCCTCCAGATGTTTTGGCCTAGCGCTCCCATCTACCCTCACCATTGGCTGTGCTGACCAGGGCTGATGGGAGTTGTAGGCCAAAACATCTGGCGGGCAACAAATTGTCCATCCCTGCCATAGATCCATCAACTTCTTTTGTCCACAGACTGCTGCTGCCTGAACCCCACTTAGGGTATATGTGCTGCACTTATGGTGACCAAACTCGATATATTGTAACAGCCGTGCAAATACTGTTCAGCACCTCCTACTTGGGTAAATGGATGCCAAGCAAACATTTCATTCCCTAATGTCCCTTATTTGCTGCAATGTCATAATGGCCTCCTGCTTTTTTAATGCATCTGCTCCGCAATAGGTTTGCCAATTAGGTTACCTGGCTATTCTTTGTGCTCTCGACTTAATCATTGCTGAGCTGTAGGGGGAATTACTAACCTGATTTTCCTCTTCTCCTTTCCTTTTGAAGCCGTGTGATTAAGACGGACATGGAGTTGGAAGTCCTCCGCTACACCAATAAAATTTCTAGTGAAGCTCATAAAGAGGTAATGGATCTCTTACAGATAATAATTTTTTTGCTCTTTGTGTAACAGTAGTTTTTCAAAAAAATGTTCACCGCTACTTGAATTGCTTAGTAATAAAGTAATGGAAGAGCTGGGATAAAATTAGGAGGATAATGTCCCCCCTAATAGAATCCTATACTACACCTTGCATCGCCCTTGAACTTACTGTTGATGCGCAGGGAACAAATGGCTACAAATGTGAGCCTGGAACACTGACAGAAGACCACCTTGCAGGGTCTGGTATAGCACCACACAAACATGTTCCGGTGTACCCAAATATCTCCCAATTTTTCTTCCATAGTTAGCACAGATCTATTTGGAGACAGACACTTTCTGTGGGTTAATCAAGCTATGATTTGCTGGGTTGTGTGCAGTGCGCGAGCAGCTTCCACTTTGCATAATCAACCTCCGATCGGCCCAATTGCAGGTTGTCGCATGACGTGCGAACCTGGACACTTTGGGTTGTTCTTGGGTTAAACAATCCAAAGTTAACCTATGGTTAGTTCTTAGGTTAACTTAGGGTTATTTAACCCATGAACAACCCAAAATGTCTGTGTTCGCATGTCACGCAACAACCTACGATCAGCCTGATTAGAGGTTGATTATACAAAGTGGAAGCGGCTTGTGTGTGGCAAACCATCAAATGACCCACAGTTTGCCATGGTTATGTGCAAATGGGCTCAATAAATTCAAGTGAATTGTAGCCGGAGGACTGGCCCATAGAGGTTATAATGCATCTCTTCGTTTCAGCTTAGATGTCTTGTGAGTAACTTTGGGTCGGCTGCATCAGGGCTGCTTCGCACAACACGAGGGTGTTTAATAAGCCATGGTGGCCTGTTAACCACTCTGCGTCTGCCGGCGGCATGCTGGCCCGATTTACATAATTACCCTTGTCGGGCGCAGCTTGTCATGACATCCCAACCCCTGTGAGGGTGTGTGGTCAGGATGGTTAACAAACCATGCCAAAACCCTACAACAGACTGCGGGTTCTGGGTGGCTTGTTAACCATTCCACCCACCCACGCTGGCCTGGATCGTCATGATAAGCCGCACCTGGCGAGGTAATTATGTCAACCAGGCTGGCGTGCAACCGGCACTGCACAGGGTGGTTAACAAGCTCCCGTGGCTTATGAACTGCCCTGCAAGTTGTGTGAAGCGGGTCTGTGTGTCAATCTTGGCTTTTAAGGTTTTCCTAAAGGTCAACATAGACTTTACTTTTAGTACATAGCATGCAGCCAGTTCTGTTCTTTTACCCCTCCTCTTTTTCAGGACCTTCACACGGAGGTTGTGGGGGCTTTAGCTGTTTGTCCCCCACTGTGATCTCAGTCTGGATTGTTGTGACCCCTCCCCGCCCCATGCCTGCAATGTACATAGGGGGAAAATGTGTTTCAGTGGGAGTATTTTTTGCCTGTAGAGATTGCAGGCACGCTGGTGAATAAATGGTTGAGCCCCCCCCTAGCCACCACTTCGCAGTGGTGAAGCTAGCTAATTTTGGACCCTGGACTTTTTGTTCTTATGGTGGGGTGGGGGGTCCTTTAGATGGCCATGTGTGTGACTTCCGTTGTGAAGCACACAACTCACATTTCTGTTCTCCCGACCACCACAGTTCCAGGCTTTACAACTGTTTCTACATTCCTGATACATTAGAACAAAACTGTTTGCCGACCCTGAATTAAAACAACAACAATTCTGAGCATGTGCAGTTTTGCGCTACACAACTCGCTTAAATCACGCTAGGGTTCAAACAAAGATCAGGTCCCCTGCACTTACTTTTGAGTAAGGAAAAAAAAAATACAGATGTAGCTGTGTGCTACATATTAAAGGTTATGTATAGTTTGGCCCTAAGATGATCTTTGGGATGCGTTTATGTATGTTTTAGCTCAGCACATCCCTGAAGCTGTATCCGTGGTGGCCAGCTCGTCTCCTGAAATATTTCCCTAGGGCAGGGGCTGTGTTTCCTGCCCTGGTGCAGAAGTACCTCTGACTTACAAGGCTCACTTGCCACAGAATAAATCTTTAATAATAGAAACCTTTGTCTAGCGGGTGAGTTTTGTAATGGTAGGTACTTCATTGGGAACTGTAACGTTTATTTTCCCCTTAGAGCCATAATGAAGAGTGCCTCATGAGGTGGAGGATTCCTCTGATCAAAAGCTTCAGAAGGAAATCGCCTCTGCTGTTAATAAGAACAGTGTCAGACTACCCAGTTCCTTTATGTGATGGAAAAGGCACACACGCACCCCCTATAGCAGTGATGGCGAACCTTTTTGAGCCCGAGTGCCCAAACTGCAACACAAAACCAACTTATTTATTTCAAAGTGCCAATACTGCAATTAAACCTGAATACCGAGGTTTTAGTTTTAGAAAAACAACTCATACAGTTGTCCGAACTAATTAACATCTTTTGTCTTAAAAGAAAAACACAATAACAGAGCTTTCAATGATACAAACAGTTTTTTTGTTGGAAAAAAAAATCAACTCAAAAAATTATTAGAGTACTACATTGTACACATAGCCTGAAGGGAATTTATACAAACTTTTTAAATAATTAGGCACATGTATTTTTGGATAAGGGATTCTCAACTTGTAATATGATTATATGCCAGACTGAAATTGTATGGGGCAAGCTTTACCCCGGGTCCTTTCCCTGCTTCTACAGGTGTGAGGTTAGTAAAAGTAAAAGTCAACCTGTACTTTATTGAGGGAAAGGCTTCAGGGAGAGAAGTAAACATTTAATGTTTTTAATAGCACAATCTAATATGGCTGCCTGTAACCCCCCAAACTCGGTTTATGGACATCCAATGGAGGACGGAAGGAGCGCAGAGGCAAAAGTTGCCTCTGTGCTTCTCCTGCCCTGCAGAAGAGTTAGATGGCCGATTTTGGCCATCTGAATCTTTTGTGCCTGCTTGCGAGTAGGGGAGGCTGAGGCACCACCAGGATACATTGTACCCCAGCAGAGCCTCACTTCTCCCCTCCCCGGCCCTCGGAATGCCCACCCAACGCCGGCTCCGAGGTTGGTCTTTCCGTGCCAGCTGTGCGGGCGTTGGGAGGGTGCTCCAAATTCGGAGACCCAGCTGCAACCTCAGAGCGAGTTTCCGAGGTTGGAGCTGGGACTCTGAATTACACTATGGCCATCTACACAGCATCTAGCGCAGTGTTCTCCAACCTTGGGTCCCCAGATGTTTTTGGCCTACAACTCCCAGCATGCCCCAGCCAGCGTAGCTGGCTGGGGCATGCTGGGAGTTGTAGGCCAAAAACATCTGGGGACCCAAGGTTGGAGAACACTGATCTAGCGGCCCTAGGATTACACCCTAAGTTAATCAGATGGAAATAGAGTGTTCATCCTGGGATAAAATAGCATGAGTGTTGGGAGGGCTTTACTTCTTTCAGCTCCCAAGGTCACTTTTGGCCTCTGGTGCTCCACTTGGTACTTGGGTACAATCTATGCCCGTACCGTATACATTGTTTGCATAAAACGTTGCTTTTGGTTAAAAATTCACGGAATGGCACATCGGATTATAGAGGGACACCATTTTATTTATTTATTTATTTAAAATTATTTTTAAGCTGTCACTTAAGGATAAAACCCTCTCAAGGTGGCGTACAAGGTAAAAACAAATAAGAGTGTGCAAAAGAAATAGAATAGAAAATCAATCAATCAAATATTCAATAAAAATGCTATAAAAACAGATAACACCAATAAAACCTGCGGCTCATAGACTATGGAAAGGTACATGTTAGGTGTTTACTTGGATATGTGCATGTTACTTGTATGTGTTTTTACTTGGATATCTGTTCGTAGATACCAACTGTAGCAGTGCCCCCAACACACACACCCGGAGTCATCCCCTGAATATAGACATATGCAGGTGTTCAACCTGGTCAAATGGGAGCTCAGTGTGGGGAGGGGACGTGGGTGGGCACGCACGCATGCAGTCCCCTCCCAGCATGCCCATGCGCTCTACTGGAGCAGGAAGGTCTGAAGGGGACTTCTACATAGATTTCATAGACCATAGAGTTGGGAGGAGCCTACAAGGCTATCGAGTCCAACCCCCTGCTCAGTGCAGGAAACTAGAGGAGGGGTCTCCCTTCCAAGTAATAACCAGGCTTGACCCTGCTTAGCTTTTCACGCTCAGACAAGCTGAGCCAGCGTGAGCCACAGGCCTGAGATAACATGTTTGCAGACACACACACGTAGATGTTTCCATGTGATCGGGGACCCTGCTTTATCAGGTTTCCTGATTGTGCAGTTGTTTCGTCTTGCGCTCAGGTCAGCGCAAGTAGAGGCCCCCTTTCAGGTCTTCCCTCTCAACACAGGAAGGTCGAGGGCTGAATAGCTGTATGAGGAATTCCCAGATTTCTTAGGGTGTGTCTCATGTTTGTTGACCACAGGTGATGAAGGCTGTAAAAGCAGGCATGAAGGAATATGAGCTGGAGAGGTAAGTGCCTTTTCTTTCCTTCCTTCCCCCCCCCCCCCCACATTTATGGCAAAACTATGGGTAAGCATTTCTTGGTTAACAGGAAATGCCACTGATAAGGCCAAATGACAGTGATTTAGTGGCAATTACATGAGCTCATTTCGAGGTGGTGTTGAACATATTACTTTATTATACAGAAGGCATTTCATCAGTTTCCTTCGTGTTATTGGATGACAATTGCTTTTAGGTATGGTTTTGAAGCCATATAATTCTCTTTGCAGACTTTTATGTAATTTACAGAAACTATACCTAATAGCCATTATTATTGCTTGATAGCACCCAATAAAGCAGCTTTTATGGGTGTGAATATACATGAGTATTTATGGGGGCCATAAAATGTCCTGGAGTGTTCCATTCGATCTCTGCTATAGCCGGAGCAAGCATTGCTGCTTTTGTTTATGCATTTCGATTTCTGTTTGCTGTGTTGGCTTCCTAATGATAGTGAAAATTGCTCCATCCTGCCCTTGTCCACGTTGCTTTGCCTCTTGGGAGAAGCATCAGTGGATTCACAGTAGTATGTGTTGCACTCTTTCCATGTTCTGGGCTGATGAGCAGAAAGAGTGAAGTTGTCACCTGGTTTAAAGAACTAAAGTGAATAACATACATGAGTTTTATGATAAATCTGTATACATGTGCGTATGAATGAAACAATAGTTTTGAAGAACGACGCATATTTTCATGTGGTGCCTATATTGTTGCAACAGGCATCATATCAGAAGAGGCATTCCACCTGTGGGAGAGTGAAGGGGGATGCCTCTTTGAAGGTGGCATCAGCCACCTGCACTTTTTATACATTCTTACATTAAAAATAATCGACTTAAGAATGTGTTACTTGGCTAATCAGGGACATCTTTTAGTCTTTGGGAAGGTTTGGAATCAACTGAATCTAACCAATTAATGGGTTAAAGCACAAGTGCAGAACCTCAGGACCGGGGCCCAAATCAGCCCGCCTGGGTTCCCCAGATGGACATTCCCCCTGACCACCATTCCTTTGGTTCTACCCTGGCTTGTTTTTTTCCCCCCATTCTAAAAGTTTGAAATGTCTCTCCTAAGACTTAGCTACTGGCAGCAAGAGCTTTGAGCTAAAATAGGCTGGTATTTTTGGCACCACCCATTTTGCCTTTGGCCCCGCCCACCACTTCTCCAAAATGGAATTTGGCCTTTGGGCTGGATTATCTACAACCTTGGATTAAGGGGCTGCAGCACTGATGGAAAGTAACCATGCTTACTAAAGATATGGAAAGCAAAAGAGAGACTTGCTGTTGGCCACTGGCTCTTCCAAGACTGGATGAGAGTTGGTTTCCTTGCAACAAGAGGCTGAACATCCAGGTGCTGAGTGCAGCCGGCTTTTCCTGCAGATTGTGAGAACTGTTTCTCCCTGAGCTTGATCCTGCAAGGGAAATGGTGCATTTCTACGCAAAAAATACAAGTGTGCTTTCACAGTAGCTTGTCTGCCCAGGTAATAATAATAATTACTATTTATTTCATTTCTATACCGCCCAGTAGCAGAAGCTCTCTGGGCGGTTTACAACAATTATAAAATTACACAATAAAATACAGTTACCGTATACAATAAAAATACAATGTTACAATAAAATACAGTATATAAAAAAAACAAGCAATAAAAACATCGAAAAATTTACACAAACATTTTAAAAACACTTTTTTTGCATGGCTGTTCACAACCTTAGGTTTCATTTCACATTTTTTAAACATTGTTTTAAATAACATAAGAGCTGTACTGGATCAAACCAAAAGCCTATCTAGTTCAGCATTTTATTCCCGCTGTGGCCAACCTGTGGGAAGGGAGCCCGCAAGTAAAATGCAAGTGCAACAGCACCCTCCCGCTCATGTTCCCCACCAACTGGTATACGGAAGCATCCTGCCTCTGATCCTGGAGGTAGCATAGAGCCATCAGGACTAGCAGCCATTGATCTCCTCCTCCTCCAGGAATTTGTCCAATCCCCTTTTAAAGCCGCCCAAATTGGGGGCCATCACTCCATCTTGTGGAAGTGAATTCCATAGTTTATCTGTGTGCTGTGTGCAGAAGTTCTTCCTTTTATTTGTTCTGAATCTCCCACCATTCACCTTCATTGGATGACCCCCGGGTTCCAGCATTACATGGATATTACATATCCACTTCTTCCACACCATGCATAATTTTATCCACCTCTATCAAGTCCCCCCCTTACTCTCCTTTTTTCTAAGCTAATGAGCCTCAAATGTTGTTGTAACCTTTCTTCATAGGGGAGTTGCGCTTTCGAAGCTGGTGTGTTTTAAAAGTCCCAAATGGTTCTCTCCAATGTTGTAATAAAAAGTGCTGAGAACTATTGTAGCATTTTTCCCAGAGGAGTTAGAGCTTGACGAAGTTCATCCGTTTTTGGAAGGTGACTTCCTGGGAAGTTGTTTGTTTGTTTGTTTACAACATGTTTGTTTCTGCATGCAAAGCATGTGCTCTCTCACACTGAGCGATGGTCCCTTCCTACAGCACCTGGTATTCCAAGGCAGTCACCCACCCAAGTACTAACCAGGCCTGACCCTGGTTAACTTCCAGGATCAGACTAGATCAGGCTGTTCAGGATTGTTCAGATGTTCTCTCTTATCAGATGTTCAAGTACCAAGCTGTTTTCGATCATCCCAGATTTCAGGGGCGTTCTGGAAGTGGTCAAAGTAAACGCACGAGGAGAGGGAAGGTGCTAGCCGGCCCCTGCTCCTCGCAGGTTTCCTTCGTCCTCTGCTCTTGGAGGGTGACTTTCTGAAGGGGGGAGCCACCTGTATCCATAGAGGCTCTCCACACAATGGAGTGCCTGATTTGTTGTTCATAGATTTCATAGATCATAGAGTTGGAAGGGGCCTACAAGGCCATCGTGTCCAACCCCCTGCTCAAGGCAGGAAACTAGAGGAGGGGTCTCCCATCCAAGTAATAACCAGGCCTGACCCTGCTTAGCTTTCCACGCTCAGGCAAGCTGAGCCAGCGTGAGCCACAGGCCTGTATGTGAACGTTCATTCTGAACCTGTGACCTGTTTATTTTTCCAGTTCAGGTTCAACAGAGCCTTTTAGACAACAGTTCAGGTTCTGTTGCGTTCAGGAAAAAAATAAAGGTTTGTTCTGGTTTTTGGTTCAGGTTTAGTTTGCCCCCCCCCCCCGCTTCCTCCTAAACCCATGGGGTATGTGTGTGTGGGGGGGAGACATTACCTTCTCCCAAGACTGTTTTCTCCCTTCTGGTCCTTGGATGTGCTTGGAGTGTGACAAAACAAGTTAAACCTTGTGTGCGTGCGTACATATGCGCACACTAGTAAAGTGCATAGTTACGATAGGGTGTGTGAGAGGAGGGCTAATATATTGCACAACACCCCTGGATGTGGCCCTATTGCGTGCGCACCTACCGCAAGACTTCTCCCGGGGCGTCGGTACCCAGGAGTGGAGGGCATGCTTTGGCTTCTTCCTATCAGCATCCCAATCCCGAATCTCCCTTGGGCTCATATCAAGTATCCTGGCTGGAGAAGGACACCTGTCTGGATCCCTTCCTCACCCATCCCTTCACTTGCTTGAGCGAGGGGGATGAGAGCATTGGGAGAGCCAGGGTGAAGGACTCCCCCCCCCCCTTTACCCCTGCAGATATGGAAATACAGTCATGCCTTGGATCGAGAGCATAATTCGTTCTGGAAACGTGCTTGTAATCCAAAACACTCTTATATCAAAACGAAATCCCCCCAAAAAAAATTTGTACAGAGATTTTTAATTTAAGCTGTACTACAGTACTTGTATTGCAAGACGTCGCTTGTATATCAAGTAAAAAAAAATTAAATAAATATTTAAAATTTTGCTTGTCTTGCAAAACGCTCTCAAACCAAGTTACTTGTAATCCAAGGTTTTACTGTACTGAAAAGGGATGGGTATGAACACTGAAGTGGATCTCTGAAGGGCCACAGGAAGACAGACAGCTATATTTTACGAAGGAAACGAGCTGCGTAGCGTAACATCCTCCATCTTCCAAGGCGTCTCTTAAGAGGCCTGGATACGCCTGTGCTAGTGTCACTTACTTATTATTTATGGTAGAATTTATAAACCGCTACACATCAGAACATACCGGAGCAGTGTACAATAAATGAAAATAAAAATTTACAATAAAAAAAGGAACGTTGATAAAACAGTGGCTAGAATTTAGTCAGTAGTCAGGAAATGCTTGCCTGAAAAGAAAGGTTTTCAGCAAATGCTAAAAATGAAGTAACACAGATGCACTTGGAACATCATTCTTAATGTTCCGTGATCGAGGGCCCTGGCCCAGAAATATGTGTAAAAGCAGAAAGAGGCTAAAAGGGGCTAAACACAGGCTAAACTCCACAGCACCGTACACGCCAGCTGTTTTGCACAGATCCACAGAGTCATTCTGCAGAGTGACTCAAGATGACTGCAGGGGAGACGGAAGGAAGGGGGAAAACTTAACTCCCCCCCCCGCTGCTCCTGTCACCCCCACATTCAGGTAAGTAAAAGGAAGGTGGGGAGCACTTTGGGGACTGGCAAAGGTTGGGCTGGAGATGTTCATTTCCCAAGCCCTATAGATTGGCTTGGGAAATGAGCCAATTTGTTTCCTCTTCTTTTCTTCCTTTTTTTGGAAACCGTTTCATTTCTAGATCAGTCTGAGGAGAGCCCTGGGGAATTCACCCATCTGTATCCGCGACACAGCAGCATCCCTAAATCCACAAAGAACCCCCTTCGGATGCTCATCCTCTTTACGGCAGGCTCTGAAAACACGATTGGATGAGGCAGACCATATTCTGCACAGTTAAGCTGCCATAAATAATGCCAAATCAATAAGAGTGGGAGAATATTATATGGCTTAACAGTGTGTACACACAGCCCTCCTTCATTTCCTTGCTTGTTTTTGTTTTAAATCCAGCTTTCATAAAAGGTTTGTTTGGCTCCTCAGTGGTGACAGACTGTAAAGCGACAAACGGGGCACTGGGCTGTGGCTCCGATCCGAATTAGGGCATTTTTATACTGGGCAAGGCGTCTGAAGCTTCGTAACAGTAGCCCCAAGACAGCTGATACTTGAGATAGATGGAGGGATGGACAGACTGACCCGAGCAGCCTCAGATGGGGAGGGTGGATTTTCGGCATTTGCCACAGCATTTTCAGCCCTTGAGCAACCGTTGAGGTCAGTGAATGAGTCCAAGGTGATCACTTCATAATAGAGGTGACAGAACACAGCACAGTCCACTAGTGCAGATCACACAAACTCTAGCTGAGGGGCAGAAAATATTTGTGGGGCTATTTTGAGTTCTGTTGCCCCTTGCATCTTTGAAATTGGCCTTGGGGTTGATTTCCAGAAGCAGCCAGGAAAGTGGATCTGTGCAAAACAGCTGGCGTGTACGGTGCTGTGGAGTTTAGCCTGTTTAGCCCCTTTTAGCCTCTTTCTGCTTTTACACATATTTCTGGGTCAGGGCCCTCGATCACGGAAAATTAAGAATGATGTTCCAAGTGCATCTGTGTTACTTCATTTTTAGCATTTGCTGAAAACCTTTCTTTTCAGGCAAGCATTTCCTGACTACTGACTAAATTCTAGCCACTGTTTTATCAACGTTCCTTTTTTTATTCTGATGTGTAGTGGTTTATAAATTCTACCATAAATAATAAGTGACAGTAGCACAGGCGTATCCAGGCCTCTTAAGAGACGCCTTGGAGGATGGAGGATGTTACGCTACGCAGCTCGTTTCCTTCGTAAAATATAGCTGTCTGTCTTCCTGTGGCCCTTCAGAGATCCACTTCAGTGTTCATACCCATCCCTTTTCAGTATTTCCTGGCCCGACTTCTTCCACTTCCTTCAGGGGCATGGAAATGGACCAGCCCTTGAGAGAGAGATCTTCTTATGCCGCACTTCACCTTGACCTTCATATCCCAGTCTACTTCTAGGGAGGCCTCTAGTTAACTGTCTTTTAAAAATCTTCCTACATATTCTCTACCACCCACCACCACCCCGCTTCCCTGGCTTTAATCTGGTTCCAGGGCAAGTCTCTATCCCAGCCTTCTACAAAATCAATAGCATAAGTGGGATAAAGGAAATTGGGAGCCACACGGACTCAGCTGTGACTTGTTTAGAGCGGCAATGATGTGAAGGCAGAGCTCTGCTCACGCTGCTCCTCCCTGGCTTTTTATATTTGTTTCATAGCTCATCCCACCCCCACCCCCTGCCGAAATAGCATCTTCACAGTTTGAGAGGTCAGATTTGGTTCTTTATTCTGTATTCTGTTCATTGTCATTCCTTGATTTCTAAAGCAGAGCTTAGGCTGGCTATCAGATGAGTCGCTGTCATATATCTGTCGGTGTTACATTCCCATATCTGTGGCGCTCTTTCACGGATTATGGCTTGCACCTTTCATTTATCCTCCCTCTTTCAAGGGCACAAAAAGAAAATGAAGATTGCACACATCCAAAGAGGGAACTACCAGGGCCCATTTTTCTCCCTCTGATTATTCTCTTGATTTGTGGCTTCCTATCTTGTAGAAGATATTGCTTTTTAAGTTATTCAAATATTTATTTCCCTGTTTTCAGTTAGAGGGCAAATATTTCATTCTCAGGACCGCCTTTGGATTTTTAAAAAAATGTTACCAGTCCCAGCCAAAATTAGAAATAACCTTTTCATGTTCAGAAGTGGAGGGGGTGCAGGCAGAAATATGCTCTTTGTATTCTGGTGTATTGAAAAACAAGCGAGTTCTTTTAACAGTTTTCAGAGGGGCAGCCGTGTTAGTCAGTTGGAGCAAAGAGTCTTGTGGCACCTTAAAGACTAACACATTTATTATGGCATAAGCTCTCTTGGACACTGTCCATTTCACCAGATGCAACTGACAGTGATGAAGTGGATGGTGTCCACAAAAGCTTATGCCAGAATAAATGTGTTAATCTTTAAGGTGCCACAAGACAAAAAGTCCCACAGATGTTTCTTAAGACTGTCACAGAAATCCTATTCAGGCATTCATCCTGAACGTGTAAAGGCACAAAGTGCGTGCTTCCACACTCCTTAAATCTAGTTCAGTTTATGCGCTTTTGCGATGCTGGCACCTGGGGTGGTTCTCTACCAGCCACCGCCAATGATGAGGAGCGGAGAATCGGGAAACTTGCCATGCGGTGACAAGACCCAAGTTACAAGAAGGGCTGCAGTTTGGGGAAAGGGCTGTAGCTCAGTTTTGCATGCAGAAGGTCCCAGGTTCAATCTGCTGCATCTCCAGATAGGGCCGGAAATATTCCTGCCCGAAACCCTGGAGAGTCGCTACTGCCAGTCAGTGTCGCCAGTGCTGGGCTCGGTGGACCCAGGGTCTGACTCGGTGTAAGGCAGCTCCCTGTGTACCTCTGTCTGAAACCCCGGAGAGTTGCTAGCAGTTCACTTGTAGACCAGAGGTGGACAGAAGGTAGATCTCCAGATGTTTTGGGCTTCAGCTCCCAGAAGGCCCTGCCAGTGTGGCTGGTGCTCAGGAATGCTGGGAATTGAAGCTCAAAACATCTGGAGATCTGCTTTCTGCCCAGTCCTGCTACAGACATTACTGAGCTAGATGGAGCTCGGGTTTGACTGAGCGGAAAGCAACTGAATTTGTAATTCACCTGATAGAGGAGGACATTTGCAACGGGCTGCCATTTTTGGAGGGAGCCCCATGTTTGTCCCAATGTGCAGTATCAGTGAGCAATCCACTTTGAAGTTTTATATAATACATAAATAAAAATAAAGAAATAAAATAAAAAAATAAAATAAAAACAAATATCTACCATTGGCCCATCGCGCCTACTCTGACTGGCAGTAGTTCCCCGGGATCTTTGGGTAGAGGCCCTGCTACCTGAGACCTTTCTGCTGGAGATGCCAGTGAATGAGGCTGGGAGTTTGGGCCTAACTTCACTGAATGTTAGTTTTTAGAATGTGGCAGCTCAGCTATGAGTATAGCAAAGGCCAGGGTCGGTGCTACCGCTAGGCAAACTAGGCGGTTGCCTAGGGCGCGTAGCTGAAGAGGGCGCAGAAACGCCGACAAAGGCACCACCAGGTCAGTGCGGGGAGATTGCGCCCGGAGGTAGTGGTGGGGCCGAGCCTGGGCGCCACTGCCGCCGCCGCCCCCCGCTGCTGCTGCCACCCCCCACAGCTGCCGCCGCCCCCCCCACAGCTGCCGCAGCCCCCCCGCAGCCGCCGCAGCCCCTCCGCCACCTACCTTCTCCGCGCCGCTTCCGGAGCCCCGCCCGCGCTCTGTTTTGGCGGGAGGAACCAGGGCAACAGGGCTTAAACAGCCCTGTTGCTCTGGTTTCCCCGGCCAAAAACAGAGCGCGGGGGTCCCGTCGCGTCACTTCCTCCTCCTCGGAGGAGGCGGCCAGGGCGAGGGGAAGGTAGGTGGAGGGGGGAAGGTGGGGGGGCTGTGGGTGGGGGTTTGCAGAGCAGGGCTGCTTTGCTCTGGAGCCCCCCCGCACGGCACGAGAGGGGGCGCGCTAAATATAATTTCGCCTAGGGCGCCAAACTGCCCTGCACCGGTCCTGGCAAAGGCAACACATTTTTATATGCAGAAAAGCCAACGAAAGCACTCCAACCTAGAGAAGCAGCTATATATATACATGTACCCCCATGGAATATTCAATTATAAACATCTTGGTTTACAAACAGGATTTCCAAGTAACAGGGTCTCCACCAACCCCCGCCCCCCCCGTTGAAATGCTATAATCAGAAAATAATATAAACAAGATGTAAGTGTCTACAGGAGATTAGGGTCTTTATAACAAGTACAATGCACACTGCAGATATGATCATAAGGTTCAGTCATAGAAAACTCAGTGGGAGGCCAGTCGGTGCGTGCTTAGTGGGTGGAGAGTTGTTGATCTCTTACCAGTGATTCAGCGAGGTAATTTTAGACCCTGGAGATAATGGTCTTACGGGAGTGTTGGTGGTGTTGGTTTCCTCAGATGACAATGTGTGTTACATCATTTGTGAAGCACAGAATTAACGTTTCTCATCCACCCACCATGCCGTTCCACGCTTTCCAACTGCGTCTACCTTCCTGTAATGTGAGAGCAAACAAAAAAAACAAACACAAGCTGTTTGCCAATCTGATTCAAACAAGAAATGCTCTGAGCATGTGCAGTTTTGCATTTTAAAACTCACTTAAATCATATCACCATCTCGACTGCAGGAATAAAATGTAGTTTGCTTCTGCTGCCCTGATGCTAAAGACATTTACCGTATTTTTCGCTCCATAAGATGCACTTCCCCTCCCCCCCAAAAAGAGGGGGAAATGTCTGTGCGTCTTATGGAGGGAATGCTAAAAAAAAAAAAAAAAACCCAATGATTTATTTTTCCCTACCTTCTTCTGCGCGCCTCAAACCGGTCCGGCGTAAGAGCGGAGGGCTCCTGGACGGAGCGGGGCAAGGCCGCCCGTGCCTGCCACAAACTTTGCCATGGCGGCGGCGCCCCCCCCAGCAGGGACGTGGGTGGGCACAGGGCCAGCTCTGTCCTGCGCAGAGTGGGACAAGGCCGCCCACTCTCCCGAAAGCTTTGGCGCGGCGGTAGCGGTGCCCCCCCCCCATGGCAGCAGGGACGTGGACGCAGGACCAGCTCTGCTACGCGCCGCTCCTGCGTAGAGCGGGACAAGACCGCCCGCTCCCCCAAAAATTTTGTTGCGGTGGTAGCAGTGCCCCCCCCCCCCCCCGGCAGCAGGGACACGAGCAGGCGGGCGGGCGCAGGGCCAGCTCTGCTCCGCACGGCTCCTGCGCAGAGCAGGACAAGGCCGCCCGCTCTCCAAAAAACTTTGGTGTGGCGGTGCGGCAGCAGCGGCGGCGGCGGCGGCACCCCTCCCCCCCCACAGCAGCAGGGACGCGAGCTGCGCGGAGCGGGACAAGGCCGCCCGCTCTCCAAAAAACTTTGCCGCGGCAGCACCGCGCCGCCCCTGCCCCCCCCCCCAGCCCGGCAGCAGGGATGCGAGCGGGCGGGCGCAGGGCCAGCTTTGCCGCGGCAACTTCTGGAGCCCACCGGCCCTGCCCCGCCCGCCGGCGGAAGAGTGGAGGCCTCCTGGGTAGAGCAGCGCAAGCCCCTGCCTCCCAGCTGATTCCCCCCTTACCAGCTGATTCCCGGCCGCTTGATTCCCGCCAGCAGCAGCACAACTCCCGGCCAGCCGCGCTCTCATTGGAGGCGCCGCGGCCGAGGGACGGAGGGGGGCCGGCCAGTGGACAATGCTGCTGCCGCCACCAACGCTGAAATCTTGTGGCAGCGCGCGGGCAGCAGGCTAGGCGGGGAGTCGGATTTCTTCATAAAACCTATGTGGGTATTATTACCCTACTGCTTTAAAATGATCCTGGAATTATGTAAAAATATCCTATCCATTATTGGGAGGGAAATGTGCGTTGTACCATTTTGTATACCCCACCTTTTTTCCTGCAAGGAACTCAAGGCGGCTGGTACTGGTAATCCTAATCCTCCTCTCCATTGTATCCTCACAACAACCCTGTGAGGTAGTAACATTATAAACATTTTATAAACACAGTACTAAATTAAAGAAATTGCTTAGCCGCTACACCAGTGCTCAGTGTAAAGCTGGCAAATGTACTCAGAGGCAGGCACCTTTATTCTTTTATATCTCTTCCATAATTGAGGTGGTCACAATAACAATCTCATAACAATGAAGGACACATTACTGATAGCTCCTTCATTAACTGTAGTATTTTCTTGCAGAAAAATACCACCGAATATTTTTTTTTTCTTGTTTTCTTCTTCCAAAACCTAAGTGCGTCTTATGGTCCGGGGCGTCTTATGGAGCGAAAGATACGGTACTTGGGAACAAGCACCATTTCATTGTAGGAAAAGGTTAATATGTTTTTTAAAGTAAGAATAATAAAATGAGTATCAGTAGCCATGTACATGCTCAAACGACCCCCCCCCCGCCCAATATAGAATATTTTTAAAAGAAAAGAAAAAGGATATTGCAGCAACCAGCCCCAGCCGGGTCCGGGCGTGACATTTTTGCTGCTGCCCCTCTCATCTGTCGCTCTCTGGGTAAGTAATGTATATGTGGGCGCGGGGGGGGAGGCGTGCTGCAGAGCTTTGGATGTCAGCCCTTAGGTAGAGTTGTCGGAGAAATCTGCAGTGTACTCAAATGACTCCAGATCTCTCAGAGTCTGCCCTCAGTGGACAGGTTTTTCCAGCGGGGCTTGCGGACAGATTTTTTTAATTTTGCATATCTTTGCACAAATTTAGCCACAGAAGAATGCACACACACACACACAAAACCACCAATCAAAAATGTGCAACTCCCCCTGTAGAGCATGAAAACCCGCGTTATTTGCACATTTTCAGGAGCACAAATTTGCGCGAATGCGCACCAATGCATTTGCGCAAGCTCCAAGTCTACAAAATGGCAAACTGCGGAGTGAAAGTCACCCCAGGCTCCTCCAATCACCGGTGGAGCAGCTTTCTCTCCATTTGCACAGCCCTACCTTTAGGCCTAGGCCTAGCTGCAGCGTTGTCTCTTACATTAGTGTGGTCTCACTGGCTTTAATGGAATATAGAATGTTTACGCTGGGAATTCACACCGATGCATGGCGGATTCTTCAGGCTCAAGAAGCAGACATATACTGCATGTTTTAATAAGAAATTCCATTCACTGCCATTAAACCGTTGCTAGCAAAAAGTTTCAGGTGCGCTTAACAAAACTCCTTCACTTCTAAAGTGCTTTTTCCACCCCCACCTCCTCCTGGGGATGCTGTAATATCTCCTTTGGTGCCATTCTCAGAGTTTTCCTTTGAGGCACAGAAGTGAAAATTTATTTTCTTGGGTGTCGCTGGCGGGAATCTTCTGGTAGCACGTTTTGCCTCACAGCTTAGAAAAAGGTGCAAGTTGACTTCTTCTTCTTTCCTTTTTTTTTTTTTTTTTTGGTCCCCTGCCAATTTTAAGAGAAAGGAAATCTTGCAAAATTGGCAGGAGCCACAAGTGAAAATGCACACACAAAAAAAGCACTTCCAACCTCTTGCTGCAATACCTGAACTCTGGCTCACTAAGATGGAGAGGTCATGCCTTCCATGTAAATTGGGTTTAGATAACTCTAAACAGGGTATAGGTAACTCTTTAGAAATAGAGGAAAGGAAGGCAAATCTTTTACTACTACTACTACTACTACTAATAATAATAATAATAATAATAAATAATATTCCACATTTCCACCAAGGAGTGCAAGGCAGCATACCTGGTTCTCCCCCTTATTTTATCTGCACAACAACCCTGTGAGGTAGGTTAGGCTGCGAGATGCTGATCAGCCCAAAATCACCCTGTGAGCTTCATGGCTGAGTGCAGGACCAGTGTGAAGGGTGGGCATAGGTGGGCGCCTGCCTGATGCCCATACTTATCAAATTTGATGCTTATCAAATTTGCAGATGACACAAAGTTGGGTGGAACAGCTAATACTCTGGAAGACAGAAACAAAATTCAAAGTGACCTCGATAGGCTGGAGCGCTGGGCCGAAAACAACAGAATGAAATTTAATAGGGATAAATGCCAAGTGCTGCACCTAGGGAGAGGAAACCAAATGCAGAGTTACAGAATGGAGGACACTTGGCTCAACAATACTACAAGTGAGAAGGATCTTGGAATTGTGGTAGATCACAAACTGAATATGAGCCAGCAATGCGATGTGGCTGCAAAGAAGGCAAATGCAATTTTGGGCTGTATTAATAGAAGTATAGCTTCCAAATTGCGGGAAGTGATAATTCCCCTTTACTCGGCACTGGTTAGGCCTCATCTTGAGTACTGCGTCCAGTTCTGGGCACCTCACTTTAAGAAGGACATAGACAAACTGGAGAGGGTTCAGAGGAGGGCAACAAGGATGATAAAGGGACTGGAAACAAGGCCCTATGAGGAGAGACTGAAAGAACTGGGCATGTTTAGCCTTCAGAAGAGGAGACTGAGGGGAGATATGATCGCACTCTTCCAGTATTTGAAGGGATGTCACACAGAGGAGGGCAAGGATCTCTTCTCGATCATCCCAGTTTGCAGGACACGGAATAATGGGCTCAAGTTACAGGAACCCAGATTCCACCTAAACATCAGGAAAAAGTTCCTGACTGTCAGAGCAATAAGACAATGGAATCAACTACCTAGGGAGGTGGTGGGCTCTCCCACTCTGGAGGCATTCAAGGTGCAGCTGGACAGACATCTGTCAGAGATGCTTTGACCTAGATTCCTGCATTGAGCAGGGGGTTGGACTCGATGGCCTTGTAGGCCCCTTCCAACTCTACTTTTCTATGATTCTATGATACCTCGGCAGGGCCCCCCTGACAAGAGCCCCTTGGGCTTGCTCCTCCCCTTCACCATTGCAGCTCCTCATCTGTTCAGCCTGCATAGTGCAGTGGTAAAGGAAGCAGAGTAATGGTGCTGATTCCGGTGGCAGTAAGGTCATGCCATCCTGCAGGAGAGGCTGTGTTGCCACTCTCTGGCTCACTTCTGTTTGTGTGTGTATGGAGTGGGGAGGCTGATGCTTCTGGGACTGCAGGAAAGCCCTCTTGGGAGGGAACACATGGGAACCTGGCTCTGGATTGAAGGTAGCGTTTACCTGTGGCCAGGAGGAGCCTGAAAGGGCTTCCTGGTTATTTTAAAAGAGTTTTAAGCCTGCATTTTGGGTACCGTGGTTTAACCCAGGGGTGCGGAACCCCTGGCCCCACAGGCCTAGTCTGGCTTGCCCGGCTTCCCAATCTGGCCCGTGGAGCCATGGGTCCCTCCGTGGAGTGGGGCCACACCCAATGGCGTCATCTGGCCTGCAGAGGGCCTGGTGGGGGGGGCGATCTGGCCTCCACACCCATCTATAGTTTTGCATCCTTGGTCTAAGGCAGGGTTGGGGAACCTCAGTCCTGGGGCCCAAATTTGGCTCTCCGGGGATCCCTAAATGGCCACGCCTCTTTCCCCCGACCACTGAATGTTTGGTGGTTTCCCGGCATTGGTGCATTTCCCCCCCATTCTAAAAGGTTGAGATGCCTTTCCCCAGGCTTACTTACTGGCCGCGAGAGCTTTATGTTACAATAGGCTGTTAATTTGGCCCCACCCCTTGCGCCTTTGGCCTCACCCTCCCCTGGAACATGGCCCCCAAGAGCTTGTCCAAAACTGAATTCAGCCCTCAGGCTGAAAAGAGGTCCAACTCGCCTGGTGCAAGGAATGTTGTGCCAGGTGGGCGTTGTTTTGCTGACCTTGCAATCACTTTGTGTACTGTGTTGGATACTGCCCTCCTTAGGTAGTAGTATCTATAACAGTGTTCTCCAACCTTGGGTCCCCATATGTTTTTGGCCTACAACTCCCAGCATGCTGGGCTGGGAGTTGTAGGCCAAAAACATATGGGGACCCAAGGTTGGAGAACACTGATCTATAAATACCATCCCAGGTTGCTTATGGCTTGCCAGGATCCCACTCCAGGCCTGCTGCCGCTGGTACATCATTTCACTGACTTTGTGTCCTCCTGGGGACTTGTGGATCCCATAGGGACGTGCTGGTGCTGGAGAGTCCGGCTCATTTGAGCTCAACGGAACTCCTGCCCACTTCCAATCCGATGATCGGAAGCGGGCCAAGTCGGCCCATTATTCTCCATTCCAACTGGCAGTGCCTCGCCAGGGCCTTTCCTCACTTTTAGTGGGGAGAGGCCAGAGATCGACGCTGGGCTCACCTGCATGCAAAGTGTTAAGCTGTTGGGATCTGCTTCTTCCCACCAAGACACTGCCTTGCATCCAGTTGGACCACTGACCTCTCTAAACCAGCCTTCCCCAGCCGGGTGCCTTCCAGATGTGTTAGGCTACAACTCCCAGCATCCTCCAGCCAGCATCCCCCAGACATGGCTGGCTGGGGGATGCTGCTGGGAGTTGTAGTCCAAGACATTTGGAGGTTGGGGAAGGCTGTTCTAAACCAGGACTGTCACCTCTGACTGGCAGCAGCTCTCCAAGGATTCAGGGTAGAAGTTTTCCTTAGGCTTGCTGTCGGGGGTCCTTTAACTGGAGATGGCCAGCGATTGAACCCTGAGACTTGCCAAGTGTGGGCTCTGATGCTCAGCGCACCAAAAGCTTTGCCCCTTGATTCTGGGGGATGTGCTGGGCCTTGGCTGTTTTCTCTCTTCTCCTTTTTATATCATAGCACTTGCTGTTCTGTGGCCTTATTTGAAGTTGGAACGTAGGCCAGATTTCTCTTTGGTAACTAGGAGCAACGCTTGCGGGGCACCTGTGTGGACTTTTTCCACATTGGAAAAGACAACAGGGGCTTCCTCGCTCGCTGCATGTTCTCTTCTTCCTCTCCATCCGGACAAGTGAAAGCCAAGACGTGCCCTGGATCAGCTGCGGCGACATTGTGCCCTGTCTGCTCGGCAACTGGGGAATTCAACAGTTTCCACACGTCGACCCTCTTCTTCCCGCGACCACAAATGCTGCATAATTGAGCTCTGTGGGCGCAAATGTCGACAGCTTCAGAGCAGAATGTCTGGAATATTAATTTCGGCCACTTAATAATAAGCTGTCAGATGTTGCAACCTTAAATTCAAATCTATCCTGGGGAAGAGCTGGAGGAAGCTGAAGCCTGATCCTCTTCCTTGCTTGCTGGCCCTTCCCCTTCTTATCGCAGAGCATCGCACAGTTAATGCCGTAGCCCCACCCAATAAACTTGTATTTTCTTACAGTCGGGGCCTCTGAGCCACACTTTACTACCAGTTTAAATATAGCTTTGAATTATATATGTCCATTTAAGGTGTGTGAGCCTTGCCTTTCACTAAATATGGTGGAGCCTTTCACCTCCAGGTAAGGAGGGTGGACATTTGTAAGCCATGAGTGGGTTCTGCAAGCAAATGTTGCAGTGTGCCGTACTCCTGTTTGGGGTGACAGCCAGCTCTGCCCTATTCCAGGCAACTCCATTCCATTCCGTCTCTCCCGCAACAGACACTAATTCTCTGGCCACAAAACATGCTCAGTATCCATTGGGCTGTTCTTGGGGGGGGGCAAATAACTCCTCAGGTGTTTTCCCCTGAATAATGTTTTGCTCTTCCCCAAGCCTCGCAGTTCCCCTGAACATGCTGACCGCCTCACTCTTGTTTCTCAGCGGCCCTGTTCTGCCTACAACCCTGCTGGCACTCACAACCTGAGTTCACTATTAGAAGGAATGATACGTATGGTGAGAACAAATGAATTGTTCCTCCCTTTCATATCACTTGAATGTGTGTGTGTGTGTGTGTGTGTGACTGATCTAATGAAACTGGCAGTAGATTCAGGACAGACAAAGGGAAGCATCGTCTTCATATTAGTGCTGGTGTCTGCAACGTGTGGTCCCCACAGAATCCTCTCTTGGCGCCCAGAAGCCTCTCTTCCCCTCCTAACTTTTATTTTTATTAATTAAACCGGGGGGGTGGGGGCTGACATGCTGCAAAGGGAAGGGCAGATCTGCAGTGCCGTCTTTATTCCCAAGAATGCCTCTGGATGCCACACATGGCATTCTTGGCCAAGTTACTTGTCTCTGAGCTTCGAGAGTTTGCACAGAAAACTGTGGGTTCGAAAGATTCCCCAGAATCCCGGCTTGCTGTTCCATATGGGTGAGGCCAGTGGCTGGCCCAAGGTGAGCTTCATGGCTGAATGGGGATTTGAAGATGGGTTTCCCCAGCCGTAGTCTGACCCCCCCCCAGCCACTACGTTATACTAGCTCTCTTGAACTCACGAGCTGTTTAACTGAAGGAGGCAGAAGATTAAATATTCAGTCTGGAGTGGTGTAGAGACTTCGGGTGCAATCCCTAAACCACTTCCTCTAAACACTTGCTGCTAATTTCAGTAGGATTCCTATGCATGGCTTACATAAAAGCCCCACCTACCCCACCCCGGTGGGGGCAAACTGAAGGTTGCATAAGCCCTGCTTGGAGGACTGTGCTTCATGACTGTAATGGTACTGCTTTTGTTGTCAGCGTAGTGCGTGCATGTGCGTGTGTGCTGAGTTTAAAATTCTGCATTTACTAATAAGCATAACTAATGCAATTTCAGGTAATTAATTATTTCTTGGGGGCAAAGCTTCTGTGCCTCCTAACACTGCATGAGAAAAATGAGAATTAATTTGCCCTATTAAAAATGGTGAAATTAAAAAGTCAGTTATTTTCACCCTGTTTATTCTCCCCCCTTCTTTTTCTGAATAGTCAAACTTGCCCCTTGCTTGTGGGGACAGCTGTTCCGAGCTACCGGAGTGGCACATTTTCCTTCAGCTTCACGCGCCAGGGCAAACCTTGATTATGCTACAAGCTGAAGTTCAGGCTTTACTGAAAGTCTCCTTCAAAGCTCCATTGCAGTCAAGTGCAAAAAAAAACACTCCCGTGACCTGTGGATTGGTCCCTGTGGGAGCAATTATTCTTTTCAGTGAGGTTTTAACTTTTGTTTTTTAGCACTGAATATTATAAATGTCGGGCACAAGTTTTAGCCTCAGTCTCTGTAAAAGAATGTTTCCACGCTCCATGCACCTGCAAGCGGTTTTGCGAGTAAGCTGTCTTGTACTATTTATTTATTTATATTTTAAAGAAATGAGTTGGCCCGATCCTGCGCTCTGTCTAGGCATATGTGAGTGGCTCAGTAGAGTTGTGCCGAATCGCTTCGGCTGGTGGCCCAACGCCATTCCTGGATCACCGGCACCAGCGCCGCGACGCAGCCCCCATGCTGCGCCTGAGCGAGCGTAGCTGTGGGAGGAAGCATCGGTGCACCCGAGCAGGCGTGGCCTGAGCAAGCATGGCCGCTGCGCTGCATTGCAAAGGCATGAGGCGGGGGCCGGGCGGGGGCCGCAACACTGGTAGGCAACCTCAGCCAGAATGCCAGGAGTAGGACACACCTTTGCGTCGGTGCAGCTGTGCACACATATATATTACATCCCACACTTCACAGAAATCGCTCTGCCTTCTGCCTGCCTTCTCCTGAGCCATGCTGTACATTGTGGGCAAGAGGTTCCTCCATCCACGGAAATCTGAGAGGAAGGGGAATGTGAAAGACTGTGTCTGGAGAACGGTATAAGCCAGTGTTCTTCCAACCTTGGGTCCCCAGATGTTTTTGGCCTACAACTCCCAGCATGCCCCAGCCAGCGTAGCTGGCTGGGGCATGCTGGGAGTTGTAGGCCAAAAACATCTGGGGACCCAAGGTTGGAGAACACTGGTATAAGCGTTCACCTGAGAGTCCTCTCAACCCATCCTTTTCCCTTTGAGAACTGCCTCCCTTTGAAAGTGCCTCTGTGACACATGAGCAGGTGTTAGCCACTCCCCACCTTCCCCTCAGACCTATTTGCTTGCCTAGCTGCCAACACTCTGCATGCTAAGAAATGGGACAAAAAGCAGGCCTGGGACAAAAGTAAAGGCCAAGAATGCCAGAGGAGCGCATCAGCTAGCACAGCTATTCTACGCCTGTTCTCAGTGCTCGGTGGGCATTTTGGCTAGTTACTTATACAGGGCTATTAATGTGCAAGGTCCATTACAGAGGAGCAGAAACAAAAATCCAAGGAGATTGCAGGGAAGACAACAGGGAGGCAAAGGCAGAATGGAGAGGGTTCAGAGGAGGGCAACAAGGATGATAAAGGGACTGGAAACAAGGCCCTGAGGAGAGACTGAAAGAACTGGGCATGTTTAGCCTTCAGAAGAGGAGACTGAGGGGAGATATGATCGCACTCTTCCAGTATTTGAAGGGATGTCACACAGAGGAGGGCAAGGATCTCTTCTCGATCATCCCAGTTTGCAGGACACGGAATAATGGCTCAAGTTACAGGAACCTAGATTCCACCTAAACATCAGGAAAAATTTCCTGACTGTCAGAGCAATAAGACATGGAATCAACTACCTAGGGAGGTTGTGGGCTCTCCCACTCTGGAGGCATTCAAGGTGCAGCTGGACAGACATCAGGATGCTTTGACCTAGATTCCTGCATTGAGCAGGGGGTTGGACTCGATGGCCTTGTAGGCCCCTTCCAACTCTACTTTTCTATGATTCTATGATTCTAAGCTGGGCTCCCAGGAGATCTATGTGAAAGTAAAACGCAATGGTACGTTCACAGGGTCAGCAAGACCACGCAGATCAGTGGCCACCGACAGAAGCCACAAAGGGGTGAATGTCCACTTCCCTTTGCTTCCAAGGTGGCTTGAGAAGGAGAAATTCCAGGGGAATTTCAGTTTCCATGAGCGACCGTGTGTTCTTGTATTCCTTGGGATGATGAGACATTTCCTATATTTTAAACAAAAGTAAATAAAGGCAGCCGCAATCCCAGGGGGAACCTCTGGCAATGTGAAGGCGACTGATGCTGTTACGGTGCAGCTCCAACCGACGCTATCCTTCTTTCTCTTTCCTGTGGCGCTGTTGCTTTGACCTACATCTCTTTCTCCTCTTGGCTCGTACCAGAGAATTGAGAGCTACCTGTTTGCATCAGCAAGCTGAGAACAATGCCCGAGATGATAGTAAAGAAATCTCTTCTGAATTTGACAGGTTCTTGGGGAGAAAAGCTTCTTTTGTTGTGGTTGGGTTTGATCCAGTTCTCTTACGCTGTCAAGTGAACTTCTTGTTTGGTTCATGGTCAATGTCTTATTTAATTTTTTTTTATCTTGCAGCTTTTCTCAAACAAAAAGATAAGCTGTTTCAGATGGAACTCAGCCAGCTGCCCTTTTAAAATGTTTTTTTTTGTTTGTTTTTGCAAAAAAAAGTGCTTGGAAGATTATGGGAGGAAGGGGGTGTTCTTAGCCTTCCTCCTTGTGCTTAGTATCAAGTGAAGCAATTATGCCATCTCTATCAACTATCTCTTTCGGTTTTTAGATGTATGCTTAGGGCAGGTCATAGAGCATTCAGTCTCCAGGGCAACCTTGAAAGCATATCCTGAATCGGAGGTCAAGTGCTAACTTTTGCGTTTATGACTATTTTGTATTATTAAGTGAAGGTGAAAGTTTTGTTCTGAAGACCAGTAGGTCATAAATGAACCAGATGACCGTATAGGTTGTAACAAGCAAAATGTCTTTGAAAGTGGCAGAAAATATCCAGCACCCTTAATCATCGGTATAAAAGTTGACACCTTTACAAGCGCGATCCTTCCGGTAGAGTTGCGATGCTCCAGGGCTGGAGTGTCCGGCATATCCAAAGCCCTGCTGGCCGAGTAGGGGTGAGGGAGGAGGGGCAGCCTACGGCATGCAACATGTTGTGCACATCGCCTCTGTATTCATCCCCTTCCACTTGCAGGGCTCATCTCTTTCTTGAGACCCAGCTTTATGTTCCTTTAGGAGAGAGGGTGCCCTCTCCTGTCCCCCCCCCAACTCCTCTTCAGATGCAGCTGAAAGTAACGCACTCTGGGTTCTTGTTGAAACCTAGAAAATGGTTGGAAAAAGGGAAGGTTCTTTGAAATCCCTCTGCGACTGGGCTGCTAGACTGAACTGCTCCAGGTGAGGGCCAGGACCTTTCCTGAAGCTCGGCTGCCAGAGCTGTGTGAGAGGTGGGGGGGGGCATTTCCGACACCTGGGATTCGTCTTTAAAAGCGGTGGCAAATGTTGTGCTGCTGTGGAGCACACGATACAGTAATCCCAAATGCTTCAGTGCTTCTCTTAGTCTGTCATCTTTTCTTCTCCTTTTGGGAGCTCACCTGGCAGCCTTTTGTTGGGCTTCCTCACATGAAATTTTCTGTTAAAAGACAAATCTGTTTAAAACTGCACACATGGTGGTAAAAGCTGTCAAAGGCTTAAAAAACCAACCACTGCCTTTTTGTGTTTTGAACCGGAAGGACTTTGGCACCCAAATTCCTCCCGCAATATATTAGTTGCCGTAGTCCTTGTAGAAGTTCTGTTGCATTTGTACAGGGATTACACCATGCAGTGATTTCACAGAATGAAAACCCTCATCCTTCCCTAGCCTGCTGCCTTCCAGATGTGTTGTGCCTCAAAAATACCTTCCTGTTACTGCCTCTCACAGTTCCTCCTCCTGGTTGCATCCAAACAGTTTGTTTGTCTCCACCATCTTTGGACTGTGCACTGGTTTACTACAGTTGGGGGTACCTAACTTGCTCTACAGGTAAAGATAACAGCTCCCACCCCCACCCTAAAGAGCCTTGTTTAAAAAGTGGTAGTTGTGCGAGGGCCATAGCTCAGTGGTAGAGCACACGCTTGCATGCAAACATTCCCAGGTTCAATCCTCAGCTTCTCCACGTAGGGCTGGGAAATAGCTACGATCTGAAACCCTGGAGAGCTTCTTGCCAGTCAGGGCAGACGACGACTGATCGTCTGACTCGGTATGAGTCAGTGTCGTAACCTCTGCACGTGCTCTCCCGCTTAGGATCCCAACCATTGTGCATGGTCTTCCCCCTTGTGCATAAGGGCTTCCATCTGCAGCTCCATGTTCATAGAAAAGTAGAGTGGGAAGGGGCCTACTACCAGGCCATCGAGTCCAACCCACTGCTCAGTGCAGGAATCCAGGTCAAAGTATCCCCGACAGATGTCTGTCCAGCCGCACCTTGAATGCCTCCAGAGTGGGAGAGCCCACCACCTCCCTAGGTAGTTGGTTCCATTGTCTTACTGCTCTAACGGTCAGGAAATGTTTCCTGATGTTTAGGTGGAATCTGGGTTCCTGTAAGTTGAGCCCATTATTCCGTGTCCTGCAAACTGGGATGATCGAGAAGAGATCCTGGCCCTCCTCTGTGTGACAACCCTTCAAGTACTGGAAGAGTGCTGTCATATCTCCCCATAGCCTCCTCTTCTGAAGGCTAAACATGCCCAGTTCTTTCAGTCTCTCCTCATAGGGCCTTGTTTCCAGTCCCTTTATCATCCTTGTTGCCCTCCTCTGAACCCTCTCCAGTTTGTCTATGTCCTTCTGAAAGTATGGTGCCCAGAACTGTTCTCCCTGAAAGGGTTGTAAGCCCTCCAGTTTGACACCTTATGAAGTGTGAGGGGATGCTGCCAAAAGACACCATGGGCCTCCATCGGTCTCCATATATGCAGTCAGTCAGAAGCACTTTCTGCTGCCAGACTGGGGCAAGGCATTGGGTTTTGCCCTCTATGTTAAAGGGATGACGGTGGCCCGTCCCACAGGACAGAGGGTTAGGGCCAGCGCAGTGTAGATTGTAAAGTCTTTCACACCATGAAAATCCTCTACATCAGCTGTCCCCTACCTGGCGCCCTCCAGATGTGTCTGACTGCAACTCCCAGCTTTCCCATGGCCATGCAGGGAATGGGAATGGCTGCTCTCTATACGAATAGCCGTAGAAGAGGAGGAGGGAGCTCTATACAGGCCTGTGGATTTGCATCCTTTGGGTCAACACTTCTACTTGCAGCAGCAACATTCTTAGGCTCTTGTCTCCAATTCCCTTCTGTTGATAAATCTGGGCTGACCCATCGCAACAGGTCCATACCAGTATCCAAATACAGAATTTATTTAATTATTTGTCTTGCCCTGTTGCAAAGGCAGGGTGGCCATGCATTTAAAGGTGGGATTAAGTCGCTTTTCTGCTGTTCTTTCTTTTAACTCTGGGGTCACGGCAAGCTGGTTTTACATATTTTTCTCCTGTCAACCCAAGCCAGTTTTTGAGTATGAATCGCTTCTTTTGGTAGTTCTTCTTTTCTCTCTCTCACTCTCTCACTCTCTTTTATGACTATTTCAAATGGTCTGAAGGTGGAAATTCATCTGGCCGTCAGAGTGAAAAAGAAAAGCAAAAGAAATGAGTTTCTCAGCTGTTGTGCTGCATTGCGAGCCCGAAGAGGTTGCTGGTGGCTTTTGAGATCAAACAGCAGTGAAATAGCTTCTCTGTTGAGAACCTAAGAAATGTTTAAGTCGATAACAAGGAGTGACTTCCTTTTGATTTGCAGCAGGGGCTTTACAATCATCTGTAAGCTTTTGAAGAGAAAGGAATCCTCCCAGGGGAAGGGGGAGAGCAGCCCAATTAGCTAGTGCACTCCGTTGGCGTGGCTTCTTGGGTTTAAGGACCGGGCTTTCAAAGCAAGTGATAGGTCCTGCTGACGTATACTTGAGAGGCTTCACTGCCCCACATGCCAGTGCAACAGGAGATCATTGTGATGGTTGCATTGTATACGTTAATGTCAGCTGGATGGCAAATGTCCATACAGGACCACCCGTAGTGTGCATTCGCTAACATGGTGGAGAATGCCCACAAAATTATTGTTGTATTTTATTTGTTCTAGTGTGAAAGTGTTTTATCAGTACTTGTTTTATTAATATGGTAAGCTACCCTGTGCTCCTTTAGGAGGAAGGGTGGGGTATAAGCATTTTAAATAAATGATCAAATAACATGAATGTAGGACTTGGGGTTTAGCATATTACCCAGTGAATGTGCAGAGTCTCCACTTGGGCACTTGCACCGATAGACTGTGTAAAAGACATCCTCCAAAGTGGCTTTGATGTTATACATACTGGCCGGACAATGTACATGATTCCCTGTTCATGGTGTTATATGTGCCCATGCTCCTTGGGTTTCTGAGGAGTGTGCACAGTAGGTGGGGATTATGCGTTTCCCCTATTCAGCTCAAATTAACACCAACTCTTACAGAGTGGTATATATTCCATGAGTCTGCACTATGGCGTCACAAGTGCGGAATTTGAAATTTGGTGTACCTTTTAGCTCCTTGAGTATCTCTGCCTTATCTTTTAAAAGCAAGATTCTAGCCCTCTGTGATCTCAAAGTGTGTGAACGGTGCCGGTGAAATCTCTTAACGCCAGACAGGAGACAGAATAGGATTTTAAGAGGGGTGGAGCTTCAGCTCTATGTGCAGCACTTTGTCCTGTTGTGTAAATTTTAGCCCAGCCTTCCCCAACCTGGCGCCCTCCAGATGTTTTGGGCTTCAGCTCCAAAAGACTTTCAGTGTTGTTCCTCATGACTCTGCGTGATTCTCTGCTCTACTCGGCCACCTCTCCCGCATTTCCAGGGCCAGAATCCTCCAGTCTCCTGCTTCGTTTGCCCCAGATAGATCTGTTTGCCATGTATACCCAGAGAGAAATCTTTATCCCCGGGCAAGGCACCCCATTGAGTCCAGAATTGGGTTCGACAGTGTTTGTTGCCTGGCAGGGGACTGCCACCTATGTGTGAGTTGTTGGTTATTGAGTGGTATAGGAATGTTATAAATATAAATAAATACCGTAAGTCCCATCGGAAGCATAGAGCCCGGGGAAGTGGCTGCCGAAAAGTCTCAAGCTGGACACACAATCTTTGCATTTTATCGGGAATTCTAAGGTGAATTCTTGGCAAGGCTCTCTGTCCAAATCTATATTTTAATCCAGTTGTGGTAGTTCCAGGGACCCTCTCTGCAGCGTGGCCTCTGCCCGGTCTCCCCATTAATGCACATTCAGTGTCTGTGGACAGCGTGGTACGGCCTGTTGTCAATGAGGCCAGAGCGGCTTGAGGCTAGTGCTCCATTTTTAATTTGGAACTAAAGCTGAGAAACCCAAGTGTGGTCTGTCTGTGCTCACCACATTTTTCTAATTTGGGGAACCAACCAGGCAATGAAGTCCTTGGCGTCCCCCTTCCTCTGAAGTCAGGAACCGACAGCCACACTTGCTCTATTTCTTTTTTTCCTTTCCTCCAAAAGCTGTCCTTTCCCACCTCTGCAGCCCACCGTTGCCGCCAGCTTCCTTGGTTCGTAGCCTTCCGATCCCCCTGCTCTGACACTTCCTTGGCGCCACCTTCCCTCCTTTTTCGACAAACAAAAATTTCCCCAGTCTTAGCCTTTCTCTATCTTTTCTGTTAGAACTGGTATACTGGTGCATGTGCTGGCGGAGCGGGGATGGATCCTAAGCAAGCCATTTTTCTCTTCTGTAACAAATGTACAGGCCTGTTTGAGAACAAAAATCTGTGAAGAATACATTTCATGTTTTTGGACTCTGAACGAGTGTTTGGGCCGATTTCCCCATTTAAACATTGGTATTCCCAATTTTAGTAACAGCCTGGTGCGGAAATCCACAGTGTGTACACCACCACACTGGTTAAAGTCCCCCTTTATTATTAGACACATGAACTACATGTCCCATGTGAACAAGAACGTGCAGCAACCAGAGGGTTCAAAGCATTTTGAGGAATGCACCTATGCAGATTAGGCGCTAGGAGATCAATCCGTGGAGTTCCCTTCCGGGTCTTGGTCTGATGAAATTGGAAGTGACTTAAAGGTTATCTTACTCCAACCAGGCATTGCGACATCACATCATATTTGTCTCTCGCCTTTTCTCCGAGGAGGGTGGTGCGCTTCTGGTTAACCCCCTTTTCTCCTAGCCACAACCCCCTGTCACGTAGGGTCTTCTGGTCAACCTTGGTCCAGGATTCTTGAGTGCTTAAGGGGGGAGGGCCGTAGGTCAGCGGTGGAGCACATGCTTTGCATGCAAAAGGTCCCAGGTTAAATCCCTGTCAAAAGATCCCAGGTTTACTCTACGTAGGGCTGAGGGGACTCCTGCTTGGAGCCCTGACAGTCAGTGTGGCTCTCCAGGGTTTATTTATTTATTATTTATTTATTATTTACATTTATTAATCGCCCATCTGGCCGGCAACCGGCCACCGTCCTGGGTTCCAAGCAGGAGGCTCCTCAGTCACAGGACTGAGCTAGATGAACCAGTGTTCTCCATGTAAAGCAGCTTCTGTTACAACAGATAATTCTGGGCGCTAGATGCCCTCTAACCCCACACTCTTACGAAAGGTTTAGGATCTTTGGCTGGGGTAAAACCTGCGCTGTTAGGGGGGAATATGCGCTTTGCTCTTTTTACACTTAAACAAACTTGCACACACACACACACACACACACACACACAGACTCTAGAAACAAAAGGGTGGTTTTATTGAAGAAGAAATACAGGGCAGGTACAGCGTCTTACTTGTTGGTAAAGCAAACCTAGTGATGTCAGGCAGCAAAATATCTTTACGCTATGGTTCAAACACACCCTGTATTCTGGAGAGGAGAAAGAGTCCCTTTTGCCCTGACAAGCCTGAATAGGAAAAGCGGGGGGGGGGGGATTCCCACCTAGAAGGATAGAAAAGCAAAGTCCCGGCTACTACCTGTCTGCTGTGATGAGGTTCCAGCTGTAGCCCTGCAGTCCGCGTTCCCAGGTGATCCCTTCAGCTCTTTCTCCCGACACACCTTGCTAAAACCTCTTGGTTCTTATAGTCTCTTTCCCGCCTTTTGGGGGAAATGAGAGCAGTGGAGGTGGTCTTTGCCCCACAGATGACTTCAAACTCTGCTAAGGACCTTACTCTTTATGTTTTGATGACTCCTAATGGGTGTCCTTGGGAAAGCAAAGGTTTGGGTCTTCTTGCTGATGGGACTGTTTTTGGAGTAAGCTTCTGGTGGTATTCGCCCAGTGGGGGGGCAAGCCATATCTTTTCAGGAGAAATCCTCCTGTGTTTTAGGCGATATGCAATATTCAGGTCTTAATCAATGCAAGCCTGCCACTCATTTGCCTATGCATGCCTCTGGGCTTCACTCACTCTTCCATTCAAGCCTTCAGTCATGACCTTTTGCCTTCTGCCCTGCTGGGGAGGTGGGCAGGCTGCTTCTTTTCTCTTGAACCCTTGCTTACCCAACGCTTCTTGTGAGGGCTGTGGACTTCCTTTTGGAGGTGTAGCCATAACCAAGTGATCAGAACTATATCTCATCTTAACACTTCCTATTTGGGGAAGGGCCATAGCTCAGTAGTAGAACATCTGCTTTGTTTGTGGAAGGTCCCAGATTTAACTCGTAGCATCTTCAGGTCGTTCCTGGGAAACCTGCAGAGCCTCTGCTGCCAAACAGTATGGACAATGCTGAGCTTGATGGGCCAAGGGTCCGACTCCATATAAAGCTACTTCCTGTGATATTGCGCCAAACCATGGTTTGCATTAACCGTAGTTTAGAACTCAGTCTAAACATACAACTGGAAAAACCATGGCTTGGAGCTGCATGCCTCATTTTTCGTTTACGTCTTGTCTTCACTCAGGTTCATACGTTTACTCCCATCTCCAACTGTGCAGCAGCCTCTGGAGACAAAGCGATGGCCCAAACTCTGGTCTGTCAAGTCAGACGTCACACCAAACGATGGTTTACCAAACCTCTTCATATTGTGGTTTCTGATTCTGATTTGCCGGCCCATTGTAAACCATGTTTTGACAGTTGGACATGGCTCCACACCATGGCAGAAATTCTCAACCCAGGGCTTGATGCGGTGGCGGAAGTAACTTGCCTCAGCTGCTCGGTGAGCTTCGTGGCTGGGTGGGGATATGAACAGCAGGTCTCCCTTGTCTACGCCAGACAACTCCCATCAGCCTACTCGGCATCTGTCCTGAGGCCTGAGGGAAGCAGACTCCACAGGGCAGTGTCCTCCAACCTTGGGTCCCTAGATGTTTTTGGCCTACAAGCTACGCTGGCTGGGGCATGCTGGAAGTTGTAGGCCAAAAACATCTGGGGACCCAAGGTTGGAGAACACTGCCACAGGGACACTCATGGCCTGTTCTGGGTCACCCTAAGCAAGGCAGGACTCAAGGCAGGACCTTGGATAGCACACTGCAGGAAGTGCTGGCTGGACGCTGGAGTGTTCTCCCATAAGGAGCTGTTATCTCACACAAATAATCCACAGCTGTCAGAAGGCAGCAGGACAATCATTTGATGCCCTGTGATTAGAGCGCAAAAGAACAAACACACCGAGAGAAAGTGGGCGGAAGAACGGGAAGGCTCTCTCCAAGAAGCTGTAAATTCAGACTGACCAAATGGAGTGGTGCATGGGAGGTTTGGGGCGGGGGGGGGGGGAGCCCGCACTATTTTCTCCAGAACGCTCCTTGGAACGGGGAGTTCTGGGGGAAACCAAAATAGTCGCCACCAGCCAGTCAAAGTGGCAGAAACTCCGGTGAATCCTCCCCACACATCCCAGTGCTTAAAGCTGGGGAGTCATGCGCTCTATGTGTGGGGCTGCCCTTCAGGCTGCTCTGGAAATGAGCGAGTGCAGAATGCAGCAGCTCGGCTGTTGTCGGGAGCTGCCCCTTTTCAGCTTGCAACTCCTTTGCTGAAGGAACTGCACTGGCTACCTATTCGGTACCAGGCCAGGTTTAAGGTTCTGGTGCTGGTGTACAAAGCCAGAAACAACTTGGGACCAGGTTAGCCTGAGAGAGCGCCTTCCCCCTTACCAACCTGCCCGGTCACTGAGGTCATCAGAAGGCATGCTCCTGGTGGTTCCTCATGGACCTTTGACCCGATTGGAGTCCACCAGGAGAAGAGCCTTCAATGTGGTGGCTCCATTTCTCTGGAACTCCCTGCCTCTGACAGTCAGGCAGGCTCTGACATTGTGCTGCTTTCGGTGCCTGCTAAAGACCTCCTTGTTCCAGGAAGCCTTCTCTGCTGTCCAGCCACCTCTGTAATTGTTACTTTGTTTTCAATGTATTGTTTTCATTTCTTTTATCTGTTTTTGTCTTTTTATTGTTCACCACTCTGGAATTTACTTAGATGTGGAGTGGTATACAAATACTGTAAATGATAATAATCTTTAAAAGATCATCTCAATCTATATATATATAAAAGAAAGTGTCCTGACTGACTGACTGACTGACTGACTCATAAACACCCAGCTCAAACCGTTTAATCTAGGAACGTGAAATTTTGAAGGAACATTGCTGTTATGACGTAGAGCCCCACTAAAGAAGGGTTTTTGGAAATTCCGTCCCTAAGGGGGTGAAAAAAGGGGGCAAAATCGCCCCACACTCATATCCCCTATGGGCAAAACAACAGGGCAGCAGTTATGCAAATTGGCCTCACCTCAGAATTGCTGCAGGAGCCAATAGGAGCAGTTATGCAAATAGCCCATAGGACACTTAGAATGTTCGTATGAATTCCTGCAGGGGCCAATAGAGCTGGGTATGCAAATCTCCCCTAGGCCATTTAGAATGTTCTCTGAGGGGGTGAAAAGGGAGGGAAGCTTTTTAAATGACTGAATGACTGTTGTGTGTGGGGCGTCGCCGCATAGGCTCCATCACGTTATTTATTTATTTATTATATTTATGAATCGCCCATCTGGCCAGACATCCGGCCACTCTGAGCGATGTACAGTGCAATAAAATACGGGGGGGGGGGGACACACACACAGTATAAAACACAATTAAAAATCCTAACCCACCCCATATTCCCACCTGAAAAGCCATGTTTTTAATGCCCGGCGGAAGCTAATCAAGGAAGGGGCATGACGGAGGTCACTGGGGAGAGAGTTCCATAAATTGGGGGCTGCCACAGAAAAGGCCCTCCTCCTAGTCCCCACCAGCCTGGCTGATGGGACAGGGAGAAGGCCATCCGTGGCGGATTTTGTTGAGCGGCCTACTTGATGTTGCTGGAGGCGCTCCTTGAGATAGACTGGACCGGAGCTGTACAGGGTTTTAAAGGTCAATGCCAACACCTTAAATTCGGCTCTGCAAACAACTGGTAGCCAGTGCAATTCTTTGAGCACCGGAGTGATGTGATCACACCGGCGGCAGCCTTTAACCAGGCGAACTGCGCATTCTGTACCAGCTGCAACTTCCGAACCGTCTTCCAGGGTAACCCCACGTAGAGTGCATTACAGTAGTCCAGGCGAGAGGAGACCAAGGCATGAACCACTGATAGGAGCAGATGATTAGGAAGGTAGGGGCGCAACTGCCGCATCAGATGGAGCTGATATAGCGCCGCCCGGCTCACAGCTGACACCTGAGCCTCCATGGACAGCTGGGAGTCTAGAATGACTCCCAAGCTGCGGACCTGGTCCTTCAGGGGTAGATGTACCCCATTCAGCACCAGGTCAACATCCCCTAACCTTCCCTTGTCTCCCACCAGAAGTACCTCGGTCTTGTCGGGGTTCAGTTTCAGCATGTTCCTTCCCACTGCCTCCAGCCACTGCCTCCAGGCGCTTGGACAGGGTTTCAACAGCCAACCTTGGTGAGGACTTGAAGGAGAGGTAGAGCTGTGTGTCATCCGCATATTGATGACAGCGCACCCCAAACCTCCTGATGATAGCTCCCAACGGCTTTAGGTAGATGTTAAATAACATTGGGGAGAGGATGGAACCCCGCGGCACCCCACAAGTGAGCGGCCGAGGGTCCGAAGCCTCTTCCCCAAGAACTACCCTCTGGTACCTTCCAGAGAGGAAGGACCGGAACCACTGCAATACAGTGCCTCCCACACCCAACCCCTCCAGGCGGTCCAGGAGGATACCGTGGTCAACGGTATCAAAAGCCGCTGAGAGATCGAGGAGGACTAGAAAGGAGCATTCGCCCCTATCCAAAGCCCTCCTCATATCATCCACCAAGGTGACCAAGGCCGTTTCTGTCCCATGTCCAGGCCTGAAGCCCGACTGGCATGGATCTTAATAATCGGCTTCATCCAATGTGCCTTCAACTGAGCCCCCACCACTCGCTCAGTCAGCCTTGCCCAGAAATGGACAAATTGGAGACTGGGCGAAAGTTGTTCAAATCTTGGGGATCTAAGGAGGGCTTCTTTAGAAGCGGTCTTACTACTGCCTCCTTAAGGGCTGATGGCATCACTCCCTCCTCGAGGGAGGCATTCGCTACCGCCCTGATCTCCCCACCCAGTTTTGACGGATCTACCCCAAACTTGGCACGGTCACTCTTCATCACCTGTAGACTCTCAAGATTAACCTGATTTTTCTTTAAGATCAGATATTTCTGTCAGAAAAGTTTTCTGCTGCCAGCACCCAGCCTAAATGTTACACTTTCAGTCAGAGACACGGTATCTTTTCCATCGTACCAAATCCTAAAATCCACGCGAGCGCAGCCGCAGGCAACAGCTAGTTCACAATACAGCAAGTTGGGAGGAATAGGCAATGGACTTTCTTTGCACCATAAGAGCTGTCCTTGTATACTGTGGTGAAAAGCTCCTTTTTTCACCATGTAAAAATAGTGGACGGTGCTGTTGCTTTTGTCATCGCAATCACTGAGAAATGATTACCAGTTTTTGTCTAAAGAGCCCTTGTTCAGGAGTAAGCGGGGAAAATGTAAGAGGAGTGGTCTTTGTCGGCCATTGCTCTAATTGATGGCTTTTCAATAATGCGTACACAACATCTTCACTTTTCCAGTACAAAGGAATACGTTTTTCAGCAAAGAGTTGAAGAGGTGTTTAACAGAATAAAACGAACGCGCGTGTGTGCGCGCACACACACACACACACACACACACACACAGTTTCCAGATGGTTAAGGTCCTTGCTTCCCAAATTAGTTATTAGTTATTGCCCATATGAAATACTTGCTAAGCCTAAAAACACTTTTTCTGGCATGTACTTTTGCATTCACGCATTGCAGTTATTAATTATGCTTTCAGTAGAACTGATTTTGTTGTTAGCAGCAAAGAGGCTGTGTATATACTGAGTGAATTTGTGTGAATATCATGAATGCTGAAGAGATTGCATTAGCATAGTGCATCTTTATTCTAGCAAATGCCTGTTCACGAGGGAGCCTTTTACTGTGTTTTATAGTCTGTCTCTTCTTCTTTCCTTCCCGCTCCTACTTTGGTTTCCTGTTTTTATGCAGGCCAGCAGTATCTGAGGAAAATGTTAGGGTTGTTACTTGCCAGTATCCCCTCCATAATGTTGCTATTTGGAATATTTGATTCGTGGTCTGTAAAATCTTGAAATATTGGGTGTTCTTATGTTTAATCTCTGTTAGTACCCGGTCCAGATTCCTAAAGTGTAGATATCGTTGTTCCGCATAGTAGAGTATTTAGGTGAGAGAAGCAAATGAATGGAATATTTTTGCTACAAGGAAAATGGGCCTGGATCAAATTATTTCTTTACCCTCTCTAGACAACAATACCTTTTTGACAATTTTAGATGCTTGAGAAATATTCTTATGGTGGCAGGGCACAATCTTTGCTGAGCGTATAATGTATGAAATTTTGTACTAGAGGGAACAGCTTTGCAAATAAATAAACAAGGCCCATCTCTTGGTGCCTCCACCCAAAATGGTGTGGGTTGCTAGCAGGGACAGGGCCTTCTCTGTTGTGGGCCCCCTGGGGGGGGTCTGGAATGCCCTTCCCAGGGAGAGCCATTTGGTGCCTTCACTGTCTACATTTAGATGCCAGGTTAAGACCTTCCTTCCAGCAGGCATTTAATCTTTGATCTGGTGCTCTGATTAATATTAAATATTTTAATATTTTGATATTTTCATTGTTGTATTTGTTGTTTGGATTGTTATTTTATTGTTACGGGTTTTTTAATGATTGTAAATCACAAATGCGTCTGCCAGTTGGGCGGTATACAGATTTAAATAAATAAATAAGTCAGCAAGCTACCAGTCCTCAAACACTTTTAATACATGTCTGTTACATCCTACCTGAGTTTAAGTATTTGAGGCCTAAAAGAAAACAGAACCAACTTTTGTAAGGATCTCTGCTCCCCCAGAGACTATGCTTATTTTCCACAAGCCAAGACCACAATGGTGGTGGTCAGATCTTTATGCTAGTGCCAGGTTCCAATGTTAAGTGAGGATATGGTGTTAAGTTGTCATATTTACTCCAATTGCACAGATAGGTTAGGGGGGGAGGGCTTACTGTTTAGGTCCCTTCCAGGAACTTCAGAAAGGCACAAAGTAAAGGTTTCATTTAGGAATACAGGCCTGTGGCTCACGCTGGCTCAGCTTGTCTGAGCGTGGAAAGCAAGCAGGGTCAAGCCTGGTTATTACTTGGATGGGAGACCCCTCCTCTAGTTTCCTGCATTGAGCAGGGGGTTGGACTCGACGGCCTTGTGTAGGCTCCTTCCAACTCTGTGATCTATGAAATCTATGAATGGCAGACGCTGCCAGAAAGTTCAGTGGATCTTTTATGTGTCCCCACCCCACCACCCACACAAGATGTGCCCTTCTTTAATTGGAGGATCTTTAGCAGCCCAGCCCAAGTCCATCAGAAGGAAGAGCTCAGGGGGCCTGGAAGCTGCCCATCCACGGCACCAGGGCAGCAGACTGAGCAAGGCACGCAGCTCACCTGGGCACATAGTCTTCCACGCTATGGTGAGATGCAGTGTATTTCTATTTAAATTATAATGTTTTTTCTAAATTTGCATCTATACATATTATTGATGGATTTGTTTGTTTGTTTGTTTGTTTGTTTATATCAGTGATGGCGAACCTTTTTGAGCCCGAGTGCCCAAACTGCAACACAAAACCAACTTATTTATTTCAAAGTGCCTTAAATTTGGCAGGAAGGAGGAGGGGCCACTAGCTAATCGCGCCTCGCTCTGTCTCAGGGCATGGCTCTTCACCAGGCGTACAAAGATTCGGGCGTGCACGCGCTGTGCTTCTGAGCTGTCTGTTCAGTTAGGAGGGCTGGGTCCCTGCGCAGTCCGCTTCTGGGGGTGGAGATGTTGGAGTGTGCCTGCCTGTGGAGGCCAGCGAGGAATGAGTGGAGAGGAGTTACTATGGAAACCTGACGCTGAATGCAGAAGGGGACGGTTTTTTCGCAATCTGGCGACCAATGGCTCGAGTGCCCACAGAGAGGTCCCTGCGTGCCAGCTGTGGCACGCGTGCCATAGGTTCGCCATCACTGGTTTATATCATCATCATCATCTCCATTTGGGCTGCATTAATAGAAGTTTAGCTTCCAAATCACAGGAAGTGATCATTCCCCTTTACTCTGCACTGGTTAGGCCTCATCTTGAGTACTGCATCCAGTTCTGGGCACCTCACTTTAAGAAGGACATAGACAAACTGGAGAGGGTTCAGAGGAGGGCAACAAGGATGATAAAGGGACTGGAAACAAGGCCCTATGAGGAGAGAGTGAAAGAACTGGGCATGTTCAGCCTTCAGAAGAGGAGACTGAGGGGAGATATGATCGCACTCTTCCAGTACTTGAAGGGTTGTCACACAGAGGAGGGCCAGGATCTCTTCTCGATCATCCCAGTTTGCAGGACACGGAATAATGGGCTCAAGTGACAGGAACCTAGATTCCACCTAAACATCAGGAAAAACATCCTGACTGTTAGAGCAATAAGACAATGGAACCAACTACCTAGGGAGGTGGTGGGCTCTCCCACTCTGGAGGCATTCAAGGTGCGGCTGGACAGACATCTGTCAGGGATGCTTTGGCCTGGATTCCTGCATTGAGCAGGGGGTTGGACTCGATGGCCTGGTAGGCCCCTTCCAACTCTACTTTTGTATGATTCTATGATTTCTATACCACCCAATAGCCAAAGTTCTCTGGGCAGTTTACAACTACATGTAATCAGTTAACAAGACAGTCCCTGCACGCAGGCTTACAATCTAAAAAGACACGACACGCAAGGAAAAAGGAATGGGGAGGGAAGAAGGGGGGAAATTAATTCATCCTTCTGGCAGGGTTGGTGGAATGGCCCTGCGCTCCCTCTCTTCTCCCTCTGTACAGCCCGCTGGTAGGGCTGCTGGTGGTGACAGCTGAGGGAGGAGGAGCCTTAAAATATAATGCAGTAAATACATATGTTATTACATATACTGTACTGCCCAATAGCCAGAGCTCTCTGGGCTGTTCTCAAAAGTTAAAACCATATAAATTAGCATATGCAAATTTTGCACAAATTGCTGTCCTCTTTTGTTTTCTTTTTTGGCAATGTATTTCCTCTTCTTTTGGTGATTCATAAATGAGAGAGGAGGACGTAAGGTAGCTCTAACTCCAGCCTTGTGTGGCGGCCCCTTGTTTCTTAGGACATGTGTGAGCATCACCTTGAAACACCAAAGTCACTGGAGTGTTTCTCAGATTTGCCCAAGCAAAGGCCATCAAGTGACAGAGATGAGATGGTCTCCTCCTCTTAGAATCCTTGAATGTCAAATAAATGTGGTGACAGTAGAAACGCTAAGCCAGGAAGTTCACAGTGTACGTGAGTAGGATTTTGGATTTGTAAGAACAAGATTGCAGCCTTACCCAGATGAGATGGGCTCAACTTCATATTTCCTCTTTTTAATCAAGAAAGCATTTTAAGATTAACTGTGAGTGCTGTGGGGTAATGCAATATCTTGCAACTTCAGATAATAAAAAGTGCAGGCAGGCATGCTCGTTTTATTCCTTTTTATTCTTTTGTTTTATTCCTTTTTATTAAACTTTATATCCTGGCAGTCAGTTCAAACAGTGTGGACTGTTGGCGTAGTGGTGAGAGTGTTGGACTGGGACTCAGGAGATCTGGGTTCTAGTCCCCTCTTGGCCATGAAGCTCCCTGGGTGACTTTGGGCCAGTCACTGACTCTCAGCCTAACCTACCTCACAGGTTGTTGTGAGGATAAAATGAAGAGGAGGAGGAGGAGGATTATGTAAGCTGTCTTGGGTTCCTTGCAGGAAAAAAGGCGGGGTATAAATATAAGAAATAAACAAACAAACAAACAAGGTGGCTTACATAGTTTATCCAAAGTGTAGCAGTTTTCATAGATTAGATCAGAGTTGGAAGGGGCCTACAAGGCCATCGTGTCCAACCCCCTGCTCAATGCAGGAAACTAGAGGAGGGGTCTCCCATCCAAGTAATAACCAGGCTTGATCCTGCTTAGCTTTCCACGCTCAGACAAGCTGAGCCAGCGTGAGCCACAGGCCTGTTCAGCTGTTTGAATATATATATATATATATATATGAATAAATAAATAAATAAATAAAGCAAGTTATGCCTCCTGTGTGTGCATGCAAGCACATCAGAATTCTTCACGAAGGGAACTCACATTCTGCATTCCATTGAAAGCATGTAATTTATGCCAATTTGCAGAATTTGTCTTCATCTCAAAACCCAGTCTCTTCCAGGAAGCCTTTGCATTAACTCCCCCCACCACCACCACCAGCCAGCTGCAGAATCCGCACCCCAACTGCTACGGAGCTTAAATCAAAATGTGTGCAACTCCATTTGCTCATGGAACATCCATGTCTTCTTCTCTCCTCTCCCACTTTGGCTCCAACCCCATTGTGACGTGCCATATAAATTGATGCTATGCTTATTATGTTATTCATTAACAGTATTAGCAGAAAGGAAGATTCATGTTTCCTCTTTATTTGTTGTTTAGATTCTCTAATGTGTATTGGACAGGTATTCAATCTCTTAAAGCTTCTTCCCAGCAAAAGTACTGTGTTAATATTTAGTATAGCAAAGCGAGTGACTTGATCAGAGAGAGAGAGAGAGAGAGAGAGAGAGGACACAGGATGGTTCCTGTATGCAAGTATGTGTCTGTTGTCTTGTACGTTTTTGTCACCAGGAATGATTTTTTGAATATTTTGTAATCCCTAATCACTCCTTTTTCAATGTGTCTTGCTATTGATTATTTTGCAAGGAGAAATATTGACCTTTTTTTTTTTGCCGGATTTATTGCACAAAGCTATAATCTGTCTGTTTTACATATATGTTTAGCAAAATATCATTTCGCAATGAACAGCCTTGTGATTTAACCTAACTGAATATGACCGCAAAAGGATATCTGCTTCAGAATTGAATTTTAAAGATATTTCTCTATTGGGAGGTCTCTCTGCTAGTCTCCTCTTAATCCAGTCTAAACCAAGAAAACTTTTTTTCCAGGGCTGCCATGGTGCGGTAGCAGCTCTTAACAATAGTCATCCTAGATAGTGACTGACTAAAAATCCATTTGCAGTTTTTGCATCTGATCAGGAGATCAAAACTAGGGCTGATGAGAACACCCCTTTCTGGCTTTTTAGAAATGTGTTTGACAATTCAAACCACCCTGTTTGCTCCTTCCTTCCTTCCTTCCTTTCTTGAATTGCATTAAAAGAGTGACTATACAGAGTGAGGGCAATCATTGATCTCACTCGAAGTCAGTTTCATTTGCCTTCAATGACATCAGCAGATAGCCAGATCTGCTTATGCAGTGTTGTGGTGTTATCGCCCTTCAGTGCATAATCCCTGATGTACGTAGCTGAAATTGGCCTAGGAGAGAGGCAAATTCCTAGCAGGAAAAAATGGCACCGAAACGGCAACAGTGAACTTCCCACCCCAAAGTTGCACACTAAGGGAAGTACTTCACCACCCCTCAAAAGTTGTTTTATTTTTGACCGACAAATTGAAATTCAGTACTGTACAGTGCTAGTGAAAATTATATTTTATTGATGCAATTGGTTTCTGCCAAACATTTGAGGACAAATAACCATCGGCTTAAATCAAAAGCCATGCAGTGTGGTCGAAATACACGTTGCTTCTAATGTAATCTAGGTGACAGATTTGGAAAACCATTTTAAAATAGTGTTGCCATATAGAAATGTGATTATGTGCTAGAATTAAAACTGGTTGGGCTGTATTAATGTTTATGCTACAAATCTAGATAGTAGTCCTAAAACCAAAAGTGATGTCTATTTAATTTCAGGTGTGGGCAAGTTGGTAGCATGACAGATCCCACAATCACTGTCAAATTCAACATGTCTGCTGGTAGTCCTTGCTGGATCAACCTTTGGTGTGACCATCCTTATATTCTAGAATGTAGAAAACTGATTATTAAAACAGATTTCAAGCCAGCCGATACAATAATCCAACAGTATATTCAGACACCTCGTAGCAGCCCTGGCCACTAGAGATCTAAAGGCCTGGAAAAAACAAAACAAAAAAGAACACCACTATGCCCCGCAATTAACCCCATGATTTTTGGAACATTTAAAAAAAAAACAACCCACTTTTTGCCCCAAGCCTTCACATCTCTGTCCCCTACTCCCCAACCTGTGGCCAGCCAAGGAGCCCCAAAGAGGTTGTGCACTCAGTCACAATGTCCAGGGCCTCAGTGGCCAGGAACACAGTCAGAAGAGAGATGCTGCAGGCAGGTGAGGGCTCTGTGCCTCTCGTGTCTTTAAGGATAGCAATTCCAGCACTGGAGGCTAATGCGGAGTCTCTTGGAAGGAGGTGGATTCCTCCCTGGGGTGAGCCATCCGGGTGCAATTGCCAGCTAGCTCCAAAATCATGCCTACAGGACTTGCATTCCCTTTAGCCAGATGCCTCCCTTGGTTGCCCTCACTCTGAGTTTATTTATTTATTTCATTTTTATACCACCCAATAGCCGAAGCTCTCTGGGCGGTTTACAACAATTAACAATACAGTCCCTGCCCGCAGGCTTACAATCTAAAAAGACAGGACACACAAGGAAAAAGGAATGGGGAGGGAAGAAGGGGGAATATTAATTATTACTTCTGTAATTCTCTGTGTCTCAAGAAGCTCCAGCCTCCTCCTCCTTCCCCACAGGGCTGTAGATGTCTGAGTTGGCTTGATTTGTGATGGATGAAACTTCAGGCTGGGCCTACTTTATTCTCCCACCCCCATTTTGGGTCACCTAACCAATAGGGAGCTGGAGGGAGCAAGACCTTCAGAGAAACTGTGTTGCGGCGCCGACAAGAAACTGCGCTCAAAACCTCTAGCACTACTTAACATTTCAAGAGGAACGGGCTCCTCTCTCTACTCCCGCCAGGAAGCTACAGATGAATGAGTAAACTAATCATTGTTGCTATCCCCCCCCCCCAAAAAAATCAGCTTTTCTAATTTTGTTTTCCTAACTCCTTAGGAACAAATTGCCACTTGAGCAATTGCATAGGAAACTCGATTAGCAAACATTATAATTACCGTACTGTTTACTTAAAATAGACAGAATGATGTTAAGCTCATTTTGAAATATTAATTATAATGTTTTTCTCTGGACACTAAGATATGCAATTCTGATCAGATCATAAGATCTAGTGGGGGTGTGGATTTTCCTGGTTGGTGTGACAGGCATATATGAATATGTGTGCTCGCATCTCCTGGCAATATTGGTGTTCTATGACTCAATGAAAGAGCATATTTATTTTTTAGTTATTCAGAATCCAAACAAGCTTAATCTAATGCACAAAGCAGAGATGCATAAAATTAGGTCCGTAATGGAGGACCAAATTCAGTTTCTGAGGAGTTCTCGGGGGCCGCATTCCAGTGGTGGGCGGGGCCAAAATCAAAAGGGGGCAGAAATGACAAAAATGCCAGTATATTTTAGCCTAAAGCGCTTACTGCCAGTAACTAAGCCTTACGTACCTAAGGGCACAATCCTATGCAAGTTTGGAGAGAGAAAAGGCCTACATAGCTGGCTGGGCCATGCTGGGAGTTGTAGACCTTTTTTTCTGTCTGAACTTACATAGGATTGCACCTTAAGCATTTCCACCTTTTTAGAATGGGAAAAAACTGCATAAAAGCCAGGAAAGCACCAAATGAGAGGTGGTCAGGGAAAGGGTGTGGGGACAGGAGAAGGGTCTGTGACCTTCTGAGGAACCCCAGAGGGCCAGGCTGGGGCCCCACATGAGGATCATGTATGCCTCCTTGGGCTCCTTGGAAGAATAGGTGGGATATACATGGAACAAATGAATGGGACAAATAATAAATATTACTGGGTTGGATCCAGATTTACGCTGGATCAACTTCACTGACAGAAGTGGACTTCCTTGCCCCCTCCTTCCCATGGCCGCCCCTCCAGCCCCCTGAAAATGTTACACAGAGAGTCAGGAAGCCCTGCTGAATGGAGTGAACTGTGGGGACGGGAGGGGGATCCCCCAAAATCCGGCAGAGGAACCTTCTGCGAGTGGAGCACTTCTACTCATGGAAGGTCCTTTCCTCTCACGGAAGGCAGATTCTGGATCCAGTCCTTTATTTATTTATTTATTTATTGCTACATCGATACCCCACCTTTCCTCCAAGGTGCCCAAGGCAGTGTACATGATACTCCTCTCCAGTGGGCTGGATCCAGAATTCTCAACCTTTTTTGCCCCATGCACCCTTTTCACCATATTTCAGAATGTCATTCCCCCCTTTCCAAGATTGTCTGACTTAATCTGTGCCATACAATAAAGTGTGATGTCCTGTAGATTATGTACAATCTGTAGAATTGTAATTTGTAGAAATTTATTTATTTATTATTTTATTTATTATATTTATACCCCACCTTTTTTTTCCTGCAAGGAACCCAAGGCGGCTTACATAATCCTCCTCCTCCTCTCCATTTTATCCTCACAACAACCCTGTGAGGTAGGTGAGGCTGAGAGTCAGTGACTGGCCCAAAGTCACCCAGATCTCCCCAGTCCCAGTCCAACACTCTCACCACTACACACAGTTTGAGTCTGTGGTCCCAATTCCCCCCCCCGAAACCCTAAAATTCCCCCCCCTGGGTGGAATTCCCCCCCGGGTGAGAACCCCTGGGTTAGTTGAACGCAAGTGCCAGGAAATCAATGGGATTTCAGTCTTGGCTAACTTGTCCCATTGATTTCAGTGGGACCTATTTTTAAGTAACGAAGGGTACGATCCTCGCCTTCCCGCCCTCCTGCCCTGCATTATTGTCCTCCTGCCCTGCATTATTGTCCTCCCACCCTGCATTTTGCAGGGAGGGGAGGGGAGGAGGCTGGAGGAGGCTCAAGAGATCTCGCATCCTGGCCTCTTCAGGGAACGCCTCCTTTCCCCCCTCTCTGAGGTTGCTTTCTCAAGCGCGGCTCTTTCCACACCAGTTGCAAGAAGGCGAGGGAGAGGGGGCGGAACTCCAATTCCCCACTCCAAAGTCGGAGTGCTGTCTCTGACCTTGGATTTGGAAATCTGAAATTTCCTGTGGCCCCTCCGACGCTGTCTAGGGGCCATCGGATTGCTCCCTCCCCCTTAATTTGGATTCCGCCTACAGTCAAGTGTCAAATACAGTCAACTACAGTCATGCCTTGGATTGAGAGCATAATTCGTTCCGGAAACGAGCTTGTAATCCAAAACACTCTTATATCAAAACGAAATCCCCCCAAAAAAAATTGTACAGAGATTTTTAATTTAAGCCGTACTACAGTACTTGTATTGCAGGACGTCGCTTGTATACCAAGTCAAAATATTTTTAATAAATATTTAAAAATGTGCTTGTCTTGCAAAATGCTCTCAAACCAAGTTACTTGTAATCCAAGGTATTCCTGTATATTTGTCTTCCTGAAAATGGTCAAACCTACAAGGTTTACAGCACGAACTTTCTTTCCAGACTAGCAAGCAAAATTTGTGAGATTTATCTTAAGTAGCAGGAGCTGCAGAAAATAACTTTTAAGTAACTTGAAAGTATTGTTAAGCCATGTCTGAATTCGCAAGATTGAGATGGATCTGCAAATACCTAGTTCTTTCTGGCTCTTTGTGACTGACTGTTTTATCTCAGTGACTAAGAAATTGGTTAGAAAACTGAGAATCCCAACAATTTTTTGAAGTATATAACCTGTGCTCTTACTGCAAAGTTTTACAGCAGATATAGCCGCCTTATGAAATCTGTCCTAGAAAGAGAAAATGTACTACAGGCAGTCCCCAGGTTACGAACGAGTTCCGTTCTTAAGAATGTCTTTAAGCCGAATTTGTATGTAAGTCGGAACAGCATAGCATTCTATATATTAAAATTGGCATTTACACAAATTGCGTAAATTATGCAAATTGTGTAGTATACTACACTATGTACTCTATGTAAACAATGTAGCGCCGGGGAACCCAGAAGTCCGTTCTTAAGTATGGGTTGTCTGTAAGTCGGACGTCCTTAACTTGGGGACTGCCTGTATTCTACATTAGTAGTATTATTCTAATTCTAGAATAATACTGGAATCTGGGGTCATCCGATGAAGCTGAATGGTGGGAAATTCAGTACAGACCAAAGAAAGGACTACTGCTCACAGTGCATAGTTAAATTATAGAATTCTCTACCACAGGATGTAGTGATGGCCACTAATTTGGATGGCTTTAAAGGGGGATTAGACAGATTCATAGAGGATAAAGCTAACAATGGCTACTAGTCCTAATTGCTCTATATTCTAGTATCAGGGGCAATATGCTTTGCATACCAGTTGCTGGGGAACATGAGAGGGAAGGTGTTATTGCACTCATGTCCTACTTGTGGGCTTCCCAGAGGCAGCTGGGTGGCCACTTTGTGAACAGAATGCTTTACTAGATAGGCCTTTGGTCTGATCCGGCATGGTTCTTCTTATGTTGTTATTGTAAGGTTCATGGGAGTGCTTTCAGAAACGTTCTCAACCTGAAATGTGTTAATGATGTTCGCTCGTATTGTATGTCATCTTTTAAAAAAGAACGTTCAGTAATTGGCTAGATTTCTGTATTGTGCTCATATATTTTGCTAGAAGTACCCATCTGGGGCATCAGTTGATGCAAAGTTTTTGATGTGTGTGCCTCCACAGGAGTCTTCTTCAAACTGCAATTACAGAGGAAAGTCTTATGTCAGGAAGCCAACAAATTTTAAGTTCCATGATCATGTACTTGCTTGCCTCCATTTTACGGTCAGCGGCTTTGAGTTTGGGCTAATTGTTTATTTATTTATTTATTATATTTGTTAATCGCCCATTTGGCCGGTCACCCGGCCACCGGTAATTGTTCAGAGGGAAATCACGCTACTGAAGACTCATTGGAGTCATCGAAACATCATTCTGAGCTGTCTGAAGTTAATGTTTTCCATCGCCCAACTTTTTTCCCTATGATGTATAATCCCTCCATCCTCGACGCGCTTAATGGCCGATAGTTCCGTAGTCCCGCATGTGGCTCTGCAGAGTCATCCATCTTGGGTCTGGCTCTCCACAGAGTAATTCTGCTGTATTGAAGCACCAAATGTTTGAGATTCAGAAGAGTATAAAATTGATTCTTCCATAAAGAGGTAATTTGTGGCATTTGCCGTAATCCTCTGGGCAGCTATTCACTCATTCTGCATGTCCAGGATTCCTAAAATGTGGCAGGGAGAGATTAGACAAGGATCTTTCAGGCCAATTGTATTCTTGAAACACTTTCTTTTCACCATCTCCTAGGATGATGATTTAGTATTTACCCAGAAATGTACAGTTTCTTTCTCTTGTTCGTATGCAGCAGCAAAGTGGATGTGAGAGCAATCCCCATGGCAGCCATGGCTCCATTGCCACATCACTTTGTCATCACCACCAACTATGTGTGCCTAGACACAAAAGAGTCCGGGGGTGAGGGGTGGAACCGCTGAAGAGGAAACACTTACGTACATACTGCAATCTCAGGAAGCAACGTATGAAAAGGTGTGCTGTGCCCGAGGCACTTGAGGAGTCTTGTTAGCTTGATAATTTGAGGTAGGCATGTAAGAAGCAATTGATAAATAAAACAACTTGGCTTTTTAGTGTGCTTGCATCGGCTTCACAGTTGAAGTAGGTACTTTGTCTTTCTTCCTGTTCTGGGAGAATTGGGAGCCCCCACCCTTGGTGAGGTCAGAACTAGCTGAACCCTGTTTATAGTCTGCTTGGTGTTGGCTCCCTTCCGGATGGCTTACTCCTCCTGGGATAGACAAAGCCTGAACTGGATATGAACTTCTATCTCCTTTTCAAATGGTAGAAGGATCTTCAGTAGGAGCATCTCTCATGGATCTGCCAAGGGTTGCCAGCTTATTTCTTGGTATATGAACGAATGATCTTGGGTTGTATAAATGAGGGGTGCAGAACCTGAGGGGAGCAGAACCGAATCCGGCCCACCTGGTCCTCCAGTCTGGTCCTCCAGTGTTCCCCAGATGGCCCCGCCCACTTCCCCCAGCCCCACCTCTTTCCTTACCCACCAGTTGTTTGGTGGCTTCCTGGCTTTGCACAGCTTTTCCCCCGTTCTGCCTCTCCTAAGGCTTAGTTAGTGGCAGGAAGAGCGTCATGCTAAAAGATGCTTGTATTTTTGATACTTTGGGCATGCCTACTTTGCCTTTGGCCCAGCCCCCTTTTGCCTTTGGCCACACCCACCACTGGAATGCAGCCTCCGAGAACTTCTCTGAAATTGAATTCAGCCCTCAGGCTGAAAGAGGTTCAACACCCCTTGCATAAGTAGTGGCACCGAGATGTCAATCCATTGAGAAGGGACAAGGGAACCCCCTTTTTCAGTCTCGCCAGAAAGACACTGTCCTGGACACACTTATTGGCTCACTAGCTCAAGTGATGCATGATGGCACTTGAATATGATGCTGAACCACAAACTATGTTGCAGGTCTTATTTGATCTATTTTTACATATTTGTTTAAAATACACATCAGTGCAAAATATTGTTTGAAAAAAGCCATTGTTGTCTGAACATCCCATTTGTTCTGGGCTTGGGACCAGAACCTGATTAGGACCTTGGCCAGATATGTAACTGCAAAGACCTCCTGGGTCTGGAAGTGCAATGCCAGCTCCACTAGCACCTTTGAGAATGAATTGGAAGCACCCAAGAGAGTTTATATGGGAACAGTTGGCCAACGCAACCTTAATGACACAAGGAACAACAGAAACGTTGTTCTCTTTTCCCCACAATTGTATCGAAACAACTGAAAGATCATAAGACAACGTACCAATATCTCTTCTGACACTTTATCAAGCACAGTGCGAGAGATGACTCCCGTGATTTTATGCTATACGCGTACAAGTTCCAGTTTCATCTTGTCAAGTCTCAAATCATTGAATGCAGTAAAATCTTGACACTGCAACTGCAGTACAATATAAGTAAGTGTGCTGGAGCGGGCAGAATTTGGAAACCCGTTTAATAACTCTAATTTATCAAGTGTGTTGGGCTGTCTCAGGAAGCTGAAAATGCCCATAGTAAGTAACATACAATTTTTAAGAGATCGATTATACATGAACAGGACTGTGCAGTGCCGGTGTTCAGTGTGCAGTGCTTCGAAAATGGGTAACTGATCCCAGATGTATGTTTTACCACTTTTTAAAAGTAATTATTAACTATCATTAGTGATGTGTAGCTCAACTGTGTGAGTCTGTATAATTCGTTTACTGAGAAATATTTAGAAGTGGATCTTTGCTAGGTCAACAGCACTGTTTTTAATGCTGCATTTGGGGCCAAATCCAAACTGGGCCTTTGTGCAACTGCTAGAAAGGGCAGCTCCACTCTTTCCAAGCAAAGCCAAGTGCTGCATATACAGGCAGTCCCCGGGTTGAGAACATCCGACTTACAGACAACCCATACTTACGAACGGACTTCCGGGTCCCCCGGCTCTATGTCATTTATGTAGAGTACATAGCGTAGTATACTACAGCAGTTTGCGTAAATGCTATTTTTAATGTATACTACTGCCTATACTGTTCCAACTTATGTACAAATTTGGCTTTAAAACATTCTTAAGAATGGAACTTTTTCGTAACCTGGGGACTGCCTGTAGATATAGGGATGTCTGGGGAATTAAGTCTCTGCGAATTCTAATACAAACTGAACCGATCCATGCCTCCTGCTTGAATGTATGGATTGCAACTTAGGGATAAACTACGTACAAAGTTAAATATGTAGCATGCCGTTGATCCTCACCATTTTGTTTACCTTTGTGTAAATGTGTGGGGCCCTGATCTGACCCAGGATTACCACACATAGGTAAGGGAGCTTTAAACCTTCTCACCCAGCCACTTTCCCCTGAAAGAATTCATGCACCACCCCACCATGGCGACTAAAAAAGGAAAGGAAAAAACCCTCCCTTGGTGTCAACAGAGTTTTCCCCCTCTTTTTTAGGTGCCACAATGGGACGGGAATAGGGGGGTGCCTGTGGGGGGAGATTTAAACCTCCCCTACAACACACAGTGGTCCTGATCCAGAGTCTGTACTTTTGAAAATTGCAGATTAATGTGGAATTGGTACAGCGAGGGGCCCAACGCAGCGCCCACAAAGGGATCCTCAGTGTGGTGCCCCCGGGCACCCGATAATTATTTTTTTTAAAGATTCCATTTTTAAAAATGTAAATACATGGGTTTACAGTCATGCCTTGGATTGAGAGCATAATTCGTTCCGGAAATGTGCGTGTAATCCAAAACACTCTTATATCAAAACGAAATCCCCCCAAAAAAATTAGTACAGAGATTTTTAATTTAAGCCGTACTACAGTACTTGTATTGCAAGACGTTGCTTGTATATCAAGTAAAAAAAAATTAAATAAATATTTAAAAATTTGCTTGTCTTGCAAAACACTCTCAAACCAAGTTACTTACAATCCAAGGTATTACTGTATATGAAATGCATACAACTTTCTAGCTATTATACATAGGCTTCAACAAATGCAGGCCAAATATCCAAATAAGTATTCATTTGAAGTTGGCATCTATACGCTACCTGTTCATTTATCGAAAGCATTGTAACGTCCTCCATCCATTGCATTATAGAAGGTGGGCATTTATCCTTCCAATGTTGTAATATCAGTCTTTTAGCTGTCAAAAGGGCACAGAGAATCCATTTTCCCTTCGATTTGTTAATTTCCATGAAGCAGGTAAATAATTTTAAAAAGCAGGTACCGTACATCAGTGAATATTAAAGACTGTTCCAGTACAAAATTTATTTATTTTATTTTATTTATTATATTTATACCCTGCCTTTTTTCCTGCAAGGAACCCAAGGTGGCTTACGTAATCCTGCTCTCCATTTTATCCTCACAACAACCCTGTGAGGTAGGTTAGACTAAGAGTCAATGACTGGCCAAAGGTCACCCAGTGAGCTTCATGGTCAAGCGGGGACTAGAACCCAGATCTCCCGAGTCCCAGTCCAGCACTCTCACCACTACACCACACTGGCTCTAATTTATCTGTGTAATAACCTCCTCCCAAACAGAAGCAGCTACAGGACATTGCCAAAACATACATTTAAAAGAAGCATTAGCTGTATTGCACTGCCAGCAATTAGCCGAATTAGACAATCCCTTATTAAAGAGAAGTTGCAGTGCCCAATAGACACAGAACAAAGGTTTTTGCTGAATAAGACGCAGCCTAACATCCATAGACATGACAGGTAGGTGTCAAAGTGGTGATTCATTGATCAGGCATTTTGTGGTGGCGCCCACAGCAATTTCTCAAATTCCCAAATATGCCCACAGGTCCAAAAAGTTTGGGGACACCTGTGGTACATAATAGACACATGAATAGACACATGCATGAACGTGACACAGATTGGAAATAGACTGACTTATCCAACATCATGTATGTGCCAGCATTTTCCACAGTGATATTGACATGCAGATGAGCAAGACACGTGCACTATAAATTGCAAGAAAATACTCCGTTCCTGGCTATTTTGCATCCACAGTGAATTCATTCACGGGAAGAATCCTCAGCCTGTGGAAGAGGAATCCAATGTAGTTTCCAGTCCAATGTAACTGCAGTAAACAGATTTGATCTGAATGTTACTCTGATTCTAATTTCTTGTTGATGGAGGTGGAACTGTGGAAGCATCTGTTTCTTCGCCAGTGATTGTCCCATGAGCAGATTGGTAGACAGCATGCATCTGGCACTGGAGGAATGCATTAGACTGATGTGCCCTATGAAAATAGCCCTTCAGTCTGTCTGTTCACTCTTGAGCTCTCTGCCTTTTGGTGTAGGAAGTGAGTTGAGTCTGCCCATGAAATCTCAGGAAACTGTCCATGAAGTCCGATACTGTCATTTCCCCATCTTCTGGCAAATGATGGTGCAGTGGCTCTCAGTCAGTGAATAAAGAATAGAGCTGCAATGTCTTGGTCTCCTCACTGAGTTTCATAACAATATCATGAGGACTGAGTTCTTCCCAGGACCAAAGCCCCATCCTCAGTTGTTCAGTGGGAATCTTCAGGGGGGAAAACCCCAAACATGGCAAGGACTATAACTTCAGCGTCAAGAGTCCTGATCAGAATTCCTGAGTAACCATTAGTAGCAGCAGCATCTTGTTTGGAGAGCGTTATTTTTGATTTTGCTGTTTTGTGGTTGCATGGAGACTCCATATTGCTTCCAGTTGGCTAAACACGTGACTCTTACGCTTGCTTCAGCATAATACATAAAGCAATCGCTATCCATTATTTCTGGAAGTACTTCCTATGGAAGTAGGAATCAACTGCACCATCATTGGCCAACTTTGCATTGACTAAATGCACTTTTGTGAACTACTATTTCTATATGCAGACCACCAACTATAATTGCAAACCAGCTTTTGCCATGTGTGACTGGATTTATTCCTATGCTAGCAACCGAGGGTAAATCCATAGCAAAAACTGGTATCTCTTCTAGATTTAAGAACATAAGAACAGCCATGCTGGATCAGACCAAGGGTCCATCTATTCCAGCATTCTATTCACACAATGGTCAACCAGCTGCCCATGGGAAACCAAAAAGGAGGACGCAAGTGCAACAGCACCCTCCCATTTATCTTCCCCTTATACTGCATCTGATACTAAATGTAATATATAGCTATCAGGACTAGTAGCCATTATCCCCCATGAATTTATCTAATCCCCTTTTAAAGCCACCCAAATTGGTGGCCATCACTACATCTTGTGGTAGTGAATTCCACAACTATGTGTCATGTGAAGAACTTCCTTTTATCTCTTCTGAATCTTCCACTATTCAGCTTCATGGGATGACCCGTTTAGGTCCTAGTATTATTCTAGATTCAACTGCCAATCCTGTAGGCTCATGTACATGCAGTGGAGAAGGCAGGTAGATGGCCACCATCTTGTCCTTCAGCTTAGACCGCAAACTTGCACAGACCATGAGCACTTGTTTTCATAACTCTTCCTCTCAGTCCAGAAGGCTAGTTTCTCTTCCACTTAACTATGTAACTTTCTCTGCCCTCATAATTTCAAAATCCCAGGTCTCACCATTCTGTGGAGAATGACATTATAAAATTGTTTTTAGGACTATGCTCGTGAAATGCTGATTTCCGATTGTGACCCAGGGGCTGCACAGGGGCCATATTGGGGTGGGATTTATAGTATGAATGTGAAATTAAACCAGTATAATGTCCTGAAGGAAAAATACCATCTATACAGTCTATTAATGCTGGCTTCTGAATCTGAATATATTAGAAGCAATTATACAGTGGATGGCTCTGCGTATTATTAATTTGATTGAAAGATTTTAAACACAGTGCATTAGTCACTGGAAATCCCTAGCAGCCTATTGTCTAACTTTACATAATTCCTAGTGGCCTAAACCTATCCAAACAGGAGAAAAGGAGATGTAAAATTAATGTATAGTTATTACCAAAATTACCTCATAAATTACTTAAGTTCCCCCATCAAGGTTAAAATGAACATTATTACGCTTGGAAAAAAAAGTCTCAACGGCTTCCATTCTTGGCATCACTTTTATTGGGAAAGAGTTCTGTTTTGAAAGTGAGCCTGTAAGTTAAATATTCTGTCAGTAATTCTGACAACAGTGGCATTCAAGAGATTACAAAGGGGTTGGAAGTTGAGAAGTGTTTTGTTCTGACACATAGATGGTGTACAACAAGATGTTTGTTTTGATTTTTCACACCATCTCATTGATGCCATTCCTTGTAGCTTCTTCCTTGTGAAAATAGTCTCTAAGGCAATGTCAGTGTAGCATTTCAGGCCGCAGGTCCTGTTGATGTTCTGTTCTGCCTCTGTCATGATGAGGGCTTAGCATTGTTGGGCACTGATGAGGCCTGGGGTACAGGGTTCCACTCTGGATCAGGTCTTTACCAGGGTTTTGGGTAAGTTAGGTTTCCCAAGGTGGCAGGAATGGGAATAGGACAGCACTACAGAGAGCTCCAAGTGGTGCTGGGGCTGGAATCCAGACAAGTTTGTCTATATTTTGCTCCAGTAACTGCCAGAACCAGACTGAGCCTTAAGTATGATTTGGACTGGGTACAGACGACATGACAAGCAAACAACGATAACAGACGACCGTTGCTTGTCATGTTGTCCAAACCCAGGTCGTTGTGAGTCACAATGGTTTGTTTTCTCCTCAGAAACAACAATAAGAAACAATGGTTTGTTCTAGGGTTTGTTCTTACAACGATTCTTTGTTGTGTCCTCCGAACCAGGGAGAGCTGTTTTATCGTTGGCGGTTCAAGAATCCTGCAGAGTCGCATGACAAGAAGAGCGGCAAAACAAGCAGCCGCTCCAGTCATCCGATCTCTGTTTCGTCTGCCCAGCAACACAGACGTTGCTGCTTGCTTCACTTTTAATTGTAGGATGCTTTTACTTTTACAATCAGAATGCCAAAAAACTGTATTTTTCTTCCAAGATAAAGTATGCTTTTGATAGAAGAAGAGTAGATTACAATTGGAGAACTTTACAAGTATGTGGTGGGGGGAGGGGGAGCTGGGTCGTAAGCAGAGGGCTGGAAGAATGAAGTCAAGGCTCAACTCCGGCCGCAGGAGCAGGAAAAGCTTTGGGGTAGGGAAGGTGCGGGAAAGATCTAGTTCAGACTTGTAACACAGGTGGGAGGCAGGAGAGATCATGGGAGAACTGCTGGAGGCAGCAGGTTCTCTGCCATGCGTGGATGTGCGGGGTGGGGAGAGGTAAAAGGGGTGCAGGGCTAAGCAGAACCAGGCATGGAGCGAGCGGGGGAGAGGCGTGGATAACCTGCCCCTGTCTGCGAGCCAAGATGGGAGCGAGAGCGGCTTTGGTGCTGAGCGGTGCAGAGAGGGAGCGGGGCCGGGATCAAAAGCCGCTGCTTGGATGAGGGGGAGGGTGTACACCGTGATGATCATCATCACCTGTACGGTAGACCAGGTGGGAACAAAGGCGGGAGCGTAAAAGGTGTTCGTGACGGGCGGCGTGGTTGGGAGAAAGCCGAGCCTCGGTTCATACTAGAGGCGCCAGGGTCGGGGGGCGGGTGGGGGGAAATGCCTCTCTGCGGTGATGGAAACAGCCAGGCGAAAGCAGGAAAAGAGACAGGCGGAGCAGCACGGGGCAACATACACGGGAATAATTCCCCCCCCCCAATGGGAACAGACAACAAAAGGGATATCGATCAGCTACAGGGAGGTAGAGAAAGGGTTAAAGATTCCTGCAGGAGGAGGGAGAGGGGGGCACTCAGCGTACCATTCACAAGCAGGCTGCCTACACGGAGAGGGAGCGATGGGCCCCGGGAGGCGTGCCTGGAGCTGGAGGCGGACTGGGTGGGGACAAAACAACGGTAATGACCAGGAACAGTGATCGTCTGTCGGAACCATCGTTGTAAGTTACCACCAATCATGGTAACTTACAACGATAGCCACCCACCCTTGGACCTCGTAGAGGTTTGCTGGCCAGATGGGCGATAAATAAATGCAAATAATAAATAAATAAATAGCTCTCCCACACATTGAGTGGGCTCGCACGACACAAAAAGCAACAGTGGTTACTTACCGTTGCTTGTTCCCCGTGTCGTGCGAACGTAGTCGTGGTGACCGTCCATTGTGACTTATTGTGGTTGTCAACCATGATAAGACACAATGGTCTGTTCTAGGGTTGGTTTGTACCATGATGGTTTGTCGTGTCGCCCAAACCCGGATGACACAACCCATCGTGATACAATCTCCAGAAGAAGCGAGCCGCTTGGCAAGAGCAGACATTGCCGCTCCTGCCAAGTGGTTGGCCACAGAGTGCGGTTGACAGTTGCCCCCAAAGTGCCGAAACAGCACTAGGAGGCAGCTGTCAGAGGCTTGTCTTGCCTCCACCATGGAGCGGATCACGCACCCCTGCCTCCTCCTGTAGAGTAAACCTCTTGAAGAGGAGGCGGGAGGTAGCGATCCGCTATGGGGCGGGGGACGAGCCAGAGCGGGGGATGCTTCTCTCTGTCATGCCGATGACAGAATCACGCCACCCCTCCGCGACCCTCTTGCCTGAGAGTTTTACTCTCTGAGTAAACCTCTCAGGCTGGAGGCTGTGATCTGATCCCCGTGGCTGCTCGGTGCAGCCGCGCTGGTGACAGAGGGAAGCCCCCGCCCTCTCCAGTTTCTGAGGAGCTCCTCGGAAAGCAGAGGAGGGAGGTACTTCTTGGTATCACTGGTACGGTAGTGCCGGTCAGTGAGAAGCGCCTCCTCCCTCCGCTTTCTGAGGAGCTGCTGTTTGTTTTTAATCGGTGGTTTTAAATTTTACATTTTATATTGTATTTTATGATTTTAACTGTTGTTTAACAGAGAGCTTTATTATTTGGGCGGTATAAAAATGTATAAAATAAATAAAATAAAAATAAATAAAGTGGAGGTGGTTCTGTCACCGGAGGGACAGAGCTTACCTTGGAAAGCAGAGGCGGGAAGCACTTCCCACTGACCGGCGCTACTGCGCCAGTGACGACAGGAAACACCTCCGCGTTCCGAGGGGCTCCTCCAAAAGTGGAGGGGAGAGGGCGCTTCCCTCTGTCATCGGTGCAACCACGCCAATGGCAGAAAGGAGCGCTCCCCCGCCGCTCCACGACCCTCCTGTCTGAGAGGTTTACTCAGTCCTTTAGGGCGCAATCCTATGTGTGTGCTGGAGCATGCTGGGAGTTGTAGGACTATTTCTGACTAAACATGCATAGGATTGCACCCTTAGACACTAGTTATGTGCTGACTTCATCTGGGATTGGAACCCCCCGCCGCCAAACTCAAAAGGCTTATATGTCCCCCAAGCTATGGTTTCATCCAGTTTTGTTTGACATGCCCTGGTGGAGTTTCTTGATATGGCTTGGTTAGGGACTAAGTATTTTTTTTCCCTTGCAAGTAGGCATCACTGAGAGAATTGGCTGTATTATTCTGCTTTAGTGCATATATTAAAACTGCCTGTATTTGGTTGTCACCCCAAAAGGAATTATTAGTGACTCATAAAGAAAGAGTATGTATTGTGCTACATCTATTAAAGCATGTTTTATGTGTAACAGTAATTAAAATATAATTGAAATCATGAGTTCTTCTAATTATTGGTTTTACATAATGCACGTTTAAAGATTGGGCGCCTATAAATGTCTCCTTTTTATATATCCAGAAATGTTTTTTTGGCAGCACCATAATTAAAAAGAGGGATTAGTTAACATACAATTTAATCATTCTGTCATCAAAGGATTTAGAGCTCATTAATTAGATGTTAATAAATCGTTACAAACACAAATAAATCTATTTAAAAATATGTCAGTTGAGATCCAGAATTATTGCACTGTAAAAAGCAGAGCAATAGGTCTTCAGACTTCATGTTGGCTCTCGCTTCAGTATTAAACTGAAAGTGAAATTGTGCAGTGTGCTTGCACTTGGGTTTTTGTGTCCTGCGGAAGGAGGATTCCCCCGCCCCCATAACTGTATCCTTTGCATCCACCCACAGTGATCTTGTAATTCTTCCCCAACCTGGAGCCAGCCAAATGTGTTGACTGCAACGCTCATCATCCCCAAGCCATGTTGGCTGAAGTGATGGGATTTGAAGTCCCAACACATCTAGGGGACGCCATGTTGGGGAAGCCTGTTTTAAGCTGAGACGGGGCGTTCCCCGTGCTGCTTAAAGGACTGTATGTGGGGGGGGGGGTTGAGTTGACAGGATCTGCCCAAGCCCAGTTTCCATCCAGCTTCAACACCAGGCTGAAGGAAAGCAAGTAGCAGTCTGCCTGCTTCCCTTCAGCTTAAATCCCAACTCCAGAAAAATGAAGAGGCCGTATCTGTTCACTACGCTGCCGCTGATGTTCCTGGACAGCAGAAGGGCAGCAATGCACCCAACTACTTGGATCTTGGGCTTCTCCCTCAGCCCATTTTTTCCTGCGAGCCAGCAGGGTCACCGTTGTGTCTAAGGGTCACGCATCCCTGGCTCTGTTCATTTTAGCACCCAGTGCATCTGCACACTGCATACCCGCCGGCGGGATCACATCACGCCAGTGCTGAAGGATTTGCACTGGCTACCAGTTGCTTGCCGAGCCGAATTCAAGGTGTTGGTTTTGACCTTTAAAACTCTATACGGCTCTGGTCCAGTCTATCTCAAGGAGCGTCTCCAGCAGCACCAAGTGGGCCGCTCAACAAGATCTGCCACGGATGGCCTTCTCCTTGTCCCTTCAGCCAGAGCAGCTAGACTGGTGGGGACGAGGAAGAGGGCCTTTTCTGTGGCGGCCCCCGTACTGTAGAACTCTCTCCCGAGTGACCTCCGCCATGCCCCCTCTCTGATGAGCTTCCGTCGCTCATTAAAAACCTGGTTGTTCAGGCGGGAATATGGGGTGGGTTAAGATTTTAAAATTTTTATATTGTTTTAATGTATTTTATTGTATTTATGTATTTTATTGTGTATACATCGCCCAGGGTGGCCGGTTGCCGGCCAGATGGGCGATAAATAAATATTAATAATAATAATAATAATAATAATAATAATAATAATAATAATACCCCCTTTACTCAACTGTCAGCTTTGGAGGAGAATCGTTGTGATGAAGTGCGTAATGTGTCTAGTGGGTCGGCTTGGTACTTCAGCCAGTGACAGTATCTGTAGTGTTGGCTGATCTTACTTGCTGCTTGAATTGGGAAGATGATTTACAATTCCCAGTTACACAATTAAAATGCCAATTATGCCTCACCTAACTCTCCCCAGTCTTAAACTGAAACGAGCAATTGATTTCATTCTCTGTAAATCATGCATGATGAATGTCGCTGGGATGTGTTTTATTTTCCTTTTAATTTGTGAACTCTGAGCTGCCTTTAGTGTGTGTGTGTGTATCTGGTGGCATCTGCCCATTTTCCAATTAAGCTTTGTTTCTCAGTGAACATCTCTGCAGTTTATATGTGTTTTGGAAAGGAAGGAAAACATTATATTGTTATCTACTGGGTTGATTCATATGTCCAAGCATCATTCCTGCTTTACCTTTCTTGTAACTTCTGATGGCAGACATAACATTATTGATCCCCTAACCATGGTTAGCACATCAGGAATATCCTGGAGGCACACCGGCCCCTTCCCTCCCTTTTCCGTCTTATGTGCAAATCCCTCTTTCTTCACCTTTCAGGGCATGTCTGTTAAGTCTGCATGAGTGTTATGCTAAATATTGTTAGATTTAACCAGGGTTTGCAAACCATAGAATCATAGAATCATAGAATCATAGAAAAGTAGAGTTGGAAGGGGCCTACAAGGCCATCGAGTCCAACCCCCTGCTCAATGCAGGAATCCAGGTCAAAGCATCTCTGACAGATGTCTGTCCAGCCGCACCTTGAATGCCTCCAGACTGGGAGAGCCCACCACCTCCCTAGGTAGTTGATTCCATTGTCTTATTGCTCTGACAGTCAGGAAATTTTTCCTGATGTTTAGGTGGAATCTAGGTTCCTGTAACTTGAGCCCATTATTCCGTGTCCTGCAAACTGGGATGAACGAGAAGAGATCTTTGCCCTCCTCTGTGTGACATCCCTTCAAATACTGGAAGAGTGCGATCATATCTCCCCTCAGTCTCCTCTTCTGAAGGCTAAACATGCCCAGTTCTTTCAGTCTCTCCTCATAGGGCCTTGTTTCCAGTCTTGGTTGCAAGCTCTGTTTTGAAAGTAATGGTGCCTAGTATTCACACTGGTGCAGACTTAATTCTGCACCATGGTTAGTTTCAAAAGTGTAAAGGATTTGCACACTTATTTATTTTAACTTTCATCCAGCCGAAGCATGCAACTTAGCTGTCCTTGTATCTGGGGTGCCCAAGTCACCCAAAAAACAAGTGCCTTAGGCAAGGCAAATTGGGCATATGAAAGGCTTTTGTGTGACTGAATGTTTCCCCCAGGCTGTTAGGATCAGAATAAGAATGGATTTCAGGTTTCAGTTACTTAAGATAAGTAAAGACTTACCGGTAATCTTGCCTGCAGCAATGTAAATGCAGGCAATCAACATAACAAAGCCTGACCTAATGAAAGTCAATTAGCATTACAAAAGCCTGAAAAGGCCTGAGGGCTATAAACTTTATCAACATAACAAAGCTTTCCCTCAATGGATTTATTTTCTGTTTGAATGAGGTGTTTGCTATTGTTCTTGGCTATCAAAAGAGACTAAGATGACCTGTGGATGGCCTCCTATTGTTCCCCACTTATTGTTTCAGTTGTCTGGGATATAAAGTGCCCTGTAAAGCATATTCTTATACAGATTTCTGGGACATTTTATGTCCCAGGCATGTTTGGTTTATAGAAAGAAAACTGTGAAAGGCAGGTGACTGAAATTTGGTAATATTGTTTACTACCCTGTTTTAGGCAAAGTCCTACCAGGACAGGATTATAGGTCTATGTATGTGTAAATTACACCACAGAATGTGAGCCTGGGGTAAGGAAAGCACCCCTAGATGCAGGATGATATATGTAGAGACTGTGTTTTACCCAAAACTGGATTCCAGGGTGGCATACATTATTTTTTATTGTTCCCTTGCTGATCCCTCAGAACTAATGTCACATCTTTGCAATCCTGGAGAGAGCTAACTATCTCCCAGCCTCGACCATCTCCTAGGGAGGACTAACTCATCATAGAACTCAAAGCTTTTAGTGAATATTCTCTGCAGCTCCTAGCACTGTATCCTCCACCAATCCTCAGGAAATAAAGCTTTACTGGACTCAGCAGACACCCCTCTGATGCAGTCCTCACCACCCCCATGCCTGAGGAGCCAGCAGCTGCAGAATCAAGCAATAGCCCATTAGAAGACAGGTCCTCAGTAGGGGGTGGGGTTAGCAGCAGGCCCAGATCAGCCATCCTTCATGAATCCTCAGGCTTCTGCATGTTGCTGAGACAACAGCTCTTCCTGAGTGAGTTCCAGCCAGCATAGATCTGTCCAGGGTCTTGGCAGACTCTACCTTGCCCTTTTAGTAAGTGGAACTGCTTCATATGGACTTCCCTGGGAACCCTGAGCCAAGCTAGACAGGACACCACTGTGTATATAGCAGCCTCTGTGGGTTGGACTTAAGGCTTGTCTCTGGCGTCCTGCCCCCACCCATTTCCAGAACACCATAATCATTTTCAGTTCGAGCAGCATTGGGACTAATTCCAGCTGGATCTCCACCCCCACACCATCTCTCACAAAAATAGTCAGTGCAAAAATAAAATAAAATAAAACTTTAACACTGATGCAATAACTTTAGGGGTGGGGAGGGGTGACAGCATGCTTCCAGTGTCCTAACCATGGTACTTGTACGTGTGCAGGTCAAAAGAGAAAGATGGAAGCCCTGCTAGGCAAAGAATCTCCCTGACATACTATGGTGATCCTAACTCGTGTCGTCAGAGCTGGTTTACAACATATAAACGTTATAAGTACCCGCAAAAATAATTAGATATAGTATGAATAATAATTTCAGAACATCCCAGTCTCTTAGAACATTATGTATGATGTACTGCAGCTTCATGGTGCCTCATATTTTTGAAGCATTGCCTTGTCAGCCCAAATGCTTGTTAAGAGCTTAAGTTGTTGACACGCTTAGGCCAAATTGATCCCTAGAGTTTTCTTAAAATTTGAGCTCTAAACATAGCTGGCTGTTCCCATTTCTAGCATGTTATCCAGGCCAGGGCACTTACCATAATAACTGGCTTTTGGTGTTGGGGGTATACATCTCTGAGGCACATGTGAAAGGCATACATTCACCTGGTTTGCACAACACAGCAATCTATCATGTGTGTGTAATTAGCCATGGTGGGTTGTCGTGTCATCCAAACCCAGACCACTTCCTGAAGGGTGGCTTGTTTTTTTCCAACAAGCCATCCTGAGAACCCATGGGCGGTTCTAGGGGTTGCTCTGCCCACAATGGGTTGTTGTGTCATCCAAACCTGGTCTACCGATTCCAATGTGAGGTGCAGGAAGCTGCGAGCAAGGCAAGAGCAGCAAAACACCCCTTGTCGCTCTTGCCCATCTCACCCATGTGCCACTTGGGCACTTTGGAGGGGATGTCACTGGCTGTCAATTCAGAGATTACTGTTCACGATCTCTGGGGGGGTAGGAGATAAAGGGGGGGAGCCGTGGTGACCGAAAAAGGGCTTGTGATCGCATTGGGGAGAGGAGACAAGGCATCTTTATTTATTTATTTTATTTATTTATTACATTTATACCCCGCCTTTTTTCCTACAAGGAACTCAAGGTGGCTTACATAATCTTCCTCCTCCTCTCCATTTTATCCTCACAACAACCCTGTGAGGTGGGTTAGGCTGAGAGGCAGTGACTGGCCCAAAGTCACCCAGTGAGTTTCATGGCCGAGCGGGGACCAGCCACCAAGTCCCCTGGGATACCAGCTGGAGGACCCAGGGGGAGAACAACCCATGGTGAGCTCGATTGTTTGTCGGGTGCACCATGGCTGTTTGCACAGCAACCAACCCACCATGACTTATTGCCAGGGTTGGTCAGCGTGATGTGCGAACCCGCCCATTGTCTGTCTCCAGCTCTATCAAAAAAGTGATTAGGGGCCATAGGCAGAACCTGTATAAAAATCTGACCCCCTTTTAAGATCATCAGTGTGACCTTTTCAGTACTAAGTATTGGCACTGTTTTTCTTCCTTTTAAGGAGACATGTCTGAAGCACCACTACTTTTTAAATTATTATTAATATTAATATCTATAAAATTACTTTTTTTCATTTGGGCAAAGATAAGAATGTCTGACTTAAGTCCTTCACTGATACAAAGTTCTTTTTGATCTGTCTTCATGCTGGTGAAGTTTCTGTATTCTTTTTAATTCTGTTATAAGGTCTTGGTGACTTTATTATTACTGCCATGAGCATAGTCTGCTACTTTGGGCCTTAGTATTAATTGCTGTGGGCCCAAAATTTGAAAGGGTCCTAAGGGATCATTTAGTGACCCCCACCTCCTCATCTGAAAGCAGGACATCCTTTACTAAAAACAGGGGTGCAAAAAGTGTGGCCCATCAAGCCTTTTCTGGTGGCCTACTGGACACCCACCACCCCGTTTCTGCCACACCGGCACTGCCTGGGGTTCTAACTAGTGATGGGTGATCTGGCGGGATTCGACCTGCCTCCAGCTCGGCAGATGCCGCCGCTGTGCTTGCCGGAGCCAAGCCAAAAGCGGGTGCACGCTGTGCCATTCGCCGGATTTTGGGTTCCCAGCAGGTAGCTGTTTACGTAGGAAATGCCTTAACATACGCCAAAAACAGCCACAATTTGCGCAAATTACACAAATTGCGGCCATTTTGGTGTATATTAAGGCATTTCTTACGTAAACAGCCACCTGCTGGGAACCCGGAAGTCACTTCCCCGGCTCGACTCAGGAGAACACGAGTCAGCGCTGGGGGAAGCAGCAAGCGAGGTGGCATCTGAGGGGTCGAACTGGGCAAATCTGGGGGATTCCACCCCCCAGACAGATTCCTCGCACAACCCTAGTTTCTAATGCTAGCAAGGGAAACCCTTCATTTGTCTCTGGTCTCTGATGAGAGAATGAAGATAAGGAAGGAAGTCCTTTGCTAGCACTAGCACTAGCAAGAGAAACTGCAGGGGCGAGAAGCTTCTAGCACTAGCAAGGGAATCCCTGGGTCTAGGGGTGTTGGGGGGGTTGAGCGAGCACATGCGTGTATGTACGGCCCCTGGCGCTGCCCAGTGCAGCTGGACAGATACCCATCCATTTTCCCCTTGCAAATGCTTGAGATTTAATAACCTGTGGGCTCAAGTTACAGGAACCTAGATTCCACCTAAACATCAGGAAAAAATTCCTGACTGTCAGAGCAATAAGACAATGGAATCAACTACCTAGGGAGGTGGTGGGCTCTCCCACTCTGGAGACATTCAAGGTGCAGCTGGACAGACATCTGTCGGGGATGCTTTGACCTGGATTCCTGCATTGAGCAGGGGGTTGGACTCGATGGCCTTGTAGTAGGCCCCTTCCAACTCTACTTTTCTATGATTCTATGTGTACCATGATATGGGCATAGTGTTTGGAATTCCATGTCCATCCTTCTGTTTCATTGCTTAAGTTGTTAGACGTATCTAACTTTGTGCGTAGTTAGCTGAAGCAATATCTTAAATGTTCTTCTAATAGCTTGCATTGTAGCAGCTGCTGGCGAAGGACAGGCTCGTGAATGTCTCTGAAAACTGAATGGGTTCCATTATCACTCCGTGTTAATGAAATGATTTTAATATTACAACAAATGAGGTCCCCCCTCCCCCAGTCCTTTCAGTATTAAAGGGAATTGGATCGTAATTAGAGCATATTTCACAGAGACTGAAAGGGGCTCTAATATGTGCTTGACTCTTAAAGCAGTTAATCCTGTATTAATTGTACTTTGGGCACATCTGTCCTTGTCTGATGGCTGAGCATCCATCACTCAGCAAATGACGGAGCACTTCTGAAGGCTGAAGAGCTCCTCCTGCAGGATGGCTTTACTGCCATGCGAGATCAACTTTGCTGGAGATAGGCAATTTTTATTTAAGAAAGTAGATCTGATTTCAACAACAACAAAAATACATTTTCATTCTGCTAATGGTACCCAGGAATTCCATTAATGGAATGAAATATATTTTTTGGTTGCAATCGGATTGAAGATCTGGTACATTATTTGTTGTTCTGCCCCTTCTATCTGGACCTCAGCGGGGGGGGGGGGGGATTCCTGTTACATATTCTTCAACAATGTACTGATCAGACTCCTCATGATCTGGTGGTATATTTAGTGGCTGACAATCAACTGTACATTACTTAAATGACAGGCTTATTTGCTGTGGCAGCCATGAAGATACGTTTTATCAAAAATGTCAATTGCTCTAGTCTAGTTCATAAATTTACAATTCCTTTTTCTTCCTTCTCTGAGAGCATGGAATATGGCAGTATTGCCTAATGGTCAAAGGCAATCCTGCACTTTATTTAATGATACTATTGAATCTTTGTATAATGCTTATGTACAATTGTATTTTACATAATCTTATTTCATTGTAATAGCCTCTGGCTATATACAATAAAGATCACAGTGAAGGTTGAAAGTGTCTTGAGAGAAACCTGCGTTCTGTGGGTGTGCGCACACCTTTTTCTCCAATTCTTGCCTCTGTTCAATGAGGTCTTCACAGCTTTTGGAATGATACCCAAACCAGAGGTTTAAAAGGCATGTGTTTACACAGCAAGGAGCTGCAAGCCCTTTCCCAAACCACCTTCAACTACGAGTTCACATTTTAATGTGAACTTGACTAATTTGCACTTTCAAACCAATATGGTGGACCAAGACTCAGTTATCCTTCGAAATTTGCACTTCTCTGAATTTTGCAGTGGACTTCTCCAATCAAAAAATGCCTGCAAGAATGCGCAGACATTAGGGGAAAGTGCCCACAAAAATGTGTATATTTGTGAAAATAAAATTAGAAATGTATTATATTAGGAAACATGTTTGCAAAAAAATGTGTCTATTGGGCAAAATTGCATACAAAAATGCATTGCATTAGGAGAAATGTAAAAAAAAAAAGGGAATGAACTGACTATGAAACTTTAAAAAAAATAAATCTTGCAGTTCAGGATGAAGCAGACTTAAGATTGGAAAAATGAGAAAATGAAAGAAGCCCAAACTGAGAGATATGTGGATCTCTTCCTTCCACCCCCACCCACCCACATGCAAAAAATTAAAAAATACATATGTTTGCTTATAGATTTCATAGATCATAGAGTTGGAAGGGGCCTACAAGGCCATCGAGTCCAACCCCCTGCTCAATGCAGGAAACTAGAGGAGGGGTCCAAGTAATAACCAGGCCTGACCCTGCTTAGCTTTCCACGCTCAGACGTCAAGCTGAGCCAGCGTGAGCCACAGGCCCGTATAGTTTTCCAAAGCACAGTGATGGCCTTGGTGGCATTCTGATTCTTGTTCTAGCCCCCCACCCACCCACCCACTGCCGCCGCTGCCCCCTGCCCTTTCTTAAGTACTGGCACAGTTCTGCAGTGATTCATTTTGAGAACTTAAGCCACTTTTATTTTGGGGCATCCTGTCATGGCTGTGTCTTTACTGATTCACTTACATGTTCAGAGAACGACTGTCCC